>CM022297.1:339400877-340122868 GCA_011799875.1 Thinopyrum elongatum
GGGCCTCCTAGGGGGAAGTCCCTCTTGTATCTCTTGGCCTTCATGGTTGCTTGTAGTCCCTACTGCTTGATGGGGATTTGGAATAGTGGAGATGCCAGCCAGAGTGCCTCTCTCCGAAGCCGGAGGGTGGACCTCAAGCGAATCCCCTTCATCTTCCTCCATCGTGACTTCCTCGGCATCCTCCCTCCCAAGTTCCATCAGCATCAACCAAGCATCATCGTCCACATTGTTGGAGGAGGAGGAGGAAGACATGATGCCTGGCCTTGAAAACTCTGGCAGAAAACAGCTCAAAACAAGAACAGAGGATATTGCCATGATACGGTGGTCAAAACCTACGGGAGATTATATAATGATTTTTTACCGTGCAAAACAAGTATTCTGGGAGAAAACGGAGTCCGGAGGGCACACGAGGTGGCCACAAGCCTCCGAGGCGTGCCCAGGAGGTTAGGGCACGCCCCCATGGCTTGTTGCCTCCTCGTGCGCTATTCGGACTACTTTTTAATTTTCTAATTTTTTAAATATTCCAAAACGGAGTAAAATTGCTTTTGTGAAAGTTTTGGAGTTGGTTTACTTACCGTATCACATACCTATTCCTTTTTAGGGCTCTGAAAAGTTTCCCTTATGTACTCCTCCGGTGTTATGGTATTAATAATATTGGTTTCAATATTTATGGGAGTACCTGAGATATAATGTTTGATTCTTTGTCCATTCACCACCTTCGGGTAATTGCCCTCGGCATTGTTTATCTTGATGGCACCGGAACGATAAACTTCTCGATAATGTAAGGACCTTCCCATTTGGAGAGAAGTTTTCCTGCAAAAAATATTAAACAAGAATTGTATAGCAAGACATGGTCACCCACATCAAATTCACACTTTTGTATCCTTTTGTCATGCCATCTTTTAACCTTCTCTTTATACAGCTTGGCATTTTCATAGGCTTGGGTTCTCCATTCATCAAGCAAGCTAATGTCAAATAACCTCTTCTCACCGGCAAGTTTGAAATCATAGTTGAGTTCTTTAATTGCCCAATAAGCTTTATGTTCTAGTTCGAGAGGTAAGTGACATGCTTTTCCATATACCATTTTATAGGGAGACATACTCATAGGATTTTTATAAGTAGTTCTATAAGCCCATAATGCATCATCAAGTTTCTTAGACCAATTCTTGCTAGATCTATTAACAGTCTTTTGCAAGATCAATTTTATTTCTCTATTATTTAATTCTACTTGACCACTAGACTGAGGATGATATGGAGATGCAATTCTATGGTTAACATCATACTTAGCAAGCAATTTACGGAAAGCACCATGAATAAAGTGTGAACCACCATCAGTCAATAAATATCTAGGGACTCCAAACCTCAGAAAAATAACTTCTTTAAGCATTTTAATGGATGTGTTATGATCAACACTACTAGTTGGAATAGCTTCTACCCACTTAGTAACATAATCAACAGCAACCAAAATATGTGTATACCCATTGAAGGAAGGAAAATGTCTCATATAATCAAATCCCCAAACATCAAATGGTTCAATAACAAGTGAATAATTCATAGGCATTTCCTGACGTCTACTAATGTTACCAATTCTTTGACATTCATCACAAGACAAGACAAACTTACGAGCATCCTTGAAAAGAGTAGGCCAATAAAAACCATATTGTAATACCTTGTGTGCAGTTCTGTCTCCAGCATGGTGTCCTCCATAAGCCTCAGAGTGACACTTGCGTAGGATTTGTTCCTGTTCATGCTCGCGCACACAACGTCTAATAACACCATCTACTCCTTCTTTATAAAGGTGTGGGTCATCCCAGAAGTAATGTCTTAAATCATAGATTTTTTTTTCTTTTGTTGGTATGTAAAACTAGGTGGTATAAATTTAGCAACAATGTAATTAGCATAGTCTGCATACCATGGAGTGCTACGAGAAGCATTTATAACAGCTAATTGTTCATCAGGAAAGCTATCATCAATAGGTAGTGGGTCATCAAGAATATTTTCTAACCTGGACAAGTTGTCTGCTACGGGGTTCTCAACTCCCTTTCTATCAGTAATATGTAAATCAAATTCTTATAGCAAGAGAACCCACCTAATGAGTCTAGGTTTAGCATCTTTCTTCTCCATAAGGTATTTAATAGCAGCATGATCAGTGTGAATAGTTACTTTAGAATCAACAATATAAGATCTGAATTTATCACAAGTAAACACAACTGCTAAAAATTCCTTTTTAGTAGTAGTATAATTTCTTTGGGGACTGTCTAGAGTTTTACAAGCATAATGTATAACATTTAATTTCTTATCAACTATTTGTCCTAGAACAGCACCAACAGCATAATCAATAGCATCACACATAATTTCAAAGGGTAGGTTCCAATCAGGTGGTTGGATAATAGGTGCATAAATTAAGGATTTCTGAAGTATTTCAAATGCTTCTACACAATTGTCATAAAAATAAATGGGACATCTTTTTGCAAAAGATTAGTGAGAGGCCTAAATTTTTTTGAGAAGTCTTTAATAAATCTCCTATAGAAACCAGCATGACCAAGGAAGCTTCTTATACCTTTGATATCTTTAAGACATGTCATTTTTTCAATAGCATCTACTTTAGCTTTATCAACTTCAATACCTCTTTCGAAGATTTTATGCCCCAAGACAATACCTTCATTAACCAAAAAGTGACATTTCTCCCAATTCAAGACAAGATAAGTTTCTTCACATGTCTGCAAAACTCGATCAAGGTTGCTTAAGCAATCATCAAAAGAAGTTCCGTAAACAGAAAAATCGTCCATGAAAACCTCAACAATCTTTTCACAAAAGTCAGAGAATATAGCAGTCATACATCTTTGAAAGGTAGCGGGTGCATTGCATAAACCAAAAGGCATACGTCTATAGGCAAGTGTACCAAAAGGGCATGTAAAAGTAGTTTTTTCTTGATCCTCTTGTGACATAGGTATTTGGGAAAAACCAGAATATCCATCTAGGAAGCAAAAATGTGTATGTTTTGATAGTCTTTCTAGCATTTGATCAATGAAAGGTAAAGGGTAATGATCTTTCCTAGTAACTTTGTTTAATTTTGTAAAATCAATTACAATTCTATAACCCGTGACAATTCTTTGCGGAATCAATTTATTTTTATCATTAGGAACAACAATAATACCTCCCTTCTTAGGGACACAATGAACATGACTTACCCATCTACTATCAGTTATAGGATAAATTATATCTGCTTCCAGAAGGTTTAGTATTTCATTTCTTACCACTTCTTTCATCTTGGGATTCAACTGTCGCTAGTGATCAACAATTGGTTTAGCATCAGGTTCCATATTAATTTTATGCTGACATAGAGTGGGACTAATGCCTTTAAGATCATCAAGAGTATATCCAATAGCAGTACGATGCTTCCTCAGAGTTTTCAATAATCTCTTTTCTTCATGCTCTGAAAGGTTAGCACTAATAATAACAGAATATATCTTCTTTTCATCAAGATAAGCATATTTCAAAGTATCAGGTAATTGTTTAAGGTCGAATACATGATCACTCTTGGATGGAAGAGGATCTCCAAGAGTTTCAACAGGCAAGTTGTGTTTCAAAACAGGCATTTGTATAAAGAATATCTCATCTATTTCATTTCATTCATTCATAAACATGTCATTTTCATGATCTAACAAGTATTGTTCTAAAGGATCAGTAGGAGGCACGGCAATAGAAACAAGACCAATAATTTTATCTTTACTAGGCAATTCTTTATCACGAGGTTGTCTACGGAATTTGAAGAAATTAAACTCATGAGACACATCCCCGAAACTTACGCTAACAGTTTCTTTCTCACAATCTATCTTAGCATTAGCAGTGTTCAAGAACGGTCTACTAAATATAATGGGACAAAAATCATCTTACGGGAAACCAAAAACTAGAAAATCAGTAGGATATTTTATTTTCCCACACAAGACTTCAACATCTCTAACAATCCCAAGTGGTGTGACAATATCTCTATTAGCAAGCTTAATAGTAACATCAATATCTTCTATTTCAGCCAATGTTAGGGATATCACTTATCGGGAACTTATCGATCGACCCATAATAAAGGGTAAATCGGCCAGTTTATCGGCATATCGGCCGATTTATCGCCATATCGGCTGATTTATCGGCCGATTTATCTTATCGGTCACACAACGATAAGCGATAAATCGGCCGATTTATCGGAATATCGAAAGATATCTTGAACAGTGAGTTCAGCAGGTGTGATATCATTCATAATTTCTTGATCTTTTCCTAATAATAAGCGCCGATTGCTTCTGGTCGTACGCCGTTGATGTTTTTACAGAAAAGTCCCTCTGTTTATGAGAAATCAACCTGCAGTCATATTTTAATTTTAACATAAGAAAACGCTTCGTTTTTGCAAAAAAAAAAAAAAACCTCCATTAGTTAGAATTCTACCCCGCGATACTTAATTAAACTGATTCACCACGAGGACCCACCGCCGCTTATCCATTTGCGTTCTCCACCGCCGGGCACGCGGCGCCACTTGCCGCCGGAAGGGGTGATGCGTCGCGGCGGGCGTCCGCGCCGCCCGAGCCCAGGAATGGGGCGAGCCGTCGTGGGGCTAAAGATGGGCGCGCTGCTCGGGCAGCACAGCGGCAGCAGGGCCCTCCGCGCGGACCACGCACCGGCGGTGACGCTCTTCGGGCACCGCCGCGGACGGCTGAGCCTGGCCATCCACGAGGACACGCGGGCGCCGCCGGCGTTCCTCGTCGAGCTGCCCATGCTGGCGGCCGCGCTGCACAGGAGATGGGCGCGGGGACCGTGAACTGGCGCTGGAGAGCGACACCCACAGCGCCATTGTTGTGCGGTGGAGCTGCTGCTTCCTGTTTGAGAGGTAAGAGAGAGGGTGAGGAGAGGTAGTACACCGGTGGTAGAAGGGGATGAGGGAGGAGGTAGCTCACCGGGGGGGGGGGGGGGGGCTAGGGAGGGGGAGCCAGCGCCCATGGCCGGGGTGGTGCAGGGATCCGGCGGAGCGGGGAGATCCGGCGGCGTGCGCCGCGGCGGTGGGTACAAGCGGCAGCGGCGGCGTGTCCCAGGGGAGGTCAGGATGTGGATAACTGGCGCAGGGGAAGAAAAACTGAGGAGATAAGGTTCTCTGAGGTTGCGAGCGAGATGTCCATATACGGGCTGGAGGAGCGCTAGCGATGCGGCTACTGGTTTCTTCTAGACCAGCCGACGTGTGTGGCTATCTTATTTTAGACATTTTTATACTAGCGTGCATGCAGGTTCACATTTCCTGTTTTTAATAGTTTGGACTTTTTTTTGCGAGATTAAGACTTTGAATCCTTCACGCACCGATAAAAATCTTCGAGTCCATCACGTGGATGTGTTAGGGGCTGTTCTGATCTCCTCCCACTCCTAGCTTCCCAAAATTCTGGAGCGAAGCCGAGCCGAACGATTTAGCCCGAGAAGCTGGCTTCGGGAAGCTGTGATCGGTCGCAGTGTTAAAATCTGGAGCGAGGTCGGCCCAGCTCCACAAAAACGAAAAGATGGAGTTGGATGATATTACGGCAGAACTGCCACCGCTAAAGAAAACGGTTCACTCGACGCTCGCAAGGAAAACGAATCGGTACGTAAAGAAAACTGTTCGCTCTCCTTTCTCCCTCGAAATGGGCTGTTTCAGCCGGTCCAAATGCCTCCGAACAGGCCAGATTTTGGTTAGCTGGGCTGCCAGCCAATGGAGCGCTCGAAGAAGCTATCGATCGAGCCGAACGTATCGTGATCGCCAGGAAGAGCAGAAGCTAGCGTGAGAAGCTGGTTTTTGAGAAGTTTTGTGAAATTGGAGGAGATCAGAACAGGTCCTTAGTGTGTACGTCTTTGTTCTCCGAACCATGCACACATTGCCTTTTTGTTTTAAGGTTGAATTTGACTCATCTCAAAAAAATTGAATTAGAATCTGTGTATTTCCCTCACAAACTCATACTGACTAGCTGCTAGGGCGCAAAAACTGAAAAATAAACAAACACCATAAATACATGAATAAGGATCAGACAATGTTGGACTAACATATATACACAGGTCAGGGCACAGACGACGAAAACATATGTGCTTACACATTCAGTAAAGTAAATATAAAATAAATTTTCTCCAATTGATCCCGGTTCATACAAGTGCATAATAAATCATTGATGTCAAAACGACATTTACGTGTCATGGCAATAGAGGCTTTAGTTGATCTCAATGAAGCTATTGTTCAGGACCAGGAAAAGGATTCCATGCCTGACATCCTTAAAGATGGACATGTTGGTATGGAGGGACTTGGCAACCACCTTATACATACTTTGGGCCCAAACATTGATGCTATGGAGGAAAACCAACAATTGCATCCAGGTAAAATTACTTTGAAAGTGTTACATGCATAAAAAAATATTGTCTGATGGTAGTACAATAATTAATCTGCCGATGTGGTATGCTTTTTCACTAGGCAACGACGATTTGATCTACAACATCGTAACATTTTTCTGGTTCCTAAATTGTAGGACACTAGCAATACATGCGTCATCATTAATTAACTCGCTCATGCTTATTTGAAACCATATTTAGGGATACCATAGTACACAAATATTATTTAAACAAAAGAATATAGTAAACAAAAGTAACCTACTTTAGTGAACTAGCTTATACTTTACTAAACAAAGGTAATTACAGAAGTTGTTATATCCTACTATCATGATTTGAAGACATTAATAATTCTATGTAGGATAGCATTAACTTTAAGTAGTGACAATCATCTAAAAGGATTTAGATAGAATATCATAGTTGGCTAATATAAACTTAAATTGCAAGCCAAAATGGTTGCACAATTTAAAAAGGGGTTGCCGGGAAGAAGTAAAACATTAATGTACAAACAACACATATTTGATGCTTATCTGCAGGCTCATGAGATTAATTTATAAATAGCTATGTATGCTCTATTTATGATGCAGAATCTAATCTATTTCTTTTTTTAATCAATAATAGATACCTACTCCCTCCGTTCCTAAATATAAGTCTTTTTAGAAATTCCACTATAGAGACTACATTCACATGTATATAGACGCCTTTTAGAGTATACATTCACTCATTTTGCTCCATATGTAGTCTATAGTGGAATCTCTACAAATACTTATATTTTGGAATGGAGGGAGTACGTTATAGAAAACTCTCATGAAGGCAAGCAATTTGGGTTGCAATCTCCAGTCATGAATGCTAAGGAACAAAGAAGTAAACGAGATAGAGAGCGTTAGGCATGGATGGTCATGAAGAAAAACCGCAAAAATGAAAAGAGCGACGTGAAGCCTATCAGCAAAACAAAAGAACTAACCCAGTTGCAAAAAAGATGTACACAAGGGAGGAAGAAATATGCAAATATAAAGCCAACACAAAAGGCAAAAAATGCGCACGGGAAAGACAGAAATATGCAAATATGCAACCAGAACAAAAGAAAGCTAGAATAGAGCAAATTACATGTAACCGTGAATTGAAGCGCAACAGACTAAGCAAAGATTCAATTGCGATGGAGAATATATTACAACAGAACAAAAAGTTAGAACATCTATATGACAAGGACTTCACGGTTAGCACACACGATAGAAGCATGCATGCCTGGTCGTCGGACGAAGCATACCAGAATTTTATTGTATGGCGTCGGTAACTCAAAATAGGCACTACGTGTACGATTATTTTAGTTAATAGTGAAGCACGGAGCATGGATGTGTGGTTTTTTTTTTCTCCCGTTGCAACGCACGGGCAATTTTCCTAGTATAAAGTAAAAGGGATTGCACTCACCCTAGCAACCAAATCACATAAGCCATGATAAAAACGATCTCCTGTTTTAACAGAGACAACAGGCATGCCAATAACAGGTCTATGTTTATCTTTTTCATCGGGTTTAGCAATTCTAGTAGCTTCATCACAGAAGTAAATAATATGCCCATCAATATTTTCACCCAAGAGATCTTTAACCATAGCAACATTAGGTTCAACTTTAATTTGTTCAGAGGGTGTAGGTGTTCTTGTATAACTCTTACGGACTACGGCTAAAGTTTTAGCATGTTCTTTTATCCTAACAGAAAAATGTGGTTTCTCAACATAAGCGGTAGGAATAACTGGATCAACATTACAAGTAATGGTTTCTTCTTCAGCTTTAATGGGTTCTACTATTTTTATTTCAATGGGAGGATGATATTTAAACCATCTCTCCTTAGGGAGATCAACATGAGTAGCAAATGATTCACAAAAAGAAGTTACTATCTCAGAGTCAAGTCCATATTTAGTGCTAAATTCACAAAAAACATCGGTATCCATAAAAGATTTAACACAATCAAACTTAAGGTTATACCTGACTCCTTACCTTCGTCGAGCTCCCAATCTTCAGAGTTGCGTTTAATTCTTTCCAAGAGATCCCATTTGAATTCAATAGTCTTCTTCATAAAAGAACAAGTACAAGAAGTATCGAGCATGGATTGATCATTACGAGAAAGCCGAGCATAAAAATTCTGAATAATAATTTCTCTTAAGAGCTCATGATTGGGGCATGAATATAACATTGACTTAAGTCTCCCCCAAGCTTGAGCGATACTTTCTCCTTCACGAGGCCAAAAATTATATATATAATTCCGATCACGATGAACCAGATGCATAGGATAAAACTTATGATGAAATTCCAATTTCAATCGGTTGTAATTCCAAGCTCCAATATCATCACATAGCCTATATCATGTCAATGCCTTTCCCTTCAAAGATAAAGGGAAGACCTTCTTCTTGACTTCATCTTCGGGCAAACCTGCAAGATTAAATAATCCACAAACTTCATCCACATAGATTAGATGCATATCAGGATGTAATGTTCCATCTCCTGTATAAGGATTAGCTAGCAGTTTCTCTATCATACCCGAAGGAATTTCATAATAAATATTTTAAGTAGGTGCAGTAGGTTGAGGAGCAACTCCTTGCTCTTCCGGTCGAGGTGAAGTTACCCCGAACAAGCCCCTTAAAGGATGACTTTTCATAGTGACAAGTGACAATAAATTTCAGCACGTAGTATAAATGTTTCCTTACCAAATTCCACTCACCAAAGGCGCTTCACTCCCCGGCAACGGTGCCAGAAAAAAGTCTTGATGACCCACAAGTATAGGGGATCAATCGTAGTCCTTTCAATAAGTAAGAGTGTCGAACCCAACGAGCAGCAGAAGGAAATGACAAGCGATTTTCAGCAAGGTATTTTCTGCATGCACTGAAATTATCGGCAACAGATAGTTTGATGATAAGATAATTCGTAACGGGTAATAAGTAACAAGTGTAGCAAAGGTGCAGCAAGGTGGACCAATCCTTTTTGTAGCAAAGGATAAGCCTGGACGAACTCTTATATAAAGCAAAGCGCTCCCGAGGACACATGAGAATTATTGTCAATTTAGTTTTCATCATGCTCATATGATTCGCGTTCGTTAATTTGATAATTTGATATGTGGGTGGACCGGTGCTTGGGTTCTGTCCTTACTTGGACAAGCCTCCCACTTATAATTAACCCCTCTCGCAAGCATCCGCAACTACGAAACAAGAATTAAGATAAATCTAATCATAGCATGAAACATGTGGATCCAAATCACCCCCTTACGAAGCAACGCATAAACTATGGTTTAAGCTTCTGTCACTCTAGAAACCCATCATCTACTTATTACTTCCCAATGCCTTCCCCTAGGCCCAAATCATGGTGAAGTGTCACGTAGTCGATGTTCACATAACACCACTAGAGGAAAGACAACATACATCTCATCAAAATATCGAACGAATACCAAATTCACATGATTACTTATAACAAGACTTCTCCCATGTCCTCAGGAACAAACATAACTACTCACAAAACATGTTCATGTTCAAGATCAGAGGGGTATTGAATATCATTAAGGATCTGAACATATGATCTTCCACCAAATAAACCAACTAGCATCAACTATGGAGAGTAATCAACACTACTAGCAACCCACATGTACCAATCTGAGGTTTTGAGACAAAGATTGAATACAAGAGATGAACTAGGGTTTGAGAGGAGATGGTGCTGGTGAAGATGTTGATGAAGATTGACCCTCCCTCGATGAGAGGATTGTTGGTGATGACGATGGCTTCGATTCCCCCCTCTGGGAGGGAAGTTTCCCCGGCAGAATCGCTCTGCCGGTGTAACACCCCCTGTATTAAGCTACAGTGATCACCCTTTTGATGAGGCCATGTCATCATGATTAACAGTGCTTAATCATCATTAGCAACATATCCCTGTTCAAATCCCAATTCAAATTTAAATTAAAACTAAAAGTGAAAATAAGAGTTGTTCAAATCCAGAAACAAAATGCTCATCATGTTGCAAATAATCTAGAGGCAAGTATAAAATTGACAGCAGTGCTAACTAAGATAGTTAGATGGCTTGAACAAATAGAAACAGCAGCAAGACAGCCCTATTTAATGCCCTTTTAATTGAATCAAATCCGTATGAAAGTGTTTGGACTCAAAACCAATTTATATCAGTGGCTAATAATGCATTGTAATTATTGGACTAGTTTTCATATTTTGCAAAACTCATTTGGAGTGAAAAGAAAAGAGAAAATATATATAAAAAAAAGAGAAACAGAAAAGAAAAAGAAAAGGGGGAAAAAGGCCCACGGCCACTAGGCCTGAGTGGCCACAGTGCCCGGCCCAACTAGCCCCATACCTTACCCACAGCACTGCTCACCCCCCCCCCCCCCCCCGTGCCGCTGTCGAGCGCCTGGTGCGCACAGCGCGCGCACGCCTGGCCCCCCTCTCTCGCACGACAGCGCGCGCCGCGACTGCCGCGTACAAGGGCAGCGCCCCGGACCCCCCTGGCTCCCCCTCGCCCACTCTCCCCTCTCTCCCCTCGGTCATCGCTTCCGAGCGCAGCCATGGACAGCCTCGGTTGAACCTCGCGGCCACCGCCCACCTCTCGTCTCCACGACGTGTCCCCAAGCTTCGCCGGCGGCCGTGCTTCAGATACGCCGAGGAACGACGCCGGGGGCCCCCCCCAGCTGCTCCCTGGGTCGTCCCCCTTCTCGGATCCCCGCCGGCGACTCCCATCGCCCCGTCTGCTCCGCCTCCCCGTCGAGCACATTTGAACGGCGACCATCACCGTGAGCTCCTTCCCTACCTCCTGCTCTCCCCGTTCGTCCCCTCGCGCACTGCAACTAGCCACCGTAGCTGCCGTGCTCCGGTTGCCGCGTAGTTGGGCGCGCCGTCGTTTTCGGTCATCCTGGCGACACCTGTGCCACTGCTCGACGCGGGGCATCCGGCTCTTTCGAACGGCGCCAAAAACCCCGCGCCGAACCTCCTAGCCCCGTCCCGACCGCTCACGCGAGCCGTGCTCCGCCTCGGGTCGACGCCGGCCTCTCTCGGCCACCCCCGAGCCAACCACCGCCACCATCGCGTGCGGCGTGCTCCGCACGTTCCAACGCGCCCGGCCTAGCCCCTGGGGGCCCTGTGGGCGAAAACCCGCGCTCACCGGAGCTCTCGGCGCGCCTGAGTCGCCGGCGCCACTCCGGTGGCCGCGCTGACTCAGCGCCGACGTGGCCCGCGGGCCCCCACGCCCGTGCCACTGACCCTGGGCCCCACTGGGTCCCGTGGACCCAGTCCACGCCGACGTGGCCCGCCCGGGTCGCTGACGTGTGGGCCCCGCCCATTAAACGTTTTAAGATAAATAAGAATACTAATTAAAACTGTTAATTAAAATAATTAGTTAATTAGCTGACTAATTAGCCTCTGACTAATGGGGCCCACCCCCCTGACTAATCCTAATTAGTTTAATTTAAGCCTAATTAACCTACTGTGAGGCTGACAGGTGGGTCCCACCTGTCAGGTTTGACTTCGGTCAGCCGCTGTTGACTGCTGACGTCAGCAGCACGTCACGATGACGTCATCCTCGCACTGTTTTGGATAATTCGAATTTAATTAATTAAATAATTCCAGAAATTGATTTAAACTTTGAAAAATCATATCTTTTAAACCGTAACTCCGATGAGAATAATTTACATATGAAAAATGATCAGAAAAATGTGACGAATCCAAATACGCTACCCACATACCTGTAGGATGCCCCTAGCCATCTGAACTCGCAACTTTTTGCCTGTTTCTGGCAGGTGAATAGTGCATGACTTTAATGAGATAAATCCAATTAGATTCCTAAAAATGTCTAATGCACTTAGTTAGGCTGTATATCACCCTGGCCCTGCGTTTAGGCATGTCATGCATCCCTGTTGCATCATTGCCGTGTGTTTACTGTTTCTTCCCCCTCTTCTCTTCGGTAGACTACGAGGCCGACGCAGCTGCTGGTGCCCCGACCAACTACGTTGTTGACGACCCCTACTTGCCAGAGCAACCAGGCAAGCCCCCCCCCTTGATCACCAGATATCGCCTATTCTTCTCTATACTGCTTGCATTAGAGTAGTGTAGCCTGTTACTGCTTTCGGTTAATCCTATTCTGCTGCATAGCCTGTCATTGTTGCTACTGTTGTTTATACCTTACCTGCAATCCTAAATGCCTAGTGTAGGATGCTAGTTTGTCATCAGTGGCCCTACATTCTCGTTTGTCTGCTATGCTACATTATTGGGCCGTGCTCGCCACGGGTGGCGATTGCGGATATGTATACTACTTATTACATGTGACATCAGATGGATACTAAAGTCGGGTCGGCTCGTGGAGCACCCGCAGGTGATTCACGAATGGGGGCTGAAAGGATTGGCCTTCTCGACGGCCCCCTAAGTGACTCTTTGTTGTGGAGCGGCAGGGCAGGTTGTGACCACCTAGGAGAGAGGTGGGCCTGGCCCTGGTCGTCGTCCGCGGTGATCTCATAATAACACGTTTAACGAGATTGGATATTTGATCTGAGTCTGGCCACTGGCCTATACGCACTAACCAACTACGCGGGAGTAGTTATGGGTATCCCGGCGTCGTGGTATCAGCTGAAGCCTTCTTGACGTCAGCGACTGAGCGGCGCGCGCCGTGTTGGACCGCGATAACGTAACCGCCGTGATCGTGTGGGTTGCTAGGTCTGCTCGCGGCCGCGTACGCAACGTGCAGGAGCGCACTTGGCGATGGGCCCAGACCCTAGAGTGCCTAGGATTAGTCCGGCGTGCTGACCTCTCTGTTGAGCCTAGGTGGGGCTGCGACGTGTGGATCTTCCGAGGCCGGGCATGACCCAGGAAAGTGTGTCCGGCCAAAGGGGATCGAGCGTGTTGGGGAATATGTGGTGCACCCCTGCAGGGAAGTTTATCTATTCGAATAGCCGTGTCCCTCGGTAAAAGGACGACCCGGAGTTGTATTCCGACCTCATGACAACTAGAAATGGATACTTAATAAAACACACCCTTACAAGTGACAGTTATAACCCGGTGGTCGCTCTCTCGCATGGTGGCGACGAGAGGATCGACGGGTAGGATTATGCTATACGTTGTTGCTTGGTTAACTTCCAACTACTCTCTTCTATTGCTTCAAGATGGAGGCTGCCAGAAGCGTAGTCTTCGACAGGACTAGCTATCCCCCTCTTATTCTGGCATTCTGCAGTTCAGTCCACCGATATTGCCTCTTTACACATATACCATGCATATGTAGTATAGATCCTTGCTTGCGAGTACTTTGGATGAGTACTCACGGTTGCTTTCCCCCTTTCCCTTCTTGCTGGTTGTCGCAACCAGATGCTGGAGCCCAGGAGCCAGACGCCACCTTCGACGACTACTACCACCAGGGCGGAGCCTACTACTACGTCCAGGACGCCGACGACCAGGAGTAGTTAGGAGGATCCCAGGCAGGAGGCCCTGCGCCTGTTCGATCTGTTGTATCCCTGTTTGTGCTAGCCATCTTATGGCACCTTGTTTAACCTATGTCTGTACTCAGATATTGTTGCTTCCGCTGACTCGTCTATGATCGAGCATTTGTATTCGAGCCCTCGTGGCCCCTGGCTTGTATTATGATGCTTGTATGACTTATTTATGTTTTAGAGTTGTGTTGTGATATCTTCCCGTGAGTCCCTGATCTTGATCGTACACGTTTGCGTGCATGATTAGTGTACGATTGAATAGGGGGCGTCACAGCCGGAGCCCTAGATTGCTCCTGCCCAGGTTCCGCCTCGAGACGGCAGCGCTTCGTCCCAAAAGCTTCCTTCTGATTTTTTTAGGTCAAAACCTTTCATATAGCAAAAATGGGCACCAGACGATGGCCAGGGGGCCCACAAGACTGGGGGCTTGTGGCCACCTGGTGGGTCCCCTTCGGTAGTTTCTTCGCCCAATATTTTTTATATAATCCAAAATAATTCTCCGTAAAGTTTCAGGACATTTGGAGTTTTGCAGAATAGGTATCTCAGATTTGCTCATTTCCGGTCCAGAATTTCATCTGCCGGCATTCTCCCTCTTTGTGTAAATCTTGTAAAATAAGAGAGAAGAGGCATAAGTATTGTACCATAATATGAAATAACAACCCATAATGCAATAAATATCAACATAAAAACATGATGCAAAATGGACGTATCGTGTGGCTAATGAGTTAGTCACGAGATCTTGTATTACGCAACGAGTAAAGAGACTTGTTGGTAATGGGATTGAACTAGGTATGGAGATACCGACGATCGAATCTCGGGCAAGTAACATATTGCCGGACAAAGGGAATTGCATACGGGATTAACCGAATCCTTGACATCATGGTTCAACCGATAAAAGATCTTCATGGAATATGTAGGAACCAATATGGGCATCCAGGTTCCGCTATTGGTTATTGACTGGAGAGGTGTCTCGGTCATGTATACATGATTCTCGAACCCGTAGGGTCCGCACACTTAACGTTCGGCGACGCTAGAGTAATATTGGGATATGCATGTTGGTGACTGAATATTGTTCGGAGTCCCGGACGTCACGAGGAGCTCCGGAATGGTCAGAAGGTAAAGATTTATATATGAAAATTTGCTTTCAGGGTTCCAGAAAAAGTTTCAGTTTTTTCGGTATTGTACCGGGAAGCTTCCAAAAGGTTCCGGAAACTTCCGCAAGAGTCCAGAAGTCCACCAAGGGTTCCACCACGTCCCAAAGGCCAGCATGGGCTGAGGGGAGGCGCTCTGGCCTTATTGGGCCAAGCGCACAAGTCCCTCAAGGCCCATGTGGCTTGGGAGAGGTGGAAAGTCCACCTGTGTATGGAAAAGAGTGAAGTGCATCAAAGGTCCTCAAACTATTTCAAAGGTGTTACGTAGGTCCTCGAACTATGAAAATGATCATTCAGGTCCTCAAAGTGCAATACGCGTGTCATCTAAGTCCTCAAACTATTTTAGATGTGTCATGTAGGTCCTTGAACTATTTTAGATGTGTCACATATGTACACACTTATTGCACTTCAAGGATTTTTGAGGACCTGGATGACACTTTTCATAGTTCGAGGACCTATGTGACACCTTCAAAATAGTTCGAGGACCTAGGGTGCACTTCACTCTATGGAAAAAGAGGGAATTGGACTAGGAGTCCAACTCCTCCCCCATGGTGCGCCCCTAGGGCTTGGAGGGCTGGCCACCACACCCCTCCACGTATATATAGAGGGGAGGAGGAGGCGCCCCCAAGAGGACACACAAGCCCTTGGCCCCCCTCTCTCTCCCGTTACTTCGTAACTCCTCCGTCTTCGTTGTTTCGGTAGCGCTCGGCGTAGCCTTGCCGGAATCACTCCACCACCATCACCGTCACACCATCGTGCTGCCGGCAATCCCATCTACTTCTCCTCCCTCGCTTGCTGGATCAAGGAGGAGGAGACGTCATCGAGCCGTACGTGTGCTGAACGCGGAGGTGCCGTCCGTTTGGTACTTCATCGGTTTGGATCGCGATTGGATCATGACGAGTACGACTACATCAACCGCGTGATATACGCTTCTGCTTAACGGTCTACGAGGATACGTAGATACACTCTCCCTTCTCGTTGCTATGCTTCTTCTAGATAGATCTTAGGTGACCGTAAGTTTTTATTTTTATTTTCATGCTTCGTTCCCCAACAGCTCCAGTCATAAATATGTTAACTAGAGAGGAGCCAACAAAATTACCAAATGAGCAAGAAGAACTGACTGAAACAGAGCAGCCAGAGCAACAAAATACTGATGAAAATTGCACGCAAATTTCTTTGCAAGCCATGAGTACTACTAGAGTGAGCACTTTGTTTGTATTACTACAGGTTGGAGGCAAACAAGTAGTGGCTTTTGTGGATTCCGGAAGTAATTCTACATTTATGAGTCTAAAATTTACTTTGAATACAAATTGCCCTATACTGAAAGATTAGTCCAGAGTTGTGACAGTAGCAGGTGGAGGTATTTTGTGGTCTGGCTCATATATTCTTGCTACTACATTTCTCATGGGCAAAGAACGGTTTGAACATCCTTTTAGGATTCTTAATTTGCCGTAGTATGACATGGTAGTTGGGTGTGATCTGCTAGCAAAGCACAACCCTATGTCTTCTGACTATGAAAACAAGCAAATACTGATGGGGAAGAATGGTACCCATCAAATTACTATCCCTGCTTGTAACTCATTTTCTGCAGCCACATAAATTCACAGTTCAAAATTAGCTTCTATGCTAACAGCTGGAGCTATTGGATATGCTATTTATCTGATCAGCGATGCCACTATTACCAAGGATCAAACACATGTAACCCCTCCTGCAGTAGAACTACTACTACAACAATACCCCAAGGTGTTTGCATAACTCGAGGGACTGCTTCCTATAAGAAGTTGTGACCATAAGATTCCCCTACAACACAATGTTGTAGCTATAGCTATAGTACAATGTAAAGGAGAGGTTCCTCTTTAATTGAGTGTTTCAATTCCCAATTTCCTTCGTAATCCTAGCCTCTTTGCTTGATTTCCTTCTCTGATCCACCCCGAGGTGTGACAGGCGTCGAGGAGGGGGCGATGGCTGCTAGCGTCTCGGTCATCTGGGTGTGCCGGCGGTGCTCTGAGATCTACACATTGCATACTGATTTGACGAGCACCTTCTAGGTGAACAACAACGCGTCGGCTGCAACGCTTCCTCGAAGGATGAGCCCCGTCCGTATGTGCGTGCATGTGAACGGTGTCGGTCCGATAGTGCAGCCTGGCCTTCTACATATGCGGCGGTTGGGCAAAGGGGAAGTGATTTGGGGCTTGGGAGTTGGGAGTCGAGGAAGGTCATGTTAATGAAGCAGTTTGGGCTTCGAGGCAACAGTTTGCGGGATAGCTTTGTGATTAGTTTAGGCGTTAGCATGGGAGGGACGGGCAAGAGGAGAGGGACGTGCGAAATGGGAACATTATATGTTTTTTTTAAGAAGGAGAGATGTCTTTGAATCAAATGTCCAAATTAAATCTCGTTTGCATATTCATGTTCCATGTGATCAAGGCTTTGAAAAAAAAACCATTTTTGCATTCGTTTTGATAAGTTTTAAACTTAATCAAGTTTCATCTGTTGAAACTTGGTACCAATAAACAATAAAATAAACATAAAACTCGGTATGGCCTCGTGCGGAATCCAACAATTTAGCGAATCGTGAAATAATCTACGACCGGACACGACTGGGTAGGTGCATGTCCCCGCATCTGTGTGCCCAAGCGAACGGAGTTAGATCTAAACACGTAGAATAGAAATATAAATATTAGATAAAAGGGTGTGGCTAGATCTTAGTCGACTAAGACTTAACCAAGTCTCAGTCAAGTGATAGAACATAAAAAAAGAAGACAGAAATTTTTTAAAAGAAATTTTACAAGAATCTTCATATAAGATTTCACGAATATAACATCGACTGAGACTTGGTTAAGTCTTAGTCGACTGAGATTTAGCAATCCCGTAGATAAAAAGTACAAGCTCGACTACGTTGTGAGCAAACCATACGAAGAAATGGCATGACGGTCGGTTGACGGCCAGTCTCCGACCGAGCCCGGCCGCCAAATGCTGGATACAAACGCACACGCGTCGACAATGCATGCATGCCAACAGTCTTCAGCTTCTGGGCTCCTCCCCTTCCTCGGATAACTCCATGCCTTGCGACGGCACGCCCATTACGTGTGGTCTTCCAGGCCCTTGCCGGACACGTGGCGCGACACCAGGGACAACGAGCAGGCCGACGCACGTCCGCGTCGCTGCACACGTGCCGCCTCCCTGCTTCACGACGCGCCGCGCCCCTCCAGCTATAAAAACGCGGGCGTATGGCTCGTCCTTGCCACCATCATTGGCTCGTGCACCAGCGGTTGCATACACAACACACGCATACACACGTCCGTTTCAGGAACCTTAGCGGTCGAGCACCTGTTAGCAATGGCGTCCGGTCAGGAGAAGGGGAGGTCGGAGCTGGACAGCTTGGCCCGCGAGGGGCAGACCGTCGTCCCCGGCGGCACCGGCGGGAAGAGCTACGAGGCGCAGGAGAAACTCGCCGAAGGTACGTACTCTACTTAAGATATGTCAATGCCACATACTGAACCGGCATTGTTGTAACACGCGCGCACTTGTGCAGGGCGCAGCCGTGGCGGCCAGACTCGGAAGGAGCAGATGGGGGAGGAGGGGTACAGTGAGATGGGGCGCAAGGGCGGGCTGAGCACCAAAGACGTGTCCGGCGGCGAGCGCGCGGCCAGGGAGGGCGTCGACATCGACGAGTCCAAGTTCAAGACCAAGTCCTAGATGTTCAGTTCAGTGCCTAGCTTAGCAAAGCAACTGACTGCTCGCTCGTGTTTGGATGTAGTCCGTTTAGTGTGTCCCAGGTACTGAATAATGTAGGTCGTTAGGTACTCGGATCTTGACGCGAGCACGCATGTAGTAGGTGGTCTGGATGTAGTCCGTTTAGTGTGTCCCAGGTACTGAATAATGTAGGTCGTTAGGTACTCGGATCTTGACGCGAGCACGCATGTAGTAGGTGGTTTGGATGTAGTCCGTTTAGTGAGTCCCAGGTACTGAATAATGTAGGTCGTCAGGTACTCAGATCTTGACGTGAGCACGCATGTAGTAGGTGATCATGTGTACCTTGATCGTGTGTGCTTTAGTGTCCCAGCTAGCTTCTACTAGCTGTAGCTGGTAGTAGGTGTCGTTGTAAGTTGTGACCAAGCTATGCTGCTGCTCTCTGTAATGTAGTGCGTCTGTCTGTTTGCTATGAATCTGAATCTCCGTCTGTGTGCAATGTTCGCTCAGAAATGTACATAGTATATATAGTTCCCACTTCCCAAGAAATCCCAAACCTACGAACTCAGCGAGATCTCCCAGAATCTGACCCCTCCCAGCTTCTCCCAGAATCTAAATCTTTTAGATTCTGTATTTTATAATCCTATCTAGTTAACCCAGAATCTGGGGAAAAGAACTGGGCTGAAATCCCGTTCGGGATCTCCCCAGATTCTCCCAGAATCTGACCTCTCCCAGCTTCTCCCAGAATCTTTTAGATTCTGTATTTTATAATCCTATCTAGTTAACCCAGAATCTGGGGAAAAGAACTGGGCTGAAATCACTGGGCTGAAATCCCGTTCGGGATCTAACCCTCGAGCATCAAGATAACCGGTGGTACTACAATTTCTGACGCTTTTTTTTTTTGAGAAGTACCATGTTTATATTAATAATATCAGCATATTACAACATACATGGCAGATCTGAGGACAAATCCAAAAAGACAGCACACCAAGAGAAATTGCAAGAAACAAATAAAATTTATAGAAAAATCTTCCTGATCCTTGCATCCATCAACAAAACGACCATAATCTTCAGCCACCGCCCGTCGAGAAGAAAACATCTCCACCAAGCTAAGATCCAAAAGAAAAATGCCAAGATCCGAAAGAAAGCCATAGCAGCAAAACTACATTGTGTTGTGAGCTTTTGACAGACGCTGTCACAAAGGGCGTTGCACTTGTCGCTGTGGATTGTGAGGAGCTCCAGAACGGGCAATCATCTTCCACCTTCGAAGAAACTCTAGGTGCACAATACCTTGGATGAGACCGCCGCCGCAGCACCGGCCACCTCCAACACCAACAATTTCGGCTTCGCGACCGGAGGAACCGCTGACGCGACATGGACGAAGCCGAAGAAACATATCTCTAAAAGACCTCCACCATCGTCTTGAAGGCCTTGTCTGGACACACATCCGCGACTCCTCGACGCCGTCGTAGAACGCCGTCAAGGCGGTGGCCCCGAAACTTTTATTCCTGACGAAGACGTCGGCACCGACCGAGCGACGTCACCTGAACAAATTTGCCTAGACCTAGACACGAGCCAAAAGAAACCGGGGCTCCCCAACCCTGCCACTGCCTCTGGAGCGACGAGCGAAGGGAAGGGAAAGCCGGCGGCTGTGCGGGCGTAGGAACTGCCTTGCGTATCGCTCGAGCGAGAAAGAGGAAACATAACTGCCTCGTTACAATTTCTGACGCTATGGTCGTTACGTTACGTTGCTGAAAAACGTGTGCGGTTGAGGTAAAGCGGCCGGTCTTGTGAACAATCTCGTACAATGAGCTAAGAGCATCTCTAGCAGACCCTGTAAAAGGGCCAAACCCGTATAATTTCGGCGAGTATACGGGTTTGGTCCGTTTTTTCTGATCAGAATAGAAACCGCATCCGCGGCCCGGCCCGTAAATAATTTACCGCGGCCCACAAAAACTCTCACCGCACCGGTATATATGCGGTTTCACCGCACGGATATGGGTCAAACCCTATCCGCCTCCGCCGCGATTCACCTCCGCCTCCGCCGCAATTCCCCTCCGCCTCCGCCGCAATTTCCCTCCTCCTCCGCCCGATTTCTCGCCGCCGGCGAGCCTAAAAAAAGCCATGGATGGCCATGGTAGCTCCGGGATGAGGCAGAGCGCCGCCGCCGCGCCAGATCTGACGCTGCGCGCAAGCGGGGCGCGCAAAGGTGGCTCAACCGCGGTAGCCGGCCGCCGCCGGCGTTCGACCGCCGCGAGCTGGAGGAGTTCGAGCGCGAGCAAGCCCGCCGCCGCCACGCCTCTTCCGGATCCTCTGCCGCGGGGAGCTTGTCCGCGGGCGCCTCGAGCTCGCGGCTCACTCCGGTGAAGAGATAGCCGGAGGAGCTCGGGCCGCTCGCCGTCAAGCTCGAGGAGGACGCGATGCCGCCGCTGCGTCGAGGCGTGATCGGCCCCGAGGACTACCTCCCCCCGGGCAGGAGGAGCACCTCGAGCGCTTCGTCCTGGAGCGGTCGGCGAGGGAGCAGGAGGAGGCAGAAGAGCGCCGCCACCGCGAGCTCGAGTACAAGCTCATGTTCCTCCAGATGGGCGTCGCGGCGTCGCAGGCGCACGCGTCCAAGGAGACGGACCTGCGTTTCATGAAGGCGGAGCAGGCAAAGTTCTTCATCGACCTCGACTCCTCCGACTCCGATTGAGCGCCGCCGCTGGTCAGCTACCGCACGAGCTTCGGTGAGGACCATTTTGTCTAGTGATGCGGTAGCGTAGGTCCGGCGTAGCTCCGGCGAGCTTTTATGTAATATATCTATGCTGTGTACGAACGATCTTCCCCTATGTGAAGAAGAACGATCTATGCTCCAGCGAGCGATTGCTTAAATTTCTCGTGCGAAACATGTTTTTTAAATTTTACGGCTTTGGATACAGTTTCTGATCTGCTGCGGCGATTTTGAGCCTGTATAGACGCCCCCGCGCGAACTGTAAACGCAGTTTACAGTTTCACAGAATAAGGGGTCTGCTAGAGATGCTCTAATACTCCCTTGGTGAGTTGTAACCTCCAACCAAAAGCTAAATAAATTAAGGCCTTTCTCGATTTATGCTCATGCATATGTGTGATTAGGCTAGCACCGCAACGAGTTAATAGCAAAGGAACTAACACGTACTTCATAGACTAAGTACCCGTTCTCTTCTCCAACCGCATGAGGCGAACAAGGAGGAGAAACCGCTGCCCCTCCCGGTGAAGCCGGGTCCCTGCCTTCATCTGCCACTCCGGCGGCGGCTGGAGAGGGGGACCTCGATACTTTGGCTCCGGCAGGTAGTTAGGGTTGGCGGTGTTAGGATCTAGGTTTGTTGGTTTCCTGGTGTTAGGATGTATGTTTGTTGAGGCGGCGCAACGCTTAGATGGTGACAGCGGCGCCTCGTTCAATAAAGTCTCCCCGGTTTCAGTCCTATATCGGACCCGTTCGGCGACGTCCCGTACGCAACCAACAACGTCAGGCCGGCACAGGGTGGAGCGGCTAAGTAAACTCTCCTCGGCTTCAGTTGTTGGGAAACGTTGCATGGAAAACAAAAAAAAATTCTATGCACAAGCAAGATCTATCCAAGGAGATGCAGAGGAACGAGAGGGGAGAGTGTGTCTACGTACCCTCGTAGACCGTAAGCGGAAACATTTGTTAACGCAGTTGATGTAGTCGAACTTCTTTGCGCTCCAACCGATCGAGTACCGAACGTATGGCACCTCCGCGTTCAGCACACGTTCAGCTCGGTGACGTCCTCCGCCTTCTTGATCCAGCAAGACGGCGAGGTAGTGGATGAGTTCCGGCAGCACGACGGCGTGGTGACGGTGATGGTGAAGTGATCTCTGCAGGGCTTCGCCTAAGCACTACGAAAATATGACCGAGGGTGTAAACGGTGGAGGGGGCGCCACACACGGCTAAACAATTGTCGTGGTTGTGCTAGGCGCCCCCTCCCACATATATATAGGTGGGTGGAGGGAGGAGGCAGCCTGGAGGCACCCCAAGTGGGGCTGAATCCCACTTGGGGTCCTGTCCCAAGCCGCGCCCCCTGCCATCTATAGGTGCAGGGGAAAGGAAGGGGAGGGAGGCGCCCCCCTTTTCCTTTCTCCCATGAGAAGGGGAAGGCAGGAGGGGCTAGCCCTCCCCCTTTCCTTCCCTAGGGCCGGTCGGCCAGGGAGAGGGGCGCACCAGCCCCGTGTGGGCTGGTCTGTCCCCCCCTTGGCCCATTAGGCCCATATACCCATCGGGGGTGTCCGGAACCCCTTCCGGTGACCCGATGACTACCCGGTGCATCCCGAAACTCTTTCGGTGTCCGAATACCATCGTCCTATATATCAATCTTTACCTCTCGACCATTTTGAGACTCCTCATCATGTCCGTGATCTCATCCGGGACTCCGAACAACATTTGGTCACCAAATCATATAACTCATATAACACTATATCGTCAACGAACGTTAAGCGTGCGGACCCTACTGGTTCGAGAACTATGTAGACATGACCGAGACACCTCTCCGGTCAATAACCAATAGCAGAACTTGGATGCCCATATTGGTTCCTACATATTCTACGAAGATATTTATCGGTCGAACCTTATGACAACATACGTAATTCCCTTTGTCCATCGGTATGTTACTTGCCCGAGATTCGATCGTCGGTATCTTCATACCTGGTTCAATCTCGTTACCGGCAAGTCTCTTTACTCGTTCCGTAATACATCATCTTGCAACTAACTCATTAGTCACTTTGCTTGCAAGGCTTCTTATGATGTGTATTACCGAGAGGGCCCAGAGATACCTCTCCGATACTTGGAGTGACAAATCCTAATCACGATCTATGCCAACACAACAAAAACCTTCGGAGATACCTGTAGAGCATCTTTATGATCACCCAATTACATTGTGACGTTTGATAGCACACAAGGTATTCCTCCGGTATTCGGGAGTTGCATAATCTCATAGTCGAAGGAATATGTATTTGACATTAAGAAAGCAATGGCAATAAACTGAACGATCAATATGCTAAGCTAATGGATGGGTCATGTCCATCACATCATTCTCCTAATGATGTGATCCCGTTATCAAATGACAACACATGTCTAAGGTTAGGAAACCTTAACCATCTTTGATCAACGAGCTAGTCTAGTAGAGGCTTACTAGGTACACGATATTTGTTTATGTATTCACACATGTATTTAAGTTTCCGATCAATACAATTCTAGCATGAATAATAAACCTTTATCATGAATAAGGAAATATAAAATAACAACTTTATTATTGCCTCTAGGGCATATTTCCTTCAGTCTCCCACTTGCACTAGAGTCAGTAATCTAGATTATATTGTAATGAATCTAACACCCATGGAGTCTTGGTGCTGATCATGTTTTGCTCGCGGAAGAGGCTTAGTCAACGGGTCTGCCACATTCAGATCCGTATGTATTTTGCAAATTTCTATGTCTCCATCCTTGACCTTTTCACGAATGGAGTTGAAGCGTCTCTTGATGTGTTTGGTTCTCTTGTGAAATCTGGATTCCTTCGCCAAGGCAATTGCTCTAGTGTTGTCACAAAAGATTTTCATTGGACCCGTTGCACTGGGTATTACACCCAGATCGGATATGAACTCCTTCATCCAGACTCCTTCATGCGCTGCTTCCGAAGCAGCTATGTACTCCGCTTCACACGTAGATCCCGCCATGACGCTCTTCTTGAAACTGCACCAACTGACAGCTCCACCATTCAATATAAATACGTATCCGGTTTATGACTTAGAGTCATCTGGATTAGTGTCGAAGCTAGCATCGACGTAACCATTTACGACGAGCTCTTCGTCACCTCGATAAACGAGAAACATATCCTTGGTCCTTTTCAGGTACTTCAGAATGTTCTTGACCACTGTCCAGTGATCCACTCCTGGATTACTTTGGTACCTCCCTGCCAGACTTATGGCAAGGCACACATCAGGTCTGGTATACAACATAGCATACATGATAGAACCTATGGTTGAGGCATAGGGAATAGCTTTCATTTTCTCTCTATCTTTTGCAGTGGTCGGGCTTTGAGTCTGACTCAACTTCACACCTTGTAACACAGGCAAGAACCCTTTTTTGACTGATCCATTTTGAACTTCTTCAAAACTTTATCAAGGTATGTGCTTTGTGAAAGTCCTATTAAGCGTCTCGATCTATCTCTATAGATCTTGATGCCCAATATATAAGCAGCTTCAGCGAGGTCTTTCATTGAAAAATTCTTATTCAAGTATCCTTTTATGCTATCCAGAAATTCTATATCATTTCCAATCAACAATATGTCATCCACATATAATATCAGAAATGCTACGGAGCTCCCACTCACTTTCTTGTAAATACAGGCTTCACCGTAAGTCTGTATAAAATCATATGCTTTGATCACCTCATCAAAGCATATATTCCAACTCCGAGATGCTTGCACCAGTCCATCGATGGATCGCTGGAGCTTGCACACTTTGTTAGCACCTTTAGGATCGACAAAACCTTCTGGTTGCATCATATACAATTCTTCTTTAAGAAATCCATTAAGGAATGCAGTTTTGATGTCCATTTGCCAGATTTCATAATTATAAAATGCGGCAATTGCTAACATGATTCGGACAGACTTAAGCATCGCTACGGGTGAGAAAGTCTCATCGTAGTCAACTCCTTGAACTTGTCGAAAACCTTTCGCAACAAGTCGAGCTTTGTAGATAGTAACATTACCATCAGCGTCAGTCTTCTTCTTGAAGATCCATTTATTTTCTATGGCTTGCCGATCATCGGGCAAGTCCATCAAAGTCCACACTTTGTTCTCATTCATGGATCCTATCTCAGATTTCATGGCCTCAAGCCATCTGTCGGAATTTGGGCTCATCATAGCTTCTTCATTGTTCGTAGGTTCGCCTTGGTCTAATAACATGAGTTCCATGACAGGATTATCGTACCACTCTGGTGCAGATCGTGCTCTGGTTGACATACAAGGTTTAGTAGCAACTTGATCTGAAGGTTCATGATCATTATCATTTGCTTCCTCTCTAGTTTGTGTAGGCATCACGGGAACGGTTTTCTCTGATGTGCTACTTTCCAATTCGAGAGAAGGTACAATTACCTCATCAAGTTCTACTTTCCTCCCACTCACTTCTTCCGAGAGAAACTCCTTCTCTAGAAAGGATCCATTCTTGGCAACAAAGATCTTGCCTTCGGATCTGTGGTAGAAGGTGTACCCAATTGTTTCCTTAGGGTATCCTATGAAGAGCACCTTTCCGATTTGGGTTCGAGCTTATCAGGCTGAAGCCTTTTGACATAAGTGTCGCAACCGCAAACTTTAAGAAACGACAGCTTAGGTTTCTTGCCAAACCATAGTTCATACGGTGTCGTCTCAACGGATTTAGACAGTGCCCTATTTAACGTGAATGCGGCTGTCTCTAATCATAACCCCAAAATGATAGTGGTAAATCAGTAAGAGACATCATAGAACGCACCATGTCTAATAAAGTACGATTACGACATTCGGACACACCATTACGCCGTGGTGTTCCAGGTGGCGTGAGTTGTGAAACAATTCCACATTGTTTTTAAATGAAGGCCAAACTCGTAACTCAAATATTCGCCTCCACGATCAGATCGTAGAAACTTTATTTTCTTGTTACGATGATTCTCCACTTCACTCTGAAATTCTTTGAACTTTTCAAATGTTTCAGACTTGTGTTTCATTAAGTAGATATACCCATACCTACTTAAATCATCTGTGAAGGTCAGAAAATAACAATACCCGCCGCGTGCCTCAACACTCATCGGACCGCATATATCGGTATGTATTATTTCCAATAAGCCATTAGCTCCCTCCATTGTTCCGGAGAACGGAGTTTTAGTCATCTTGCCCATGAGGCATGGTTCGCAAGTATCAAATGATTCATAATCAAGTGACTCCAAAAGTCCATCTGCATGGAGTTTCTTCATGCACTTTACACCAATATGACCTAAACGGCAGTGCCACAAGTATGTTGCACTATCATTATCAACTTTGCATCTTTTGGCATCAATATTATGAATATGTGTATCACTACGACCGAGATTCAATAAATCATTCACATTGGGTGTATGACGATAAAAGATATTACTCATATAAATAGAACAACCATTATTCTCCGATTTTAATGAATAACCGTCTCGCAATAAACAAGATCCAGATATAATGTTCATGCTCAACGCGGGCACCAAATAACAATTATTGAGGTCTAAAACTAATCCCGAAGGTAGATGTAGAGGTAGCGTGCCGACGGCGATCACATCGACCTTGGAACCATTTCCGACGCGCATCGTCACCTCGTCCTTAGCCAATCTTCGTTTATTCTGTAGCTCCTGTTTCGAGTTACAAATATGAGTAACCGAACCAGTATCAAATACCCAGGCGCTGCTACGAGCATTAGTAAGGTACACATCAATAACATGTATATCAAATATACCTTTGTTCACTTTGCCATCCTTCTTATCCGCCAAGTATTTGGGGCAGTTCCGCTTCCAGTGACCATTCCCTTTGCAGTAGAAGCACTCAGTTTCAGGCTTGGGTCCAGCTTTGGGCTTCTTCCCGGGAGTGGCAACTTGCTTGCCATTATTCTTGAAGTTCCATTTCTTTCCCTTGCCCTTTTTCTTGAAACTAGTGGTTTTGTTAACCATCAACACTTGATGCTCCTTCTTGATTTCTACCTCCGCGGCCTTAAGCATTGCGAAGAGCTCAGGAATCGTTTTATTCATCCCTTGCATATTATAGTTCATCACGAAGCCTTTGTAGTTTGGTGGCAGTGATTGAAGAACTCTGTCAATAACACTATCAACTGGAAGATCAACTCCTAGCTGAGTCAAGTGGTTATGATACCTAGAAATTTTGAGTATGTGTTCACTGACAGAACTGTTCTCCTCCATCTTGCAGCTGCAAAACTTGTTGGAGACTTCATATCTCTCAACCCGGGAATTTGCTTGAAATATTAACTTCAACATTTGGAACATCTCATATGCTCCATGACGTTCAAAACGTCTTTGAAGTCCCAGTTCTAAGCCGTAAAGCATGGCACACTGAACTATCGAGTAGTCATCAGATCAAGCTTGCCACACGTTCATAACATCTGCTTCAGCTCCTGTAGCAGGTCTTTCACCTAGCGGTGCATCAAGGACATAATTCTTCTGTGCAGCAATGAGGATAATCCTCAAGTTACGGACCCAGTCCGTGTAGTTGCTACCATCATATTACAACTTAGCTTTCTCTAGGAACGCATTAAAATTCAGGGGAACGGTAGCTCGAGCCATTGATCTACAACATAGAAATGCAAAACTATAAGACTAAGTTCATGATAAATTAAGTTCAATTAATCAAATTACTAATGAACTCCCACTTAAATAAACATCCCTCAAGTTATCTAAGTGATACATGATCCAAATCAACTAACCCATGTCCGATCATCACGTGAGATGGGGTAGTCATCAATGGTGAACATCTCTATGTTGATCATATCTACTATATGACTCGCATTCGACCTTTCGGTCTCTAGTGTTCCGAGACCATGTCTGTACATGCTAGGCTCGTCAAGTTTAACCCAAGTATTCTGCATGTGCAAAACTGTCTTACACCCGTTGTATGTGAACATAGAGTCTATCACACCCGATCATCACGAGGTGCTTCGAAACAACAAACTTTGGCAAAGGTGCATACTCGGGGAGAACACTTTTATCTTGAAATTTAGTGAAGGGATCATCTTATAATGCTACCGCCGTTCTAAGCAAAATAAGATGCATAAAGGATAAACATCACATGCAATCAAAATATGTGACATGATATGTCCATCATCATCTTGTGATTTTGATCTCCATCTCCAAAGCATCGTCATGATCTCCATCGTCACCGACTCGACACCTTGATCTCCATCGTTGCATCGGGGTCATCTCGCCAACTATTGCTTCTACAACTATTGCTAACGCATAGTGATAAAGTAAAGCAATTACATGGCGCTTGCACTTCATACAATAAAGAGACAACCCTAAGGCTCCTGCCGGTTGTCGATATTACAAAACATAATCATCTCATACATCAACATATATCACATCATATCTTGACCATATCACATCACAACATGCCCTGCAAAAACAAGTTAGACGTCCTCTACTTTGTTGTTGCAAGTTTTACGTGGCTGCTACGGGCTTCTAGCAAGAACCGTTCTTACCTACGCAAAAACCACAACGGTGATTCATCAAGTTTGCTGTTTTAACCTTCTTCAAGGACCGGCCGTAGTCAAATTCGACTCAACTAAAGTAGGAGAAACAGCCACCCGCCAGCCACCTTTATGCAAAACTAGTTGCATGTCTGTCGGTGGAATCGGTCTCATGTGCGTGGACATGTAAGGTTGGTCCGGGTCACTTCATCCCACAATACCGCCGAATCAAAATAAGACATTGGTGGTAAGCAGTATGACTATCACCGCCCACAACTCTTTGTGTTCTACTCGTGCATATCATCTATGCATAGACCTGGCTCAGATGACACTGTTGGGAAACGTTGTATAGAAAACAAAAAAAAATCTACGCACACGCAAGATCTATCCAAGGAGATGCATATCAACGAGAGGGGAGAGTATGTGTAAATACCCTCATAGACCGTAAGCGAAAGCGTTTGTTAACGTGGTTGATGTAGACGAACTTCTTCGCGCTCCAACCGATCGAGTACCGAGCGTACGGCACCTCCGTGTTCAGCACACGTTCAGCTCGGTGACATCCTCCGCCTTCTTGATCCAGCAAGACGGCGAGGTAGTGGATGAGTTCTGGCAGCACGGCGGCGTGGTGACGGTGATGGTGAAGTGATCTCCGCAGGGCTTCACCTAAGCACTACGAAAATATGACCGAGGGTGTAAACGGTGGAGGGGGCGCCACACACGACTAAACAATTGTCGTGGTTGTGCTAGGCGCCCCCTCCCACTTATATATAGGTGGGGGGGGGGGGGAGGGGGGAGGGAGGAGGCAGCCTGGAGGCGCCCCAAGTGGGGCCGAATCCCACTTGGGGTCCTGCCCCAAGCCGCGCCCCCCTGCCATGTATATCTGCGGGGGAAAGGCAGGGGAGGGAGGCGCCCCCCCTTTTCCTTTCTCCCATGAGAAGGGGAAGGTAGAAGGGGCTAGCCCTCCCTCCTTTCCTTCCCTAGGGTCTGTCCCCCCTTGGCCCATTAGGCCCATATACCTACCGGGGGTGTCCGGAACCCCTTCCGGTGACCCGATGACTACCCGGTGCATCCTGAAACTCTTCCGGTGTCCGAATACCATCATCCTATATATCAATCTTTACCTCAGCCATTTAAAGACTCCTCGTCATGTCCGTGATCTCATCCGAGACTCCGAACAACATTCGGTCACCAAATCATATAACTCATATAACACTATATTGTCAACGAACGTTAAGCGTGCGGACTCTACGGGTTCGAGAACTATGTAGACATGACCGAGACACCTCTCCGGTCAATAACCAATAGGGGAACTTGGACGCCCTTATTGGTTCCTACATATTCTACGAAGATCTTTATCGGTCGAACCTTATGACAACATACATAATTCCCTTTGTCCATCGGTATGTTACTTGCCCGAGATTCGATCGTCGGTATCTTCATACCTAGTTCAATCTCATTACCGGCAAGTCTCTTTACTCGTTCCATAATACATCATCTTGCAACTAACTCATTAGTCACTTTGCTTGCAAGGCTTCTTATGATGTGTATTACTGAGAGGGCCCAGAGATACCTCTCCGATACTCGGAGTGAGAAATACTAATCTCGATCTATGCAAACTCAACAAACACCTTCAGAGATACCTGTAGAGCATCTTTGTGATCACCTAGTTACATTGTGACGTTTGATAGCACACAAGGTATTTCTCCGGTATCCGGGAGTTGCATAATCTCATCGTCGAAGGAATATGTATTTGACATTAAGAAAGCAATAGCAATAAACTGAACGATCAATATGCTAAGCTAACGGATGGGTCATGTCCATCACATCATTCTCCTAATGATGTGATCCTGTTATCAAATGACTACATATGTCTATGGTTAGGAAACCTTAACCATCTTTGATCAACGAGCTAGTCTAGTAGAGGCTTACTAGGGACACGGTATTTGTTTATGTATTCACACATGTATTTAAGTTTTCGATCAATACAATTCTAGCATGAATAATAAACCTTTATCATGAATAAGGAAATATAAAATAACAACTTTATTATTGCCTCTAGGGCATATTTCCTTCATCAGTCCCATCTCGGCGGCGATGTCGAGAAGCTTGTGGCAGTGGTGTGGTTCTTGAGGATTTCTTCTGGCTGTGGGATCTCCGAATCGCCAAGGAGCTTCATCGATGGTTATTCCTTCTTCTTTGTCTCCGAGACGGATGTGGTCTTCTAGACCCGTTCGGCGACTTCCTCCGCAACCAACAATGTCAGGCCGGCTTAAGGAGGAGCGGCTTAATAAACTCTCCCCGGCTTCAGTCCCATCTCGGCGGCGATGTCGAGAAACTTGTGGCAGTGGTGTGGTTCTCAAGGATTTCTTCTGGCTGTGGGGATCTCCGGATCGTCAAGGAGCTTCATCGATGGTTATTCCTTCTTTGTCTCTGAGATGGATGTGGTCTTCTAGACCCGTTCGGTGACTTCCACCACAACCAACGTCAGGCCGGCTCAGGGTGGATCAGCAGCCGCGGCGCGCCGTCTACACGGTCTGTGGGTTGAAGACGAAGGGCATCTCAAGGATTTCGTTGTAATTTTCATTTTTGTTGAGGTGCTTTGTACTGTTTGATGTTTCTTTTGATGCCAGGGTTTATTTTGCAAAAAAGGCTAGCACCACAACGTGATCAGCAAAATTGCCTATAAAAGCGTGCTAAAAAACCTGCATTGAAAGAGATGTCTATTACTGACCGAAGGCGCAAAGGCCAAGCACAACCCACACTACGATCATGCAAGATCCAGATAAGAACCGAAACCCACCAGCCTAGACACTCCAAATATTCAAACATGCCTATAGAGATAAAAAGAACTAGAAACATAAAATGAATAATAGAGAACCATCCATCTCTCATCTCTGTCAACAATCTAGCCACCAAGTCGAGTACATCATATCGTCAACCTTGTGACGTGCGGTAGACATCACTTGCTACTTGTTCGACCAACGTTACTCTCAGCTTCAACAGCTTTGTTTTGGGCTCCTTTATCTGCAAAATCGACGAATCAATAATATAAGTGCACACCAGTTTCACAAGTGTCATATGATCACAAAATTTTCTCCTATTAAAAATGATATCATTTCTACATTTCCAGAAAGACCAAAAAAGAGCTGAAACCCCAACTGGAACCAATTTTTTGTCAGGTTACAGAAAGGTCTTGATCCATCTATTAAAGAAATCATCAAGATTAGCAGGAGTGGAATTCAAGTCAAAAGCACATTTTAAGAGGCTCGAAATCAATCTAGCAGCGGATCAATGAAAAAAAAGGTGATTAATAGATTCATCTTGCCCACAAAAGGCACATCCTTTATCACCTTTCCAACCTCTTCTCGATAATTATCTCTAGTTAAATACTTTTCTTATTCATCAACCAAACAAATATTTTGATTTTAGCCGGAATTTTAATTTTTGTAGAAATGTATGTGGAAAACCACTCTCAATTTTCACTAAAAATTGGTACAACGACTTAACAGAAAATTTTCTTTCAGCGGTAAGCATCCATTTAGTCCCATCTCCCCCTCAGGCATTTGTATTTCCTCACATCTAGCTTTGAAAGTATTCCACAAGTCTGAAGATTCCCAATGTATAGCCCTTCTAGAAGTAAAGTTACCCCAACCTTTCTCAATAGCATCAACCACAGAAATGTTATGGTCAAAACTGAATAGATAAAGTCTAGGGTAGGCTTCTTTTAAAGGTTTGTCACCTATCCATAAATCTTCCTAGAATTTAGTGTTTTTGCCATCTCCAAGTTTTTTTTGCAGTGTTGATAAAATAAATGAGACTACACCAGAAATGGGAATCTCCCACCCTCGATTTAATCCCAGAAATACACTTACCTTTAACATATTTACTAAGCAAGACTTCCTATCACAGTCCAGTTTCATTTTCCAATTTCCATTACCATCTGGATAATAATGGCTTGTTCATCAGACCCAAATATAAAATCCCCAAACCCCCTTGTTGTTTTGGCATACGACAAGTTTTTCAGTTAACCAAATGGTATTTCTTTTTAGAGAGAAGTGCATATTTTAACCCTGAACTCTAGGGCTAGTTTGAGTTACAACCCCCAACTTCAAAACCCGTTAGGAGACAACCTTGAACTTGAAATACAAGTTTAGTTACCTCCCTCGAACGATTGGCCAGTGGTTTTGTGTGACCTAGCATCCTTGCAGGCTAGTTAACATTGATGTGGTATCCTAATCACTAAAAAGAATTATAAACAATGTTAATGGTCTGACAAGTCATTCTGAAACATCTCTGTGACCGGTTAGCCAATCGTGTGTTCGCGTTGTACGTGCGTTGTGTTCGTGTCTTTCTTCCAACCGGAGAATCGATCAACCTACCTCGTTTCTTGTGCGTGTGTGCCAAGGTGAAGCCATCGATCATGCTTGTGTGAAGCCGTGTAGGTGGATGTTCGGGACATCCAGCTTCACTTCGTTGTCATTGTGCGGCTATGCTATCATATTCCAGCATTGGGGGAGGTGCACGATGATGGCGTCTAAGCGGTGGAAGAGCGGTGCGATGGGCACAGTACACAGACCGCGTCAACGGTTGCCGAGGCGCCCCCGCATGAAGGACATTGCCTCGCCACTGTCTAAAAAGCTGGTCGTCGCGAGTGCAGGCACCCCGACCCCGACATGCATCGTTTCCCACGCCCCTAGAAACCTTGCCGTCGCCTGACGTACGCCACCACCGCAGCAGCGGTAGACGTACATGATCCCGTGGCGCCGGTGGGATGAGCAGGAGGGCGGAGAAGAATGCCGAAGGAGTGGAGCAATGGCAGTAAGAAGCAGCGCCAAGGAGCAACACACAACAGCTATGGGGTGGATGCATAGCAGGAGTGTCCGATGGCAATGAATAGCAATAGCCACCAGCGGGGAGGGCAGCACGATACAAATGCAATGATGCGTATTGGCAGACGTCCGTGGCCGACAGCTTGGCGCACCTGATAATGGCCACTGGAACAAACACAAGGATGCGAAACGAGGATACCATGTCAACGTTGACGGGTCTGCTGGGTTTCCATGTCACATAAAACCAGTTGGCAGTCGTCAAAGGGGGGTAATTTAGCTGTTACTGAAAGTTCACGACTGTCTTCTAACCGGGTTTGGAGTTGGAGGTTGTAAATTAAACTAACTCTTTCAGGGTTGAGCCTGCTTCTCCTACCGTGACAATCACTACTCGCACCGACAACCATGCCACTGGCTAATCTTCATTTTGAGAGAGGCCACGCTTTTGAGGACCACATTTGGAGCTCTCTGCAACTTTCAATCAACTTCACGGCAAAAAATGGCCAGAGGGAATTCTTCTTGGTGGCTGAGTTCACCAGATCCAAGATCCGCCTCACGGAAGAATCGGTAGGTTTTCTCTTATGGGGACCGAATGGGTCAAGGCATCGACCTTTATCGGATCCAGAACAAGATGATGGATGGACTTTAGTTTCTCGTTCAAGGAATCTAAATTCTTATGCCGATTTTGTTTGTGCTCCAAGATACTTTGGTCATGCAAGAATCAATCCTTTGATTATGCAAGTGTTTTTGACAGACTTCAAATTCCCAATTGTTGGCAATAATGACATGAGAATTTTGCCCACTCAAAACTAAGCGGGCGCAGTTTTTGGCAATGTTAATGTCTCAAGGCCCATCAGAGCCCAGTCAAAGGCCTTCTTTCTTCGTTGCCTCCTTGTGGGCCATGAGCGGCCGGCTTGCAGTAACAAAATTCGATGCCGAAATTGCAAAGAGTTGGGCTATATTGCTAGCGGCTACCGTTTGGCCTTCCGGTTTCTCGCTATGCCAAATCATCTGTCAACCTTAGTATCTGTCCCTCCTACAACAAACCCCACTAATGGTGCGATTGTGGTGCCTTCTCCGTGGAATGCCATCATGGTCTCTGGCAATAAAAATCCTCCCATTACTCCCTTACCTAATAATCCAGAAAGAGAAGCAATCCAGCCCTCCAGCTCCATCACACTCCCTCCGCCATGTCCATTGATAGCCAACATATTGCTCCAATCCACGACAGAGAGAGGACAACCCATCGCGCAGGACATGGCAAACCTCCCTTTCGATCCCACGCCGTTTCTGCTGCCACACTATCAAGTAATCCAACTGGAAGGGAGACCAACTAGGGTGCGGGTCATCACTTCGCCTGCTGTCCCGCGCCATGAAGATTGGGCAATTGCCACCGTGGTGCCCATGCCAAATGAGCAGGTACTTTTCCCCAATGTCAAACAGATCATCGGAGAGTTCATCACTCAAGTTAGACATCTAGCTTTCTAGGAGATCTTCCCTTGCCCCTTCAGTCAAGCATATGTTGGTTTGAGCTCACCCTTTGATAGAGATGCTTTGGTCCTTCAGAGTCCGCATGTTTATGGAGATGTTCATATCATCTTTCAACGCCACAGTCAAGGAATGAACTGGAGAAACCTCACTCTCAACAGAGACATATGGGCTTTACTTGTTGGTTCTCGTTTTGATAAGAGGGAAATTCATGAGCTGGCAAATGCTGTCAGAAGCTTTGGGAAAATGTTACTCTGGGACAGGGCTAGGAGCACTAAAGAAACACTGATGGTTAAGATTAGGGTTGAAGAGATGAGAGATGTTCCAATCAACATTTTTGTTGGAGAATTTGATGATCCCAACTCTGAATCTTGGACTATTCCAGTAGTGATAGTTGAACAACAGATTCTTGGGGGAGGCCCACTTGATGAAGATCCCATTCCCGCAGATGGTAATCCACACCCACAGCCAGCCAACCCTTTCTATCATCCAAACCAACTAAACCACTTTATGGGACCAGTCCAACACCATCTAGCTCAAGATATCATGGCTAACAATCAAGGGAATTTTCACCAACAAGCTATGCAGAATAACATTGATGAGGATGAGGAACTATAAGAAGATGATGAAATGACAGGTTGGGGGCATTGAGCCATGCCTGTAGAGGATGATGATTTAATTGATCAAGAAATTAAGGAAGGGGAATTCATGGAACTTGTAGACCTTCTACAACGTCTTGATGAACAACCTATGCAAGTAGAACTCCCTAAAATGGACCTTAAAAGTGAACTCACTCTCTCAATAGGGTCAAATGGTGTTGAAATTGGAGATCATGTTGAGGAAGCAATTCAGAATCTGGAGGGAAATGATAATTTGAACCTCATGGGCCAGGCCCAAGATATCCTTAATGGGTTGCCTGACCTCAACTTAGTTTTGGGGCCCATTCAAGCCCATCAACCTTTGCTGCATGATTATCAGTTGCCACCAGAACAACTTCCTGCACCCCAAGCCCAGGCTCCTTTTTTTGAGTTCATTAATTTATTTCCTCCAGCTCAGCAAATATCTAATAAAGAGATTGATCTGAACTTAGCATTGCCTGGTTTACCTACTCAGTTTGAACCTATCTGCAGCCTAGCACAACTTCAAGAGCACACTCTGCCAGCAGTTGATATTATGCCACTGAACAATTCTGAGGAAGATGGATCTTTTTTTATGTTAATCTGGCTGAACGGGATGATCCTGTCATCTAACTAGCCACTCCAGCAGAGTATTTGCTTGCTCTTGAGAAGAAAGATAGTCATAGTACCACAGTATATGAGGAATTTGAAATCATTGACTTCAACTCAGATGTCACTTCCAAGCCAATCCTTGATCCAACAAGTAATGATATCTCACAGCTTCCTCCTCCTCAGATTGCCCTGCACCACCAGGTTTTGATATTAAAGGAAGATATTTATCTAAGTCACATGATACTAATTCTTCTACAGATCCCCTCCATACAGCAGGTCAGGGTCATGCAAGTATGGCTGCTTGGAGACAACACTTTGCATCTGAAGTGGAGGGGCTGACTGCCATTTAGGTACCTTTGGACTAGGTGGACTTTATTTGTTCCACCCTCTTGACCCCTGATAAATTTGATTGGGATAAAATGTTTCTTAAATCTCTAATGTGGCACATTATTAGAGAAGGAGCTCAGCACAAAGACTATTTAAAAAATTTCATCCCTGAATCTTGCCCTGTTACTGAGGACTCTCTCTGCTCTCAGGTGCCGAAAGGAGGAGATAAAGGCTCCTTCTCTACACCCCCAAAGGGTAGCTTAGACAAAGAAGATGCACCAGAGGAGACTGTTTTTTGCAGCATTGCTGCACACGCCAAAGGAAAAAAGAAAAGACAGAGCTCCAGTGGTTGAATCTGAGGTAAGAAGAAGTGAAAGATTGCATCACTTGAATAAAGGATATAGAAAAAACCTTCTCAGGATGGAAATTGCATGACATGTGTTGCTAAGCCTCCTATTTGCAACATTAAAGTCATAAAAAACCTGAATTCCTCTTACTTCAAGGTTGGTCCCAAGATCTGCACTGAGGAGAACCTTCTAAAAAATAAAGCAAAGAAAGGTGAGAAGCAGCCTGTATGGAGGGACTAGAAGAATCTCTGAACATGCTGAGGGAGCTTCTAAAGGGTCTTCAGTTGACTAGCAACTACTGAGGCTTATTGAAAATGTCATTCTCTATCACTTTTGTAATAATAGAATCCTATGTTATTTACTTCCCCATGACACTCTGGATTATGGGGAACCGTATGGTGGTCACCTGTCTGAATTGCTTTAACCACAAGTGTTGTGTCCTTGATAACGCACAAGTATAGGGGATCGCAATAATTTCGAGGGTAGAGTATTCAACCCAAATTTATTGATTCGACACAAGGGGAGCCAAAGAATATTCACGAGTATTAGCAGTTGAGTTGTCAATTCAACCACACCTGAAAGACTTAATATCTGCAGCAAAGTATTTAGTAGCAAAGTAGTATGATAGTAATGGTAACAGTGGCAAAATTAACAGTAGTAGTTTATAATGATTGTAACAGCAGCAACGAAAGTAACTTAGAAAAGATCAATATGTGAAAAGCTCATAGGCATTGGATCAGCGATGAATAATTGTGTTGGATAATATTCATCATGTAACAGTCATAACCTAGGGCGACACAGAACTAGCTGCAATTCATCAATATAATGTAGGCATGTATTCCGTATATAGTCAAACGTGCTTATGGAAAAGAACTTGCATGACATCTTTTGTCCTACCCTCCCGTGGCAGCGGGGTCCATAAGGAAACTAAGGGATATTAAGGCCTACTTTTAATAGAGAACTGGAACAAAGCATTAGCACTTAGTGAATACATGAACTCCTCAAACTACGGTAATCACCGGAAAGAATCCCAATTATTGTCACCTTGGGGTATGCGGATCATAACACGTAATAGGTGTCTATAACTTGCAAGATAGGATCAAGAACACAAATATATTCATGAAAACATAATAGGTTCATATCTGAAATCATGGCACTCGGGCCCTAGTGACAAGCATTAAGCATATCAAAGTGATAGCAACATCAATCTCAGAACATAGTGGATACTAGGGATCAAACCCTAACAAAACTAACTCGATTACATGATAAATCTCGTCCAACCCATCACCGTCCAGCAAGCCTATGATGGAATTACTCACTCCCGGCAGTGAGCATCATGAAATTGGTGATGAAGGAAGGTTGATGATGATGATGGCGATGGATTCCACCCTCCGGAGCCCCAAACAGACTCCAGATCAGCCCTCCCGATGAAGAACAGGAGGTGGCGGCGGCTCCTTAAGGTAAAATGCGATAAATCCTTCTCTCTGATTTTTTTCTGCGCAAATAGGAATATATGGAGTTGGAGTTAGGGTTGTAGACGGTCCAGGGGGGCCCACAAGCCTGCAGGGCGAGCCCTGGGGCGGTACGCACGCCCTCATGGCTTGTGGCCCCTGGGTGGCCCCCCTCTGGTATATTTTTCCACCAATATTTTTTATATATTCCAGAAATATTCTCCGTAAATTTTCAGGTCAATCCGAGAACTTTGATTTCTGCACAAAAATAACACCATGGCAATTCTGCTAAAAACAACGTCAGTCCGGGTTAGTTCCATTCAAATCATGCAAATTAGAGTCCAAAACAAGGGCAAAAGAGTTTGGAAAAGTAGATGCGATGGAGACGTATCAGTCCTGAAGTTATATGCTCTTGTTTTCTATTGTCTGAAATGCATAGATCCTCGAATATTTTGAGTTGGAATGTGAGGAGTATAAATTCCACTGTTCAAGATATCTTCCGATATTCCGATAAATCGGTCGATTTATCGCTTACCAGTGTCTGGCCGATAAGATAAATCGGCCGATAAATTAGCCGATATGGCGATAAATCGGCTGATATGCCAATAAACTGGCCGATTTACCTCTTATCATGGGTCAACCGATAAGTTCCCAATAAGCGATATCCCCAACATTGATAAATTCCAGTGACAAGTGGTTAGCAATCTCAAACAAAACAGAGGAGGCAGTCAGTTCTATGATTTTTCTGCAAGAAACTAAGAGGGAGAACTTTGATAGTACCTATCTCAAAAACTTTTGCCCAAGAAGAATCAATAAATTTGATTATTTGCCTTCTATGGGAGCTTCAGGAGGGCTATTGGTGGCCCGGAATGATAACATGTTTCAGGGGGAATGTCTTTTTAAAAATGATTTCTCCATCTCCATTAGGTTCATCTCAGTCCATACTGTTGCTTCCTGGATTTTGACAAATATTTATGGACCCTGTGATAATGAGGGAAGACATAATTTCCTGTCCTGGTTTAAAAAACATTCAGATGCCAATAGATTCAGACTGGATTATTACAGGAGATTTCAACTATATTAGATATCCTTCAAACAGAAACATGGGATCAGGAGACATACATCATATGATGCAGTTCAATGAAGCTATCAGTACTTTATCCCTAGTTAAAATTCATCTAAAAGGTAGAAATTCTACCTGAAGCAATATGCAGCTGTTGGAAATATGCCCTAGAGGCAATAATATTGTATTATTATATTTCCATTATTCATAATTAAGAGTTTATATTTCATGCTATAACTGCTATGATCCTGGAATATGCGATTCAGTGGAAAACTCATATGCACGTGTGGAATGATAAACAGTCAAACAATAGGTTCCCGGCCCAGCCTCTAGGACTGGTTCAAGTGTTGTTGGTGATCATGTTTTCTGGATCTTAGGATATCGTTAGGTGCAACGATAGTCCTAAAAACAACATTGAGGGTTTGATGTTAGAAGAATCGACCCAATCTTGTATGTTATACTTTGTGATCATATCGTCTGAAATCATCTGTTATAACATGAAGTGTTAGCATGTGTACTTTAGTTCCTCAGACCATGAGAGTGTCTCAGTTACTTGTTACCAGACAGTGGACTTTGGGATTGCTCAAACGTCATCTGTAACAAGGTGATCATAACGACAACTTTCAGGTTCACCGGAAAGTTTGACAAGTGAACGAACAGCTCGAGAGTGGGATTTGCTCCTCCGACGATGGAGATATATTCTTAGGGCCCTCTCGGTATGATGGCATCCATCATCGTCTGGCCATACACAGGTGAGTACGTCACGGGGATGCCGGAACACATCAATGAGAAAGAAGAACAAAACCGGTAACAGGAGCAACGGTATAGTGGGCATGGTGATGACCCAAGAGGATACCGATGCACACTGGGTTTTGTAAAGTATCACGAAGCAAAGGGAATGTCACATGATAACCAAAGGTTCACTCGAATATCATTCGTGTAATCATAGGGACCGATATGGATGTCCACGGTTCCGCTATTGGTCATTGAACGAAGGGGTTTCGTTCATGTTTATGTTTTACCGAACCTACGGGGTCACAAGCTTATGGTAATCATGATCTGCTGAGAGTTAGTGCAATGGGAATGATGACAATATATTTGTGAAATAGTTTCATTAATATCCGGAATAGTTTCGAGAGGTTCCGGAAGCATTTCGGGGTCACCGGAAGGGTTTCGGTGAATATCGGGTACTACCGGGTATTACCGATTAATTATATATAGGTGGAACATGTTTCCGGGGATGTTAAATTATATATATAATGCTTTGAAAATGTTTAAAGTATTTTATATATTAATTAAATATCAACGTGCCTTAAAAGGCCAAGAAGGGGAAGGAGAATTGGGCCATAAAGGCCCAAGTGGTGGTGGCGCCTGATACGTCTCCAACGTGTCTATAATTTTTGATTGTTCCATGCTATTATATTATCTGTTTTGGATGTTTTATATGCATTAATATTCTATTTTATATTATTTTTGGTACTAACCTATTAACCTAGAGCCTAGTGCCAGTTTCTGTTTTTTTCCTTGTTTTTGAGTTTTATAGAAAAGGAATACCAAACGGAGTCCAACCGGAATAAAACTTTCGCGATGATTTTTCTTGGACCAGAAGACACCCAGAGGACTTGAAGAGGGGGCCAGAGGAGTCCTGAGGAGCCCACAAGCCCTCTGGGCGCGCCCTAGGGGGGCGCCCCCTAGATTGTGGACCCCTCGGGAGTCCCCCAACCCTAATATTTGCACTATAAATTCCCAAATATTCCCAAACCACCAGAAGTGTCCACCAAAATACTTTTCCGCCGCCGCAAGCCTCTGTTCCTGTGAGGTCCCATCTTGGGGCCTTTTCCGGTGATCTGCCGGAGGGGGATTCGATCACAGAGGGCCTCTACATCAACCTTGCTGCCCTTCCGATGATGTGTGAGTAGTTTACCACAGACCTACGGGTCCATAGCTAGTAGCTAGATGGCTTCTTCTCTCTCTTTGATCTTCAATACAATGTTCTCCTCGATGTTCTTGGAGATCTATTCGATGTAATACTTTTTTGCGGTGTGTTTGTTGAGATCCGATAAATTATGGATTTATGATCAGATTATCTATGAATATGATCTGAGTCTTCTCTGAACTCTTTTATGCATGATTAAGATATCTTTGTATTTCTCTTCGAACTATTGGGTTGGTTTGGCCAACTAGATTTATTTTTCTTGCAATGGGAGAGGTGCATAGTTTTGGATTCAATCTTGCGGTGTCCTCACCCAGTGACAGAAGGGGTAGTGAGGCACGTATTGTGTTGTTGCCATCAAGGACAAAAATATGGGGTTTATATCATATTGCTTGAGTTTATCCCTCTACATCATGTCATCTTACTTAAGGCGTTACTCCATTCTTATGAACTTAATACTCTAGATGCATGCTGGATAGCGGTCGATGTGTGGAGTAATAGTAGTAGACGCAGGCAGGAGTCGGTCTACTTATCACGGACGTGATGCCTATATTCATGATCATTGCCTTAGATGTCGTCATAACTTTGCGCTTTTCTATCAATTGCTCAATAGTAATTTGTTTACCCACCGTATGCTATCTTCAAGAGAGAAGCCTCTAGTGAAACCTATGGCCCCGGGGTCTATTTTCCATCATATATTTTCAGATCTATAAACCCAAAAACCCAAAAATATCTTGCCGCAATTTTTTTATATTTATTTTAGTTTGCTCTTTTATTTATCTTTTATACCTATCTCTATTAGATCTCACTCTTGTTCAAGACCGTGAAGGGATTGAGAACCCCTTTTTTGCCTTGAGTGCAAGTGTTTGTTAGTTTGTGCAGGTGCATAGATTGGAGACTTGCTTGTGCCTCCTACTGGATTGATACCTTGGTTCTTAACTGAGGGAAATACTTATCGCTACTTTGCTGCATCACCCTTTCCTCTTCACGAGAAAAGTCAACCCAAGCTCAAGAAGTAGCAAGAAGAATTTCTGGCGCCGTTGCCGGGGAGGTTCTACATCAAGCCTACCAAGTACCCATCATAAACTCTCATCTCTTGCATTACATTATTTGCCATTTGCCTATCGTTTTCCTCTCCCCCACTTCTAAAATGTTTTCAGAAAAATACAAAAATATTTGCCCTTTTATTCGCCCTTCTTTCATTCGTCTTTTCGCTTGCTTTTTGTTTGCTCGTGTGCTAGATTGGTTTTGTGCCATCATGTCAGAATCTGGGAAAGGTATCATTGAAAAAGATAGTAGTAATCTTGAGGGAAGCTTTGATGATTTTGATAATATTGATCCTCTTGAAGAACCCACTATCATACATACTAAAAAACTCCGCGTGGGTAGCGGTAATATTATTGGAAAATGTGTTATTCAAGATTTGTTTACTTGTGCCGGTACGATACCCATGCTAGGAGGTTCAATCCTTGATAAAACTAATAGCTTAGCGGATGCAATATCTTCGCTTGTAATTGAACTTGAAAGACAATTTGTTCACATGCATCCGTGTATACAACGGATTTTCCTCGAATTCTCCAATTTTCATCACCCTTCCGTTAAATGTATTGCCACTATATTCCTAGCTCATGAATTTAGATTTATTCTAAAAGAAGCGGGTGAAATATTTGCTCATTATAATATCAATGGTGGTTGTCCTCCCATAGAGGAGATCCTTTTTAATCAAGAAGAAATAATGAGATTGCAATCTCCGAATTATGCTGCTTATAATGAAAACTTAAGAAAGAAAGTTCCTCCTGATGTTTTGGTTGATAAGATTTATGAACACAATGACAATTTTGCTATACAAAACAACGGATTTGGGTTTGTGCTAAGAGATAGATTAAGAGAATTCACTCAAAGGAATGTTTATAATGAAGAAACAATTATCAAATACAAAGGGCCGAAGGAGGAACCTATTCCTCCCAAACTTGATCTTATAGATCCATACCCTATTAAATTTAGCCCCTTTGATTATTTTTGCTTACCACAAAGAAAGCTTGCTACCGAGAGGAGGGAATATGAGATGAGCATGGATGATCTCCCTCACATCTATTACAATACCTAGATCTATGTTTTATGCCTAGCTAGGGGCGTTAAACAATAGCGCTTGTTGGGAGGAAACCCAATTTTATTTTTATGTGTTTTGTTTTTGCTTATGTTTTTCAATAAATACACATTATTACCTCTGTAGTAATTGTGTTTTGGTGTTTTAATTAGTGTTTGAGCCAAGTAAGACCTTTGGGATGGTCTACGGTGATAGTTGATTTGATCTTCCTGAAAAACAGAAACTTTTGCGTTCATTGCCAGAAATTTTAAAAATCACAGAAATGTGATTTTGATCTAATTTTTTTACACAAGATTGATATACAAATTTCCTAAATTTTCCTAACTTTTCATAATTTTTGGAGTTACAGAAGTATACGAAATTTCTAGATTACTACAGACTGTTCTGTTTTTGACAGATTCTGTTTTCTATGTGTTGTTTGCTTATTTTGATGAATCTATGGGTAGTATCGGGGGGTATGAACCATGGAGAAGCTGGAATACAGTAGATATAACACCAATATAAATAAAGAATGAGTTCACAACAGTACCTAAATTGGTGATTTATTTTATTATACTAACGGATCTTATGAGTTTTCTGTTGAGTTTTGTGTTGTGAATTTTTCAAGTTTTGGGTAAAGATTTGGTGGACAACGGAATAAGGAGTGGCAAGAGCCTAAGCCTGGGGATGCCCAAGGCACCCCAAGGTAATATTCAAGGACAACCAAGCATCTAAGCTTGGGGATTCCCCGGATGGCATCCCCTCTTTTGTCTTCAATCCATCGGTAAATTTACTTGAGGCTATATTTTTATTCACCACATGATATGTGTTTTGCTTGGAGCGTATTGTATGATATGAGTCTTTCCTTTTTAGTTTGCCACAACCATCCTTTCTGTACACACCTTTTGAGAGGGACACGCATTAATCATGAATTTATTAGAATACTCTATGTGCTTCACTTATATCTTTTGAGTTAGGTAGTTTGCTCTAGTGCTTCACTTATATCTTTTTAGAGCACGGCGGTGGTTTTATTTTATAGAAATTGATGAACTCTCATGCTTCACTTATATTATTTTGAGAGTCTTAAACAGTATGGCAATTTTCTTAGGTTATGAATTTAGTCCTAATATGATGGGCATCCAAGAGGGATATAATAAAAACTTTCATATAAAGAACATTGAATAGATGAGAAGTTTGATTCCTTGCATTTGTTTTGAGATATAAAAATGGTAATATTAGAGTCATGCTAGTGAGTAATTGTGGATTGGTAGAAATACTTGTGTTAAAGTTTGTGATTCCCATAGCATGCATGTATGGTGAACCGTTATGTGATGAAGTCGGAGCATGGTTTATTTTTTGATTGTCTTCCTTATGAGTGGCGGTCGAGGACGAGTGATGGTCTTTTCCTACCAATCTATCCCCCTAGGAGCAAGCGTGTAGTACTTTGTTTTGATGGCTAATAATTTTTTGCAATAAGTATGTGAGTCCTTTATGACTAATGTTGAGTCCATGGATTATACGCACTCTCACCCTTCCACCATTGCTAGCCTCTCTAGTACCGCGTAACTTTCGCCGGTGCATTAAACCCACCATATACCCTTCCTCAAAACAGCCACCATACCTACCTATTATGGCATTTCCATAGCCATTCCGAGATATATTGCCATGCAACTTCCACCGTTCCATTTTATTATGACACGCACCATCATTGTCATATTGCTTTTCATGATCATGTAGTTGGCATAGTATTTGTCGCAAGGCCACTGTTCATATTTTTTTTATACATGTCACTCTTGATCATAGCACATCCCGGTACATCGCCGGAGGCATTCATATAGAGTCATATCTTGTTCTAGTATCGAGTTGTAATTCTTGAGTTGTAAGTAAATAAAAGTGTGATGATCATCATTATTAGAGCATTGTCCCATGTGAGGAAAGGATGATGGAAGCCATGATTCCCCAAGTTGGGATGAGTCTCCAGACTTTATAAAAAATAAAAGAGGCCAAAGAAGCCCAAACAAAAAAATATGAGAAAAAATGAGAGAAAAGAGAGAAGGGACAAGTTTACTATCCTTTTTCCACACTTGTGCTTCAAAGTAGCACCATGATATTCATGATAGAGAGTCTCCTATTTTGTCACTTTCATATACTAGTGGGAATTTTTTATTATAGAACTTGGCTTGTATATTCCAATGATGGGCTTCCTCAAATTGCCCTAGGTCTTCGTGAGCAAGCAAGTTGGATGCACACCCACTTAGTTTCTTTTTGAGCTTTCATACACTTATAGCTCTAGTGCATCCGTTGCATGGCAATCCCTACTCACTTACATCGATATCAATTGATGGGCATCTCCATAGCGCATTAATTTGCCTAGTTGATGTGAGACTTTCTCCTTCTTTTTGTCTTCTCCACAACCACCATACTCTATTCCACCTATAGTGCTATATCCATGGCTCACGCTCATGTATTGTGTGAAAGTTGAATAATTTTGAGAACACCAAAAGTATGAAACAATTGCTTGGCTTGTCAACGGGGTTGTGCATGATGAAATACTTTGTGTGATGAAGATGGAGCATAGCCAGACTATATGATTTTGTAGGGATAACTTTCTTTGGCCATGTTATTTTGAGAAGACATGATTGCTTTATTAGTATGCTTGAAGTATTATTATTTTTATGTCAATATTAAACTTTTGTTTTGAATCTTATGGATCTGGATATTCATGCCACAATAAAGAAGATTACATTGATAAATATGTTAGGTAGCATTCCACATCAAAAATTCTATTTTTATCATTTACCTACTCGAGGACGAGCAGGAATTAAGCTTGGGGATGCTTCATATGTCTCCAACGTATCTATAAATTTTGATTGTTGCATGATATTATATTATCTGTTTTGGATGTTTTATATGCATTAATATGCTATTTTATATTATTTTTGGGACTAACCTATTAACTTAGAGCCCAGTGCCAGTTTATGTTTTTTTCCTTATTTTTGAGTTTTACAGAAAAGGAATACCAAACGGAGTCCCAATGGAATAAAACTTTCGCGATGATTTTTCTTGGAACAGAAGACACCCTGAGGACTTGGAGAGGGGGCCAGAGGAGTCCCGAGGAGCCCACAAGCCCTCTGGGCGCGCCATAGGGGGGGGCCTGGCTTGTGGACCCCTAGGGAGTCCCCCAACCCTAATCTTTGCAGTATAAATTCCCAAATATTCCCAAACCACCAGAAGCGTCCACCAAAATACTTTTCCACCGCCGCAAGCCTCTGTTCCCGTGAGATCTCATCTTGGGGCCTTTTTCGGCGATTTGCCGGAGGGGGATTCAATCACGGAGGGCCTCTACATCAACGTTGCTGCCCTTCCGATGATGTGTGAGTAGTTTACCACACACCTACGGGTCCATAGCTAGTAGCTAGATGGCTTCTTCTCTCTCTTTTATCTTCAATACAATGTTCCCCTCGATATTCTTGGAGATCTATTCGATGTAATAATTTTTTGCAGTGTGTTTGTTGAGATCCGATGAATTGTGGATTTACGATCAGATTATCTATGAATATTATTTGAGTCTTCTCTGAACTCTTTTATGCATGATTAAGATATCTTCCTATTTCTCTTCGAACTATCGGTTTGGTTTGGCCAACTAGATTGGTTTTTCTTGCAATGAGAGAGGTGCATAGTTTTGGGTTCAATCTTGCGGTGTCCTCACCCAGTGACAGAAGGGGTAGTGAGGCACATATTGTGTTGTTTCCATCAAAGATAAAAAGATGGGGTTTAAATCGTATTGCTTGAGTTTATCCCTCTACATCATGTCATCTTACTTAAGGCGTTACTCCGTTCTTATGAACTTAATACTCTAGATGCATGCTGGATAGCGGTCGATGTGTGGAGTAATAGTAGTAGATGCAGGCAGGAGTCGGTCTACTTGTCACGGATGTGATGCCTATATTTATGATCATTGCCTTAGATATCGTCATAACTTTGCGCTTTTCTATCAGTTGCTCAACAGTAATTTGTTTACCCACCGTATGCTATCTTCAAGAGAGAAGCCTCTAGTGAAACCTATGGCCCCCGGGTCTATTTTCCATCATATATTTTCGGATCTATAAACCAAAAAACCCAAAAATACCTTTCTGAAATTTATTTATATTTACTTTAGTTTGCTCTTTTATTTATCTTTTATACCTATCTCTATTAGATCTCACTCTTGTTCGAGACCGTGAAGGGATTGACAACCCCTTTTTCGCGTTGAGTGCAAGTGTTTGTTAGTTTGTGCTGGTGCATAGATTGGAGACTTGCTTGTGCCTCCTACTAGATTGATACCTTGGTTCTTAACTGAGGGAAATACTTATCTCTACTTTGCTGCATCACCCTTTCCTCTTCAAAGGAAAAATCAACGCAAGCTCAAGAAGTAGCAGCGCCCCCCTTTCCTTGTGTGTGTGTGTGGGGGGGGGGGATCCTACTAGGGGTGGGAGTTGGACTCCCCCCTAGGCCGGCGCACCAAGGGAGGACTTTCCTCCCTTGGTGGCTGCCCTCTCCTCCCTCCTAAACCTAAATATACTAGAGGTTTTCCATCCTTTTGAGTACAGGTTTTTGGGTGCCTCTTCTAGTTGATCTAGTTCTAGTTCTAGTTGGCCCTAGACTAATTAGAGCTAGCCCTATCCACCTCTAATCCTCATAATTAGAAGCCCAGTGTGGTTCTAATATCCTCCCTCTAATTCTCCGATGATGATTAGCTCTGGACGGTGAAGCGCTGCCGGATCGTGAAGACCGTATGCTTGCAACCAAGTAGAGAGACCGTGCTTTCGGTCTTCTGTTCGAGGGATCATTCGAGGGCGGTTCGCGGGATCGTCATCATCGTTCGAGGGACTTCAAGACGATCTACACCGACTCTTCTTCTTCCGCTGCACTCCGGAGTTGGTAACGATCATTGATCCCAACCCTTATGCATCTTCATGTTGATCTTGGTGATCGTAGGTGCGATTTTTTTTTGTTTTCTACTACGTTTCCCAACAGTGGCATCATGGGCAGGTTTATGAGTAGATGCTGGTTGCGATATAGATCACATCTGATATGTGAGGGTTGATGTTCTTGCTATGCTTCCCACGAGTGTTGCTTCGGGTCAGTTCATCGGCAGAATGATGTAGTTTTGCTACAAGGTTCTGACAATCGATTGGCTCTGGCTGTCGATGATCTGCTAATAGTTCCTTGGGCTACATCATAGTCAGGAATAGTGAACCACCGCGTACACAAGAGGGTGCCGAAGATGGATGATCTTATAGGGGGTCATGCGTATTGACGAAGTTTAGTGTGGGGTACGAGACTTTTAATTAAGTCTCTCTTTCACACACCCCGAAACTTAATCTAGCATCAAGAACATTGCCATGTTGTGCTTGCATAGGTAGCTAGTCTTAATCATTAAAATTGGTTTATCACGTAACTAAAATTTTGCTAAAACCGATTAGAGGACGTCTAACTTGGTTTTGCAGGGTTTGCATATGATGTGGTATAGCCTTCGTCATGATAATGAGTTTATGTATGAGATGGTTATATGTTGTAATGTTAAGTGGCCTGCGCGTCACGGCATGATGGCTGGAGCCATGGGATTGTCACCTTAATGTAAACATCATAGAAATAGGTTACATGTGATGGTGGCAAAACATACACAAAGGACCCCGACAAGGAGAAGGTGTACCAGGCACGGGACGAGGAGCTATAATTTTGTACCACGGCAGAATTTCATATTTTGTTTCCACGACAATGTTTCCTGAAATAGTCGCCATGGCAACATTTTCTGAGATTACCACCACGGCAACATTTCCTGAGATTGCCACCACGGCAATGTTTTAGAAACAATTGCCTCGGTAACGAAATATTGGCCGTCACGTCGCTTCAACTGGAGATTGAAGATGATCATGGAGGACTCCCGGCACCCAGGGCTATACCATATCATGCTATACCAGAAGAAGTTGCTTCTTATGCTACTCATAGTGATGACTATGAGTCAGTCCAGTGCGTCATGTCAACTTGCATGGATCCTGAACTACAGAAGCGTTTTGAATGATCCACCACTCAATTCATATTTGGGTCACTAGAAGTTCTGTACAAGAAATAGGCACGGACCGAACGGTTTGAATTAACCAAGGCCCTGATAGAATGCAAGATGAAGGAAGGTTCCTCAATGAGTGAGCATATTCTGAAGCTTGCTGGCTATGTTGATAGGCTTGCTTCACTAGAATTTGGAATTCCGCCAACACTCGGTATAGATATTGTACTTGCTTCACTCCCCTCATCTTACGATGATTTCACCATGAATTACAACATGAACGGTATGGAGAAAAGTGCAAACGAGTTGTTTGCTATGCTCAAAACTGCGGAAGCTGGGATGCAGAAGAACAAAGAAGTGTTGATGGTCAACAAGACTACCAGCTTCAAGAAGAAGGGCAAGTCCAAGAAGAAATCTACTGGTGCCGGTAAGACCGCCTCCCAGAAGAAGAACAAGGGTGGAGCCAACAAAGAGACTGAATGTTTCTACTGCAAACAGAAGGGTCACTGGAAGCAGAACTGCAAGAAGTACTTAGCAGATAAGAAGAACGGTTCTTCAGACAAAGGTATAATAGTTATACGATATTAATGTTGTTTTACTTGTTTCTGTATGTCATAAGTATTTGATACTAATTGATTGCTTTTAATTTGCAATCTGATATAGGAACTACAGAAAGCTCACAAGTTGAGAAGAAATAAAGACAAGATGATAGTCAAGGATGGTGATGGGATCGCTACTCAAGACTAATGGAGTCTATCTTCAAGATTTATCTTAGGATCGAATAATAGTTATTACGTTCCAGAGTTGTATAAGACATTATGTTTTGTTTATGCAATGGGCATTCGTATAAAGTTTTGAACAATAGTTGTTGAAGTTATTATAAGAATATGTTTTGGATTTACCACAAGTTTTGATGGTTTATTCTTGAAATCTTGATTTCAAATATTACAACATTTATGCTAAACGTCTTAAGAAGACCAATAAGTTCCACATGAATATATTTCTGCCTGGATACATTGGGAATAATCTTCATATAGATGAAGTATTCGATCATCGTGATTGGTAAAATACATAATGATGTATAAAACCGATAGACAGAAACATAGTATGGTGGATAAATTAACTTCATCAAAATAAGTAAAAATGTTTTACTCAGACTGAAATACTAGAATAGTTCAACAGAATTTCAGAATCTATTTGAAGAGTTCAAATAGTTTAATGAAGATTAAGGATCATTGTGACAATTGGTATTGCTAGAGGTTTTCCATCCTTTTGAGTACAGGTTTTTGGGTGCCTCTTCTAGTTGATCTAGTTCTAGTTCTAGTTGGCCCTAGACTAATTAGAGCTAGCCCTATCCACCTCTAATCCTCATAATTAGAAGCCCAGTGTGGTTCTAATATCCTCCCTCTAATTCTCCGATGATGATTAGCTCTGGACGGTGAAGCGCTGCCGGATCGTGAAGACCGTATGCTTGCAACCAAGTAGAGAGACCGTGCTTTCGGTCTTCTGTTCGAGGGATCATTCGAGGGCGGTTCGCGGGATCGTCATCATCGTTCGAGGGACTTCAAGACGATCTACACCGACTCTTCTTCTTCCGCTGCACTCCGGAGTTGGTAACGATCATTGATCCCAACCCTTATGCATCTTCATGTTGATCTTGGTGATCGTAGGTGCGATTTTTTTTTGTTTTCTACTACGTTTCCCAACAGTGGCATCATGGGCAGGTTTATGAGTAGATGCTGGTTGCGATATAGATCACATCTGATATGTGAGGGTTGATGTTCTTGCTATGCTTCCCACGAGTGTTGCTTCGGGTCAGTTCATCGGCAGAATGATGTAGTTTTGCTACAAGGTTCTGACAATCGATTGGCTCTGGCTGTCGATGATCTGCTAATAGTTCCTTGGGCTACATCATAGTCAGGAATAGTGAACCACCGCGTACACAAGAGGGTGCCGAAGATGGATGATCTTATAGGGGGTCATGCGTATTGACGAAGTTTAGTGTGGGGTACGAGACTTTTAATTAAGTCTCTCTTTCACACACCCCGAAACTTAATCTAGCATCAAGAACATTGCCATGTTGTGCTTGCATAGGTAGCTAGTCTTAATCATTAAAATTGGTTTATCACGTAACTAAAATTTTGCTAAAACCGATTAGAGGACGTCTAACTTGGTTTTGCAGGGTTTGCATATGATGTGGTATAGCCTTCGTCATGATAATGAGTTTATGTATGAGATGGTTATATGTTGTAATGTTAAGTGGCCTGCGCGTCACGGCATGATGGCTGGAGCCATGGGATTGTCACCTTAATGTAAACATCATAGAAATAGGTTACATGTGATGGTGGCAAAACATACACAAAGGACCCCGACAAGGAGAAGGTGTACCAGGCACGGGACGAGGAGCTATAATTTTGTACCACGGCAGAATTTCATATTTTGTTTCCACGACAATGTTTCCTGAAATAGTCGCCATGGCAACATTTTCTGAGATTACCACCACGGCAACATTTCCTGAGATTGCCACCACGGCAATGTTTTAGAAACAATTGCCTCGGTAACGAAATATTGGCCGTCACGTCGCTTCAACTGGAGATTGAAGATGATCATGGAGGACTCCCGGCACCCAGGGCTATACCATATCATGCTATACCAGAAGAAGTTGCTTCTTATGCTACTCATAGTGATGACTATGAGTCAGTCCAGTGCGTCATGTCAACTTGCATGGATCCTGAACTACAGAAGCGTTTTGAATGATCCACCACTCAATTCATATTTGGGTCACTAGAAGTTCTGTACAAGAAATAGGCACGGACCGAACGGTTTGAATTAACCAAGGCCCTGATAGAATGCAAGATGAAGGAAGGTTCCTCAATGAGTGAGCATATTCTGAAGCTTGCTGGCTATGTTGATAGGCTTGCTTCACTAGAATTTGGAATTCCGCCAACACTCGGTATAGATATTGTACTTGCTTCACTCCCCTCATCTTACGATGATTTCACCATGAATTACAACATGAACGGTATGGAGAAAAGTGCAAACGAGTTGTTTGCTATGCTCAAAACTGCGGAAGCTGGGATGCAGAAGAACAAAGAAGTGTTGATGGTCAACAAGACTACCAGCTTCAAGAAGAAGGGCAAGTCCAAGAAGAAATCTACTGGTGCCGGTAAGACCGCCTCCCAGAAGAAGAACAAGGGTGGAGCCAACAAAGAGACTGAATGTTTCTACTGCAAACAGAAGGGTCACTGGAAGCAGAACTGCAAGAAGTACTTAGCAGATAAGAAGAACGGTTCTTCAGACAAAGGTATAATAGTTATACGATATTAATGTTGTTTTACTTGTTTCTGTATGTCATAAGTATTTGATACTAATTGATTGCTTTTAATTTGCAATCTGATATAGGAACTACAGAAAGCTCACAAGTTGAGAAGAAATAAAGACAAGATGATAGTCAAGGATGGTGATGGGATCGCTACTCAAGACTAATGGAGTCTATCTTCAAGATTTATCTTAGGATCGAATAATAGTTATTACGTTCCAGAGTTGTATAAGACATTATGTTTTGTTTATGCAATGGGCATTCGTATAAAGTTTTGAACAATAGTTGTTGAAGTTATTATAAGAATATGTTTTGGATTTACCACAAGTTTTGATGGTTTATTCTTGAAATCTTGATTTCAAATATTACAACATTTATGCTAAACGTCTTAAGAAGACCAATAAGTTCCACATGAATATATTTCTGCCTGGATACATTGGGAATAATCTTCATATAGATGAAGTATTCGATCATCGTGATTGGTAAAATACATAATGATGTATAAAACCGATAGACAGAAACATAGTATGGTGGATAAATTAACTTCATCAAAATAAGTAAAAATGTTTTACTCAGACTGAAATACTAGAATAGTTCAACAGAATTTCAGAATCTATTTGAAGAGTTCAAATAGTTTAATGAAGATTAAGGATCATTGTGACAATTGGTATTGTGATTCTTCTTTTAAAGAAATAGATCTAAATTCATAAGTTTAGCAAGATCGTTTAAATAAAAATGAAATTATTCTATCTGCTATTCATAATCGGGGTATAACCGAAACAACAAAATATACACTGAAATAGAAAACTACGTATAGATCTTGTTAAAATGAAATCATATGAGATATGAACATTATTTAACAAGATGACAGTTAAATTGTAGGTTTATATGATTTCTCCCAATAAAATATCCAAGAGACAAAAATGTTTGTCACGGATAGACATTGTTTAAGAAAAGGGTTTTCTTGTCAAAGGAATAAGTGGGAGGATGTTATAGCTTGAAAAATTAGTGAATCTTTAACGGTACAAAACTAATCGGAATTTGTTCCGATAAATTATTTACAAGACATACCGTTAATTTCTACATTAGATGTAGAAAAATTCTAAAAAGCTAAAACATGATCATGAACACCGTTGAATTTATGAAATGACACGACAAAGTTTTTTATCTTGTAAGAAGATGAGTGTGAACACTACAAGGAAACAAAGGTGGTGCCTAGCTCATATGAAACGGCCCTTGTTCATGCACACCGGAATGAAAATTCAATCAAGTTTGGAACTTAGTTGTTATTTTCTGACAAGTTAAAACTTGACAATACTTCAAGGAGTGTGAAGTAAAAGAAGGATTTCAAAACAAGTTTCCTTAATTGGGAAAAGGATGTATGAATGATACAACCAGAAAAGTTTTTATCCTCAAGATAATCGGATGAATGTGCAAACTTCAAAAACCGTTTGAAGATTTGAACTAGCATTGTATTTTGGACTTGTCCAAAAGTATTTTTGTGTAAAATTCAGTAGGAACTATATAATATTTCTAAGTCATATATGTAAGACATATCATGAAATAGAAATAATATAAAACCTCCAAGTACTGACAAAATAGTTTTGTAGAACTCAGTGGGAGTTGTATAAAGTTTTTTACCCTATATGTATATGACATATTATGGAATAGAAACAATATAAAGTTCCTAAGCACATAACAAAATGATTTTGAAACAAATTTTCCATCAAAGTGTAAAGCAAAATATTGGGCATGGAAGGATCTATGAAGATAGATAAGATGTCTGATTAAGCTAAAAACAAAGTTTATATATATTTTGACAAAATTTTAAAAGGGAGTTTAAAATATAGAGAAAATTGTTTTCTCTAAATGTCATATAACTTGATTGCTTATGAATGATAAGCTTGGAAGATAAAATTATCTTGATAAGTTGATATATAAGGCCAAAGTATATTTACTAAAAGTTAGTAAATAAAAACATCAAAGGATAAAAATGTTTATTTCAAGGTATTCAGGTTGAAATTCATTATTAAGAATATATGAATATCAAACTTCATAATTGGGCTATATAATTCAGAATTATATATGAACAAATTTGTTGAATCTATAAACAATAAGGATATACGTCTTGACAACATGAGATGTTTCAATTTTTATTTGAATCAAGAATTGTCTTGATATAAATGTTTTATCTGAATAGATGTTGCAGGAGTTGTAAGTAACCCATAAAGGTTATGCAAGAAGAATCTTTATAAAATGGGTTAATTCAAGATATGATCAAGAAGAGTCTTGACATAAGAATATTATGATCATAAATCCAATAATATTTATATTATGAATAAAATATTATGGCTGAAAAGCTAGACGGATTAAGATCTGAGAAGCAGACAATACCAGCACAAATATCACAAAGTTTTGAGTTTGTCAAAACTAATGACGAAGGCTCTGCCACAAGCAATGCATTAATAACACAAGATAAGTTGTTAAGTGTTATACAACTAGATTGTCGACTCTAGTGCAAGTGGGAGACTGTTGGAAATGTGCCCTAGAGGCAATAATATTGTATTATCATATTTCTATTAATCATAATTAAGAGTTTATATTTCATGCTATAACTGCTATGATCCTGGAATATGCGATTCAGTGGAAAACTCATATGCACGTGTGGAATGATAAACAGTCAAACAATAGGTTCCCGACCCAGCCTCTAGGACTGGCTCAAGTGTTGTTGGTGATAACATTTTCCGGATCTTAGGATATCGTTAGGTGCAATGATAGTCCTAGAAACAACATTGAGGGTTTGACGTTAGAAGAACAATCATATTGAATCGACCCAATCTTGTATGTTATACTTTGTGATCATATCGTCTGAAATCATCTGTTATAACACGAAGTGTTAGCATGTGTACTTTAGTTCCTCAGACCATGAGAGTGTCTCGGTTACTTGTTACCAGACGGTGGACTTTGGGGTTGCTCAAACATCATCTGTAACAAGGTGATCATAACGACAACTTTCAGGTTCACCGGAAAGTTTGACAAGTGAACGAACAGCTTGAGAGTGGGATTTGCTCCTCCGATGATGGAGAGATATTCTTAGGGCCCTCTCAGTATGACAGCATCCATCATCGTCTGGCCAGACATAGGTGACTACGTCACGGGGATGCCGGAACACGTCAACGAGAAAGAAGAACAAAACCGGTAACGGGAGCAACGGTATAGTGGGCATGGTGATGACCCAAGAGGATACCGATGCACACCGGGTTTTGTAAAGTATTGTGAAGCAAAGGGAACGCCACATGATAACCAAAGGTTCACTCGAATATCATTCATGTAATCATAGGGACCAATATGGATGTCCACGGTTCCGCTATCGGTCATTGAACGAAGGGGTTTCGTTCATGTTTATGTTTTATTGAACCTACGGGGTCACAAGCTTATGGTAATCAAGATCTGCTGAGAGTTAGTGGAACGGGAATGATGAGAATATATTTGTGAAATAGTTTCATTAATATCCAGAATAGTTCCGAGAGGTTCCGGAAGCATTTCGGGGTCACCGGAAGGGTTTCGGTGAATATCGGGTAATACTGGGTATTACTGATTAATTATATATAGGTGGAAAATGTTTTCGGGGATGTTAAATTATATATATAATGCTCTGAAAATGTTTAATGTATTTTATATATTAATTAAATATCAACGGGCCTTAAAAGGCCAAGAAGGGGAAGGAGACTTGGGCCATAAAGGCCCAAGTGGAGGTGGCGCCCCCCTTTCCTTGTGGGGGGGGGGGGGGGGGGGCAAATCCTACTAGGGGTGGGAGTTGGACTCCCCCCTAGGCCGGCGCACCAAGGGAGGACTTTCCTCTCTTGGTGGCTGCCCTCTCCTCCCTCCTAAACCTATATATACTAGAGGTTTTCCACCCTTTTGAGTACAGGTTTTTGGGTGCCTCTTCTAGTTGATCTAGTTCTAGTTCTAGTTGGTCCTAGACTAATTAGAGGTAGCCCTAGCCACCTCTAATCCTCATAATTAGAAGCCCAGTGTGGTTCTAATCTCCTCCATCTAATTCTCTGGTGACAATTAGCTATGGACGGCGAAGCGCTGTCGGATCATGAAGACCGTACGCTTGCAATCAAGTAGAGAGGCCGTGCTTTCGGTCTTCTGTTCGAGGGATCGTTTAAGGGTGGTTCGCGGGATCATCATCATCGTTCGACGGACTTCGAGCACGATCTACACCAACTCTTCTTCTTTCGCTGCACTCCGGAGTTGGTAACGATCGTTGATCCCAACCCTTATGCATCTTCATATTGATCTTGGTGATCGTAGGTGCGATTTTTTTGTTTTCTACTACATTTCCCAACAGCGGCAAGCCCCCCTCCTGGAAACAATTGATTGGGTCTTTACTTCTGAAAGCTAGTCATCAAGCTACCCAAATACCATGGCCCTCGCCCTTTCAAAACCAGTGTAAGACCACTCCCCTTGTGTCATCTCCATTGGTACAAGCATTCCAAAAGCACAAAATTTTAGATTTGAGAACTTATGGCTTGAGCACCATAGTTTCAAAAAAACTGTGCAAAATATTTGGAGCCAATCCCTGTAGGAGAGTAATAGTGCTAAACTGATCACTGCTAAGTTCAAAAGGCTCAGAAAATGACTAAAATATGGAGCAAAAACATCTTCAATCTTACTAGAATTATTCAAGCCACCAATTGAGTAATTTTGATGTGGAATTTGTTTGAGGAATATAGAGTGCTCAGTGTTCTAGAAAACAACAACAGAGAAATGCTCAATGAGCATTTACTTAAAATTCTATCTTTCCAAAAAATATACTAGAAATGGAGAGCAACAATCAGATGGGTTAAATGTGGAGATGAGAACTCTAAATTCTTTCAGGCCAAAGCTACCATCGAATATAGACACAATTTCATTCAAATGCTTCAAGATGATCAAGGAAATGAGCGCACTGAACATACCCCCAAGGCTGCAATACTCTGGAAAGCTTTCAAGGAGAGATTAGGGCAGCTGACACTGATACGTCTCCATCGTATCTACTTTTCCTAACGCTTTTGCTCTTGGTTTGGACTCTAATTTGCATGATTTGAATGAAACTAACCCGGACTGACGCTGTTTTCAGCATAACTACCATGGTGTTGTTTTTGTGTAGAAATAAAATTTCTCGGAATTGGACAAAACATTTTGGATAATTATTTTGGAATGAATAAAAAATATTGGAACCAAGACCTACTGGAGGGGGCCCCAGCTACCCACTAGGCACCAGGGCGCGCCACCCCCCTCTGGCACGCCCTGGTGGATAGTGGGGCCTGATACGTCTCTGTCGTATCTATATTTTTTTATTGTTTCATGCCAATATTATACAACTTTCACATATTTTTGGCAACATCTTATATGATTTATTAGACTAACATATTGATCCAGTGCCCAGTGCCTGTTCCTGTTTGTTGCATGTTTTTTGTTTCATAGAATATCCATATCAAATGATGTCCAAACGCGATAAAAATTTACGGAGAATTATTTTGGAATATATGTGATTTTTGGGAGGTGGAATCAACGCAAACGGAGGCCAACGACCTCCACAACCCACCATGGCGCGCCGGGCACCCCTAGCGCGCTCAGGTGTCTTGTGCCCTCCCCGTAAGTCGGTTGGGGCCCTTCTTCGGGCGCAAGAAAGATAATTTATGGGAAAAATCGTGTAAAACTTTCAGTGCAATAGGATCTACGGATCTCCGGGAATTTAAGAAATGGTGAAGGGCCAGAAAACAGGAACGCGGAACAGAAGAGAACAGAGGGATAGATCCAATCTCGGAGGGGCTCCCGCCCCTCTGCCGCCATTGAGGCCATGGACCAGAGGGGAACCCTCCTCCCATCTAGGGGGGAAGCCAAGTAAGAAGAAGAAGGAGGGGGCTCTCTCCCCCTCTCTCCCGGTGGCGACGGAACACCGCCGTGGCAATCATCGTGTGGCGGCGATCTACTCCAACAACTCCATCATCTTCACCAACAATCCATCACCTTCCCCCATCTATATTGAGCGGCCCACTCTCCCCCAACCCGCTATACCCTCTACTTGAACATGGTGCTTTATGCTTCATATTATTATCCAATACTATGTTGCCATCCTATGATGTTTGAGTAGATCTATTTTGTCCTATGGGTTGATAGATGATCATGATTGGTTTGAGTTGTATATTTGATTTTGGTGTTGTCCTACGGTGCCCTCCGTGGCACGCAAACTTAGGGATCCCCACTGTAGGGTGTTGCAATACGTTCATGGTTCGCTTATGGTGGGTGGCGTGAGTGACAGAAGCACAGACCCGAGTTTGGGGGTCATTGCGTATGGAATAAAGAGGACTTGATGCTTAATGCTATGGTTGGGTTTTACGACCTTAATGATCTTTAGTAGTTGCGGATGCTTGCTAGAGTTCCAATCATAAGTGCATATGATCCAAGTAGAGAAAGTATGTTAGCTCATGCCTCTCCCTCATATAAAATTGCAACAATGATCACCGGTTTAGTTATCGATCACCTAGGGACAATTCCGCAAATCCTATCACCACTTTTCCACACTCGCTTTATTAAATTGTACATTTATTTAAACATCACCTAACTTTTATTTTCACATTCTTTATTATCTTGCAAACCTATCCACACCTACAAAGTACTTCTAGTTTTATTCTTATTCTAGGTAAAGCAAAGGTTAAGTGTGCGTAGAGTTGTATCGGTGGTCGATAGAACTTGAGGGAATATTTGTTCTACCTTTAGCTCCTCGTTGAGTTCGACACTCTCATTTATCGAAAAAGGCTACAAATGATCCCCTATACTTGTGGGTTATCAAGACCTTTTTCTGGCGCCGTTGCCGGGGAGCAATAGCATGGGGTGAATATTCTCGTGTGTGCTTGTTTGCTTTATCACTAAGTAGATTTTATTTTCAGTTCTAAGTTGTTCTCTATCTTTAGTTATGGATATGGAACATGAAATACCACAAAATTTAGTTGTACTTGCTACTCATGGAGATGGGGAACCTCCTAAAACCCTCGATGCTCGTAATGTGAAAAATATTTTGCACTACTTCGATAATCCTGAGAAAACCCCATTCAACTTGATAATGGGAGACACGTTGGATCAACGTAAATACTTTAGGGATTATCACTTGACTCAAAAAGGGAAATTGTTATGGGATCAAATTCATATGTTGCACTCGTATGCTTGGAATTTATGCTTGAGATATGATTATACTTGTTGCTCTAGGATGAAGGCTCCACACCTTCCCTTTTCATGCAAATTTAATGATAATGAAACCTTGGCTTCTTATGCTAATGGTAGATATGATTACTATGATGTTGAACAAATAGAAGAATTTGTTGCTTTTAAGGGTGCTTATGAAATTGAATCTATGTTCGAAAAGTATGAAGATTTTGATGATTCAGTTTATAGACCTAAATTTTTTGCTATACTTAAATATTGCTATGATAATTATAAATGCAATTATGATATTGATGTATTTATTGAGAATGTCTCTGCTATCTAAGAAGAGACTAATATTTTGCAGCAGTCTATGGAAGAAGAAATTGATGAAACTATGAGCTCATTGGATGAAAAAGATGAGGATGAGAGCGAAGAACAAGCGAAGGAAGAACGGATTAGCTACCCGTGCCTACCTTCTAATGAGAGTAACTCTTCAACTCATACATTGTTTAATGTCCCTTCGTGCTTACCAAAGGATGAATGCTATGATTCGATTGATTCATTTGAAATATCCCTTTTTGATGAACTTGATGCTTGCTATGCTTGTGGCCAAGATGCCAATATAAATTATGCTTATGGAGATGAACTTGCTATAGTTCCTTATGTTAAGAATGAAATTATTGCTATTGCACCCACACATGATAGTCCTATTATCTTTTTGAATTCTCCAAACTACACTATATCGGAGAAGTTTGCTCTTATTAAGGATTATATTGATGGGTTGCCATTTACCGTTGCACATGATGATTTTGATGAATATAATATGCATGTGCTTGCAGCTCCTACTTGAAATTATTATGAGAGAGGAACTACATCTCCACCTCTCTATGTTTCTGTTGGTGCAATGATAGGCCCCTTATGTTTTGGAGTTTGTTGACATAAACAGTATGGGACTTATGTGTTTGCTAGTGCACACAGAGTAACTGGTCCCTGGAGCTCGAGGAGTTTGATGCAAACGATGAAGATAATCTCCCTGCGTGGCAGCAAAGGTTATCACCGAAGATAAAGCTAACAAGAGTGACCCCTAAAAATTGCTGAAGCTTAAGCAATTGGTTCGGTGCATGTTCGAAGAAAATGACTGCGTTCGAGGAAGAATGAAGATGAAATGAAGACATAGTATTTGTTTCGTTTTTCTTCTTCTTTCATTGAGTCATTGGACCACCGTACTATTAAGAGGGGTATAACATTCGAAGCTTTGATTCTCTGATGCTAAACCCAAATCCTATGAAAGCTGTGAGAGAAATCTCTTTGTGCTCCGAGTAAATACTTGCCAGCAAGAGACTGTGATCTTCTTCGCTGCGAGAGATTTGCCTCGGACCAAGGAGTTAGCATTACTTATTCCTCAAGTAATGTTACCGTTGCTCCAAATTCTGACCGTTGTAAACATGTCGGTTGGCGATTGGCTGGACCTTGTGTCCGAAATGGTCATTTCCCATCTGGGAAGGTTGCGGCTATAAATAGCCACCCTGCGCCGGCTTTGTCCGGTGGCTGCTCCGTTTGATTCTGAGAAGATTGTTGAGCAACCCACTCTCTGAGCGATTTGAGTTTGAAATCCACCAAGAGAAAACCTTAGAGCCAAAGAATTAGATAGTGGTTCAGCATCACTGGAATCTAAGTTTAGTACGCTCCGCCTATTACTCTTGAGAGCTACAAACACTCTAGACAGTTAGGTGTCATTTTCTTCAAAGACCAAGAGTGATTCTGGTTCTTGAAGAAGATGTCTGTAAAGGTTCGGAGATCGCCTTCAAGTATCTACCACGAGTGATCGGCATCGGTTGATGAATTGATTGTCGAGGAGAATAGGGTGAAGAGAGATTATCTTCTGTGTTAAGTCACAGCCCCTCCAACCAGACGTAGTCCTTGTGCACAAGGACAAACTGGTCGAACAAATTCCTTGTCGCCATCGAGCATCATCGGTTATCTCTGTCACTCATGTTTACTTTTGATGCTTTTCATTCATATGATTTACTTCGATGCATGTCTTAGTTATCGTTCGCCACCCTGTTTTAGTTCACCATAGCTTGTTTTTCAATTATTCCGCTGCTGGGTTCTGAGAGATTTAAGTTTTCTGAAGAAAATTTAAAACTCCCATTCACCCCCCCTCTGGTAGACATACTTCATTCCTATAATTGGTATCAGAGCAAGGTACTCCTTGACTCTTCTCATTTTAGTCTAACGACTTTGGAGTTTAAGTATGTCTTCAGTGAACTACAAGTTGCATCTCAAGATCCCCATATTCGATGGGACAGACTATCCCTTCTGGAAGGAGAAGATGAAGATCCGTCTTCGAGCAATAGATGATGATATGTGGAACGTGGTGCATATCAGGTTCACAGTTGTTATTCCTCAAGCTCCTACCGATGAAGAAAAGAAGCTCATTCAACTGGATGCTCAAGCCAAAGATGAAATTGTTGGCCATCTCTCTCGAGCACAATTCCTTCGGCATCGTCAGTGTGAAACTGCAAAGGAGCTGTGGGATGTCCTCGAAAAGATCAATGAAGGAGTTTCAACTCAGAAAGAAGCTCGAATTGATACTCTTCGGGCGAAGTTCAATCACTTCAAGCGCATTGGAAATGAAAGCTGTCAGCAAACCTTTGATTGCCTCAGTGACATAGCAAATGAACTTCAAGGACTCAGCGCCAAAGACATCAGTGACCATGAAGTTGTGAAGAAACTGCTTCGATCTCTTGACAGTTCATTTGACACGCTTGTTCTGATGATTCGAGAGCATCCTGATTTCAAAAGCCTCAACTCTGCTGATGTCATGGAAAGACTGAACACTCACGAGGAGCAAGAAGGAGAGAAAAGAGATCTGTATGGCTCAACTCAACGCAAAAATCATGCTCACAAAGTTGTGGCTGATTCCTCTTCAGATGGAAATGCCGAAGAAGATTCAGATGATCCCGAATGACTCAGCAAAGATCTCACACTGATCACAAAATGATTCCAATGTTTCCACAAGAAGAGCCAGTTCTAGAAAAGAAGTTCAAGCAACTCTGGGGGTTCAAAGTCTTCAAAACCTGCCGGAGAATACACCTGTTTCAAGTGCAAAAAGCTTGGACACTTCATTTCGGACTACCCTCTCTGGGAAGCTGAAATCCGTGCCAGTGGGAGATATGATTCGGGAAACTATCGAGGGAAAAGCAAGAGCAAGAACTACGACTCCGATGATGAGAAGAAAACAAAGAAATTCATCAAGAAGAAGGACAACTCCACGTCAAAATCGTCGTCAAGATCCTCATCAAGAAATCCTTCCAAGCCCTCCTCCAACCGCAAGAATACCTCTCGCAAGGCCAAGGCATACATCGGCAAGGAAATGGATTCTGATGAAGAAGAATCGTCAGGTTCCGAGGAAGAAGAAGAATCCGATGAAGATTCCGACTCTGACATGGCAGGCATAGCATGTGCCTTCTCTGCCATGACAAACTTCTTCAGGAGTCCTTCAAGCGATGATGAATATCCTGCTTACTGCTTCATGGCGAAGGCTTCGAAAGAGAAGGACTATGTCTCTGGGTGCTCTGAATGGATTATGGACAATGGATGCACTTGTCATATGACCGAAGACAAGTCATTGTTTGTCGACCCCAACTTAACTGCTTCTCCTGTGAAGTATATCACTTTTTGCAACAACAACAAAGGAAAGGTAATTGGGCTAGGTAAAATTGCTATATCCAAGGACAAATCTATTGATGATGTGCTACTTGTTCAATCCCTTGGATTCAATCTTATGTCAGTTGGCAAGCTATGTGATTTAGGCATGCTAGTCTTATTCTCTATCACCAAATGCATTGTTTTCATGGCCTCTGACTATTCCTTCGTCTTTGAGGGAATTATAAAGGGTGATCTCTATATTGTGGATTTCTCTAACGGTCCATCAGTCCAAACTTGTTTGCTTGCAAAAGCAACCGAAGGTTGGCTGTGGCACCGTAGACTTGGTCATGCAGGTATGAGAAATTTGCAGACTCTGGTGAAGAAAAATCATCTCCGTGGGATTCCTGATGTAAAATTCGACAAGAATCATTTCTGTGCTGCCTATGAGGCTGGTAAATTGGCTAAGAAGCATCATTCATCCAAGACAGTTATGACCACAACAAGACCACTGGAAATTCTTCATATGGATTTATTCGGTCCTCAAAATTATGCAAGCTTCGGTGGCAGTTACTATGGTTTGGTCATTGTTGATGATATCTCTCGATACACCTGGGTATTCTTTCTCGAAGACAAGACTTGTACTCAAGATATCTTCAAAAGCTTCGCTAAGAAGGCCCAGAATGAATATGACATGCGGATTATGCATGTCAGAAGTGACAATGGAACTGAGTTCAAAAATACTCACATTGCTGAATGTATCGATGATCATGGTATCACTCATGAATTCTCTGCCGCATACACTCCCCAACAGAATGGAGTTGTTGAACGAAAGAACATAACTCTCATTGAAATGGCAAGAACTATGCTCAGTGAGTACAAAACTCCCATTCGGTTATGGGCTGATGCTATTAACACTGCTTGTCATGTTATCAATCGTGTTTATCTTCACAAGTTCCTTAAGAAAACTTCATATGAGCTTATCACTGGCAAGAAACCAAACATTTCTTATCTACATGTTTTTGGTGCACCTTGTTACATTCTTGATATGAATCATTCCTCCAAGTTTGCACCTAAGGCACATGAAGGCTTTCTTCTTGGTTATGGCTCAAACTCACATACGTATCGTGTCTATAACTCTCACCACATGAAAGTTATGGAAATCGTAAATGTGCGGTTTGATGAATCTAATGGCTCTCAAAAGGAGCACCTGCCAAATGTGATAGATGAACGACTGATATCGGATGCTATTCGGCAAATGGCAATTGGGAGCGTCAAGCCTGTTGAAGGAAATGTACCTGAGTCCTCTGATGATGATGCTCCTATGATTCGAAGCAGAACTCGTCAAGCCACTGCCGAAGCAAATGCTCCTCCGAATGGAAACGGTAATCAAAATCCAAATGCCGATCAAAATGTAAATCCTGAAGGGAATGATGACCCAAATACTGATGCTGATGATAATGACCTTCACGAAGAAAATGCTCATCCTCGTGTGGCTAATCGAGTTGATCCTTCACTCATTCTCGATGAAATTGAGAATCCAGGTTATCGACCCACAACTCATTCTCGCACTCGGTTGGCTAACTACTGTGGAAGTTTCTCCTTTGTTTCATTGGCAGAACCTACAAAGTATGAAGAAGCCATGAATGATCCAGATTGGATGAATGCCATGCAAGAGGAGTTGGTGCAATTCGAATTAAATGATGTATGGGAACTAGTTGACAAACCGAATCCCAAGAAGCACAATATCATCGGCACAAAATGGATCTTTCGAAACAAGCAAGATGGAAATGGTATTGTGGTAAGAAACAAAGCATGACTTGTTGCTCAAGGGTACACATATGTAGAAGGTATTGATTTCGGTGAAACATATGCTCCTGTTGCACGCCTTGAGGCAATTCACATTCTTCTCGCTTATGCAAATTACAATGATATTCTGCTGTACCAATGGATGTGAAAAGTGCTTTCCTCAATGGTGAAATTGATGAGGAAGTTTATGTTGGACAGCCACCTGGTTTTGAACAACCTGAGTTTCCTAACAAAGTTTTCAGGTTGAAGAAAGCTTTATATGGGCTAAAGCAAGCCCCTCGAGCATGGTATGACACCCTGAATAAGTTTTTGCTCGACAAAGGGTTCAAGCCAGGATCCACAGATCCCACACTTTTCACTCGTGCTGTTGACAATGATTTATTCGTTTGTCAAATCTATGTGGATGATATTATCTTCGGCTGTACTAACAATGCTTGCAGCTTAGAATTCGGGAAAATGATGTCCGATAAATATCAAATGTCCATGATGGGTGAACTCAAATTCTTTCTCGGACTGCAAATTCGTCAATGAGCAAATGGCATATTCATTTCTCAGGAAAAATATATGAAAGAGTGCCTGAAAAAGTTCAAAATGCAAGATTCCAAAATGAAAGGGTATAAGACTCCAATGCCCACGAATGGTAAGCTAGATGCAGATGTGTATGGTAAGGATTATGATGAGAAAGCCTATCGTTCGATGATTGGATCTCTTCTTTACCTATGTGCATCCAGACCTGACATTATGTTGAGTGTTTGCATGTGTGCCCGCTATCAAGCTGCACCGAAAGAATCACATCACCAAGCGGTCAAGCGCATTCTGATATATTTGCCTCACACCCCCACCTTAGGTTTATGGTATCCCAAGGGAGCACAGATTGATCTTGTTGGTTATTCAGACTCAGATTGGGCTGGTGACTTGGTTGATAGGAAATCTACCACAGGGACATGTCATTTCCTTGGTAGATCTTTGGTCTGTTGGTCTTCTAGGAAACAGAATTGTGTATCTCTCTCTATGGCTGAAGCCGGATATATTGCTGCTGGCGCTTATTGCACTCAGTTATTGTGGATGAAGCAGACACTGAAGGATTATGGCATCAAGGTCAAGCACATTCCTCTATATTGTGATAATGAGAGTGCCATGAAAATTGCACACAATCTTGTGCAGCATTCTCGCACGAAGCATATTGCCATCAGACATCATTTCATTCGTGATCATGTGGCTCGAGAGGATATTATCATCAATCACATCAAGACCGAAGACAATCTCGCTGATATATTCACCAAGCCTCTTGACGAGAAAAGATTCTGTGCATTATGGTGTGAGCTAAATATCCTGGACTTCACAAACGTGCAGTAAGCTGGACTCGGCACCCGTGCTAACACTTTCATATCTTTGAAGGAATGGGTGCATAACACTCGAAGAGTTTGAAATTTTTGACAAAGTGAAATATTCTTTCTGAGAGTGAATACATTAATGAAGAACTAGACTAACCGGGTGCCATGATAATTGTGTGACACTCGGGGTCATACAGTTGTTATCTGTTGTTTTACGCCACCACAATTTTTCTCTTTCGGCGGATTTCTCTTCGATAGATTGTTTTGATTTAGTCCGAATACATTTCCTTCATAGCTTCTCTCGAGCGTTTGTGTTTTCTGCCTGAACAAAATGCCTAGGACCCTGTTTTCCCTCTGATCTATCTCTTCCAGTCTATGCTGTTCCATTGCAAATGCTTAAATTTATCTGGAATGAAACTTAACTGGTGTCCTTGACCACGATTAAGCATCGGACCGAACATTAATCTGTTTTGGCAAAAGCTGTCCAAAATTTGGGGTTTCCCGCCCAAGTCAGGACCACGATCTTTGACAGTTGCCACGTGCAACATATCAACTGCCAGTCCATCCTATCCGTTGAATCGCAATCGTCTCTGCCTAGAAACCATCCGATCAAAAACCTCAATGTGCGGTTATTTCCATTCGCCAATATAAACCGCGCCGCTCCTTTCTTCCTCCTTACTCTCTTTCTCCTCGCTCTCTCTCCACCAAAACCCTCGTTGCAGTGCTCCACCTTGAGCTCGACGCCGACGACCCCTTCGCCGCTTAACTGCCGGAAAGAGGTCACCGGAGTCATTCCACGCCACCGCGGGACATCTTCTTCCTCGCGCCGCTGTAGCTGCTGCACGTCACCGAGCTAGGGTACGTGCAGTACGAACTCGGGCCTCCATCTCTCATGATTCGAGTTCATCCGCGGTTAATTTTCTTCGATTTTACCGCATATCTTAGATCTAGGTTTTTACCGTTCTAGTGTGGATGTGGTTTGTAGTTTTTCCTCGCATCCAAAGCTGTCAGATCTAGGGTTTGGGTTATGTTTCGCTCGAATGATATGCCTAGCTCGCTGTCTAGTATTATTTCTTCGGACGTACTAGCTCGATCTATATGTTTCATTCATTCGAAACATCTCTCAAAGTCTGTATCTGGTTCTTTCTCAAAATGTCTTTTGTTCAAAAAAATCTTTCGCTCTGAGCATTTGTGACCCTGTCCCCATTTTCCCTCGTACCTATTCTCTTTCACAGGTGAATGCAGTCTGTTGAAGATTCTGCTGAGCTACACAGTTTGGCTGATGACGAAGAGGCATTCATGGGCACAGCTGACGAATCAAAAGCGCCAAATGCAAAGGGCCCAACGGTAGGCCCGTCCTCCAGCAAAAGAAAAAGAGCCGAACCAAATGCAAATGAGCAAGAAGCAGATGCTCCGAAGAAGAGGAAAGGTGGTAGGCAACCACTCACAAATACAACTCAGTATATCTCTCATGATGATTACAACACAATACCTAGAGAAGATTGTACTCAGAGAAAAGGACGTGTGCAAAAGATTCGGTGTCACTGGGTACGGAAGTGGTTTAACTACAAGATGGTTCATCCTCGGTACGCCAAGAACTTTGCTTTCCATCCCCCATGGGGCGACTATCGTGAAATTGGACTTGTTCGGGTAGGTGAACCCCAACAAAGGCCTCCACCACCTCCTGACGCTCATGAGTCGTCCACCAAGACTCCAGACTATTATCCTGAAGAAAAGGCCAAGCGCCTCAAGAATGTTGAAAACCGAGCCAAGAAGGCCGCAAAAGAATAGGCTAAGGAAGAAGAAAACCGTCGTCTCATCAAAACAGACATCGAGAAGAAAAAGGCAGAAGGAAATGCAGAACGCCGAACGAAGAACAAACATGATCCAAAATCTGCTACTCTGAAGAAAAAGAGGGCACCGAGGAAAAGGCCTGCTAAGCCAGCTGAACCTGAAAGTGATTCCTCTAATCAAGATGATCCTCCGCTCACTCGAGAAGAAATTAATGCAACTCTCTCCGAACAAGTGAATGTAACTACATCCACTATTCTGCCTGATCTTCGAGTGAGTGCAGTCCCAATTGCACCTCCGAAGAAGAACCCATTGAAGAGAAAGACCCCGGCGACCACTGTCACCATGGTTGACAAAGTGAATACAGATCCTCATCCTGATGCTATAAAATTGCAAGATTTGGTGGTTGAAGCCCCTGTTGGCTCAGCTAAGCCAGGAGAAAAGTTCCGAAAGAAAAGTTGAAGCAAATCAAAGCCCCAGCTACTACAAAAAATGTTCCAAGTGTTGATATTGTGAAGGAAAAGGTTGCGCAGTTTGCTCCTAAGCTGACACAACCTTTGGCTTCGGTGCGTCCAACTGAACAAAATGTAGCACAAGATGCTCCAGGTGCACAGCCTCAAGATGATTCTGCTGCACCACACTATTTCAATCAAGTGTTCATCTTGGAACAACTTGACAGATTTGTGGAAAATTTGTTTGATGGAGAAGTGGCATCTTTGCCCATTCCCTCTGCAGTAATTGTTCAAGCTGTTGATCTGATCAACGACATGCAAAATGACTCAGTGGAGATCAATGACCTCACTGCCCAACTCCAAGAGCTTAACAACCGAATGCAAAATACGAAATCCAAGTTTGTCATCAAGCAACTTGAAGAATCTTATGTGGATGTCAATTAGGCTCTAACTATCCTTCGGCACAGAAGATTGGGATTTCATTCAGATCTAGATCAAATCGTTCATAAGAGTTTCCTTGATCACCAAGCCAAAGTGACTGGTTATAATGATCTGGTCAAAGGGCACATAGATCCATCCAAGCAGAAGAAGAAGAAGAAGAAGAAGAAGAAGATAGCGAAGAAAAATGCTCCTCCTCCAGAAACTGATACACAGAGAGAAAAGTCTCCAGAACGAGCAATTCCTTCGCCAACTCTTGAACCAGTTGCAAATGTATCTCCTTCGCCAAGTCCAACTGAACCAGTGCCTGTGGCCTTCCCAGCTCCTGCAGAAAATCCGTCTCCGCACCAAGTGTCCGAAGAAGGTGAACTTCCTCAGTCTCAACGTCAGACCTCTCCAGCTCGTGTTGAACCAATTGATTCGGTTCCTCCCTCTGATCTTCAAATAATGACTGAAGCAAATCCTCACCGGTCCCCAGCGGCTGACAAAACTTCGGTGCCTGTTTCTGCACATGAACAAGTGTCTAATCCATCTCCTCTGAGAATTTCACTCAACACTGCACGGAAAACCTCAGATGTTGATCCTTCTGCAGCAAAATCAGCGTCAACTCATCATTCAGATTCCGTTATCTATGGCGATGAAGTGATTTCTGTTGAAGATGAACTCAAGTATCCTTATCCTCGCGAGTGACTACCTTTGTTTTCCATCGATGTTGGCGTCAAAGGGCCACTTTTCAATCGGAACACTCATCCGCTTTTCTTTCAAGAGAGTCCATACAGCAAGCCCCGGACATCTGAATCTCCTCGGTTCTGGACTCAGGAATAGGCAGTATACTATTCGCGGATTCTTTATGAATACCTCAAGATTTTCCCTCATGAGTTTCCAAATTTTGCTGCTATGAAGAGCATCGGTTGTTTCACCCAAATACTGCAAAACATTGAAGACTTTGGTCTCACACATGTCTTTGGCTATCAGCATCCATGGAATAGGGAGGTTATTCTTCAATTCTATGCAACATTATGTATCTCCGGAGATGAATCAGATAGCACAAAGTGGATTATGGAATGGATGACTGAAGGAAAACGAATCAAATGCTCTGCCATGGAGTTTGTATCTCACTTCCATTTCCCTCAGTTTGAACATGGCAAAACTGAGATTCGGGTTCATAACATTGATGCAATCACTGATGAAGATTTCCGATGCATAATGGATGAAGATAAAATTCGTGACTATAATGGTCCTCCCCTGCCTGAGCACTTGACATTCAATAATCAGACTCTATATCATATTCTCACTTACACCCTCTGTTCGCTGGCTGGAATGAACACTGACAATGTAATATCTGATGTTCTTCGCAACACCATCAATGCCATCTCAGAAGGTTATATCTTCGATGTCGAGGACATGTTCTTACGCATTCTGATGGATTCAGCTCAGTGTCAAAAAACTATCAAGGTATTTGCGCCCTGGATTCAGAAAGTGGTTGACTATGCAATGAAAACCGAATATCTTGCCAAAGTCAGTCACAAAAGCTACATTCCTCCTGTGAGTGATACACTGAAAGTAATGGAAAATTTCTCTTCGGGTAAAGCACCAGGGTCAAGCCCTTCTGATTATCACAATACCTTCAATGGACCAAAGCTACCTAAGCGTGATCGTCTGCCGAACACTCAACCTCCTTCACATCTTGAAGTGAGCATGCGCACTCAACAACTACTGCTGAAGCATATGGCCAAAGACCATCAAGAGAAAGAGCATCTGGCTGCCAAACTTAATGCTATTCACAACCAAACAAAAGTTGTGCACATGATCACAGCAGAAAACAAGAAGCGTTTGTGGAAGTTGCTTCGGAATTTTTTCTCCAAGAAGCAACTTAGTCACTATCATCTCCAAGAACTCTATGAGTATTTTAATCAAGGGTTTACTGCTGAAGACTTTCAAGATCGCATTACTCCGCCTTTGCCAGCTCATGAACCAACAACGAATTTACTTCGGATTCAGCTGCGCAAATTACTTGACGAATCAGAAGCCACATTGCCAACTGAAAAACCTGATGAAGAAAATCCTCCGTCTCCCAAAACTCATGAGGCTGATCCCAGTGTGCCTTCCTCTTCTCAGCGCCAAGCCAGTCTTGAAGGATCTGCTGCTCCTGCTGCTGAAGACGAAGATGTTCCTCACACCTCCGAATCAGAAACTTCTTTGGGCAGTTCCTTAGGCGATGCCTCAGAGTGAATCATATTCACTTGTCAACGCTCATGTTTTTCGTCACCTTTTTTACACTAGTTGACAAAAAGGGGGAGAATAACATCAAGAGTTTTGATAGATTTGCTCTGTTGGATTTGGTCTTTGTGTTTACTCGCTCTATCTTTTGAGACAATTTATGCCATTTTATGTGCTCTGTTGTATAACTTTTGATATGGGCTGTAATATTAATAACCCCACCTACTGCACTATTCTCTCTCGAAGTATTTGTTTTGCAGGTGGAATTATTGTCAGAAGTCATGAATGATTGCACTATATTCTCGTCGGATTACCTATCATTAGTGTGAATCATTACCTCTTATGATTGAAAATCCTCCACACACTCAAATGAATTGCAAGGAACTTCAATGTATATCAATTGACCCTGCATACATCTAGGGGGAGTATATTTCATCATCGGGTCAAGTAACGCAAGTTCACTCTTGTTCAATTTACATTTCTCTTATCTATCTTCACTTTGATGATTATCTGTTTTGTCAACAACCGTCCAAAAAGGGGGAGATTGTTGGTGCAATGATAGGCCCGTTATGTTTTGGAGTTTGTTGACATAAACAATATGGGACTTATGTGTTTGCTAGTGCACACAGAGTAACAGGTCACTGGAGTATCGAGGAGTTTGATGCAAACGACGAAGATAATCTCCCTGCGTGGCAGCAAAAGTTATCACCGAAGATAAAGCTAACAAGAGTGACCCCTAAATATTGCTGAAGCTTAAGCAATTGGTTCGGTGCATGTTCGAAGAAAATGACTGCGTTCGAGGAAGAATGAAGACGTAGTATTTGTTCCATTGTTCTTCTTCTTTCATTGAGTCATAGGACCACCGTACTATTAAGAGGGGTATAGCGTTCGAAGCTTTGATTCTCTGATCCTAAACCCAAATCCTATGAAAGCTATGAGAGAAATTTCTTTGTGCTCCGAGTAAATACTTGCCAGCAAGAGACTATGATCTTCTTCGCTGCGAGAGATTTTCCTCGGACCGAGGAGTTAGCATTACTGTGCCTTAAGTAATGTTACCGTTGTGAACGTGTCGGTTGGCCATTGCCTGGACCTCATGTCCGAAATGGTCATTTCCCATCTGGGAAGGCTGCGGCTATAAATAGCCACCTCGCGTCGGCTGTGTCCGGTGGCTGCTCCATTTGATTCTGAGAAGATTGTTGAGCAACCCACTCTCTGAGCGATTTGAGTTTAAAATCCACCAAGAGAAAACCCTAGAGCCGAAGAATTAGATAGTGGTTCAGCATCACTAGAATCTAAGTTTAGTACACTCCGCCTATTACTCTTGAGAGCTGCAAACTCTCTAGATGGTTAGGTGTCATTTTTTCAGAGACCAAGAGTGATTGTGGTTCTTGAAGAAGATATCTATAAAGGTTCAGAGATCGCCTTCAAGTATCTACCACGAGTGATCGGCATCGGTTGATGAATCGATTGTCGAGGAGAATAGGGTGAAGAGAGTTTATCTTCCGTGTTAAGTCACAGCCCCTCCAACCAGACGTAGTCCTTGTGCAGAAGGACGAACTGGTCGAACAAATTCCTTGTCGCCATCGAGCATCATCGGTTATCTCTGTCACTCATGTTTACTTTCGATGCTTTTCATTCATATGATTTACTTCGATGCATGTCTTAGTTATCGTTCGCCACTCTGTTTTAGTTCACCATAGCTTGTTTTTCATTTATTCCACTGCTGGGTTCTGAGAGATTTAAGATTTCCAAAGAAAATTTAAAACTCCCATTCACCCACCCCCCCTCGGGTAGACATACTTTGTTCCTACAGTTTCCAACATGAAAAAATTGCAAGAAACTGCTTATGCTATGTATTGGCCTTTACTTGATGTGCATGAATTGTTCTTTTATGACATGCCGATGCATAGGAAGAGAGTTAGACTTCATCATTACATGATATATGTTGCTTTGTGCTCACTACTAAATGCCAAATCATTGTTAATTAAAATTGATTTTGGTATACCTTGGGATCCGGGTGGATCCATTACTTGAGCACTTTATGCCTAGCTTAATGGCTTTAAAGAAAGCGCTGCCAGGGAGACAACCCAGAAGTTTTAGGAAGTTATTTTATTCTGTTGAGTGCTTTTATAAAGTTTAAAAACAAAAAAAAATATAGAGGGGAACTTAGAACTTCACAAAAAGAAAAGTGAAAGTGAGAAAGACGAGCACCGTGGAATTGGGAGGTAGCCTTGAACTTCGTTCATGCCCATGGAAACTTTGCGAATCTCGATTACAGAAACTTTTCAACAAAAATAATTATCCCCTTGTACAAATCCATTGTATCATAAAAATAATGTGCCAAGATTTGCCTTTAGGATGATTAGATTGCTTGTTGGTACATGCAGTGTAAAAACAGAAACTTTGGTTGTAGTGCGTGATTTTACATTTTTTACTGGAATGTCAAAAGTTTCTGAAACTTTTTGAAAAGTATTGCTATAAATTTTTTTATTTTTTCCTAATTTTTCAGAATTTTTGGAGTAACACAAGTATGGTTAAAGTTCAGATTACTACATACTGTCCTGTTTAAGACAGATTCTGTTTTTGATGCTTTGTTTTGCTTGTTTTGATGAAACTATCGATTTTATCGGTGGTATAAGCCATGGAGAAGTTATAATACAGCAGGGATAATGCAAAAACAAAATATGAATCGGTTTGCAACAGTACTTAAAGTAGTGATTTGCTTTATTATACTAACGGATCTCACCAGTTTTCTGTTAAGTTTTGTGTGGATGAAGTGATCAAAGATTGAGGAGGTCTCGATATGAGGAGAAGGAGGAGAGGCAAGAGTTCAAGCTTGGGGATGCCCAAGCATCCCAAGTAAATATTCAAGGAGACTCAAGCGTCTAAGCTTGGGGATGCCCCGGAAGGCATCCCATCTTTCTTCAACAAGTATCGGTATGTTTTCATTTTTGTTTCATTCATGTGATATGTGTAAATCTCGGAGCGTCTTTTGTGTTTAGTTTTCATTTTTCTTTTATGCACCATGCTGGTATGAGATAGTCCATGGTTGATTTATAGAATGCTCATTGCACTTCACTTATATCTTTTGAGTATGGCTTTATAGAATGCTTCATGTGCTTCACTTATATTATTTGAAGTTTGGATTGCCTGTTTCTCTTCACATGGAAAACCGTTATTTGTAGAATGCTATCTCTCACTGCTTCTTCTCGATGCCGCGCGACCACTACGACACAGGGGACGCCGCCAGGCTGCCGCCGTCGCCTGCCCCGACGCCGGAGCTCGCGTCCGGCCTCCTCCCCGCGCGACGCGCCGCCGCCCGCGTCTCCTCCCCGTCGACGCCGCCCGCGCCGCCGCCCGCGCCTCCTCCTTGTCGACGCCGCCCGCGCCTCCTCCCCTGGCCGAGCCCCATCGACGCTGCCCGCACCCTCCTCCCCGATCGAGCCTCACCGTCACCTCACCCCGTTGTGAGCTCGCCACCCCTCGATCTCCGGCGATTTCTAATAAATGGATGAATTAGTGTATTTTTTGTGTACATGAATGCATGTTAGATGGATAGTGTTTAATTAGTATAGATTTTTTATTATATAATGTTGTTTTTCTGTTTTTTAATGGATGTATAGAAGTATGCTTAATTAGTGTTTCTTTTTCTGTTTTTTTTCTATAATGTTGTATATCATAGTATAGAAAAAATTTGCATATAAAAAAGTTGCATAGGAAAAAGTTGACCATATATATATATTTGTTAGGTTTTTTGTGTAGATGAATTAGTGTAGTCTGAATTTTTGTGTACATGAATGCATGTTAGATGGATATAATTAGTGTTTAATTAGTATATAATTTTTTTATAAATGTTGTTTTTCTATTTTTTAATGGATGTATAGAAGTATGCTTAATTAGTGTTCTTTTCTGTTTTTTAATTTTATAAATGTGTGTTTCTGTTTTTTAATGGATGTATAGAAGTATGGATGTATAGAAGTATAGAAAAAATTTGCATATAAAAAAGTTGCATAGGAAAAAGTTGACCATATATATTTGTTAGAAGGACTATAAGTGGGAAAAGTTTCAGAATTTTTTGAGAAAGGAGTATTATTAGGGTAGTTATAACCTAGGAATGGGACATTATAATTGAAAAGAGGATATTTTGCTCAAAATTTACTAATAAAATGACATTACATATATAGGATTTTTTTTTCATAAGAATTTGTTCTCGACGTCAACGATGCCCGGCCCGCATCCTCGTCGTCGACTCGTTCGCGACGACGTCCTGCTTCAGAGAGGCCATGTCCGGGATTGGGCTCCGCCGGGCTGGCACTGGGAGGTGCTACCTTCAGGGGCACGCAGCTTGGTGAGGAACCCGGCCCCTGGTCCCATCGTCGACCCGGAGCTCCTTTGGTGGCGTTCGCGTGGGCCACTTTCGGTGCAGAGGTAGCCGGCCCCGCCGGAGGTGGTACGTCGCCGTGTCAGGGAGGAGGACGAGCACGTCCGTCGCTACATGGATGCGTTGGACGTCAGGTTCTCCAATACCTGGCAGGTTCTTCAGGGATCTCACCCAAGCTATGATCCTGTGATCATTCCTTCTCTTTGGGTGTCCACCGCCCACGCCTCAGGAACCGCGAGTGAACTAGATTCTTCGATAATATTCGATCTGTATTAGCTAGTGATGTTATATATATGATAATATTCGAGATGTATTAGTGATAATACTCGAGATGTATTCAAGACTATATTCGATAATATTCGAGACGATGTATTCAAGATTATATTATTCGATAATATTCGAGACGATGTATTCGAGATTATATTATTCGATAATATTCGAGACGATGTATTCGAGATTATATTCGATGATGCATATTATCTGGATTAATTATTCGAGATGTATTATCTACTATGATTCAGTTTTTTCTTATTGATTGCATGCATGCATTCTAATTTGAATACTAAATTATTTTATCTTTCTTCTGGATTAGTTAAATAAAATCTATGGACAATACCGGCAGAGAAGGAGAAGAGACTATGTTTGACATCATACGCTCCCCGAGCCCAGATGAGAATGAAGAAGATGACGGCTTGCAATATCTGAACAATACCGGTGAGGGTATGATATTTGATGAAGACGAACAAATAGATGAAGTCCATAACAATGACGACGAAGGAAATGTTTTTCTTCAAATAACAAAGACCGGCAAGGCATATTTATATAAGGCATCTGGTGATCATCACATGTTTTAATTGATTTGTATATTTATATTAACGAATCGATCTTTCTTCTTTTAGCCCTCCGGATCGAGCAAATCTTCTACAAGCAGCAGGACAGTTCGAGGCTCGGCCAAAAAGTTGAAGGCTGGCGTAAAGTACAACATCGATGCCATCAAACCTAATGGCGAACTGGATGAACCTAAGACGAATGCGAAGAAATTCATTCGTCAATGAGGAGTTATTGTCAGGGACCAAATCCCGATCTCCGTTCAAGAATGGGAAAAGCCAGCAAAGGGAGATCCAAATGTTACTTTTGTCGACCAAAGAGCAAAAGATCTGCTTTGGGAATCGCTCATGTCACATTTCACCCTACCAGATCATTTGCCAGATGCAGATCTGGAGAAAGTCAAGAACAGTGCTCTTAAGAAGATGGCGATAGCATTCAACAACCACAAGAAAATATATGGGCCGCGTACATCAAAGCAGGAAAGCAGACTCCAGAATTCAAGGGAACACTGGAGAAGGCAAGAGATCACTAGGACGCTTTCGTGAACTTCAAGGAATCGGAAGTAGCTCAGGAACGGTCGAGAATAAACAAGATTAATGCCGCAAAAAAGCAGTGGCACCATAATCTGGGGCCAGGTGGCTACGAGGTGGCTCGGCCTAAGTGGGATCTCACTGAGCAAGAGATGATGGATGCAGGGGTCACTCCAGTTACATTGAGCTGGCCCCCCAGGTGCAGGACTTGGTTCTATGCGCACGGGGGGAAGTTGGACCCAAAGACAGGGCTGGTTTTGGAGCGGGCAAGTCTTAAAGGAGCCACCGATAGTTTACTTGTTGCAATAGAAGAGGCTCGAACGGGGGTGTTCATGCCCAACAGAGAGAACAACGAGCTTACGCGCGCACTGAAGAATCCTGAACACCCGGGAAGAACACGAGGCAAAGGCGTTGCTCCGTGGTTTGAGGGGTTTGCGGACTGGAACGCCGACTACAGAAGCCGTGCGAGAAAGAAGCAGCAGGAGGAGCAGAAGAGGAAGCTGGAGGAGGAGCAGAGGAAGCAGGAAGCAGACCGCCTTCAAGGCCTAGAATCAAAGCACACGGAGTTGGAACTCGCTTTCAAGCGGCAGCAGCAGCAGATCGACTCACTTAGCCAGGAAAGGGGGTCTCAGCAGCGGCAGCAGCTAGCGGATCCAGCATTGGAGAGCACCATCCCATCCATGCCGAGAAGCAGCGTGGGTTCTGCCCCGGGCAATGATGCACTGCTGGACACATACCCTATGGATGATATCATAGCTACGACAACTTGTGAGCTACACATGAAAATGAAGAACATATCCATGAAGGTGGCGGACGGCTATGCTTTAACAAATCCCCCTGAAGCAACCTTCCATTGCAATCTGATTCCAGCTGGCTATGCTCGTGTCGGGGTTGATGAAGTGGTGAAAGGATATTTGGGGCTAGATCTTGACATTCCTGGAGGTGAAGAGGAGCGCACACTGGGAGAGGCCATACATCGTATGGTTATATGGAGAAAGGATTGCATCGTCTTTCCAAGGCCACCACCACCGCGTCAGCCGGCTCCTCCTCCAAGTCCGCCACCACGTTAGCAGACTCCCGCTCCTCCAAGTCCGCCACCGCATTAATAGACTCCTGCTCCTCCAAGTCCGCCACCGCGTCAGCCTACTCCTCCTCCTCCAAGTCCGGCACCGCGTCAACCGACTCCTCCTCCTCCAAGTCTGGCACCGCGTTAACTGACTCCTCCTCCAAGTTAGGCACCGCGTCAGCCGTCTCCACCGCCTCAACAGGCTCCGCCACCTCAGCAACAACAGAAGAAGTGAGGCGCCGCAGCTATGGCGGCTAGCGGTACAAAAGGAGGCAAGAAATACAAATATGGTCCAAGCCTCAAGCCTCTTCCGTTGTTGCCTTACCACCTCACTGATGAGGAAACCGACGCCGAAGTGGCTGCCCAACTGCAGGCCCATTTTGGACCAAAACCGCCCCCGCCGCCAAAGGAGAAAGTACCTGAGCATGTCATACAACACTTTATTGATAATGCTCAACCAGCTGTCAAGCATAGGGACTCAGACTATGAGATCTCTATTAGGAAGTTATATAATGCACAAAAAAAGAAGGAGTCGAGCTCGAGCTCGAGCCAAGCAGCTGCCAAAAAAAGCGGGAAAACTGTTCCCCAGCTGGGAGAACAGGCAGTGCAATCGATCCCCTGCTCATTGTACAAACACATGGGAGTACCGCCGATCAGCTGGTAATAACCGACGATCATACAAGGCAGGCTGAAGAGGCCGGTGTCACTGTTGAACAACTCCTAGGCATCGAGGAACTCCCCGTGTTTAAAGAGGAGGAACTACAATGGAAATATGTCCGCGGCCAACCTCTGGTCAAGCCTGAGAAGATCCCGCTTCTATCAACGAGAATGTATGAATTGCATCAATGGTACCTGAGAGAAGTAAAGGCCAATCGACAGTCCCTCATGGTGAAAGTCAAGGCAGAGCATTACTTCCATGAAAAAGATCTGTGGGTTGAGTTTCAAGAAATGTTTCAGTTATTCAATCAAGATGCACTCGACAAATCTATCATTAGTTGCTATTGTCTGTAAGTGATTTCTTTCTGTAATTTAAGTCTCTAGCTAGCTGTAGTGCTCGTTCATTACCTGTAATTATCCTCACTATATTCTTTTCTATGGTATTATGCAAAATGAAGATGTATGAAATGAAAAGAGCTGGACGCTATGGCATTGGGTTCATTGACCCAAATACCATTAATCAAGAGACATGGGCACGTGAATATGATCGACCATACACCAAGAAAAGCTTGCTAGAGTTCTTGAAGCGACTAAATACCCAAGCAGAAATACTACTTCCTTACAACTACGGGTGAGTGACACTGTCTTGTACTACAAATTCTGTTTTTGCAATTACTAGATGTTGATAAGTAGTGTAGTTGATGAGTTATGCACATGCCCGCTTAATTATACAAACGTGTGCGCATGCAGTTTCCACTGGATCCTGCTAATCATTGAAGTTGACGAGGGAAAAGTTCAAGTACTGGACTCACTACTTAAAGACGTTAATGACTACGCAATCGTGAGGGGGATGGTCGACAGGTAATTTCAATCATTATCGCACTATGTCGGCCTCTTTAGTTCATTTCCTGATATCAACTAATTAATAACTCCTTTATTCATTTTCTTTGCCGGCGGGAGGGCTTGGGAAAAGTTCATCAAACAGGTTCAAGGCCCATGGAAACAAAAGCTGAAATGGTGTCGACCCAAGGTAATTAATTAAGTAGTACTAGCTAGCTACCATCTCTTTAATTCTAGTTTCAATACCTTTATCATGCTTGATTAATTATTATCTGATTGAATTCTATTCTCGTAAAGGCCCTGAAGCAGGCGCTGGGGAATAATTTATGTACATACTATGTTTGCGAGAACATTCGCATGATGACGTCCGAAAGGAGCAAAGATGATAGACACCAATGGGTACGTTTGCCAGAACACTATTCACAATTTTTACATCATTATCTAATATATATACACACAACTAATACATGCATATTGATCTCCTTCTTTAAAGATGAGGGAGATGCGGGATCAGCTCCTACCAGAGGATCGCGTACGAGCAATTCAAGAGGAAATAGCGGGATTTTTGCTCGACCAGGTCATAGATCCCAAAGGAGAATACCATTACAAGCTGTAATGCCTCCATGTAATGATCTGCAAATTGTAGGAGAAATTGTATATACCAAATTGTATATGTATACGTGTATGTGAATGGTCGTGCGAGAAATTTGATGATATATATATGATCGGTTCTACGAGAAATTCTATTTATATATATGCATAACGTGTACAATATGTAGTAGCGTAAAATATGTTTGAAATTAAAATAGAAAACACAAAATTAAAAGGAAAAATAAATCATAAACCCATAAACCCCTAAACCTTTTAGTCCCGGTTGGTGTAACCAACCGGGACTAAAGGCCCCCAGCCCCCCTGCGCGGGCTCGTGCCACGTGGTGGGCCTTTGGTCTCGGTTCATGACGAACCGGCACTAAAGGGGGGGGGGCTTTAGTCCCCACCCTTTAGTGCCGATTCCAGAACTGGCACTAAAGGTCCTTACGAACCGGGACTAAATCCCGATTCTGCACTAGTGCATGTAACCCTTTGTACAAAGCCAGGCGTAGACCCTGAGCAACAGATGAATAAACGAAGCGCTGGGGGGGCCCCGACAAGATTGCATGCATGCATAAGCATATCATGAGCATAGCATGATCATGTAGATGAGGTCGCATGTAGCACTGTTTTCATCTGCACTAAGTTGCAGGGTTCTTGCCGTGGACTTGATCCCGAAGAGAAGAAATGAAGACAAGCCTACACAGCGATCCCCGGCAAGCCAAACAGATAAGTTTCTTCTTATCCATACTTGTTCTGTAAGGTAAAAACTTGTGCATATGAAAACCTCGTTACCTTCGAAACATAGGTGCTCCCATCCTTTGTCCCGAACGTTGCTTCGGACAAGGTGGTCGCAGTTGCCTTTGATGGAGAGGGTTCGACGAGGGGCCGGTCCCTTTTTATAGTTTTATGCCCGACAGGCCTTGCCCCACGGCAGCAAACTAAGGGTACCGGCAGGATAGTTTGCCGGGGGAAACTTGTTTACTTGAACGTATAGAGGCACCTCACCTCTGCATGGACATGATACATGCACAATTACCTGGCAAGGCTTGTCTTTTTCATTAATATGCTGATAAGCAAGTACAGATCTTACAGAGCACAAACATGGATAAAGAAGTTTACATAATTCAGACTAAAGTTTGGCAAGTGCCTACATGTTTTAGACTAAAAAAAGATAAGTGCCCCATAATCCCTTTCTTGTCCCTCTCCTCCTAGGGACTACAGTGGGAGGTGGAGAGGGCAAAAGGAGTGCCTGAGCGGAAGCCAAGCCCGATCCCATCAGGGCTTGCCGGGCGCGGGCTGAAAAGATCGGGAGTGGCGAGGCTGCAAAGGAGAGGGGCAGAGGGAGCAGCTCAGCGGTGCCCTGGTCACCACCTCCAGGGCCAGCAAGAAGCCCCAGCACAAGCACCGGCGGGGAGAACCGCCGGAGCTCAGCTGGAAGACTGCTGGAGGAGGCGAAGGCACCAAGAGAGCGACCCCCTCCCCGACGACCGTCCTAAAGAGGCCGGTGATGATGGTGCTGGGGAGGGAGGGGAAGAGCGGAAAGACAAGGCAGCGGGCCGGCAATACGAGACAAAGGCGTCGGTGCCATCGTACTCCGACCTGACGGCCTACCACCCGCCTTCTCCGTCTTCCCTCGTTCATTCTTCATCACCACCACTCCAGGAGGACGCCGGCCCCTCGGGCTGACACCTCCCCCGAAGAAGCAGCAGGCGACGGCGGCGTCTGAGGCGTGCGAGGAGCATCGCTCCCCACCTTGGACGGTAGGAAGGTGCCGCCATCTTCAACGATCGCCCCGACTCCGCCGGAAGGAGCAGTGCTGGGATTACCAAAGATCCTGAGCACTACACCCCAGGCAGGCGCCGGAAGCCCCAGGAGCCTCGTCGTCAAGTTGGCAAACCTCGGCGTCTTGTGGCCGGGGCAAGCACTCTCCACCAAGTGGCCGGCTCGTGTGGGAGAGGCGGGTGCCTCACCGTCTCGGAGGAGCGTAACGCCTCCCACACTGTGGACAGTTCGGCGCCCACACCCCCCGACCGCTGCATCTCCTGCGCCCCTGCACCAGACTCACTCCCCCAGCGTCAATACGAGCGTTCGGCATCATCAACCCCAAGCTAGAGCCTGGGGCCCGGGCCCGGCCTCTCCCCCTCAACACAACAAAGAAGAAGGCAAGAAATAAAGAAAGAGAGGTGCGTGGATGGACACCTCTGCTTCATCCTTGCCCCCTCTTTTATAGGCAAGCTGGGGCTGGGGGCTGATCCTTCACCCCCGCCCCAGAGGGGTTTCTTTCTGATCCGACCCGTCCAAGCTACCGCAAACAGCCGGATCCGATCGCCGTCCCCTTAAACCAAGGAAGGCCGAGCTCCTGCCCTGGCTCTCTCTCCTGCACCACGCACCTTCGTCACCTACCCCACTCAATGCATGCAGCATACGTGGTAGAGGATAAGGACGTGGTGGGGAGAGTGAATTGGCAGTTACTCCCCCGTGCGTTAAATTCATTCACGGGCCATTACAAAAGGTGGCCCCACTGCTATTGGCATCACACGACGCACGAGAAAACCGGAAACTGACTGAAGCACAGGTTAATGGAGAAGCAAAGAAGATCTCAAAGGACGAGCTACCACAACCCGCTCGCTTGTGTACTAGACAGGGCCTACCACAACGACGCTCGGCAGCGCGTTCAGGCCAGGCCCGGGGGTTCCTATCGGTGCAACAAACCCCCAGGTGTGTTGCCCGGACTGTACACAGGCTCAAGAGCAAGGTTACAACGTTCAAGACAAGGCCAAGCAGAAGAGATGGCTCTTTGAGAAATCAAAGGGCGGATCAAGAAGACCAAGACCAACCAAATAAGCAAGATATCACTAAGGAAAAACCTCCCTTGCCGGGCAGGCGAGCCTGGCGGGGTCGAGGTTACCCTAAGACAAGCCTCAAGACTCCCCCAGCAGGCTTGCCGGGGACGCCAAGGGCGGATTACCCCGCCAAAGCTCCACCGCTCCACCTCACAGCAACGCAAGTCACCCATCGGCGCGGTGTCGAGCCCCCAAGTGACTAAGTGGCTGTTACTTGGTACGTGGCAGGCCATTTCTGAGGAAGATCATCCCTAAATGACACCCGTCCAAGCGACGTGTCGCGCGGGCAGGCGAAAAGGTGGCTAAATGGCACGGCAAGGCTTGCCGGGCTACGCCACGATGTGACACTAAGCGGCGCATTTAATGCACCCTGTCATGTCTGCAAAGTTAGGTATGATAGCACTGTGGCTATCTAATCAGTGCATAAAGACTGTTTTGCCATTGTGGTGACCCCTTGACCTATAAAAGGAGGGCGGTGGCTACCTTAGAGAGGATTCGGACCCTTGTACGCTCGTACGCGCGTAGCTGCTCTCGCCCCGAGGTGACCTTGCCGGGCTAGAGCGATGCGTCCACACCACGGTCCTTCCATCAATCCACCAAAGGAGGAGTAGGGTTTTATGCCTCGCGGCGGCCCGAACCTGGGTAAAACTGCCAATGTCATCGTTGTCGTGCTGCTCTGTGCTTTCCGCTCTTTGTGCAATGCGCTCTTCGCCCTTGCCAAACAACAAGGGGCCGATTGCCCCATAGGTGGCCATGTGATACCACGACAATGAGCTTTCACATATTGATCTTGCTAGGTTACTACTGTTGCTGCTACTGTTACAATTGCTACAAAATTACTGCTGCTACCGTTACTGTTACTATTGCTGTTACTACTACTGCTATCACTATCAAACTATCATACTACTGTGCTACTGATCACTTTGTTACAGATATTTAATCTCTAGGCATGGTTTAATTGACAACTCAACTGCTAATACTTACAAATATTCTTTGGCTCCCCTGCTGTCAAATCTATAAATTTGGGTTCAATACTCTACCCTCGAAAACTGTTGCGATCCCCTATACGTGTGGGTTATCAAGACCTTTTTCTGGCGCCGTTACCGGGGAGCATAGCTATATTTGTTGAGTCACTTGGGATTATTATCTATTTATCACTAAGAAGAATCTTAAGGATGATAGAACCAAGATCGTTCCCTCTAAGACGAGGGGAGGTAAGGAACTGTTATCTAGCTCTGCACTTGATTCACCGTCTGTTTTGAGTAAACTTGCAACACCACAACCTGCTATTAATTCTGATATGTCGCAAGTAATTGATGATGCTACTTATGTTATGAATGATGCTTATAATTATGCTAGTACCTTGCTTGATAAGAATGTGCCACTAGGTGAATTTCTTGAAGAACAACTTGCTAGAGTTAAAGATATTGAGAATGCTGAAACTGATGAAAATATTGAAACTGATGAAGTCTTTGAAACTGAGAATTATGAAACACCTATTGGACCTAGCTCTCCTAGAAATTAATTGCCTAAGATACCTAAGGGTTATGTTATGGATGAAGAGGTTGCCAGGGATTTTCTTGCTTGTAAGGATAGAGATGATCTTAAGAAATTATTATGCAAGTTGAAAGGAAAAACTTTGAATGCTAGAATGAAATGTGATCCTAAGTTTGCTACTTCACCTATCTTTATTACTGATAAGGATAATGAATTCTCTGTCGACCCAGAGTTAATCACTTTGGTTGAATCTGATCCTTTCCATGGCTATGAAACCGAAACTGTTGTGGCACATCTTACTAAATTAAATGATATAGCCACCCTTTTTGTTCATGATGAGAAATTTGCTACTATTATATTCTTAAGTTGTTTCTGTTCTCATTAAAGGGTGATGCTACGATATGGTAAAATACTCTTGCTCCTGGTTGTGTGCGTAGTCCCCAGGATATGATTTATTACTTCTCTGAAAAATATTTTCCAGCTCATAAGAAACAAGCTGCCTTACAGGAAATATTTAACTTTGTGCAAATTGAAGAAGAGAGTCTCCCACAAGCTTGGGGGAGGCTTCTCCAATTACTTAATGCTTTGCTTGATCATCCTCTCAAGAAAAATGAAATACTTGATATCTTTTATAATGGACTAATCGATGCTTCTAGGGACTTCCTAGATAGTTGTGCTGGTTGTGTTTTCAGGGAATGAACTGTTGAACAAGCTGAGGAATTATTGAATAATATATTGAAGAATTATGATGATTGGACACTTCCTGAGCCACCTCCTAAACCCACTCTGAAGAAGAGGGATATTTTATTTCTCAGTCCTGAAGATATGCAAGAAGCAAAGAAATGTATGAAGGAAAAATGTATGAAAGCCGAGGATGTTAAGAATTTACCACCTATTGAAGAAATACATGGTCTTGACACACCACCATAGGTTGTGGAGGTAAATTATCTTTTAAAATTTGATGAAGGTGATATCCCTTATAATAAACATCCTAGTCAATGCTTGTATGAATTCGACAACTACATTAGAAAACAAGATCACTTTAATGCTAATGCTATGAAACAGTTGAAACAAAATTCTGATATGATTGTTCGCTTGAGTGACTTGTTATTTAGAATCACTAATGATGTTAGAGGTGTAGGAAAACATGCCTCTATGGTTAGAACCCAGTTAGAACAAGTTGCTAAATCCCAAAGTGAGCTGCTTAATGAAATGAATAATAATATGAATGATTATGCTGTTAGAGTAGCAACTAGAGGAGGTAAAATGGCTCAGGAACCTCTTTATCCTGAAGGTCACCCTAAAAGAATTGAAAAAGACTCTCAAAGAATTAATACTGATGCACCTAGTCCTACTAAAAAGAAAAAGAAAAATGATAGCACTTTGCCTACTTCTAGTGAACCTGAGATAGAAAAACCTTCTGATGATAACAATGATGTCTCTATTTCTGATGCTGAAACTCAATCTGGTAATGAACATTCACATAGTGATAATGAAAATGATAATGATGATGTTCATGTAGATGCTCAACCAGAAAATGATGTTGAGATAGAACCTGTTGTTGATCTTGATAACCCACAACCTAAAAACAAACATTATGATAAAAGAGACTTTGTTGCTAGAAAGCATGGTAAAAAAAAGGGAACCATGGGTTCAGAAACCCAGCATGCCCTTTCCACCTAAACCATCTAAGAAAAAGGATGATGAAGAATTTGAACGCTTTGCTGAAATGCTTAGGCCAGTCTTTTTGCGTACTCATTTGACTGATATTTTAAAGATGGCCCCTTATGCTAAATACATGAAAGATATTATCACTAATAAAAGAAAAATACATGAAGCTAAAATCTCCACCATGCTTGCTAATTATTCTGTTAAGGATGGAGTACCTAAGAAACTAGGAGATCCAGGAATACCAACTATACCATGCTCCATTAAAAGAAACTATGTCAAAACTGCTTTATGTGATTTGGGAGCCGGTGTTAGTGTTATGCCTTTCTCTTTATACAAAAAACTTGATTTGAATAAACTCACACCTACTGAAATATCACTGCAAATGGCTGACAAATCAACCGCCATACCTATCGGTATTTGTGAGGATGTGCCTGTTGTTGTTGCAAATGTTACTATCTTGACAGACTTTGTTATACTTGAGATGCCCGAGGACGTCAACATGTCGATTATCCTTGGTAGACCCTTTCTAAATACTGCAGGGGCTGTTATTTGATTGCAATAAAAGCAAAATCACTTTTCATATCAATGGTAATGAGCATACGGTGCATTTTCCGAAGAAACAATTTCAAGTGAATGGTATTAATGTTATTGAAAAGTCTCCAACAATTACTATTGGAAGTTTTCAACTCCCTCTACCTACTGCTAAAAATAAATATGAAATACTTATTGTTGGGGATATGCATATCCCCGTTGAGGTAATTTGGTGTTTTTACGAAAATTCTTCAGGTTCATGTTAATCAGAAGTGGTTGTTAATAAGACTTGATCAACCTTATTAATTGATTACTTTTGAGAGACATGTGGTCAATGAATTTAGTAAGCACAACTCTATGTACCCACTTTTTGTTATTTTAAGTTAAATATAATAAAATGCCATGTTTATCCTATTTTCTTAATTTTTCATGCAATAAAAAAGTGCCTAACAATAAAAGTGCTCAGAATGACCTGAAATTTTGACACGATTTTTTCTGAATACTTAAGAATTTCTGATATAAATAACATCATAGGGGGGGTGCCCCTGGTGCCCACTAGGCACCAGGGCGCGCCAGCTACCCCAGGCGCGCCCTGGTGGGTAGTGGGCCCCATGTGGCCTCCCTCATTTATCCCTTCAGCTCACTTCACCACTTACCTCCAGAAAAAAATCGCCCTTGCTCTCTCTCCCGTGTTCTTGCTCTCAAACCCGTGGATTTCGATCTCTTTGCTCGAAGCTCCATTTTCGAAACTATTTTGGGGGATTGCTACTTGGTATGTGACTCCCCCATTGCTCCAATTAGTTTTTGTTCTAGTGTTTTATATTTTGAGTAATTAGCTACTCTTGGTGTTGTTGTACATGAGCTTGCATGTTGAATTATTTGAGTTCCAAGTAGTTTGAATGCTTGATAGAGCCTCTAGACATCCATATGAGTAGTTGCTATCAATCTTGTGAAGTTTTGTTGACAAAATTTTTGTGTCCCAAAATTTTTCAGAAATTGTTCACAAATAAAAATGCACCTCTTTAGGAGTTCTTCGAGACGGAGGTCCTCGGGAGCATTGTCGAGTGAAAGCTCGATACGATGGTCCTATGTTGAGCCAAGTGAAAGCTCGATGCGGGATGCGGATAACAAATCATGTTTGTGGCCGTGTGACGAGTTCATGATAGGAGCAGGTATCAAGGAAGAATTTGAGCAGTATGTTCACAACACCGAGCTCGCTCCCTTCATCGCAGATAAGTGCATTCAACATGTCAACCTAACCCAGACATTCACCAAGAAATTTAAATATCATTCCCATGATTCTAGAGTTTCATTTAGTCTTTATGCTAGTGCTTTTACCATGCCTCTAGAAGAATTCTGTGTTGCATGCAAAATTCCATATTGGGGTTCACTAGACGAACCTTCAAAATCTGAGTATGAGATGTTTTTAACTAGTCTCTATTGTGGTGAGAATAGAGGAGTGTCACAAGCTAGAATAAAAAGTATACAATTTCCATCAATTCGTTACTTTGCACTCTTTAATGGCAAATGCATCGTTGGCAAACAAGATTGCAGCACTCCCTATGCCCCAGACTTGAGCCTCATACACACTGCTCTAACAGGAATAAAATCTTATAATCTTGGAGCAATTGTTGCACAGAGGTTGCAACGCAATGCTGATAGTGGTCACTTTTATGGCGGGATTTATGCCTCCCAAATAGCTAAGGAGCTGGGTGTGTCGCCTTGGCCCAATGATCCTATCTTATCTACCTAGTACCTAGACTTTGGGGCCATGCAGCGTCATGAATGTATTAAATATAGGGCCACTAATTATAACTATAATTTGATGTTCAAAAAAAACCATTGTACCTGTTATTTTGCCTGCACCTACTCTCTTTGATTATCAGAGTAAAGGAAGATACTACATTTATGAGAGCGATGCGCGCGAGTACAACGCGGCGGTAGAGGCCGCTCGTCAGGCCGAGGAGGGTGCACCGAGAGCCTCCATGAGCTATCACTCTGACTATTATCCAGGCCATGGTTGGTGATTACCAAGCGAGACCAAAAGCCTAAGCTTGGAGGAGTGCATATTCCCACCGACATTACATTCGTGTTCACACATTTCATTCCAGTTGTCGGTGTACACACTTTTTCATTGTATTATCCATGTTAGTTTTATTTTCTCGCTTTCTTATTGTGTGTTTGAAAAAAAAAACTTTGAGAAAGTCAAAAAATATTTCTGGCTTCTTTTCGGTTTTCCTTTCTAGTTTAATTAGTAGTAGTATTAGAAGAAAACCCAAAAAGATTTCTCATTTCTTCTTTTGGTTGTTGGGAGCTTTCCCGTGTAAATAGTTTTTTCTTGTTTTTGCTTTTCTATCTTTAACTTGCTTCTTCCAAGAAAAACTAAAAACTTCAAAAATATTTCAGTGTGTTTCTCTAAAATTCTTTTCTTTCGTTTTGTTGAGTCGTACCAAGCAGAAGACCACGATAAAAATGTTGAGTGGCTCTCATATGCATTATTTTGTCTTCTCCTTTAAATAAAATGTTTGTAGATTCCAGCTAAGTCCACGACACTCTTGCACTATTATTATTCTCATATCATTCGGTCGTGCAAGTGAAAGGCAATAATGATGATGTATGATGAAGTGACCGTGGCGGGAAAAGCGGGTATGAACTCAACTTGTTTTTGTTTTTGCAAATTTGTTTAACTCAGTATCCATTATTCAGCATATTATGATTAAATATGCTTGCAATGACAATTAGAGATTATAGTTGCTCATGCCATGCTTAAGTAGATAGGAGTGGATAATGATTTATCTTGAGTGTCAACATGCATTAAAATGATTGTGATGTAGTATGATGATATGGTATCCTCCTCTGAATGTTTCAAGTGGCTTGATTTGACACATGTTCATGCATGTAGTTGAATCAAAACCAACATAGCCTCCACGATATTTATGTTCATGGTGTTTATATCCTACTCATGCTAGTATTCAATGTTAATTGTTCATAATGCATGACCATGACCGTTTTTGCTCTCTAGCTGGTCGCTTCAGAACCTAATTGCTAGCCTTCGCCTTTACTAAGCGGGAATACTTCTTGTGCATCAAAACTCTTAAACCAAAGTTATTCCAGATGAGTCCACTATATCTACCTATATGCGGTATTACCCTGCCGTTCCAAGTAAATTGCAGCCACCTCTAAAAATTCAAATGAACATATGTTTTGTGTGTTGGAGTGGTCAGTATCTTCCATGCCAAGCGGGTTATTCTCATGATGAGTGTTTATTCACTCGTCCTTGCACGATAGGGGCTGGCAATAGGGATGCCTAGTCCTGAAATAAAAAATTACAAATAATTAGACAAAACTCCCCTGGACTGTTGTTGGTATGGAGGGCACCCGAGGATTCAGCTAGCCATGGCTTGTGTTTGTTGGTGGAGGGGGAATAAACTTTACTTTTATCGCTTGGGAACCGCCGCTAATGTGTTTAGCATGGAAGATATTGAAAACTCTTGGTCGTAACGTTGACAGGAAGGGTATGCCTCCCAAAATTATATTTATATGTGATTTAAACTTCAAGCTCTGGCACCTCTGCAAATCCCTGCTTCCCTCTACAAAGGGACTATCAATTTACTTTTATGTTATTTTATTTTTATGTTGAGTCCTCACCTTCTCAAACAAGCACCGGTCCTGAGAGTACTATTGTCATCCCCATGCATTATGTATAGTTAATGTTGAATGCATCATGACTGGATCTCTTCTACCATGAATTACAATGTTTAGACGCTGCTTGAACTTTGGAGGTGCTCTGCATTTATGTTTTGCGGTCTCAGAAAGGACTAGCGAGATACCATTATTGTCATATTATATCATGATTGTTCTAACAAAGTGTTGGTATTTGAGATATCTTATTATTGCCACTAGTTGATTATGCCATTGATATGAGTGAATATATTTTCTAAGAGTTACCGTCTGCATGGTTAGTTATGATCTTTGCTGAAAACCTGGGTGCTATTTAAGCATATTTATGGACACAAGAACAAAAGAGTTCGTAAAAGTTTTTCTTTATCACTTTCAGTTTGTCAACTGAATTGCTTGAGGACAAGCAATGGGTTAAGCTTGGGGGAGTTGATACGTCTCCATCATATCTACTTTACCTAATGCTTTTGCTCTTGTTTTGGACTCTAATTTGCATGATTTGAATGAAACTAACCCGAACTGACGCTGTTTTCAGCAGAACTACCATGGTGTTGTTTTTGTGTAGAAATAAAAGTTCTCAGAATTAGATGAAACTTTTTGGAGAATTATTTTGGAATAAATAAAAAATACTGGAACCAAGACCCACTGGAGGGGGGGGGGGCAGCTGCCCACTAGGCACCAGGGCGCGCCACCCCCCTCTGGCGCGCCCTGGTGGGTAGTGGGGCCCATGAGGCTCCGCTGACCCTAATTCCGACGCTATAAAATCCTATTTTTCCAGAAAAAAATAGGAGAGGAAGTTTCATTGCGTTTTACGATACGGAGCCGCCGCCACCTCCTGTTCTTCATCGGGAGGCCAGATCTGGAGCCCTTTCGGGGCTCCGGAGAGGGGGATCTTCGGTCTTCGTCATCATCAACCATCCTCCATCACCAATTTCATGATGCTCATCGCCGGGAGTGAGTAATTCCTTCGTAGGCTCACTGGTCGGTGAGGAGTTGGATGAGATTCATCATATAATCGAGTTAGTTTTGTTAGGGATTGATCCCTAGTATCCACTATGTTCTGAGATTGATGTTGCTATGACTTTGCTATGCCTAATGCTTGTCACTAGGGCCCTAGTGCCATGATTTCAGGTCTGAACTGTTTATGCTTTCACCATTATATCTATGTTCTTGATCCGATCTTGTAATTTATATGCACCTGCTACGTGTTATGATCCGCATACCCCAAGGTGACAATAATTGGGATTCTTTCCGGTGATTACCGTAGTTTGAGGAGTTCATGTATTCACTGTGTGTTAATGCTTTGTTCCGGTTCTCTATTAAAAGGAGGCCTTAATATCCCTTAGTTTCCTTATGGACCCCACTGCCATGGGTGGGTAGGACAAAAGATGTCATGCAAGTTCTTTTCCATAAGCACGGATGACCATTTACGAAATACATGCCTACATTATATTTATGAACTGGAGCTAGTTCTGTGTCGCCCTAGGTTATGACTGTTATATGATGAATATCATCCAACGAAATTACCGATCCAATGCCTACGAGCTTTTCACATATTGACCTTGCTAGGTTACTACTGTTGCTGCTACTGGTACAATTGCTACAAAATTACTGCTGCTACCGTTACTGTTACTATTGCTGTTACTACTATTGCTATCATTATCAAACTATCATACTACTGTGCTACTGATCACTTTGCTGCAGATATTTAATCTCCAGGTGTGGTTGAATTGACAACTCAACTGCTAATACTTACAAATATTCTTTGGCTCCCCTTGTGTCGAATCTATAAATTTGGGTTGAATACTCTACCCTCAAAAACTGTTGCGATCCCCTATACTTGTGGGTTATCAGCCACCACCTCAGATCCTTTAAATTTGATCAGCCTTATTACAAGAGTAGAAGGACTAGAGGATCTAGAAAGGCCTTTCACAAAAAAAGAAATTGACGAGGTTGTTAAGCAACTCCCACCACATAAAGCACCCGGGCCTAGATGGTTTCAATGGGGATTTCTTCAAAGCTTGTTGCGACATTACTGCTGAGGATTTCTATAAATTCATTGCAGAATTCTATGAAGGCAATATTTCATAACCCTGATTCCTAAAAAGGATAACCCAGTATGTGCGAGTGACTTCAGACCAATCTCGCTTCTAAACTGCACTATCAAGATCATCACCAAGCTACTTGCAAACATGCTACAAGCAATAATCCTACAACTTGTTCACACCAACCAATATGGTGTTATTAAGAGCAAAACTATTCAAGATTTTTTGGGATGCGCCTTTGAATATTTGCATCAGTGTCATCAATCTAAAAAGCCCATTGTTGTCCTCGAACTTGACTTTGAGAAAGCCTTTGACCTAATTGGCCACAAGACAATCATTGTAGTTCTGCAGGCTAGGGCTTTTGGAAATAGATGGATTAAGTGGATGAACGTGATCTCATCCTCTGATACTTCTTCATTCTTGCTCAATGATGTTCCTGGCAAGGTATTTCACGCAAAAAAGGAGTCAAACAAGGAGACCCCCTCTCTCCTCTGTTATTTGTTCTAGCAGCTGATCTCTTGCAACCAATTCTAAATGAAGCCATGCATCCAAATTTAATATATATACCCATTGCTAGCCAAGCCTTCCCTTACTTTCCAGTCATTCAATATGCAGATGAGACCATCCTAGTGCTACCTGCACATCCCATGCAACTGTCACAAATCAAGAATCTCATCATGCACTATTCTAAATTCACTGGGTTGAAAGTTAAGTATGATAAATCATTTTTGGTGCCAATCAATGTGCCTGAACATCACATACCTTGCTTACTCAATATTCTAGGATGCAAGCAAGGGCAGTTCCCTTTCACATATCTTGGCCTGCCACTGAATACTTCCAAAACAAAAATAGAGTACTTCAACCCAATGATGTAAAGAATTGAAAGAAGACTATTTGGGTGCTCAACACTGCTCTCATATGATGGAAGAATTCTACTGATCAAATCATTCTTTGCAGCTTTGCCAATCTTTTTCATATGCACCCTTGCACTCCCCGTTGGTGTCATTGAACAGATAAATAAGTATTTGAGGAATTTCTTGTGGAGAAAATTTGGAATGGAAGGTAGGGGGACAACACTAACTGCTTGGTCAAAGGTTTGTCAACCAAAGCAGCATGTGGGATTTGGAATTTTGGATACTGCACTTCACAGCAAAGCTCTTCTCATGAAAAATCTATATAAGTTTGTCAAAAAAGATGACATCCCATGGATCAAATTAATTTGGGAAAAATATTATCATACAACTAGACCCATGGGAAAACCAGAAGGCTCTTTTTGGTGCAAGGCCCATGTCACCCTTAGGAATAATATTAAATCGATGAGCAGCTGCACAATAGGGTCTGGCGAAACAGTGCAGTTCTAGAAAGACAAATGGAAGGATGAAACACTTCAGCAAACTTTCCCTGAAATTCACTCTTATGCAATTGATGAAACCCAATCAGTACAAAGCTTCTGTGAAACACAAGATTGGACAAAGCACTTCCATCTACCAATGTCCATTGGAGCCTATGATCAATTCAATCAGCTAGGAGCACTTATTCCTCAGATACACCCAGACAGAAAAGACAAATGGATCTGCAATGGACTAGCAAACAGATTATCATCAATTCAAATGTATATGAATATGCTTGGAAGCAAGGATATGCGCTAGCTCTAGTAGATTGAAATACAAAATATTCTTCTGGTTGGTGGTACACTGCAGGAATGCACCTAGACAATCCTTACTGTCCTAATTGCAATCAGAGGGCAAAAGAGACAACTATGCATCTTTTATGGGATTTTAACTTTGCACAAGATTGCTGGAACTCATTAATACCAAATAGAAAGAGAGGTACATCTGTGTATGAGGACAACCTTTGCAACGAAACTCCTTCCAAAACAATTTGCACCAGAGATTGTTATATTGGGATGTTGGCATGTATGGCTTCAGAGAAATGGCAAATTTTCAAAGCTCAGCCACAGTCAATTCAAGCATGGAGGTTCTATTTGAAGCAAGATTTGAAACTCCTAAGATTCAAGATTAAGTATAAGTATGAACAAAGTTTCTCCTAGTGGTTAGACAATAACTTGTAAAGCCATGACTCTATACCTAGAATAGGCATTGGCTAGATCCTCACTTGATCTTTGGCCTTCTTTTGGGTGTTTTTTTGTTCACTTCTTTGAAATATATTTTGATTAATATATATATATATAATATATCGTAGAAGTATTGCTCTACAGTTTGGGAGTAAAAAAACTCTTTCAGGGTTGAAATATGCACTTCTCTTTTCCTTTTATCCTCATCAGCTTGCCATACAAGTGTTGCCCTATAGAAGTCAGCTTTCTTTCTAACACCCACAGAAATGGGGCATAGAGGCATCATAAACAGATGCATATTAGTTTGGCGGGATTGCGCCAAAGTCACCCTACCAACAATGCTTAAAAGTCTTACTTACCAATAGGCAAATCGTTTCTCAAATTTTTAAGTAACCACCTTGCAATGATTATTCCTAATTCAAATATCAGAGACAACACCCAGTTTGCAAGTGAAAATCTCTTGATATATGGGAGCTTTATTAACTGACTCCCTAAAAAATAAAAAAATCACTCTTATGAACATTAATAGTGAGACCAGATATTTGCTCAAACACACTTATAATAAACTTGAGATTCCTATCACTATCCTCATCATCTTGTAATAGGAAAATAGTGCCATCTGCATATTGCAACAAATTGACCTCATAGTTTAAAATTTCACCCAACATCCCTTTCACAAATCCATTATTTCTAGCTCTCTCCAAAATAATGGCAAGGGCATGAACTGCCAAATCAAATAGCAAAGGAGATAAAGCATCTCTTTGCCTAAGGCCTTTGTGAGTTTTAAAATAAGCACCAATTACATAATTTATTTTGATCCCACATGCCCTCTTCTCATAGTGCGCATAATTCAATCAAACCATTGATCAGGGAAGTTTTTGAGTTTTAGCATTTGGTGAACAAAAGGCCATTTAATCTTATCATAGGCTTTCTCAAAGTCAACCTTAAAGAGCAATGCACTTTGTTTCCTACGGTGTGTGGAGTTCAAAGCTTCATGTAGTAGAACCACACTTTCCATTATATATCTACCTTTAATGAAAGCATTTGGTTATGATAAATAATAGGGTTAATGACCCTACTAAGCTTGTTCATTAGGACCTTAGTAATAATTTTGAAACTAACATTCAACAAAAAATTGGTCTATAATTTAAATCTGCATAACATCTTTAATTTTAGGAACCAAGGTGATAATTCCATAATTGATCCTAGCAATATCTAGAACCGCATTATGAAAATTATCCATGATCCCTTCCAAATCCCACTTACCAATTTCCCAAAAATGTTGATACAAATCAACAAGCAACCCATCAGGTACAGGGCTCTTGTTTTTCTCCAGAGAAAAGACTACATTGTGTAATCCCTCCATGAAGAAAGGTCCCACCAACTTGTTAGCATCGTGTTTAGAATTTTACTGTGCTTCTTGGATGTTTAAAGAAACAGAGGAGATCTTAGCTTGTCTAATTTTTTTATAGAAATTAGTGATGTATTTTAAAAGATTTTCTTCCCTTTAATCGTCCCCTCAACTTGCTCTTGCCATGGTAGTATCTAGTATTACAATTACCTTGTCTGATTTCGTTATCCTTATATCTTTGGAGCCATTTTAACTCTTCTTGTTTTAAAATTCTCCCCAACTGTTCACTAAGTTTCTTTGGTTCAGTTCTACCATGAGTAGTTAAGCCATTAATTTCTGCATTCTTATCAATGAAATCTAACTTGGATATGCCTTTTTTTTTTATTTTCCTATGCCATGTATCAACATTTAAGTTTCAGCCCCTAATCTCCTTCCTAAGAATTCTCAACCTATTTTGCCACCTCTGAATATTAGAACTTTCATAATTATTGGTCCAAATTTTGGTGACAAAGTCCTTAAAACCATCTCTCATCATCCAATAATTTTTAAATCTAAAAATTGGCTTTGAAATATTATGAGACCCAGTGTCAAGAATGAGAAGAGTGTGATTAGAAACTTCCCTCTCCAAGGCTTGTACCATAGCTAAGGGGTAATATTCCTCCCATTCATGACAAATTCTGTCTAATTTCTCAAAGGTTGGTTTAGCCAAATTATTGGCCCAGGTAAAATTTCTCCGATTTAGAGGTAATTCTCTAAGCTCTGCATGCTCAATAATGGCAATATAAAACTCCAGTGATCAGTGTCATTGGATTTATTTTTCTCATAACTTTACTAATAAGATTAAAATTCCCACCTACCACACAAGATAAAATATTGTCATGATAGACCCTAGACAATTCTGCCAAATAAGCAGTTTTGCCATCTAATTGAACATCACCATACACAATAATAGGATTTCAATGGAATTTAGCTATTTTATCAAAAAACAACAGTCTCACAATGTATACCCCTACTTCTACTGTAGTCACATCAAACAAATCATTATTTACTCCAACGAGGTTCACTTCAGATTTACCTATTGGAGCGGACCAGTTCCAAATAAGAAAAAACTCGATTGTAAATATGGATATTCCATTGGATCTTTAGTTGATGATGTATTTCCTTTTCATCCATCATATCTATGTTTTTCTTGAACTCATATAAGCTCAAATGTCACACAATAACGCATGGGCTATTATCTATTCCCTCCGTTCCTAAATATAGTCCTTTTAGAAATTCCACTATAAAGACTACATTCGGATGTATATAGACGCCTTTTAGAGTATATGTTCACTCATTGTGCTCCGTATGTAGTCTACAGTGGAACCTCTTAAAAGACTTACATTTAGTAACGGAGAGAGTAGTTCACAACAAAGCCAAATATTGAAGCCCTGTTTCTGACCCTAAATGCCCTAAAAGGCAATTATGCTCTAAAATGGAGCCGCTGTTGAAACGCATGCTATATAAACTTGCATCCGCAAACGTAGCTAGCTGGGCGCAGCGGAGCGCGCCTCGCTTTAATGGTGCGATCGGACGACAGCGCCGGACAACGCAGGCGTCCAAGCATTGTAGCCCATACCACACTTTTCTCGGATAACTATGGCCGTGCGCACACATATGTCCATGCCCACGCACGCTCGCACATGTCGTACGCCCCTCCGTAGCCCAGAGAATTGCATGAAGCACGCCGCGGTACAGCATGGCGAGTCCATGACGTGCAGTCTCCGACCGGCCGCCGAACACCCGAGCATGGCGAGTGCTAGAACCATGATCCTAGCTACGTGCCAACAGGACGACAGCGCAGGACAACGCACGAGTCGCTGGCATTGGCAGCTCATCCCCACTTCCTCGGACAACCGTGCACACACATTCGGTGCCCATGCGGGCTACCACGTGTCGCCGCTCCAGAGAGGCTTGCATGCACGACGCGCGTCGAATGTCGACACAGCAGGAACAGGGAGAGGTACACGCGCCGGCTCCCGGCCGCGCGACGCACCTCCTCGCCGCCTATATAAAGGCGACGCCGATGGATCCTCCGCCATCAGCATCAGGCAATCACAGAACACCAACGGCAGTCGCATACCAAAACCTACGCCCGCTTACGCTTTCCGTTTAGCTAGGTCCCAGGCAGCGAGCAATGGCTTCCGGTCAGCAGGAGAGGTCGGAGCTGGACCGCATGGCCCGCGAGGGGGAGACCGTCATCCCCGGCGGCACCGGTGGGAAGAGCCTCGAGGCGCAGGAGCACCTCGCCGACGGTATGCTTCCTGTACTTGCGTTTAGCTTGAGCGATGTGTGACTTCTGGTACTCATTACTGGCGTTGTTGTAACCGCATTTGTGCAGGGCGCAGCCGCGGTGGGCAGACTCGGAAGGAGCAGCTGGGGGAGGAGGGGTACAGCGAGATGGGTCACAAGGGCGGGGAGACTCGCAAGGAGCAGCTGGGGGAGGAGGGGTACCGCGAGATGGGGCACAAGGGCGGGGAGACCCGCAAGGAGCAGATGGGGGAGGAAGGCTACCGTGAGATTGGGCGCAAGGGCGGGGAGACCCGCAAGGAGCAGATGGGAGAGGAAGGGTACCGCGAGATGGGGCGCAAGGGCGGGCTGAGCACCACGGAGGAGTCCGGTGGCGAGCGCGCCGCCAGGGAGGACATCGAGATCGATGAGTCCAAGTTCAAGACCAAGTCCTAAATAATGTAGGCCAAGATGTCCAGTGTCTAGCTGAGTAGCTAGCTAGTAGTGAGCAAGCTCTCTGCTCATGTTTGTAGTAATGAATAATGTAGGTCAAGGTCAGGTCTTGACATGACGAGAGCACGCACGTAGGCGATCGCATGCACTGTGCATGTGATCATGTGTGCTTTAGGTGTCTTAGCTTGTAGCAGTGACCATGTGTTCTTCGGGTGTCCTAGTAGCTTGTAGTAGGTCTTGTTGTGGCTCGCGAGTCATCAGCTTGCTAATGTATATGTAAGTCGTTGTTAAATCAGGTCGTTGTTGAATCAGAATCTGTGCTCTTAAATTGTTTCTCTTGGACTGGCTAGAGAGGAACAACTCCCGACCGTACTGGTCCATGAACAAATATGGTTCGCATCACCGATGGCCAGGTAGGCGGCAGCATCAATTCCTGCGGTCCACCAGTCAGGTGTTGCTTCCCATGGCCGTCCTCAAGGAAAGGGGCCTTGTTGTGGAATCCATCGGATCTGAATTCGCCCCTTCCAGTTCCAGGCCTAGTTGCAGGGTCTTTCCTCAGGAGGGAGGCAGGGAGCTCAGTTGCACGGGTGGCCTCGGGTGCATGTGCCTGCCACATTGGTCGGTGCATGACTAGTTGATGTTGGTGTCGGTTAGGCTTTAGGTTCATGAATGACATCTAGTTTAGTATTGGAAGAAAATATAGCAGGGTCATGTGACTATTGAAAAAATTTCTAAGTATAATCTCTTATCCATTATCTCAGGAAACAATTTTTTTTTGTAAATTTGCCATGTGCTGACTGCAAACATTTTCAAAATTTGCCATGCTCTAGAGAAACATTTTCCCTTAATTTGCCATGTGATTATTGAAAAAAATTCTGAATCATTGCCATGATTTTAGGAAACATAAATTTTCAAAAATGGCCATGTGATCAGTATAAACATTTCAAACTTTACCATGTTCGAGAGAACAAATTTTCTTAAATTTGACCATGTGATTATCTTACATTTTTCTAAATCTTGCCATGATTTAGGAATCAAAATTATCTCATTTCGCCATGCGATTATCTTACTTTTTCTTTTCTAAATCTTGCCATGATTTAGGAATCAAAATTATCTGAATTCGCCACGTGATCACTGCAAACCTTTCCAAGTTGACTAATCTTTTCAACAAAATTTGTAAATCTTACCATGGTTCAGTAGGCAAAAATATCTCAATTTCCATGTGACCATGGCAATTCATTCGCTTGTTTCTATTTTTTTCCCTACATTGTGGAACTTGTTTGTGTGCAAGCTTTTATACACATGCATTCTTCGACTTGTAGTGTCTTTTCTCCTAGATCATGATACACTTTTGTTTTTATGTGACAGCTTTATACATATGTGAAGGAACTGTTTAATATGGTAAATTTATGCTCTCTATCATGGCAAATTTATGTGTGGCAACTTCTTCTATCCATATGTCTCGAAAAACTACCATGCTTTTTCTATCATTGATTTTTTTTTGGAGGGAGGGAGGGGGGGGGGGGGGGGGGGGGGGGGGGGGGGGTGCTGGAATTTTCTCTTGTTTTTTTTTCTACTCTCAGGTTCTCGAATGTGTTTTGTATATAATTTGTCATCTCATAATAGTAATTGTTGATTTCATTAAATAATGGGTCTAAGTAACTCTTACCAAAAAGGCATCACGCCTTGCTTTATCCCACAAGAATACAACCAATCCAAAACCAGATGTTTACAAACATACAACAATGTTCAAAATAAAAAGTACTCCCTCCGTCCTAAAATTCTTGTCTTAGATTTGTCTAAATACGAATGTATCAAGTCACATTTTAGTATTAGATACATTCGTATCTAGACAAATCTAAGACAAGAATTTTGGGACGGAGGGAGTACTACCTACGTTCCTAAATATAAGCTTTTTTAGAGATTTAAATGCGGACCACATATGAAGCAAAATGAGTGAACCTATATTTTAAAATATGTCTATATACATCAGTATGTAGTTTTTATTGAAATCTTTAAAAAGACTTATATTTAAGAAATGCGGACCACATACGAAGCAAAATGAGCGAATCTACACTTTCAAATATGTCTATATACATCATTATATAGTTTTTATTAAAATCTTTAAAAAGACTTATATTTAGGAACGGAGGAAGTACAAAAAATACGTACTTGGGGGCACAACAGAACAAGCCCACAATCGCTAACATAACTATCAAGCAGGATAAATGACCACGGGCAATCGGGACGCCAACTCCTTGTGCTTTCTGGCCAGGTTGTCGATAGCGCCTTATCCCGCCGTTCGCTTAGGGTCTCAATAACTCTTATCTTCTTACATTCCACGTGAAAAGAGGAGACAAAAGGGACCATATTAAAATTAACTGTGTTTTGTATATAATTAATCATGTCGTAATAGTAATTTTAGATGTTCTTTTATCTAGTTGTCATGATACTGTGATTTTTAGATTTTTGAAAAAAGATACAATGATTTTTACATCAGGCTTTTTATTGGTCAAGACTAAAGTGACTTTTGGTCCAACGGGTTGGGCATCTCCTCTCTGTTTCGTTCGTGCAGAAAGGCCATTGATAGGAAACACTTGGAGAGAACATCATCATTCTCTCATTCCATGCTACCTGAGGGAACAATTGTTCCCTCGGAAACCTCCTGAGGTAACGTTCCCCCATATTAGCGTCCAAAAAATGGATATAGAGTTTTTGTACCTGATGTAAGAAAAAGTAGTAAAAGAATTTAAAAAATCCAATTTTTTTTCTCCTAAACATGCATGTTTCAACTGCATTTGTCATTTCATCACAAAAGTTTACATGCAGTTGAAATATTCATCAATGCTTATAAAAAGCAGAATTTATTTTTTAATTTTTTTACTATTTTTAAAATTTTACTGTTCATAAGGAGCATGTGAGATCGAAATTAAAAGAGCATTTTGCAATAAAAACAAAGTAAATGTACTATAGTGCTTGCCTTTGGCAAGAATATAAACAGAAATGCACCAGAGTGAACAAGCACCCGGTGCTCTAGAAATTCCAAACTGCCGGATGCTGTATGCGGAATCCGTAGTATAGCAAGGGCTAGTCCATGCATGCCTGGTCTCCGACCGGCCGCCAAACAAGAGCGGGCATGGCAAGGAGTGCTCCACGACGCGGACCTACGTGACGTGGCGACACAACGACAATGCAGGACAATGCAGGACAACGCAGGTGTCCTAGCTTCGTACTAGCTCATTCCGGTCACTTCCTCGGATAACCATGCCCTACGCCGGTGCGCAGGCATGTGCCCATGCACGCTCGCACGTGTCGCCCCGCAAGAGACTCGCATGGCGCGCGTCGACACATCAGAGGCAAACGCGCCGGCACTCCCCGCCGTGACGCGCCCTCCTCCGCCGCTATAAAAAGGGCGACGCCGGTGCCTCCTCCGTCATCAGCATCAGGCAACCACGAACACCTTACGAGCAGTCACACAAGGTTTCCCAGTTGAGGCTGTAGTAGCAAGGCAGAGAGAGCAATGGCTTCCGGCCAGCAGGAGAGGTCTCAGCTGGACCGCAAGGCCCGGGAGGGTGAGACCGTCGTCCCCGGCGGCAAGTCCCTCGAGGCGCAGGAGAACCTCGCCGAAGGTACGTACGGGCATGATGCATGCGTGAGAAATGTCGTTGTACTATACCTGGGCGATCTGTGGCTTCCGATACTGACTGCTACCATTGTTGTGTGCTGTATTTGTGCAGGGCGCAGCCGTGGCGGGCAGACTCGCAGGGAGCAGATGGGGGAGGAGGGGTACAGCGAGATGGGGCGCAAGGGCGGGCTGAGCACCAACGACGAGTCCGGTGGCGAGCGCGCTGCCAGGGAGGGCATCGACGTCGACGAGTCCAAGTTCAAGACCAAGTCCTAGATGATCTGTTAGTCTAGCAAGCAAGACGACTCTGCTTAGGTCGGCTGTTGGTTTGCCCTAGCGTCCACGTACCGAATAATGTAGTTCAGGCGCACGTAGGCGATCGTACGTAGTATGATCATGTGTGCTTTGTAGCTGGTAGTTGCTTCGTAGCTGGTAGTTTGTAGGTACTCTACGGTGACGTCGCTGAGTAGCGTCAGGTTAAGTCGGAAGCTGGTCAGGTGGCTGGTCGTCTTGCTCAAATCTGAAGCCATGTCTGATCTGTGTTGATTGCTGGTGCTTCTGGGTGTAGGCCTCGTTGCGCGTAGTTTTAACCGGCTCATTTCAGCGAGAACACACGGTGCCCCATAGTCAGCCACTGTGACTGCCAAGCCATGCATGAACGTGTACCTTGATGGCTTTGCTCCGCACCTGCGTCTATACATTTGCCACGAAAGATGAAATACGAGAGCAGATCGATCGATCTCGCCGACATGCCCCAAAAACGGGGAGCTCTTGGTTAAGTCCGAGAGTTCGCTAATGCACGGACCGGGGGAGCTGCAGTTAGCGCCACGTTCCGTCCTTGGTTACGTGCGGGACGAAGAGAGGTACCGGACTCAGAATACTACCCGTCTCAGCAGGTTTTTCCTTTGGACATCCAACCTGAAGAAAATGCAGACTGAACGCGTGGACGAGACTGAAAGTGCCATCCGTAGGACTGGTCATACTGGGAGTAAGTGCCTTCGGTTTTTCCTTTGGACATCCAACCTGAAGAAAATGCAGACTGAACGCGTGGACGAGACTGAAAGTGCCATCCGTAGGACTGGTCATACTGGGAGTAAGTGCCTTCCGTAAGACTGGTCATAGTGGAAGTAACATAGGTACTAACATAAAAAGGATGAGATGACAAGTAGTTAACGAGGAGAGAATAATATGTTACCATCACATAGCGCTTCCTAATGTAAAATGAGTTTACAAAGAAATAAACCCAATGTAAAATGAGTTTACAAAGAAATAAACCCAATGTAAAATGAGTTTACAAAGAAATAAATGAAGACATCTATGTTATCGCACATATGACCCTATTATATAGGTACTAACATAAAAAGGAGCGCTTCCCAATGTAAAATAAGTTTACAAAGAAATAAATAAAGACATCTATGTTACCACACATATGACACTACCCATTATGAAGGTAGGTACTAACATAAAAAGGATGAGATGACAAGTAGTTAATGAGGAGAGAAGCAAATAAAAGTAACATAATATGTTACCATCACATAGCTCTTCCCAGTGTAAAATGAGTTTTACAAAGAAATAAATGAAGACATCTATGTTACCACACATATGACACTACCCATTATGAATATAGTAACATAGATTAGTAACATATGCATGTTATTAGTCTAAGTTACTCTTCACTATGACTAGCCTAAGGCTAGTCATAGCGGAAGTAACTTAGGTAGTAACATAACGCACTCCAAGAAAATTTTGCTTATGTGACATGTAATTAATGAGGAGAGATGTGTTTAGAGTAACATAATATATTAATGTAACATAGCGCTTTCCGAGAAAGAAAGTAACTTAGGTAGTAACATAGCGCACTCCAAGAAAATTTCGCTTATGTGGCATGTAATTAATGAGAAGAGATGTGTTTAGAGTAACATAGCATAATATATTACTGTAACATAGCGCTTTCCGAGAAAGGATGAGTGTAGAAGCTAATAAATGAAGCCATCTATGACAATATTACTATGTTATTTTGCACTATAAAAATAGTAACTTAGACTTGTTATATGCACATCATTAAGTACTCGAAATTGAGACAGACACATCATGAAATACACCGTACGCGCTTTTAAGTTGTAACAAAGCATTCACAAGGACACGTTAATAAATGGTCTGTGAAGTTTCTTAACCTAGATGGTATTTGCTGTGGGAATCGATTGTAAGATATTTTATATGAGAGTTGGTTGTATAAAGCATGAGTAGTTTGATTTATAAATGACTAAAACCAAAAATATATATTATATATTGTATTTGATTATTATATAATAACAAATTATTTATTGGATGTAAGTAGCATAATATAGTGTGTGTGTTTTTTTCGCCATGCATGTTATGACGTACCTTTGATGAAATGGCATGTGTACATGTCGAGGTAAATAGAAGCAATGTGGAACAATTAATAATGAAAAAGGTGGTGTGTGTATATGTTGAGGTAAATAGAAACAATGTGGATCAACTAATAAAAAGAATGTTCTATATTCAAAATTACGTTATTCGACCAACGATACCATGACAATTATCTGGCACTATGTCCCTACTGTCGGGTCTACATGTACGCCCTAACAAGTACAATCGCCAACTTCTGCATTTCCTCTCAATAGTTGTAGACTATTTGCCTCTTTGACCAAAATATCCAGCTTGACTTCAGGTCTATTTGCTATGGTGGCAATGTCGCCAGGGCAATAACCAGCAGGGTAAAAATGAAGACAAATAATGGTTGCGTACTCACTTGCGTTAAGCATGATAAGATGGTGGCGAAGTACCGGGTGTTGCAGTTCTGAAAAGGGGGCAGATTGGAGAGAAAGAAAGAGAATGGGACTTCCAAGACGCCTCCTCTCAAGAAAAACTTAGGGTTCCTTTGCCTCCCGTCTGCGCCGTCGCCGGTCCGCCTCTTTTCCGATGGCCTTAGGGCCATGGTGGCGCGGTGGATTCCGGCCCTTGCCGGCGGGAGGGCTCTGTTTTTAGATGTTTTTTCAAGTTTTGTTAGGGTTTGTGTCCTATTCAGGATGGCGAGATGGCGGCGGCTCCCTGAAGATGGAATAAGATTCTCCCCGCCTAGCCCTTGTTCCGGTGATGTGCCTAGCATCATCGGTAGGCGTGTGGAGGTGTGTCTCCAGCGGATCTGTCCTTGGTAAATTTGCTCGGATCTGGTCGTAGTTCGTCTACATTTGTGTTTCTTCATGTTGGATCCTTCCGATCTACACTATTCTTCATCGACGACGGTTGCTGTTCTGCTGCGCTGGTCCTATGGGGCCTTAGCACGACGACTTCCCGACTGTGTACTACAATAAGTTTTGTCCGGCTCCGGCGAGGGAGGGGCGGTGGCGCGTCTTCGCCTTGCTTCAATGCTTGTAGTCGTCGCTAGGTGGTCTATGAACCTGGATTTAATTTTTATTATTTTTTATGTTCGTTGTATTACCATGATCGAAGATGAATAGATTGAAAGTATCTAAAAAAAAAGAGAATGGGAGACAATAATCGAAGCGCGACAACACCTAACATTTGAGGTCGTACTTTTTTCTCCCTAGAGTATGCAAATTCCATACTTTTCTTCTTCATCAATTGCCTAAGGATTGAGATCGCGTCAACGGGTTCGGGAGAGCAGTGGCATAGGGCTTTTTTCGTTTTCAAACGAGGGCATGATTTTGACCTTGCACGAGCGGGACGGCGCGGCTCACTATGGCAACGCCGCTAGAGGAGAGGCAGGGAGACTGGGTGTCAAAAGCAAAAGCAAGAAACGTCGGGAGGGAAAGAAGATATGCGGATCATTGGATTGAAGTCCTACGGTAGGGTGATCTATTGAAACTAAAATTAATCAGTTACCTGACTAAGTGCTACTTTCTTTTTTACTTGAAATAACTCTGGAATAAGTATGAAATATGCTTTCCTAGGGGAATCTACAAACTTCACCGCAATTAACCTTTTATTGATCTCCCAACAACCCACACTACTGCAGGAACGCCTAATAGTGGCGAGCGCAAAAAGCCTAGCAGTGGCGGGCAAAGCTCCCAGGGGCGCCCGCCACTGCTAAAATGACATCAGTGGCGGGCGGGCGCCCGCCACTGGTAGAGACTATGTTGTGGCGGGCGCGCCTAGATGCTCGCCACTGGTGTGCCTGGAAGCTCTGGCGGGTTTTTTTGTAGCGTCCGTCATTGAGTGTCAGTCACACAAGTTGAAAATTTCACAGCCACGACAACATTTATGCTGCCATGGCTCCGTTTTTTCATATAATCCACATCAGAATACACTAATAAGAATAAGAGAGGACAAAATATTGTTGCATACATCAACCACTAGACCAAATTGTTGTCAATCATGACTACAGATGCCCCAACTAAATATTCGTAGCTACGTAGTAGCCAACACATAGTAGGCAAAACACGATTGACGATACAAATATCCACCGGACTAAAGTACTAGAACCTACTCGTCTTTTTTAGGATAAATTAAAAAGAATAAGAAAACCCCTGCACTTCCACGGTGGAGCACAGAGATCCACTGATCTCCAATTCCTGGTCCGCACTCATTCAATATTTGCCACCATTAATCAATTTTGAGGCGTTCATCTCATGGGTCTGCAGTCGAGTAGGTGCCTTTGAAATTGGTCTTCTGATGGCAAATAATTGTCATCTCACCTTTCGCATCCATCGCTACAGGCACAACAACTCTTGGGAGCTTCTGTTGAAGAACAACATAGTAACATGGTAAGGAGTGTAGTTTATTTAAGATGTACTAGTGGTACACCATGCATTTTTTATGAATGTTGATATTGGTCAAACTTGTGGACTAGTGGCACGTATGGTGTAGTATTTGGACCAACTCCGTAAGTGCCCTTAAACGACTCAACATCATTAACAAATGAGACAAGATAATTTTTCTCCTCCCAAGTAAGCTCCGAGCCAGCAGTGTAATAGGTATCGTCTACTATATTCCATATTTTTATTTGAGATAGAAAACAAGATGTAGATTTTAATTAAAATGTTAAGTTAGGAGTGAATAACAAATATTTTAAAATTAGCAAGATAGATTACTTAACAAATTTATTTAAGAAACTCATACGAAGGAAAAATAGGAATCATGTCTAGTTCCACCCAAATGTCTTGATCAAAACAAGGAAATGTGCCAATATCAAAGGATATACTCATACCCTCCTTAAATCCGTAAGCCTTGCATAATCCTTTCCAATTTGCGCAACCAAAATATGTGTGATCTTCTTCATTGTAGATCCTAGCTTCAAAAACGAAATCATGTTTCGTCTTCAGGTAAACAGTCCTCTCAGCCACGTCATCTTTATCTTCAACATGCAGTTTCTCTAGGACAAAAGGCCCTGCATAGTAGGGGATGCACTAGTAAAATTTAAGAAAACCGAAATTACACATTAAAACAAAAATCTTGAGACATGTTTAGTTAAGAAGGAAATATGTGTAGAAATTATCGTATAATATTTGTAGTCCTCTTTAAGCGTTAGCGAGAAGTACCTATCATACTCTAGATGAGGATCGTCACACATACCCCTGTTGTCGGAACAGTAGTATCACTCGGGGATCCCATCGAGCTCATCCTCATTCATTTGCTGTGTTCATAGATGGAAGATTAAAAATCGAAAAAAAATTCATAACGGTAGCACGTGCGATCACACATTACCAACAGAGTGTGTGCCACCGCCTCAGTGATGTCGGACCATTGTATCTTTCCCATGTGGGGTGTTTGAATCTGGGCCGCCCACTTGCTAGAAACTAAAGACAATATGAGCCACAAACTAATGGATTCGGCTCATATATAAGCAAATTAAACATGCATATAGAAATCTTCATAGCATCGATCATAGCTAAAGATAACATAAAGGAACTGTAGCACTAGTTCACAACATAAAATTAAGTTCAGCTCCGACATAGTAACATGAAATTAAGTTCACATTCGGTCATATGGATCACATAAAGGTAGTACATCACTAGGTCACAAGCAAAAGCTCAGCTCTCTCAGGAGCTCTCCTTGTCTCCAGTCATCTTCATGATCTCGGCTACAACCATCTTTGCAAATTCGCCGGCTGTTCGCACAGTCTTAGCGGCTGCTCGCGCGAAGCGGCTGCTGTCACAAGCCGGTAAGTTTTTGCATTTCTGTTGGTGTATGCTTCAGCTCTCTCAGCAGCTACTAGATTACTCTCCGCATAGTTGAGTGCGACCATATTGTAATGATCCACCCTCGAGACAAAGTCTATGGCTGTAGGAGTCATAACATTGCGTCCTGGCTTCTCCATCTAATTAAGGATAGTAAAACTAGGCACTTTCCCAGCCCTCTCACACTGTCAATGATTTTAGCCATTGGATTTTGCTTACAGGATGTTTCTGGCCGTTGATTGCCTGTCTAATCTCGTGTCTAATCATTGAATGGGCCAGCTGTCCGGGGACGCTACTCCTGTAGAAAAACCGGCTACCCCTGGTTAATCAGGCCATAACATCACATAAGTCCACCGGCCAACTCAGTCTCGGCCAAAATTCCCCGTGTGCGAGATCTGATGCGAAGTGAGGCGGAGTGGCGCGACAACCCTCACAACAAATACCCTCCCGGGAAAAGGTCTTCCCCGACTTATCCTCTTCTTTCTCATGACTTGGGCAAGCCCTCGGTGCGCTGCCACTGCCCTGCACCGCCACCCCCCTACAGCGATGAGATCCTGCCTCCAACCTCGTCTGAATCATGATAGGGCAACGAGCCAGATTCCTGGTGTCCCGGATCAGCGCCATGGCAACGAGCTTGTCCTACCCCGACCTTGAACTCGAGCGGAGTCGCTGGAACTGGCGTCCCTTGGCAAGCAATCATCCAGATGGGAAGATGGTCATCGCTCTTCCGCCTAGTAGGTACTGCTCCCTTCATCTCATCTTCTCATTGGCTAATTCAACACAGGTACTTCGTTAGCCTCTTGTTTTCCTGGATCCAAGAACTCTAGCTTCGTCCCAAATCAAGAATGGTATTCTTTTGGATCTGGATCAAGATGGGTTATATTGATCCCCATCCCTGCAGTGACTATTTACGTTAGAAAAAAAATCAATTAGGAAGATGCCTTCAAGGTAAAGGAGTAGAGGCATCGTTTCCACGGGGTGGTAGTGAGATGTTGTAGATTAGCTCACCATCGGCAGTTCTTGAGCAACATGGCAAGGCAAAGGTGCTCTATTTTCCCTGCATATTCACAAGAATCATCGGATGCAGTATCCCAAACATTATGTAAAAATTTGGTCCATCTGAATATAACATAAAAACATAGAAGATTTATTAGACGTGCTTGCCTCCTGCTACTGCTCTTCGGAGACTCTGAAAAAATGACACTCGGGGAGCAGGTCATGTATGACGGATTGACGAGATCCACGAGGTGAGTGGCCACAAGGTCATCAACACACAGATGGACCCTAGCTATGAACCTCGAGCAAGAGAGAGGCATCGCCATCCAATCGAGCGCCCCCTGCTGTACCTAGAATGAATACAAGGTCCATTTCTTTGTTCTTTTCACTTATTTTTAACTGATATAGCTCTGTTTGGTTTGTGGTTAAAAATGGCAATGGGAGCTTGAGTTAATGTATAATGATATGAGAAATTTATGTGAGAGAATGATCTATTACCTCATGACTTTAGTTTCCATGTTTGGAGCTAACTGTAACTCATTTTGTTAATCGGTGAGAAGGATAGCATGTTCAATTTTGTTTACTTAAGCTTCTTTCACAAATCAGCACCTTATATGGTTCCTGTTGAAAATATGCCCTAGAGGTAATAATAAATTGGTTATTATCATATTTCCCTGTTCATGATAATCGTTTATTAGCCATGCTAGAATTGTATTAATCGGAAACTCAGATACATGTGTGGATACATAGACAACAACGTGTCCCTAGTGAGCCTCTACTAGACTAGCTCATTGATCAGAGATGGTTAAGGTTTCCTAACCATAGACATGAGTTGTCATTTGATAACGGGATCACATCATTAGGAGAATAATGTGATGGACAAGACCCAACCGTAAGCATAGCATTCGATAGTATTAGTTTATTGCTACTGCTTTCTTCATGTCAAGTATATGTTCCTAAGACCATGAGATCATGCAACTCTCTGACGCCAGAGGAATGCCTTGTGTGTATCAAACGTCACTTCTTAACTAGGTGATCATAAAGGTACTCCACAGGTATCTCCAAGGGTGTCTGTTGGGTTGGCATGGATCGAGACTGGGATTTGTCACTCCGTATAACGGAGAGATATCTCTGGGCCCTCTCGGTAATACAACATCACAAGAAGCTTGCAAGCAATGTGACTAAGGAGTTAGTCGCGAGATCTTGTATTATGGAACAAGTAAAGAGACTTACCAGTAACGAGATTAAACTAGGTATGGAGATACCGACGATCGAATCTCGGGCAAGTAACATACCGCTAGACAAAGGGAACTGCATACGGGATTGATTGAATCCTTGGCATCGTGGTTCGACCTATAAAGATCTTCGTGGAATATGTGGGAACTAATATGGGCATCCAGGTCCCGCTATTGGTTATTGACTGGAGAGGTGTCTCGGTCATGTCTACATTTTTCTCGAACCCGTAGGGTCCACACGCTTAACGTTCGGTGACGCTAGAGTAGTATTGGGATATTCATGTTGGTGACCGAATGTTGTTCGGAGTCCCTGATGAGATCCCGGACATCACGAGGAGCTCTAGAATGGTTTGGAGGTAAAGATTTATATATGGGAAGTCATATTTTGGCTACCGAAAAAGTTTCAAGTTTTATCGGTATTGTACCCGGAAGTTTCCGGAAGGTTCTAAAAGGTTCCGGAGGAGTCCGGAAGGGTCCCTCCAACACCTAGTGTGTGCATGGGCTGTAGGGGGCGTCCTTGCCTTATTGGGCCGGGCGCACCAACCCCCTTAGGCTCATCCACCTAGGGGAAGGAAAACCCTAAGGGGGAGGGCCCTCCACTTGGCTTGGAGGGCACTCCTCCCCCTTTGGCCGCCTCTCCTCCTTGTAGGAGGGGCTAGGGCTGCGCCCCCAGCCCTCCAACACCCCTATATATAGTAGGGAGTAGGCGCAAGGGCTGGACACAACAATTCCCGCGCCCTGCGGCCTCCCCTCTCTCCGGTTCTTCCTCGTTCGTAGTTTCGGAGGCGGTTGGCGAAGCCCTGCTGGGATTGCTCCACCATCTTCTCCACCACGCTGTCGTGCTGGTTGAGATCCCATCTACTTCTCCTTCCTCTCTTGCTGGATCAAGAAGGAGGAGACGTGATCGAGCCGCACATGTGCTAAACGCGAAGGTACCGTCTGTTCGGCGCTAGATCGGATTGGATCGCGATTGGATCGTGAAGAATACGACTACATCAACCGCGTTATATATGCTTCCACTTAGTGATCTACAAGGGTATGTAGATACATGCCCCCTCTCATAGATGTTCATCTCCTAGATTGATTTTGGTGAGCGTAGGAAAATTTTTGTTTCCCATGCAACGTTCCCCAACAGTGGCATCATGAGCTAGGTCTTTGCGTAGATGACATCACGAGTAGAACACCAAGGAGTTTGTGGGCGTTGATATTCAGATTGCTTCCTTCCTTGGTCTTTTCTTGATTCAGTGGTATTGTGGGATGAAGCGGCCCGGACCAACATTACATTTCCACGCACATGAGACCGGTTCCATCGACTGACATGCAACTTGTTGCATAAAGATGGCTGGCGGGTGTGTGTCTCTCCCACCTTTGTTGAATTGGATTCGACAAAGGCAGTCCTTGTAGAAGGTTAAATAGCAACTTGAATATCACCGTTGTGGCTTTGCGCAGGTAAGAACGGTTCTTTCTAGTCACCCATAGCAGCCACGTAAAACATGCAACAACAAAGTAGAGGACATCTAACTTGTTTTTGCAGGGTGTGTTGTGATATGATATGGCCAAAGACATGATGAGATATATTTGATGTATGAGATGATCATGTTTTGTATAGATTATCATGACTTGCATGTCGATGAATACGGCAACCGGCAGGAGCCATAGAGTTGTCTTTAATTATTGTATGACCTGCGTGTCAATCATTAAGCACTATGTAATGCTTTACTTTATCGCTAAGCAGTAGCAATAGTTGTAGAAGCATGGTTGGCATGACAACCCCGATGGCGACACGATGATGGAGATCATGGTGTCATGCCGATGACGATGGAGATCATGCCGGTGCTTTGAAGATGGAGATCAAAAGCACAAGATGATGGCCATATCATGTCACTTATGATTTGCATGTGATGTTAATCCTTTCATGCATCTTATTTTGCTTAGGACGATGGTAGCATTATAAGGTGTTCCCTCACTAAAATTTCAAGATAAAATTGTGTTCTCCCCAAGTGTGCACCGTTGCGAAAGTTCGTCGTTTCGAAGCACCACGTGATGATCGGGTGTGATAGACTCTACGTTCGCATACAACGGGTGCAAGCTAGTTTTGCACATGTGGAACACTTGGGTTAAACGAGCCTAGCATGTCCAGACATGGCCTCGGAACACAAGAGACCGAAAGATCGAACATGAGTCATGTAGTAGATATGATCAACATGGAGATGTTCACCATTGAAACCACCTCATCTCACATGATGATTGGACTTGGGTTGGTGAATTTGGATCATGTTACACTCGGACAACTAGAGGGATGTTGATTTGAGTCGGAGTTCTTAGGTAATATGATTAATTGAACTCTTTATCATGAACAATAGTCTAAGTTGTCTTTGCAATCTATGTTGTAGATCAAAGGCTCGCGCAGTAGCTCCCCTGAATTTCAATACGTTCCTAGAGAAAACTAAGTTGAAAGATAAAGGTAGCAATTATGCGGACTGGGTCCGTGATCTGAGGATTGTCCTCATTGTTGCACAGAAGGCATATGTCCTTGATGCACCGCTCGGTGCGCCACCCCCTTAAGCGTAGTCTATGGGTGTTGTGAACATCTGCCAGACACGTTCTGATGACTACTTGATAGTTTAGTGTGTCATGCTTTACGGCTTAGAATCGGGGCTCCAAAGATGTTTTGAACGCCATGGAACATATGAGATGTTCCAAGAGCTTAAATTGGTATTTCAGGCTCATGCCCATGTTGAGAGGTATGAGACCTCTGACAAGTTCTTTGCCTACAAGTTGGAGGAGAATAGCTCAGCCAGTGAGTAGGTGCTCAGAATGTCTGGGTGCTACAATCACTTGAATCAAGTGGGAGTTAATCTTCCAGATAAGATAGTGATTGACAGAGTTCTCCAGTCACTATCACCAAGCTACTAGAGCTTCGTGAGGAACTATAACATGCAAGGGATGGAGATGATCCCGGAGCTGTTCGTGGTGCTTAAGGCCGTGAAGGTAGAAATCAAGAAGGAGAATCAAGTGTTGATGGTTAACAAGACCACTGGTTTCAAGAAGGGAAAGGGCAAGAAGGGAAACTTCATGAATGGCAAGCCAGTTTTCGCTCGAGTGAAGAAACCCAAGGTTGAACCTAAACCCGAGATTAAGTGCTTCTATTGTAAGGGGAATGGTCACTGGTGGCGGAACTACCCCAAATACTTGGTAGATGAGAAGGCTGGTAACTTCAACAGAAGTATATTTGATATACGTGTTATTGATGTGTACCTTACTAGTACTCCTAGTAGCACCTGGGTATTAGATACCGGTTCAGTTGCTAATATTGGTAACTCGAAACAAAAGCTGCGGAATAAACGGAGACTAGCTAAGGGCGAGGTGACGATGTGTGTTGGAAGTGTTTCCAAGGTTGATGTGATCGCCATCGCACACTCCCTCTACCTTCGGGATTAGTGTTGAACCTAGTTAAATGTTATTTGGTGTCTGCGTTGAGCATGAACATGATTAGATCGTGTTTATTGCAATACAATTATTCATTCAAGTCAGAGAATAATGGTTATTCTGTTTAGATGAATAATACCTTCTATGGTCATGCACGCAATGTGAATGGCTTATTGAATCTCGATCGTAGTGATACACATGTTCATAATATTGTTGCCAAAAGATGCAAAGTTACTAATGATAGTACCACATACTTGTGGCATTGCTGCTTAGGTCATATTGGTGTAAAGTGCATGAAGAAGCTCCATGCTGATGGATCTTTGGAATCACTTGATTTTGAATCGCTTGAGACATGCGAACCATGCCTCATGGGCAAGATGACTAAGACCCCGTTTTCCGGTACGATTGAGCGGGCAAGTGACTTATTGGAAATGATACATACTGATGTATGCGGTCCAATGAGTATTGAAGCACGCGGTGGATATTGTTATTTTCTTACCTTCACTTATGATTTGAGTAGATATGGGTATATTTACTTAATGAAACACAAGTCTCAAACATTTGAAAAGTTCAAACAATTTCAGGGTGAAGTTGAAGATCATCGTGACAAGAAGATAAAATGTCTATGATATGATCATGGAGGTGGATATCTGAGTTACGAGTTTGGTATATTTAAAACAGGTGTGGAAATTGTTTCACAACTCATGCCACCTGGAACACCACCGCGTAATGGTGTGTCCGAACGTCGTAATCGTACTCTATTGGATATGGTGCGATCTATGATGTCTCTGACTAAATTACCACTATAGTTTTGGGGTTATGCATTAGAGACAACTACATTCACTTTAAATAGGGCACCATCTAAATCCATTGAGACGACACTGTATGAATTATGGTTTGGCAGTAAACCTAAGTTGTCGTTTCTTAAGGTTTGGGGCTGCGACGCTTATGTGAAAAGGCTTCAGCCTGATAAGCTTGAACCCAAAGTGGACATGTGCGTCTTCATAAGATACCCTAAGGAAATAGTTGGGTATACCTTCTATCTCAGATCCGAAGGCAAGGTCTTTGTTGCCAAGAATGGATCCTTTCTAGAGAAGGAGTTTCTCTCAAAAGAATTGAGTGGGAGGAAGGTAGAACTTGATGAGGTTGTTGAACCGTCACTTCAGTTGGAAAGTAGCACGACGCAGAAAGATGTTTCTGCGGTGCCTGCGCCAAGTGAAGAGGAAGCTAATGATGATGATCATCAAGCTTCAGATCAAGTTACTACCTAGCCTCGTAGGACGACAAGGACTCGTACTGCCCCTGAGTGGTACGACAATCCTGTCTTGGAGGTCATGTTGTTAGACAACAGTGAACCTACGAACTATGAAGAAGCGATGGTGGTCCCGGATTCCAACAAATGGCTAGGAGCCATGAAATCCAAGGAAGGATCCATGTATGAAAACCAAGTATGGACTTTGGTAGACTTGCCCGATGACCAGCATGCCATTAAGCACAAATGGGTCTTTAAGAAGAAGACAGACGCTGATGGTAATGTCACCATTTATGAAACTCGACTTGTCGCAAAGAAGTTTCTGACAAGTTCCAGGAGTTGACTATGATGACACTTTCTCACTCGTAGCGATGCTAAAGTCTGTTGGGATTATGTTAGCAGTTGCTGCATTTTTCGATTACGAAATCTGGCAAATGGATGTCACAGAGCTTCCTTAACGGTTTCCATGAGGAAAGATTGTATGTGATACAACCAAAAGGTTTTGTCGATCCTAAGGATGCTAAAAGGTATGCAAGCTCCAGCGTTCCTTCTATGGACTGGAGCAAGCATCTCGGAGTTGGAATATACGCTTTGATGAGGTGATCAAAGCTTTTGGGTTTATACAAAGCTTGCAAGAAACTCATATTTACAAGAAAGTGAGTGGGAGCACTACAACATTTCTGATAAGTATGTGTGGATGACATATTGTCGATCGGAAATGATGTAGAACTTCTGGAAAGCATAAAGGGTTGTTTGAAAGGAGTTTTTTCAAAGGAAGACCTGGGTAAAGCTGCTTACATATTGGGCATCAAGATCTATAGAGATAGATCGAGACGCCTGATAAGACTTTCACAGAGCACATACCTTGACATGATTTTGAAGGAGTTCAAAATGGACCAGTCAAAGAAGGAGTTCTTGCCTGAGTTGTAAGGTGTGAAGTTGAGTAAGACTCAAAGCTCGACCACGGCAGAAGAAAGAGAAAGAACGAAGGTCGTCCCCTATGCCTTAGCCATAGGCTCTATACGGTATGCCATGCTGTGTACCGCACCTGATGTGTGCCTTGCCACGTGTCTGGCAAGGGGGTACAAGAGTGATCCAGGAGTGGATCACTGGACATCGGTCAAAATTATGCTTAGAGGAATATGGAAATGTTTCTCAGTTATGGAGGTGATAAAGAGTTCGGCGTAAAGGGTTACGTCGATGCAAGCTTTGACACCAATCCGGATGACTCTCAGTAGCAAACCGGATACGTATAGTGGAGCAGCCACTTGGAATAGCTCCAAGTAGAGCATGGTAGTAGTATCTACAATATGACATAGAGATTTGTGAAGTACACGTGGATCTGAATGTTGCAGACCCGTTGACTAAAACCTCTCTCACAAGCAAAACATGATCAAACCCCAGAAATCATTGGGTGTTAATCACATGGCTATGTGAACTAGATTATTGACTCTAGTGCAAGTGGGAGACTGTTGAAAATATGCCCTAGAGGTAATAATAAATTGGTTATTATCATATTTACCTATTCATGATAATCATTTATTATCCATGCTAGAATTGTATTGATCGGAAACTCAGATACATGTGTGGATACATAGACAACAACGTGTCCCTAGTGAGCCTCTACTAGACTAGCTCGTTGATCAAAGATGGTTAAGGTTTCCTAACCATAGACATGAGTTGTCATTTGATAATGGGATCACATCATTAGGAGAATGATGTGATGGACAAGACCCAACCGTAAGCATAGCATTTGATTGTATTAGTTTATTGATACTGCTTTCTTCATGTCAAGTATCTGTTCCTAAGACCATGAGATCATGCAACTCCCTGACACCGGAGGAATGCCTTGTGTGTATCAAACGTCACTTCGTACCTGGGTGATCATAAAGGTACTCTACAGGTATCTCCAAGGGTGTCTATTGGGTTAGCATGGATTGAGATTGGGATTTGTCACTCCGTATGATGGAAAGGTATCTCTGGGCCCTCTCGGTAATACAACATCACAAGAAGTTTGCAAGAAATGTGACTAAGGAGTTAGTCACGAAATCTTATATTACGGAACGAGTAAAGAGACTTACTGGTAACGAGATTGAACTAGGTATGGAGATATCGACGATCGAATCTCGCGCAAGTAACCTACCGCTAGACAAAGGGAACTGCATACGGGATTGATTGAATCCTTGGCATCGTGGTTCGAACGATAAAGATCTTTGTGGAATATGTGGGAACCAATATGGGCATCCAGTTCCCGCTATTGGTTATTGACCAGAGAGGTGTCTCGGTCATGTCTACATTATTCTCAAACCCGTAGGGTCCGCACGCTTAACGTTCGGTGACACTTGAGTAGTATTGGGATATTCATGTTGATGTCCGAATGTTGTTCGAAGTCCCGGATGAGATCCTGGACGTCATGAGGAGCTCCGAAATGGTCTAGAGGTAAAGATTTATATATGGGAAGTCATATTTTGGCTACCGGAATAGTTTCGGGTATTGTCGGTATTGTACCGGGGAAGCTTCCAAAAGGTTCCGGAAGGTTCTAGAAGGTTCCGAAGTGTTCCGGTGTGTTCCGGAGGAGTCTGTAAGGGTCCTTCCAGCATATAGGGCATGCATGGGCTGTAGGGGGCGTCCTAGCCTTGTTGGGCCAAGCGCACCAACCCCCTAAGGCCCATCCGCCTAGGGGAAGGAAAACCCTAAGGGGAAGGGCCCTCCAGTTGGCTTGGAGGGCACTCCTCCCCCTTTGGCCGCCTCCCCTCCTTGGAGGAGGGACTTGGACTGCACCCCCAGCCCTCCAATACCCCTATATATAGTGGGGAGGAGGCGCAATGGCTGGACACAACAATTCCCATGCCCTGCGGCCTCCCCTCTCTCCGGTTCTTCCTCGTTCGTAGTTCCGGAGGCACTTGGCGAAGCCCTGCTGGAATTTCTCCACCATCATCTCCACCACGCAATCGTGCTGGTTGAGATCCCATCTACTTCTCCTCCCTCTCTTGCTGGATCAAGAAGGAGGAGACGTCATCGAGCCGCACGTGTGCTGAACACGGAGGTGCCGTCCGTTCGGCGCTAGATCAGATTGGATCGTGAAGAGTACGACTACATCAACTGCGTTATATACGCTTCCGCTTAGCGATCTACAACTGTATGTAGATACACTCTCCCTCTCGTAGATGTTCATCTCCTAGATTGATCTTGGTGAGCGTAGGAAAAATTTTGTTTCCCATGCAACATTCCCCAACAGTTCCTTGCTTAAAAGCTGAATTGGTGAATAGTTGCTTCAAATGCCTTTGGTAAATTCAAACAGCTGGTAAGGTCCAACCATATTTTGTAACCAACTGGAAAAGTTTATTTTCTCCAGGATATATTAGCTTTAACTATCTAATTATCAGTCGTTGGGAGTTTAAATATTAAAACTAAGTTGATTGATAATATTTATCACAAAAGGACAATAGTTAGTTGTCGAACTTATTACTTCATTTATGCTTAGTAATTCTGAAAAATCCAAATACTATATTGTAAAATAGATGGGCACGGCAACGCGCGCCATCAAAGATCTAGTTCACATTAAAAACTTGACATTTAGATAAACCACTATTCATTGAAAGCAACTATGTAACAAAAAACGCATGATCTTTGCTAGTAATTCGACATATTGAGTGCCAGAAATTTTGCGAAACAGAACTTAATCAACGTTTCTCAAAACATTGGCACTCCTTATGAACACCTACATCATGAATAACTAGTAAAAAATTTACTTGTACATAAAAGTCGGCATAACCTTTGCTAGTAATTTGACATATTGAGTGGCAGAAATTTGGCGAAACGGAACTTAATCAATGTTTCCCAAAACGTTGGCACTCCTTGTGAACACCCGCATCATGAATAACTAGTACAATTTTTTACATGTACCTAAAAATTGGTGTGACCTTTGCTAGTAATTTGACATATTGAGTGCCAGAAATTTGGCGAAACCGAACTTAATCAACGTTTCCCAAAACATTGGCACTCCTTATGAATAACTATAGTACAAACTTTTACTTATACATAATATGCTATGCCCAAATAATATACATCTACAATAAACACTATCTAATAACGAGTACAATTATTTCTAGTACTTACTATTTCAAGTATAAGAACAACTACATTCTAAATCTACAATAAAAGAGAGAGATCTAGTTACCAGGGCGGACGGAGATGATGGGTGTCAGTGTCAAAACCGGCGGATCTCGGGTAGGGGGTCCCGAGCTGTGGATCTTGAATCAATGGGGAACAAGAGACGAAGGGGACAGTGTTTACCCAGGTTCGGGACCTCTCGAAGAGGTAAAACCCTACGTCCTGCTTGATTGTACTGATTTGTATATGATGGTTACAGAGTCGATCTACCACAAGATTAGATGAACTAAACCCTAGGTAGTAGTATGATGGTTCTTCTTCTAGCCTCTACGGACTAAACCCTCTGGTTTATATAGGCACCAGGGGTATCTAGGGTTACCTATAGTCAATTACAATGAAGGAAATACCATGCCAATTCTTCGATCTAGCCTTGGAGTACACACCAAGGCTCCAAAGGTTTCCTGCAAAGCATGAGGTCATCTTGAAGCTCGGCCTTCTTGTAGTCGCAGAATAGCCCACCTGTCTGGCCCAGGATAGATAGGCCGGCAGGCCGAGGACCCCTTAGTCCCGAACTCCCTCAGTAGCCCCCGAACTAGTCTTTGAAGCCGAAGTACGAATAGGAATTACCAGTTTCGTGGACCAGTTCTCCTTACGGCGTTAGTGCCAAGCTTGCAGCTATCCTTAGCTGAACCCCTACAAGACTGCCAGTCCAAGTTCGGTTATATTTCCCCAGATTATGTTTGGATTTCTGGACTGCATATATTACTTAGCCTCGAAGGCCAACCGATCAAGTGTGAATAGTCCCTTTGCCTGACAACTTTGGGTGAAAGGTCACAGCAGGCCACGGCCACTGACCGGTCACAAAGAACTCGATTCACGGTTCGAGGCAATTTCTATTGGCACGGCTTATCAATATGGAGATCGTGCCCCGTTTTCTAAGGGATATGATCAATGATTTTGGTTATCCCACTCGCGCATAATGGCATGATTGTATCGGGAGGCGGCGAGGGCCGCGGCGCAGAAAGGGGTTCGCCAACGTTGCTCACCGGGCTCCGGAGAAGGACCAAGTCATCCCCACACCCCGACCGGGTGAGAGGGTGGTGTTCTTCCCCCACTTCATCCGAGGTCTGGGCTTCCCACTCCACCCCTTTGTCAGGGGGTTGATGTTTTTCTATGGGCTTGATTTCCACGATCTTGCCCCAAACTCCTTCCTTCAAATCTCGGCCTTCATAGTTGTCGTGGTGATCTCACGGCAGATGCCATGGGATGGCTAAAAGAGGGGACAGACACAAGGGCACCGGTGGGCTCCAGAGGCGAGGTTGGCACGAGCAAGTGCGTGACACGAGACGTACCCAGGTTCGGGGCTCTCCGGAGAGATAACACCCCTAGTGCTGCCGAGTGTGGTTTATATGAGGTGGATACAGAGTTGCTCCTAGAGCTGTTCTGGGGAGGAAGGAAGACAGGCCAATGCATAGGTTGTTCCTTCTCCGTGGGTGTGTGGTTTCTCTAAGTGCGATCCCCCTTGCCTGGAGGGGCTCCGGGGGGTCTTATAGGCTAGCCCCCCAGGGTTACAATGGTAACATTACATGGGTGCAGGGCCCTGGTGTCAGTGTCTAGGAGCCAGTAGTGGGGGCCGCCGGGTCTACCGTGTCCGCCTGGTGCAGGTGTCGCCGAGTCTACCTGGTGCGGGCCGTACCGGCGCCGCCGGACGCAGATACGGCCGGCTGCTGGGTACTGTGGCACGCCTCGCCAGGCGCCATGGGACGGTCAGCGCCGCCCTGCTACAGGGTCGTGCCCTCGGGACACCGCCCGCCCCGGGCGAGGGCGTGGGGAGCGCCGCTGCCGCGCCCGCCAGGGCCGACATAAAGAAGGGAGCACTGCAGCCACGCTTGCTTGTCGCTGAGGTTGACTTCTCGTGGACGGCTGGCATGCGCTAGCCAGCGGGCCGGGTCACGACACCCGGCCGGCTCACGCTGGAGAGCCGGCCAGGGGCGAGCCGGATTGAGGGGCTTAGCCAACCCCGATGTTTTTGAAAGAGATCCGGGTTCCGTTGCCTGCCCGGGGGACATCCCCCCAATAGTAGTCCCTGAAGCTGTGAAGGCCCGCCGGCTCCAAGAAGGAGGGCCTTCGCAGTTTAACCCCCTAAGGAGGTGGTTGTGTTGGTGGAGCGTGCAGCCGTCGGGTCCCGGAAACACCCACTGCGTGCCGGCTTCCGGAAGCCAGATCGTGGCATCCCGGCCTGGTATAGAGACCAGGATTTTTCGCTAAGTCCTGACTTGAGGGGGAAGGACATGCCTCCCGCTGTCCGAGGTGTCGCCACGTGATGAACAGCGGCCGGTGACGTACTGCCAGGCAACGCGCGTGATGGGACGTAACAGCGGGCTGGGCCCCGCCAAGCCGCGCCCTCGGCCCACGCGTGGGGGATTTATTGTGGCCGCCACGAACGGTTGGGCTTCTCCAAGTAGTTAAGTCATGGGGAAGAACGTGCCCACACAACACGGGGAAGTGGTATCGTGGGCGCAACCGATCCCACTTCCCCACGTCTCGCCGTGGTTATAAAACGGAGGGAGGGGTGCGGTGAAAACACCCTTGCATGGTTCCCTCGCACTCCCCTCGTCTTCCTCTCCTTCTACAAACCTCGAGCGCGCCCTTGCCGCCGCCCCCCGACGCCGCACACAGTGCCCGACTGCTGCGGCCTCCTTCTCCCAGCCGCGTCCCGCACCTCTAAAGGACTCTGCCGATGGCGTGGCCAAAGGGGTCCTGGGAGGGGCCTGAGACCAAGGAGGAGGAGATTCAATATCTTCGTGACACCAAGCGGCTACCACCGGCGATGATGGTGGCAGCGCGTGCGCTGGGCGACGAGACCGAGGCGCAGCCGCAGGAGGGTGAATGCGTGGTCTTCGCCAGCCACTTCAAAAGCGGGTTCGGCCTCCCTGCCAGCGCCTTCTTCCGCTCCTTCCTCAGCTTCTTCGGGCTGCAGCCGCACCACCTTGGTGCCAACGCCGTGCTGCAGCTCGCCGGCTTCGCCACATTGTGCGAGGGCTACCTCAGCGCGGAGCTGGACGCGGAGCTCTGGAGTCGCCTCTTCTTCCTCAAGTAACAGGGGCCGACGGCCGGGACCATGTCCGACTGCGGGGCCGCCGTCATCTCGGTCTGGCCGAACGGGCAGTTCCCGAAGATGCCTCTGGAGGATTCTGCCAAGAAGTGGCAGAACTCCTTCTTCTACGTGCGCAACGTCGGCGCGGACAACATCAACTTGCCGCCCTTCTTCAACGAGTAGCCGCTCGCCAAGATGAATTGGAGCCATCACCCCAAGAACTCGCCATGGGCGGTGTTGAATCTCTGCAGCCGAATCGCCGAGATGACGGCGCGCGAGGGACTCACTGAAATGGACCTCATAACCGCCTTCATCGCACGCCGGGTCCTGCCGCTATAGCGCCGGGTTCACACCATCGCCGAGATGGGCAATCATCAGGACCCCACCAGATGTCGGCTCAGGAATGCCATCTCCAAGGCCGGGATGGCCGCCGGATGGCGCTTTGGGAAGACACCCCACAACAAGGAGCACCCGGTGCCAGCGGTGAGTTGCTGGTCCCCATTTTTTGCTATGTCTGAACTTTTGCTCCGTCCCGACGCGATGAGAGTGTCGCTGCTGCTCGTGGTCCGACAAATGCATGACGGGACGAGGACGCAGGTCTTGGCGAACGCCCCGGCCACCTCGGACGAGGGCGAGTCCATCGCTGAGAACCCAGAGCTGGCCGAACCGCAGCCGGTGTGTGCGACATGCCACGCGGGTAAGTCTCTGGACTCGGAACTCCTGTGAGACTGGCCGGATGACGACGAGGAGGGCCTGACGGTCGTTGGCGGTGCAGCACCGCCAACAGGAGGAGACGGCAGCATCGATCCCCCGAGACGGCCGAAGAAGAAGACCGAGGCCGAGACGTCCCGTGAGCCGGCGACGGTGCGCCGGCCGCACGGGAAGGACTCAGTGGCACCGAAGCCGGCCTGAAAGCGCACGGTGGAGGCGCCGCCGGCGTGCGGCAAGGCGACCGCCAAGAAGGCGCGCCGAGCAGCCTTGGCCGCGCCGCCGAGACGAGCCATCTCGACGGCGATCGGGTAAGTATCACTAGTTGATTTCCGTCTGCTACTTGGTTGCATTTTTCTAACGTTATCTTCGCAGCATGCAGGACGCCCCTTGATCTGGCGCTGGCGGCCATGGCTGCCGCGTCCGGGAACGACCTCGTGTTCCGGAAGACCCGAAGCAGCGCCATTGACCGGGTGGAGAACTCGTCCGAGGAGGACCTCGACCTGGACCCGGCGGACACAAAGCACTGCGCCTGGCGGGACCGGAACAAGGCCGAGGAGGAGGTGGTGGCGACCATCGAGGCGGCGAGGGAGGCCTCGTCCCGGGCATGGGCGAGGGCCGCCGAGGCAAGGGGGTAGGCCACCGCGGACCCGGCCTGGCCGGAGATGGCGGAGAGCACGGCACCGGCTGAGACCATCGTCGAGCCCTAGTCGAACGAGGGGCGCAACCCGGATGAGTAGGTGGAGGCAGCTGTCGATGACATGGAGGTCGAGGAGATTGCCGCGGACGCCCCGCCCAGAACGATGTGGCCGAGCGGGCGGAGGCCGAAGGAGGGGGGCGCGCAGAGGATGCCGCCCCGAACGAAGCGCCACAGGTGATGCTGGCTGGTGTGTCGGGATCGACGCCGGCTGTGGAGGTGCCATCGGGAGGCGAGCATGCCTTGGCGATCGTGCTGCCGCAAGCCGCTGCGAACACGGGGCGTGTATCGGGGAGCGGCCGCGCCGCCGGGTCGCATCAGCCCCGAGCCGGAGCCGGCGAAGTAGTGTTCGGGTCGCGCGCCCAGGAGGAGGCGACAATGGATGCCGTGCGCCAGCAGCTTCGGGGGCGCGAGGGTCGTCTGCAGGCCTTCGTCCAAGGCGAGATGGACCGGACGCGGGACTTGGAGCGCGCCGTTGTGGTAAGGTTTCCCCTTTGTCTTGATTTTGCGGCTGGTCAGTGGGGGCGCGCCAGCGCACCCACTGGGTGTAGCCCCCGAGGCCCGGGCCGGCTGCAGAGCAGCCAGGTCGGGTCTTACATGCTCTTTTGTGGTTTTGCTAACACTTGCTTCCCCGCAGCACCTGGATGGCCTCCGAGTCGTCTCGCACAACCGGCTTCTGGAGAAGCACCGCGCGGCCAAGGCCCAGCTTGCCGCTAAGGAAGAGGCGCTCCGTCTGGCCCAAGTTACGTTTTTGCCCGCTCTTAGTGGGGGCGCGTCAATGCACCCACTGGGTGTAGACCCCGAGATTTGGGCTAACTGCGAAGCAGTTGGGTCAAATCTTAAAGTGTTTTTCTTCTTTCTCCCGACATCTGACTTGGCGTTTCATCGTGCAGCCGCCACGGCCGAGGTGCCTGATCTCCGAACCCAGCTGGCCGAAGCCGGCCAGCAGCGCGACCAGGCGGCCGCTGATAGCAGCCAGCTTCGGGCCGAGGTGGAGCGGTTGACGGTTGAGGCCGTCAAGGCGGCGGAGGCCCACCAGGTGGAGCTCGTCCAGCAGAGGGATGAGTACGAGAAGGCGGCCACCGCAAAGGACAAAGAGCTGAAGGCGGCCATCAAGAAGCGTGTCGAGCTTGAGAAGACGCTTGAGGCTCGGCGCCACACGTGGGACCTGGAGCGGAAAGATATGCTGTGTAAGGCGCAGCATCTGGATGAGGTCCTCCTCCGTAAGTATTTCTTTGGTTGTCCAGCCGGTTTGTGAGCCGGCCGAGTCTTTGCACAGCTGACTAATTTCCTTCCTCCTTGCGCAAGGGGCCTTCTCAGAGATGCAGGCGATGGCGGAGGCGACCGTGCATGCACACCGGTCTACCCAGGCGGACGCAGGTGTCGCCGTTGACCCGCGTGCCGCTTGGACCTTCTCGGAGTTAATGCTTGCCGCCGAAGCCCGTCTAAAGGCCCATGACAAGCAGATGGTGAGGCTGTTTAAGGCCGGGTTGGGCATGACGACCACCCTTTGGCCGAATGCAGTGGCGCCTAACAGCGTCACGTAGCTGGCGTGCTGGCTGGAGGCCGGCGTGGGACGACTTCACGCGTGGCGAATCTCCGCGGCCCGGTCGGGCGCGGACTTGGTGCTGCGCTTCGCCATGTCGTGGTATCCGGACCTGAGTCTGGACCACCTGGCGGCCCAGCGAGCTGGGGCGGAGACCCACCTGGAGGTGCAGGCGCGCCGGATCGCCTGGCGGGCCAGCTATCTCGCCTCATTCGCCGCTCATGACGATTTCAACGTGGAGCGGACGGAGGATGGCGCAGAGCTCCCGCCCGATGACTTCGGCTTGGCGCTCAACGACCCGGCGGGCAGCTTCAACGAGACAGGGCCTACGCGGATGATGAATATGCGCTGGACGACTCCGGCGCCTCGGCGGACCCGGAGGCCGGTGCGTAGGATCCGGCGCAAACCGACACCGGCACAGCGACCGCTACCGACGCGGAGGAGCTGGCGCAAACCGACGCCGACACGGCGCCCGCTACCGACGCTGAGGAGCCGGCGAGAGCGCAACCCGACGCGGCTACCGCTTGAGACCGACCTGTCATTTTTTTCTTCTTTTGAACTTTGTTAGGTAGCAGGCCCACCCACTGGGGGTGTAGTGAAATGTAATGAACTCCGGCCGTGGGCCTTTTGTTATGTAAATATTTTGCGAGTGTTCATGCTTTTGCTTTTGCGTCCCATCCGTGGGCCTTTTGTTATGTAAATATTTTGCGAGTGTTCATGCTTTTGCGTCTCGTCCTTAGGCTTTTTCTAGCTTGCCCCCTCCTTGGGCCTCCCTCCCGCTAGTCGAACAGCCGGGTTCCGGTGTGTGAAAAGGAGTTCGGCTTTGGGAAGGTACGCGCAATACTTAGGATTTTTCGAACGTTGAGCGTGAGCGAAACACCCACTGGGCCAGCTGGCGCGCAGCCGGTCCTGCGGCAACTTAGTGCAGTGGCGCCGGATGGACCGATCCGGCTGACCCAACTTAGCAGACCTCTGCGTGCCGGCGTGTTTGACCCTTGGTTCCTGCTAGTCGAATAGCCGGAGCCGGACTGTGGCTTAGGGGAGGGCCTTGGTGACTCGGACACGCCAAAATCTACTAAGGGGGACGACGGGGTGTGGTCGAGCCGGCTAGCCCCCAAGCCCCCGAGCCAGATGAACCGACCCAGAGGGGGAGACATAAATTTACAAAGGTGTGCGGGACACGGCATTTGATAGAAAAGGTAGCCCCTGAGTGTCGTTCTGGGGTCCTGTTGCTTTCATTGAACTTCGAAAGGTAGCGATACATATGTGCATACAGCTAACTGTAAAATGAGCGGAGGAGCTCCGCGTTCCATGGCCTGCTTGTTTCTTCGCCGGCTGTGTCTCTCTTGCGCTTGTTCGGCTTGCGTGCGTTCATGAGGTAGTAAGCGTTGTGGTCGCATAGGGCTTTGCTGACGATGAAGGGGCCCTCCCAAGGGGAGGCCAGTTTGTGCTGGCCGGCTTGCTGCTGGACGAGTCGGAGTACGAGGTCGCCCTCACGGAACACGAGGGGTTGGATCTTCTTGCTGTGGTAGTGCCGTAGACCTTGTTGATAGATGGCTGATCGGCCGAGGGCCAATAGGCACCCCTCCTCGAGTAGGTCGATGCCGTCTTCTCGAGCTTCCTTGGCTTCGGCTTCTGTGTACATGGTGACCCGGGGTGAGTCAAATTCGATGTCGGCCGGGATGATTGCTTCGGCCCTGTAGGAGAGGAAGAACGGGGTGAACCCGGTCGACCGATTGGGCGTGGTCCGGAGACTCCAAAGGACGGCTGGCAGCTCATCAAGCCAGCTGCCAGGTGAGCGCACGAGGGGCTCGACGAGTCACGGCTTGATGCCGGACAAGATCAGGTTGTTCGCGCGCTCAACCTGGCCGTTGGACTGCAGGTGCGCGACGGAGGCCAGGTCGAGCCGGATGCCGGATACAGAGCAGTATTGTGCCAGCGCGCCCTTGGTGAAGTTGGTGCCATTGTCCGTGATGATGCTGTTCGAAACGCCGTAGCGAACTGCGATGTCTTTGATGAACCGGACCGCTGTCGGCCCGTCGAGCTTCTTGATCGGTCTTGCCTCGATCCACTTGGTGAACTTGTCGACGGTGACCAGCAGGTGAGTCATGCCGCCGCAGGCAGTCTTCAAGGGCCCCACCATGTCCAGCCCCCAGACAGCGAAGGGCCAGGTGATCGGGATGGTTTGGAGGGCTGAAGCCGGCTAGTGGCTGCGCTTGCTGAAGCGTTGGCAGCCCTCACACTTGAGGACCAGCGACTCGGCGTCCTTCAAGGCCGTGGGCCACTTGAGGATTGATTGGGACCATGACAGAGCCGTCACCACCGTGAAGACGGCCACTTGGACGGGGTCCGAGGCGGAGCCGGTAGCCGTCGGGTCGGGGTCAGCAGCCCCCGGGGTGGCAGCCCCCGAGGCCGGGACGACATCCCCCATGATTGGGATGGGATCTCCGGGGTCAGGTGGGGGTGCCGCGGGGTCGTCCAGGACGAAGCTGGACTCAGAGTCGGGAGACAGCTTGATTGACGGCTTCCGCAGGTGCTCGAGGGAAACGCCGAGTGGGATTGCTTGCCGGGATGAGCCGTTCTTGGCCAGCGTATTGGCCGCCTCGTGGTCCGTGCGGGGGACGTGGAGGAACTCACATCCCTCGAAGTTGCCGGAGAGTTGTTGGACCAGGAAGCGGTAGCTGGCCATGTTGATGTCTCGGGCGTCCCATTCGCCAGAGGCCTGTTGGACCACCAAATCCGAGTCGCTGTAGCAGAGGATGCGCCGAATGCCGATTTCTTTGGCCAGTCGAAGGCCGTGCACCGGTGCTTCATACTCGGCGACGTTGTTGGAGGCGGCGAAGTGGATTTGCAGCGCGTACCAGAGCCGTTCGCCCTTGGGAGAGGACAGCACGATGCCGGCCCCAAGGCCAGCGTGCATCTTGGAGCCATCGAAGTGCATGCGCCAGTGCGTTGAGTCGAGTGGCGGCGACAGGTACTGCGTCTCCGTCCAGTCGACGAGGAAGTCGGCCAGTGCCTGGGACTTGATGGTGGTGCGCGGCTCGTAGTAAATGGTGTGGTTGGCCAGCTCGATGGCCCACTTGGCTACCCGGCCAGAGGCATCCCGGCAACCCATGATCTCGCTGATGGGGGTCATGCTAACCACGGTGATTATGTGCTCCTGAAAGTACTGCTTGAGCTTCTTGGCGGTGAGGTACACGCCGTAGCACATCTTCTGGTAGTGGGGGTAGTTCTACTTGGAGGCGGAAAGGACCTCGCTCAGGTAATACACCGGCCACTGAACCGACTTGATCTTGCCTTCTTCTGGACGCTCGACCACGAGCATCGTGCTGACCGCCCGCGAGGTGGCGGCGTTGTAGAGCAACAGCGGCTCCTTGTCGGCCAGTGCGGCCAGGATGGGCACGGTGGAGAGCATGCGCTTGAGCTCGCGGAAAGCCTCGTCTACCTCATCGTTCCACTCGAACGATGACGTCTTCTTCATCAGCTGATATAGGGGCAAGGCCCTCTCGCCCAGCAGGGTGATAAACTGGCTGAGAGAGGCCAAGCAGGCGGTGAACTTCTGGACATCGCGTAGCTCGGTTGGCTTGCGCATACGCTCGATGGCCTTGGTCTTTTCCGGGTTAGCCTCAATTCCGCGCTCCGAGACGAGGAAGCCGAGCAGCTGGCCGGCTGGCATGCCAAATATGCAGTTCTCTAGGTTGAGCTTGATCTCGTACCGGCGCAGGTTGGCGAAGGTTTCCTTGAGGTCGGCTAGGAGTGTGAGGTGCTACTTGGTCTTCACCACGATGTCGTCGACGTAGATGTGCACGTTGCGACCGAGTTGCTGCAGCAGGCACTTCTTCATGCAGCGTTGGAATCTGGCGCCATCGTTCTTCAAGCCGAACGACATGGTGATGTAGCAGTACGCCCCGAAGGGCGTGATGAAGGAAATCTTCAGGGCGTCGGCCGGGTCCAGCTTGATCTGGTGGTAGCCGGAGTAAGCGTCCAGAAAGGAAAAGAGCTTGCAGCCGGCCGTGGAGTCGATCACTTGATCTATCCACGGGAGGGCAAAAGTATCCTTGGTGCAGGCCTTGTTCAGGCTGGTGTAGTCTATGCACATGCGCCAGGTGTTGTTCTTCTTCAGGATGAGGACTGGGTTGGCCAGCCACTCGGGGTGGAACACTTCCATGATGAAACCGGCAGCGAGGAGCCGGGTGACCTCTTCACCGATGGTTCTCCGCTTCTCCTCGGAACAACGGCATAGGAGTTGACGGACAGGCTTGGCATCCTTGCGGACGTGTAGTTTGTGCTCGGCATACTTCCTCGGAACACCCGACATGTCCTTTGGGGACCATGCAAACATATCCTGATTCTCACGGAGGAAGTCGACGAGCTCGCCTTACTATTTGCTGTTAAGGCGGGTGCCCACAACCACGTACTGGCTGCAGTTGGGGTCGGCCGAGTTGAGCTTGACCTTCTTGGTGTCCTTCGACGGCTGGAATGAGGCCTCACCGGCCGACTCTTTGGCCGGAGCCGGCACAGCCGGCTGCTCGCTGGCCAGCGCCACGATCCGGTCAAGCTGGCGCTGCTCCTCGGCTATGACCAGCGACTCGGCCAGCTGGGCGCTGGCACTGGCGCACTCCAGGGACCTCTTGTAGTCGCCGGCAATAGTGATGAGGCCCTTAGGACCTGGCATCTTCATCTTCAAGTAGGCGTAGTGGGGAACTGCCATGAACTTTGCCAGCACGGGCCGTCCTACCAGTGCATGGTAAGGGCTGGACAGGTCCACCACCTCGAACCAGATGGGCTCGCACCGGAAGTGGTCGCAGGTGCCGAACAGGACGTCGAGCTGGATCCGGCCGATCGGGGAGCAGGAGAGACCTGGCACGATGGCATGGAACACCGTCCGGGTCGGCTCCAGCTGCCTTGCCTCGACACCGAGCTTGGTCATGGTGTCGCGATAGAGGATGTTGATGTTGCTGCCGCCATCGATGAGGACTCGCGAGAATTTGCATGTGTGCCTCTCGGCGACTATGGTCGGGTCGAGGACGAGGGCATAGCCACCCAGCGTAGGCATGACAGCCGGGTGGTCCTCCCGGGTCCAGCTGACCGGGCGCTCCGACTAGTGCATGTACTGAGGCACGGTCGGGATGACAGTGTTCACCTCCTGACGAAGCAGGCACTCGCTGTGTTTGTCGCTGCCCATGCTGTTGAAGACGATGTAGCAATCATTCGGGTTGGGGAAGGCCTCATCGCGCAGGGCGCCGGCAATCGGGGGCGGAGGAGGAGGCGAAGGGATGTTGCCCCTCATGATGCGCTTGGTGATGGCACACCATGGGAGCGTGTGCGTAGATGGCCTCATGCCGATGTGGTGCTTGCAGGGGGCATCGAGCATCTCCTCGAAGCTCATGGCGGGTAGCCAGGCGGTCTTGCCGGCCGGCTCGGCCGCAGGCGCCTGATTGGTGGTGGTGACGAGGCGATTGTCATATCGGGGAGCCGGCTGCTCAGCCTTACGCTTGTTGCTCTGCTGGTTGTTCTACTGGCGGCTGCTCTTGCGAGTCGGCTTGGGAGCTGGTGCCGACAACGCCTTGCCGGCGTCGTCCAACACCACTTGAATCTTCATGGCGGAGTCGGCTGTGGCGTACTTGTCCGCCATGACCATGAGCACGACCATGGTGGTTGGCTCGGAACGCAGGAGCTTGTGCTTGAGTAGGGTGCCATCTTGGCAGCCGCTTACGAAGTACTGGATGGCTTGAACCTCGCGGACCCCCTTGCAGCTATTCCAGAGCTCAGTCCAGCGCGCGAGGTATTGGCGGCCGGTCTCATCCGGCCCCTGGATGCACATGGCAAGCTGGCGAGGGCAGCCGGGATGCTTGTAGATGCCGGTGAAGTTGCGCATGAAAGCCTGCTCGAAGTCGAGCCACGAGTTAACGCTGCCAAACAGCAGGCTGTTCAGCCACGTCCGGGCCGAACCCTGTAGCATGAGTGGGGTGTAGCGCACGGCCAGACGCCGGTTGCCGCCCGCGATGCCGATGGCGGTGGTGTAGTCGATGAGCCAGTCCTCCGACTTGACGGTCCTGTTGTACTTGGGGGTGTCGCGGGGAAGCATGAACCCATTGGTGAAGGGCTCGTCACGGATGCGTGGGCCGAAGCAAGCTGAACCAACTGCGTTGTCCTCCTCCAGCTCGAGGGAGAGGACGAGCTGCTCGATGCGGTGGCGAGCGTCGTTGTTGTCGATGTCACGCGGACCCAGCCGGCTTGTGACCAGGCCACGGGGAGCCGGACCAGCCGAAGCTGGCCGACCGCGCCGGCTGGATGGCGGGGTAGGGTCTTGCCGGCGCCGATCGTCCGGAGCCGGCTCGTTGCCCAGGTCGTCGCCAGCCGTCGGGGCGCGGTCACGCCGGGTTCGGGTTCTCCCGGTCTGGGCTTCACTAGGGCGCGGAGAGGATGCCGTGTTGTGCTGCTCGGGGGCTTTGGAGCGGTGAGAGACGGATGCCGCAAGAGCGTCGAGGCGATTCTGCTGCGCGTTCGCAGCGGCGAGAAGTTCACGCATGCGCTGCAGGCGCTCCTGCAGCTCCTCACCTTACAAAAGGTCTAGGCCTACGGCCGCCGCCTCCGCAGCGCGCATGTTCTTGACGGGGGGTCTCGTAGACGAGTAGGACCACACCTAGCACGCGGCTGAGGGCCCCGCCCCGGTGACGCACCTCGGCGACCCTGCTGTGCTCGGCCACGGTCGGCGTGAAGCCGTACGCGGCGTCGCGCTCCCGCTGGGCGGACTCCAGCCGGCTCTGCGTAGCAGCAAGCATCGTGGCCTCGTCCAGCAGGCGCACACGCTCCTCGTCGAGCCGGGCACTGGCCTCAGTGGCGTCAGCGTCGGTGGTGATGGGGATGCTGAGGTTCTGCAGCGTCGCGCGCAGCGGGTCGGCTGTGCTGGCACGAGCAGTCGCGTCCTTGGCCGCGGCGGCCTTCTTCGCGGTGCTGTTCGAAGAGGAAGTGGAGACGGTGGTGAGCACTTCCACGCGGGTGCAGAGATCCGCCACATCACTAGAGATGTCGCAGTCGATGGGGATGGGCGAGTCGGTGATGTCTAGCACGTCGCTGGGGTACTCGTCGGGGGCGAGCGCGACGGAGACACGCAGCGCGCCGAAGGGGACGACGGACGAGCCGGTGTCGCGCCGAGCGCGGGGACCAAGCCATGGATGATGCGCTCGCCAGAGTCGGTGGAGGGCCTCATCTGGAACATGACTCCGGTCGATGCCGCGAGCTACCCCACGGTGGTCGCCAATTGTCGTGGTGATCTCACGGCAGATGCCATGGGATGGCTAAAAGAGGGGACAGAGACAAGGGCACCGGTGGGATCCAGAGGCGAGGTTGGCACGAGCAAGTGCGTGACACGAGATGTACCCAGGTTCGGGGCTCTCCAGAGAGATAACACCCCTAGTCCTGCCAAGTGTGGTTTATATGAGGTGGATACAGAGTTGCTCCTAGAGTTGTTCTAGGGAGGAAGGAAGACAGGCCAATGCATAGGTTGTTCCTTCTCCGTGGGTGTGTGGTTTCTCTAAGTGCGATCCCCCTTGCCTAGAGGGGCTCTGGGGGTCCTTATAGGCTGCCCCCCGGGGTTACAATGGTAACATTACATGGGCGCGGGGCCCTGGTGTCAGTGTCTAGGAGCCGGCGATGGGGGCCGCCGGTCTACAAAGTCTGCCAGGTTCGTCGGGTGCGGGTGTCACCGGGTCCGCCGGGTGCAGGCCGTACCGGGGCCGCCGGGCGAGGATACGGCCGGCTGCTGGGTATTGTGGACACCTCGCCAAGCGTCATGGGATGGTCAGCTTCGCCCTGCTACAGGGTCGTCCCCCCAGGACACCGCCCGCCCCGGGCGGGGGCGTGGGGAGCGCCGCTGCCACGCCTGCTGAGGCAGGCATAAAGGAGGGAGCACTGTAGCCACGCTAGGCAGCCGCCCAGGGGCGAGCCGGATTGAGGGCCTTAGCCAGCCCCGATGTTTTTGAAAGAGATCCGGGTTCGGTTGCCTGCCCCGGGGCCATCCCCTGACAATAGTCATCTGTGAGGCCTTTCTGCGAGTCCATCCACACTTTGGCTTGTGGCTAAAAGTGTTCAACGTCAAGCCGAAGATAGTCGACGGCCAACAGGCGGACTGCGGAGGGGCCATGATCAGCAAACTTGCCCGTGTTGACTGGCCGGAGGGCATCTTCATAGAGACCGTCAAGGTCTGGCAAAAAGAGTGGTTCTATATCACCGAGCCGCGCAGTGCAGACTGGACAGCGGCACCCAAATTCATATCTAGGCCTCCTACGAGGCTAAGCTCGTGGACAAAGAAAGGCCTCGGCTGGGGGTCGTCCATGGAGGTGGAGTCGCTGCAAAAATGCGTCTCCGACATGATAAACACTACAAAAAAATACACTTCCGTGATGATACGTGTTTGTCACAGTAGGTCACGTTTTCTGTCATGCATGTACATCCATGACGATTTTATGACAGAATCAAGATAGTCACACATGTGCTATCGTAGAAGTGTTCCATGACAATACCAAAATTATCATCACGGAAGTGTCCACTTCCATGATGATAAATGGCGCGTTATGAAAGTGCTTTCGTCAAGGGTAACCGACACGTGGCATCCACCGTAACGGGTCACCGTTAAGCTATCGGGTTCTGGTTTGGATCCGATAACCCGTTAACAGCCCGGATCAATGGGGATTTTCCACATGTAAAATCATCATTGGCCGGAGGAAACACATGTTGGCTCCTCGGTGGGCCAGATGTCGTCCATCCAATGGAGGAGACGTGCCTATGATACGTCGACATGTGGCAGGGCCGAACAAAGGCCCATATAGGTTAAAAAGGTCGGCCCAGTCAAAGGCCCATAGTATTTACTCAGGAACTAGTGGGCCAGCCCACTAACGGCCTGCTTAAACATGGCCCATTTACGGCCCAAAGCCAGATCTAGCCCGTTAATTGTTCGCCGAGTATTTGGGCCCAATTACGGCCCAATGACATTTTGGCCTGTTAGAGGCCCGATGTAGACATGGGCCCATTTTCAGCCCGGTGTGTCTTTCGGCCTGGGAATGGCCCGTGCTGCCCATGGGCCATATATGGTCCGACGCGACATCCGGCCCACTAACGGCCCGTGATCAAGGTGGCAACAGTGCAGCCCAACATGACTTTGGGCTTGTTAAAGGCCTGTCGTATAATTCGGCCTGTTGATACCTCTACTAAGCTTTCGGCCTCTTAAAGGCCCATGATATCAGTGGTCCAACTAAGGCCCGAGATATGTTTCGGCCTGAAAATGGCCCGTCATATAACTAGGCCAATAACGGCCCGGTCTACATTTCAGCCTGCTAAAGGCCTGTGGACGACTATTGAAAATTGAGGCCCAACATGCATTTCGGCCTGCAAAAGCCATGGTATCTTTTGGGCCGTAACAGGCCAGAAGAATATTAAGCCTGTTAATGGCCCGAAGCTACATGGACCCAACTAAGCGCTGGGTCCACTAAAGGCCCAACTAAACTTTGGGCTGAATGTAGGCCCGTGTAAGTTGCGGGCCTGACACAAAGTGTGAAGGCCCCAATGGCCTTTCAGGCCCAAGAAAGTTGTAGACCGGCCCAATTGTGGCCCGCTAAAATGCAAGCCCGTTAGAGGCGAATGTTTCGGCCCGGTCGACTACATAAGATTTTCGCCGTTTTTTCAGATAGCGAATGATGGCATATATGTTAACTAGTAGGAATTAAGAACAAACCCACTCGATACAATAAAGAAATTATGGCATAGTAACTTAGAATAAACCTACACTATACAATAAAGGATTTATGTTATATTACATCCACTGGGCAGCGAAGTTTGCCACCAGTCATCATAAAGCGCAACGAAGAAGCAGATTACAAAAATTGGGCGCCATTGCAGCATAACAAAATAATACTGAACCAAGACCACTTCCAAGACAGTTCAAGAAAGGTTAGCCTTGTGCGGGAGTTGATGTGCAAGACGCTAAGCAAGGCTGTGAGATCGGCCTAGCATGTCGGTCATAGCTTCCAGGTGTAGCTGTTTAGCAATGAGGTTCTCATTGGTGTTCTCCGCGATATTCCTTAGAGATAGGACTTCAAGTCGAAGTTGAGTTGCAGAATGCCTTTCTGCTTGAACTTGGGACTGAAGAAGTCGAACTGATTCACACAACGAATTCTGTGAGCTTGTCTGACTGCTAGTCTCAAGTAACTTGAACAGTGCATCAAGACATGACTTTGGGGTTGTCTCGCTATCGTCAAGATGTTTTGCCTTCTTTGCTACAATATATGTTGGGTTTGTCTCATAGCCTTCAACAGACTTGTGCATGCCATCAGGCATATCACCCTAAAACAAGCAGAGAGATGACAGGTTTTGCACATGTATAAACAAATATGGTAACTGTGCTGTCAATTCCATCCAATTTCAAATTAGAAAATAAAGAGTCTGTTCAAAATATCAATAGCATAATTTGGCATTGTTCCTAATGCGGGGAGCTTCACCACACTACTGGATTACCATGTCAACAAAACAAGCATAGATGAAGGGAAAAGACAATCATTGTATCTATTTTGGTTAATGTGCATGGCATGTTCTTCATATCATCAGCCACATCAGTAAGATAAAACATGAGATGACAAGGTGCAAATGTGGGTTGCTTCACCACACACTGGATTATAGATCCACAAAAACAAGCATACATGCATATAGGGAGTATTGAGTAATGTGCATGGTATGAATAAGGAATTTGGTTTTACAACTAAAACCTGGAACTTACAGTTGTTGCGAACATGCATTTTGATAGAAACAGCAAACTAAACAGTAGTTGACAATAGGGAGTATGAGCAAATTAAACAGCAGTTGAGGATAAAGGCTTTAGAAGGACTGACTTACATTAACAGTTAACACTGGCTCTATAATGCACTTCTCCATGTCAAGGGAAAGATAACTCAAGAATTTCAGCACAGAAACTTCTTCATAAGCATTGCCTGTACTCTGCATTTTGTAGAGAGTAATTATAGATATGATAATACTGGAAGGGATAGAGGATAATGAAGATAAGATGCAGACTGATGCTACATAATCAACTACCAATCCCTATAAGTACAAGCGTTACAGGAGAAAATATACGGACAAGAGCAATGGGCTACACTTCTGCACTGGCATTGTCTGTGTATTCAACTTTTTGGTAAGATTAAATATAGATCTGATATTTTTTAGTAAATGGTGGGCGAGGGAGATAAGATGCAGAATGCTACACAATGAACCAATCTCTGCTTCCCATAATATAAGAGTGTTTTGTACACTGGTGTACTGTACAAAACGCTCTTATATTATGGGACGGAGGGAGTAGCTGTTAATGTAAGTACAGTGATAGACGACGTTCAGTCCTTACAAGAGGACTGCAGAGCTAAACCTCTTCAAAAGCATTGGTTTGATTCTAAATTTATGTAAGAGTCGATATGGATCTTATAATGTCCACCAAATGGAGGATAACGAGGCTAATATGTGCAGTGATGCTACATAATCAACCAGCTATGAAAGTAAGTATGGTCATACAGGCCAAGAGGTACTCACAAGAGCAATGCAGTGTGCAGTATAGTTGCGAGATTTTGTGGTCCCTTGAGAATGAATGTTCTTCTGCAAACATTTTTCGTACAAGTGAGATGGTAAGGCACATGCAGAAATGTAGTTCAAATTGTGATGTGATATCATAGACAGTACCTTACGCTGCAGACGAGACCAATGTGTAACAATATTATTCCAGTCACTGTCTGATAAATGTAGCACCGTAGACTTTACAGAAATTTCATTTAGAGGCTTGCCATCGAAGTGCGCTTGCCTCAGTTGTGAGCGATACTTCATCAACGAGTGCTTGAAAAGCGCAACCAACCCTTGCTCATCATGACTATCCAGTTTGGTCCTCACCTATTTAAAAGAATGAAATCTTGTGTCTTCTATCAGTAGAAACATATGCAGTAATTACCATGAATAACATTAATACATTACTGACGCGTAAGTTGCGAAGGAAGATTGGAAATTGTTCTTTGTCCGTGGTATAATCTTTCCATGAAGGAAAGATGCGCACAAAGTTCCTGACAACAATATAAGCTTCGTCTTCTAAACTGGGAAGAAGTGGAACAGGGGTCCTATTTGCTACAATTAGGGCTCTCTCTCGTTCGAAAAGGGATTTGGCAACTGGATTTGGTGTACTCTTTGCTGGAATGGGGGGTTTTGCGTCATAGAGCTGGTGCTATGTCAACTGGCATCATCATACTGTTTGCTGCAGTTGGGGTGTGCTGAGTTGGGGCATCAGAGATGGCCAGTGTAGTAGGGCTAGAGTCTGCTAGAGTTGTGGCCGTGTTTTCTGGGTCTGGTGATATTGTAACTACACCTAATGGGCTATTTGATTTATCAGGTGTCACTACCTTTTCCAAATACTTTGTTCATGCTCCTCCGTGATCAGCAATCGCCCTCTTCCTTTTGAACGTACGATACACAAGAACAACATTTGAATGCATAAATATGGTATGATGACAGATGGAATATGTACTGAAAATGGATAGGCAGGGCGTATTCACATACACGATGTGTAAACTAGGCTAATGGCAGTGCAACAAAGTAGAAGCAATGCAAAGCATCAGTTGCAAGATATGTGCGACCAATATAACCTTGGAAAGTTAGAGCAAGCACCTTGATGGGTGAATAAGATAGGGCAGCTGCCTCTGACTCCTCCACTAGGGAGCTACATTGACTTAAGTCTCCCTCTAGCTTAGAATCATTGTTAGGATCATATTCTGAGCACGAATCTGTAGGTGGAGAGCGTTTGCATTGCATTGCATCCAGACTTGATTTCAGTCCCTTAATGCCAAGTTTGATAGCCATGGCATTGTTCTGCTTTATTCTTTTCATGCGCGCAAGCTCATAATCATTATGATGCTATTCAGTATCTGAGATTCATGAAAACATAAAGAGTAGTCAGATTATCTATGGAATGCATTGCGGATTCAACTCGGAGAGTGTCTCCCTACAAACCCCTACGTATACGAAGTTCATCCCCCAACCATGCTGACTAGACCACACACAGAAATACAAACCTCTTATGTCTCTATAACAGGCAGACACACATTTCAAAACTGAAGTAGGAACATTAGAATCATATCAAATACGTATTTGAACAAATAAACTAAGGAATTATGAGTGGCATAATGTTTAGCTTGTGGAGTGCTGGTAGTGCGACAAAAAGCAAGTAGGCAGATTGTATTCCATGTAAAAGATCGTAGTCTATGTAAAAGGTGGATATGACACTTTCTTTCTATACAATGCAGTGTTCGTTGCCCACACATGATAGAAGAGATCACACAGAGAAATACTTTTCACTCATGTCTGCGGTTCCAGTATTTTGAAACAGGGTGGTCCACCCTAAAAGAATGTTGACAACAAATATGACAAGGCAAGCATAGAGGTAGTGAATCAATCATTACTTGTGAGCTTACTAGGACAAGTATGCAGAATTGTAACTGCAGTAAGAGACCGTCCAAAATCTGAATCAAGAAGTTGGTCTAGCACTTATTGTTTGCAACTAATCGACGTGAATACTTGGATATCATATCAAATGAGTAAGAAAGACAAGTAAAATTGTCAACAAACCTGGCCTGCAGTAGTAATCTGGGTCAATGTCACTATGACCAACAATCCAACATGACTAGTGTCTGTTCCTAGGGCCGGAATTTTGAAACCCTGTGAACTATACAGGTACTAAAGATTACTGAAATATCTGAACCATTAAGTGTAGGTAGAACTCAGTACACAACAAACCCTAATGACAGTCATGCCTAATGAGTAAAGAATCAATTAGAAAATGGGTGATGAGGAGTGGCTGCTGAGTGTTGAGGACATATCTCAGGATAAATTGGGTTGGCTTAGTGGGTGCTGCACGCCTGAGCCCTGAACGAACTGGGAAGGTAGGCACAGCGGCGCGCCCGGGCAGCGGTGACGCTTTTGGGCCAGCGGTTCCTGACCTCCTGTTAGTCCGGCGTCTCCTCCTAGAATCATGCCGTCCGAGGACGGCAAGTCGCTGGTGAGGTAGGCAGCTGGGGGCGAGTAGAGATCAAAAGCGCAGTAGAACAGAGGGGAATTAGGGTCTGGGCCGACCCAAAATCCCAGGGTGGGCCGCGGCCCATCGTGGGCACCCTGTAGATCCACACCCCAGCGGCGTACATGCATTTTTGGAACTAAATTAGGAACATTTAGCTGACCAATTAAACGACTCTATTTTAATAATATCATATTCATATTTGAACAACTAAGCTTGTTTAGCTTGATGGGTGGAGCAGTGCTATTATGACACGAAGCACGTAGGCTGATCGTATAGTGATCATAAAAGGGGGGAAGCCCTTTCTAACCTTCCACGTCGCACCATGGTATTTTTGCAAAAAAAAAACTCTGGTGTTCTCTTTAATTATTACAAATAAGCTACAAACTACACACCCGGAGTCCACCTGTAATGGAACAAATTTTGACCCAGAAATTAAAGTGCTACAAACTACACACCGGGGGGCCCAACTGTCATGGAGCAAATTTGGACCCATATCTACACCCCTATATAGTGTGCGAATAACTTTGAAAGATGGTCATTGGATGAAGCCAATCCGACGGTGCTGAGATGGCAAATCCGAGCACCCCTGGCCATTGGATATCTTCTACATTCCACCATATTCTGCCACATGTACAATCTAGAAGACTGCATGGTTGAACTTAAGCATAATGCACAAACCTCAAAACACAAGCACTTCTCCTTTGTTCTAGAATCTTCTGTATCATAATTACCCAATTTTCTTTTTCTAAATGAATTGCCATTATCTGTTTTTACGGTATGCTCTACAATGCACAATTCCATGAATCTTAAAATAGATTAACTTTTTTATAAAACTTATTGATTTTTAATGAGATGAACTATAAGAATTAAACGAACATCTAGATCATGCATATATGAACCAAAGCTGACATGCTATGGTGTGGTATTTATTCATAATTTGGTTGCCAAATCTCATGCGTGCAATGCACGTGTACCTTACTAGTATAAATTAAAAATGAAAAAGGACAAGGATCGAACATGTGACCAGGGCCTTCAAGCCGCATGTCAATAGGCAATATAGTAGCAACGTTTGTTGTACTCCCCTTTGTTGATATAATATTTTTATATTACCACAACCTATTTAATGGATAACATGTTTTTATATTAACTTTAGTACATTAGTGGGACTGGCTCGTGAGCACGTACTATTCCACTTCACTTACTGGTGGGTTCCATGTCTGTTCTCTCTCTCTCCTCCCCTTCTACGTTTAGACGCACGGGCAAACACGAAGAACACGCGGGCGGTGTTGTCGTTGACCGTATCTGGACACGTTCACATGTTACAGCAGCAGTTTCACGTAATAGTAGTGCTAGTATTATACTCCTATGTAACAAGTTTAGGAACAAAAGTGGTCGTGACGGACAAGTTAGGCTAGTAGTATCTACTAACAATTAAATGCATGGATAAATAGATGTATCACCTAGTGCTCGAACAAAGGGACTCCTCGCGCCCTACAAGTATTTGGAGTTGACTTCCCTAAAAAAATATTTGGAATTGATGTGGTATTTAATATGAAATGTTCGTGATGAGAAGGAATACATGTTGTTTGATGATGTTTTATATTTAATTTGATACGGCTCTAGCAGAACATTCAATCGATCAAACCATAGATTTCATTCAGTCTGACTGCGACTTTACATTCATACCATGATCGAACTAAAATAAACGCAAATGATAAATCCCAAACGTTTGGATTTTAAGCATGGCAATCTGAACGTTTTTCATGGCATATTTAGATCACGCGGCGGCGGCGGAGGCGTCTTGCGGCGGGAAGCGGCTCCTCTGTCGTGCTATGTGTGTCGTCGGGCCACTGACCGGCGGCGACTGTGGCGTCTTGTGCCATTGTTGGCATACTCATGGACGTTGGCCCTAGCTTCAAGGAAGGCCGGAATGTTCTGGACTTCGGTCTCCAGGAGCCAGTCAACTGGCGGGAGGAGGCGATTGACGTTGGTGCAAGGAAGCGGTCGACGACGGCGATCCATGCCGCTGAGGGGGGCACTGGCACCGGCGCGGGGACAGGCTCTGGCAACAGCGCGGCGGAGACATTCGTGTGCATGGGCACCGGCACGGGCGGGCGCGTCAGTGCACACGTAGGTGCATGCGCTGGCAGGTGCACGGGCGCATGAAAGTCAGCGGGGACCTCGTGGAACCCCGTGGCTTCAAGCTCGACGACAATGTGTGGCTCCCAGGCCATCAATGCCACGGGGATGGGTGCTGGTGTTGTCGGGGCAACGGGAGCTGGAACGGGAGCGGGGACAGGCGCGACGTCTTCCCGCAAGGCCAGTTCAAGCTCGTCCCAAAGCGCCTTATGTTCTTGAGACTCCGGCTGGGTGTCTTCCTCAGGAAACTGGAAGACTAAGGGCAGACCATCGTGATGCGGCATGGCGTACGGTGAGGTCAGGCTGGTTGGAGGTAGACGACATGAGAATCCGAGAGGAAGAGAGAAGATTGTAGCGAGACCGAGGAGTGCAGGGGTGATTTAAACTGCGGCGCCGACGCCATTAAAAGTGGGGGCAGTTGGGAGGAAGGTGGGCGGCGGAGCCTGGTCAAAGGGCTCACCTCCCGGTGAGCCTGCGCAGCGGCCTGCTCGCAAGCCTCCCGGTCAGCTGGCGCAGCGGTCTACTCGGACGCCTCCCGTCGACTCACACGCCTCCCGGTCAGCTGGCACAGCGGTCTACTTGCACGCCTCCCATCGACTCACACGCTTGCTCGGACGGAACCTATCGATGAGAAGCAGGACTCATGGCAGCACGTAGGTCTAACGCCCATGGTTTGAATAGTGAAACCGTTCGCATTAACGTGACATGTCTTTGTTCCAAAATACCTTGGCTATTCATTTGTGCAACTTTTCATAAGCAACTTGTCTCAAATTGAAAAAAAATACGACAGCCTATTTGTGCCATATCACGTGACCATGCTGAGTTTCATGAATTTCAGGTCAGTTTTGGATTTTCTAGAATTTAAAATCCAGGATTCGAAACAATATCATAACCTGCATCATGAAATAAATTTTCAAGCCATACATCTTTACTGTTGTAGATGTTAATATTTCTTAAGAAAGGATTTGGTCAAACATTTTGCTTAGTTAGACTTCAGACAAGTTATATATGCAGAGTAAAAAGGTAATCCCTCCGTACCAGTGCATTGCCTGATATAGTAACTCTAGTAGGCACGAACTACGCATGAACAAAATCAACAAACGGAGCTCCATTATGTGCTCATCCTAGTGTAGTACTATTAGTACTAGGCAATGGAGTTGACGGGTGACCTTGGGTAGCGGCTACCAAGGGAATTGAACCATGCTCAGCACGGTAGGTAACGTGGGCTAATTACTAAAGCATCCCTCCATTGTTCATCGGTTGTTATTATGGACCGGGGACATGAGGGGAATTTCCTAGGGCTGGAATTCTGGCTGCCAAATATTTCGACTCAAAACGCGGAGGCTCGAGTGGAGGCGCAAAGTTTAATATCGTGGTTCTTTTGGTTGGGGTTGGCTAATGTGCGTACCACGCATGCCACGAGCAGGACACGAGCCCGGGTCTGGCTGGTACGCCATCGGGTGCTACCATTCGAGAATGCGAAAGGAATCTTTTTTTTAATTGCCGAACGAATCGATATGTATTACAATGCCCGTATTTTCCTTGCAAATAACTGGTCATTCCAAAAGGCACAGTAATTGATTTATGACAAGTTCTTGAATTAGAGTGAGTTTGTGATATAGTGATCTCAACGTGGATGTATGACCATGCATGTATGACACGAATTCAAAAATAAAATGTAAGCCATGCATGGTCCTCAATTCAATATTTAAAATGCACAATAAATTGAAAAATGAATATTAAGTCTAGTACTATGTACATGCAAATGTTGTGTTTAGGTCTCTCCATCGACACCCCCCCAACCACCACACATACTTCATGTATCGATCGATCTTCGTTTATTTTTTAATAGAGCTATTGGTATCCGACACACGCACGCTCATTATTTCTCTTCACGTTTCGATCTCCATTTATGTCACACTCGCCCACACACACTCTCAACAAATGTATTTCTCACACACAACCTCGTCGTGCCCTCCATGACAAACCCTCCCTCTCTCTCTCTCTTAAGACACGTACGTTGCCTTTGTAAAACACCTTCACCGTGCGCGCACACACAAAGTCTATCTAGGCCACTCTCTCGGTAACTATCTCCCTCTAGCCCTCACTGTAGCTTCGCCGCACGATATCTCGATGTATCATCTTTAACATTCGAGTGTACGCTAGGCCACACTCACTCGATCTCTCCCTCTATAAATGACTCGATTGACCTCGCTTTCTCGCGTCGTCTCTCTCACACCTAGACGCTCCCACTACACCTCTTGCATAGGCGGAGCTGTGTAGATTGTCAGGGGATAACCCCTCGACCTTAGATAAAATTGTGAAGCTCTGTTTAGGATTGGTTAGATTATATTTTTTAAACATTATACTTGTCCCCACCCTCCCAAACACCGATGGTTTATGCACCCCCCCCCCCCGGGAGAATATCATGTGCCCCCACACCTTATATGCTATATGGTGATACGAGTTCCTTGGAGCGTGTAGATCTGAGATATAGCGGCTCACAAGATGTCTTAATATTTTTACAAGAAACCTTAATGAGTTTGGGAATTGCATACAATTAGTTCCAAAACTACTCAGATGCCCTTGGATCCCATATCCAATGGCCTTGAAGTTCGTATCATCGTAGCATCTAAGATGACAGAAGACCTCATATTCTCTTGTGTTTAAGAATATCACGTGCTACCACACCTTAGATGTTGTGGTGATACAAGCTCATCGGAGCCGTTGGATCTGAGATCCAACGGCTCCTTGGTGGTTCGAATGTTTTTGCAGAAAAGCCCCCAAAGAGTTCGGACAAAGCCCACAAGCACAAAGACTACTCAGATGTCATTGGATCTCAGATCGAACGACCTCGAAGCTCGTATCACCGTAGCATCCAAGCCGCGAGAGCACCTAATGTTTTCTCGCACGGGGGAATATGAGGTGCTCCCACACCGTAGATTCTATGGTGAAACGAGTTCCCGGGAGATCTAACGGCTCGTAGTAGGAGGTTTGAATGTTTTTGCAATATAGGCCTCAAAGAGTTTGGGAATTGCGCCGAAAGTACAAATACTACGCACATGGCATTGGAACTCAGATCCAACGACCTAGATGCTCGTATCACCGTAGCGGCTAATTAAGCTGTGGGGAGCACCTAATATGAGCAACTGGGAGCCGTTGGATCCAAGATCCAGCGGCTCACACGAGGCCTAAATGGTTTTTTTTGCAAAAAAAAAACCCTTGGAGAGTTTGGAAATTGCGCATAATTAAAAGACTACTCCCAAGCCATTGGATCTCAGATCCAACGCCGTTAAATCTCGTATCACCATAGCATCTAAGCTGTGGGGAGCATGTAATGTTCTATGCCACTGTCATTTTTGTTCCTAAACTTGCAAAATACGTGTAACTGGTGCCGTAACTTGTCTAACCGCGCAAAGTGTTTGTGCAAAAAAACCATCCTACACTGAAATATCGGAAAAACATACGAGCGGCCCACTTTTCATTGATCAAATTTGGACCTAAAACTAACAAATTTCAAGGACGAGATTCAAACCGGCAATCTGGAGTACAAAGTGTACGTCGATAGCCTGAAACCGCAACGGTTGTTGGCTTTGTCGCATAACTTGATTTTATACAGTATTACGTTGAGTAGAGTAGAGGGAGTGGCTCGTCAATGTGTGCATGAACGTTGACTGACTTACTGGTGGGTCCCATGTCTACCATGTCTCTCTCCCCTCTCCTTCTAGTAGTAGAACCTTTAGACGCACGGGCACACATGAAGAGCGGCGCGAGCTTGCCCTGGTGTTATTATAACTAAAAAATGCTTGGAAAATAGATGAATCGCCTAGAACAAGAGACGTTGTGGCTGGTCGAGATGGAGCTAACCACACCTATCCTCCGTGCCGCATTAGCATGATGAAGCTGTGTGGCTAGTGGGGTGTTTTCGACCGACTGGCTGGGTCCCGAGGTCGAACCATAGGTAGTTTGATATAGTTTATTTTTACACGCATATTTTTCCTCCGTGCCGAGACGTGGCACACCCTACCACGCGGTTTCTGGGTCCTCCCGGGTGGTGCACGCATATTTTCTTCCTTGCCGAGACATGGGACGCCCTACCGCGCATTTTCTGGGTCCTCCTCGGTCATAGCACCGAAGCAAGTAAATGAGTCGTCAAATCACAAAAGCCCACCTTTCCCGACGAGTACATTAGTGAAGCACGGTGGCTAGCTAGTTGGGCTAATGCGACCGATTAGCTAGGCCACCGCCACATTTGTTTTTTCGCCCCTTTTTTTCTCTTCTTACCGGTAGGTAAATTTAAATATCCACCGCTGCGCTGCATTGGTCTTTGGGTGCGGCAGGCGCGGCAGGATTTTTATTTTTTTGATTGAAGGGAGCAGGCGCGGCAGCAATTAGTCATGATGACTCTGCTTGTAAAACCTACTGCTCCCTGAAGTGAAAAGTCATCGACTGGTGTTTTCCCATGGTGAAAACCAAAAGATTCACCCTGCTCCTCGGCTGGCTCCCTCCGCCTTCCCGTAGATTGCATTGCCTTTCAGCCGTTTTGCCCCCTTTGCTTCCTCTCCCCATTGCTTCTACCTGGTTCCATGGCGGCGCACTAGATGACGGACTCTGAGGTGAGGCGCCTGACACAGGAGCTCCATGCCAAGGATGCGGAGCTCAGGGCCAAGGACGTGGAGCTCCGGGACCTCAAGGAGGAGAGGAGTGCCATGCACCTCCTTTATGTGCGGGAGTTCACGGAGCTTCAAAAGCGGCACGCGTCCACCACAAAGATGCTCGAGGCGTCACCGGCATTGCTCCAGAAAGCGGGAGATATGATAGGCGGTCAGGCGAGCCGGCTGGAGCGCGAGCGGGCCAACCGTGATGAGGTCCAGGATCGCCTCAACCACTTGCTAGACCATGTTGCCACGCACATGTTGCGGCTGCGCGATGCCTACTGTCGTGCCAGCGTGACCATGTCGGCCGACGGGCTAAACGCGTTCGACCATCCCATCAACTTCAACGAGCTGCGGCTTCCTAACCTGGTCTCCTTCTTCACCTATATCTCCAAGGAGCTGAGCCGTCTCCACGCGGTGGTGGGGCAGAGCTGGACAAGGAGGGGTTGCGGGCGGCCCTCGTCGTTGCCGGGCGAATCCTCTTAGGGCTTCGTCACCGGAATCCATTCGTGCCATTGGATGCCGTGTTTGACGAGATGGCTCCTGTCGACCGGGAGCGGGCTCTGTGGGTGGTGGCACCCTGCATCACCACCGTCATGCGCCTCGAGAAGCAGAGGGACTTCGGTGGTGTTTAGGCGTCCTATGCATGCGCATGTCTCGGCATAGCATGACCATTGGATCCAACTCAGACGGTGCAGATCAGTCACTGTAGCACAAAGTGTGCGGGTGTGTTTTGTTGCATTCTCATCTGAACATAGTTGTTCCCTCTTCGTGCATGCTCATCTCAGCACCCCTCTTCATGCATGCTCTGCATGCTCCTAGTGTATTTGTGTTAACCTAGTGTGGGCTCATGCACCCTTCATGCTCATCTCAGATCCTATGTTCCATGGAGTATTGTAGCACCGTACTCTCCGTGTGATGTAGTCCTAGTTTTGTTAACATTGATCTCACCGTTCATTCTCGACCGGACAGTCAAAAAAGGGGCATGTTACATTACTGTTCATATAGTTGACATGCGCACAACATCATTTTTAATCGTCATATCTTCCTACACTAGCAACAAGATTGTAGTACTGACGTATGAACCACTGCATATGCCTAGTAGTAGGAGTACTGTGTAAGTTCAAGTGGCTGGCGTGTTTCGCACTCCTCCGTCGTAAGAGTGGAAATGCTTGCTGTAATCAATTTTTTTCGGAAACAGTGGACACGCTCTACCATGCGGATCCTCCTCGACGATCGTCGGGAACCTTGCTACTCACTTTCGCGACGTGTGGGAAAGCCAACATCGGGGTCCACTTGCCATGCACTAAATTACTCCGTACTAGAGTGCAAAACTGCACGGTAGACTACACCGGTCGAAGCATCGCAGTAATGCCCAATGAGCCGTCACATCACAAAACCCCCACCTTTCCAGCAGTAAGTTGGACGGGCGAAGAAACCATAATTTCACTCTTCTCCCTCATCTTCCTCTCTTGAACAAAACCCCAACTCGCTTCTCCCTCATCTTGTTCCTCATTTCTTCAAAAAAAAATGATGCGCTTCTCCCATTGTTCTTCTCTCCCAAAGAAGGAAAGGTGAGCACATCAATGGTGTTGCTTCTGGCCAAGGCCCGGTCTTGCAACCCCGCGACTGGTCCTATAACTCCCTCTCTGTTCTTCTTTTGGGTTCGTGATTAGGGTTTCTTTTCTTTTATTTCTATTTGACAGTTTCTTGATGGACCCTGGAGCACCGGCCGAAGTGATGTCTATGGCTCTGGCCAAAACCGTCGAGGCTCAGGGTACAAACAAGTGCAAGCACCCCTATCCAAGCCCCCCTCTCTGGGATCCCTCGTTAAGCCAGTCCAGGTAATATCTCTTCTTGACGATCTTTTTGGCGATCTTGATTGCGTTTTTTCATCTAACATGCAGTACTAGTACTAGTAGTACAACTTTCTGGGTGATCTTGCATGTGATTTTTGTGTGCCAAATGATGGTTCTAAATTGCTCTTTTGATCAAAACATGCGAGAGGTTGACATACATATGATTTTTGCACATAACACTGGTTTCTTATAGATTACTTTCAACTACTTTATGAACATCAATGCTAGCTGTAGGAAATGCAAGATTTTAGCTCTCATGCCTTTGAAGAGAGTATAGTAGCCTCAGTAACTTGTGTTATGGATATTGCAAGTAATCCCTCTGCTCTCATGCCTTTGAAGACATGTTCTAGTGTCTTTGTTCACTCATTTCTATGCGTATATGTAGTCTTATATGGAGTAAAATATCGAAAATCATCTTATATTTCTGAACGGAGGTAGTAATAAAATATTTGGTTTCTATTTGAATTAGAACCAGGTCTGCGGTGGAGATGAAGTTCTCAAAGTCATGCCGTGTGAACTGGAAGACCTAAGGATGAGTTCTACTACTAAACTATCCAGCTATTGTGTCCTTGTCGCCACGTGTCATGAACTAGTGTGTAGCATTGTTGTCAGGCGTGTTCTCGAGGGTGTACTTCACCACAACAATTTCCTAGTTGTGCCTTCGATTACGAAGGGTGTGGTTCTTGTAAAGCTTCCCGACAAATCTGATACGGACTGTCTTCATCGTCATGTTTATGAGTGGAAAGACCACTCTGTTAGGTTCTCCAAGGTTGACGAGATGGCGATGGTGCCGGTAGACATCTCTCACGAAGTCCATGGCCTAGTCAGTTATGTGGGGTACATCCCGTAGGTCGGTGGCAAGAAATAGTCTGCAGAGTTTAATTAGTGCAACTTTTCTTGTCTGTAGTAAGTACTATTGTTCAGTACTTGATTTGTGTGTGTGTGAACCATGTATTGTTTAGTACTGCCGCTTTTGTTGTGTGGTGAGTCTTGAGAACAGTCTATGTTAATGTATGTCCACTCAATTCAGTCTGTATATTTTGAAGTATCCAGATCATCTTTTTTGTGAGGACGGTTTATCAATTATGGTTACACTCCAATATCTGTATGCATTGCAGGGTTTATCACACCCACCAGGATTTCCAGTCCCATGGATGTTAGCTCCATACGAGTTGTCACGACCTTAGGACTATCCTGCTTGTGGGAGTAAGCGGGGGGGCCTGCATTCCACCCGTAATTGGATGATCAACCTTCAATTTAGAACTTGTACATAGTGATATCCTGGTAAGGATTCACTCGTGTCACATCAAGTAAATCTTATTGATTTACTGTCTAAATCTTATTGATTTACTGTCATGTTTTCTTACTTTTGCTGCAACTTTACAATGTAGGTTTTGCCATGTCACATTCATACAGAATAAACTGTTTGGTTTGCTCTATGATGGTTATTTTTGCAGGTTTCACTTCTTATGTCGTGTCAGTAACGAAGGCACTGTCCATCACTTATATTACTGGACACAATTGGATCAGTCTGTTGTCTGAGTACAATCTGAAGCCCTATGATGAACTGCAGTTTGTTTTAACAAACACGCCACAATCAGTCCTTCTCGCATTTAAAAGAAGTGAGGAAAAAGACTGGATCAAGGTCACGGAGCCTAGTGAAGTTAGAAAGCTGAAGTATGAAATCATAGCAGAACAGAGACGATCGCTGCTATCTCGCACGTCGGTACCACCTTCAGCATCGGATCAAGCACCGGCACCTGCTCCGACGACACTGGCTCTAGCACTGATAGCGGCAGCAGCTCAGTCTGATCCACCAAAGGATTGGGCATCGACCGTGTCAGCGGATCAGGCTAATCTACCGGAGGATCGGGCACCGACACGGGCACCTGCTCCGACACCGGCACCAGCTCCACAAGGAGCACCATCTCCGGCAGCAGCAGCGGCACTACCAGTCACACTGACACGGGCACCAGCAATGGCTCCGGCACCTGCACCAACACTTGAAGTTGCACTTGCATCTGCTCCGGCCCGTGCAGCGGCAATGGAACCAGCACTTGCACTGGCAACAGACTGGGCTGCAGTTCGCACTGCATATACCAAAGTCCTTACAAAAACCGACATCTCCACCTTCTTGGTAAACATTGGCAGCCCAAGTGCTTCGTTCTTTTTTCTTTCCATGTTGTTTCACATGATTCACTGTGTTGATCTAACTGTTTGTGTATGTCTTCTTGTTTGCAAACAGAGAATTCCTAGAGCAACGAGGGAATCGTTCAATAATCCGAGCGACCATGACCAAGTTTCTCTTACCATGCGCAGCCTTAGTGTGAATGAACCTACTCAATATACTGTAAGTACAAAGGATGGTCGCATGATGATTGATGCTAAAGGATGGTCAAGGTTCAAAACTCTATCAAATCTTGCGGTAGGGGATGATGTCAAAATCAAACTTTCTAGGCAAGGAGAGCTGGTCCTAATCAACTTTGAAATTCTTTAATAGCAGCACGCAACTGCCGAACTGATCTATCCTCCGAGAGCTTTTGATGTAATAATATGGCATGGTGAAACAAGTGTCCTGTGTGTATAAGTAGTACGACAATATTATTTATCACGTAGGATATCGTGAAAGAATTGCAACTCTGATTGCTGGTTAGGAACTGTCGTTCAATTTCATTCTAACAGCTGCCGTGCTTTCTTTAATTTTCTGTATTCGCCTTGCGACAGCATCTAAAACCAGCGCCGTACCGATTGCTTGCAATATGAAATGCGCTGAGTTAGAACACATGGGCCCCCAAACATGCAGGTCCACTGGCCTGTGGCCCAAAGTCCAGAACCGTCAGCCTATCTGAGTATTATATTCTCATCTGAACCCCCATATTATGTTCTATATATTCCCCTTGATTTTTCTTATGTATAAAGTTGTGATATAAAAGATTTTTATATTTCTTTACAGAGGGAGTATCTCTCTATCAAAAATATATTTATGTGTAACTAGTTACTCCTGCCTTTCTACTTCCTTTCGCTGATATGCGGGGCATCTGGCAATGGGTCCACGTGCCATGCACCAAATTAGAGTGCACAACTGCACGGTAGACTCACCTCGGTCGTAGCACCGCAGTAATGCCCATGAGCCGTCAAATCACAAAAAACCCCACCTTTCCAGTAGTAGCAGTAAGCTGGAAGGACGAAGTAGCAATATTTCACTGGGCCTGGATCCCCTTCTCCCTTGTCTACTTTTTCAGAGAAAACCACCTCTCGGCGATTGCGTAGGGTTTTCTCATGGAGAACCAGGTACGAATTCTTCATCCATCCCCGATAAATCCTAGTCCCTTGGTCGCGGGTCATCCTAGGATGGCAGCCGCCGCCGTTGATGCATTTTTCTTCCTACTGAATCTAATGTGTTTCATTGTAGTGCGCAAAGTGCGAGGATCCTACAGGTTTCTGCGCCCTCGGCGAGACGCCACACTTGTTCCTTCTCATCCTAACATAGGGTTTTAAAACGCGCACAGTATGTTCCTAGAATCCTCTTTTCTATCCGAGAGGGTTGGGGTTTTTGAACATGTTGTCGACTAATTTGGAAATTTGGATTCCTATATTTGGATAAAAGGTACTAGTACCATGGTCAACATTGACGTGAAAGAGGAAATTATTTCTAGATTTGGATAGCAAATACATTGTGTTCTCATATTATTTTTCCTCATTGCATTCCTTGCTCTGCCAGAACACATATACTCAAGATGGTCGGCCTTGCCATAACTGAATACACCAGTTTAATGGTCACATTGAATACAAGCCATGGATATAAGTTCCCAGTTGGGTTCATGAACCAAGAAGATCGCTGCTTTTTTTATGGCCGAACTTGGATAAACTTTCTCAAGTGTTACGGACTGAAAGTTAGCGCACGAATGTTGATGGAAATAGCAGAACCTGGTCTCATCTTCACTGTGATCTTCCACCCCGACGTCGTTCCAGTAGTTCATCCATGTTAGTTTTGTATCCGGTTCTTGCATGTTGCCTCGATTACTTCTTAATCCACCTATTCTGTCTAACTAATCACAATTTGACTTTAGAACTAGCAACAATTTGTGATTCCCTTCTCTCACGAAGATGCTACTTCTAACTAATATTTCTTATAATTGGTGGCATGCGTAGGTTATTTCAAAGTTCAGCACACTACTCGTTTGTTATTCTATAAGAACTCGACTGTTACTGATGGCACTGAAGTTGACTGGGACGACATCCACCAGTTCCTACACTTTATTGATCGTCTTGAGGTCCTTGTGGGGCGTTTCAATGGTGGAAGGCCACGTGGGATATGTGTGCCACTGGTGCACACGTTGAACAGGTCTAACCGTGTCAAGAAACTTATGGTACGAGTTGTTTTCTGTTATATATGTTGTTCATAAACTCTTGCTTATACACAGTTTTACAACTGTGATCTTCTTGAAACAGAAATTGCCCAGTTCTATTGTTCCTATACAAATGTCTGACCATGGTCGGGTCAGACTTGCGCTTGGTCACAACATGATGTATATGTCGACCTACTCCATTTCCCTTGGAGGTGAAAAGATATTTATTCATGGGTGGTCTCAAATAATGAAGGCCCGTCCATCTTGGAGAATAGGACAGAAGGTTATGCTCATGCTTTTCCATGGCTCTAAAGCGAATATCCTGTTTATTGACCACCTTGCGAGATGAAGCCGCTTTCAGAAGGTTGTGGATGCGCGGGGTGGCGCCTAGGCCTTGTCCTGGGGCTTGGTGGCCTCACCCTCGGTTAACTGTAGGCAAAGTAGCACTGTTCGAGGCGTGCTTTGTATGGTTGAACCTGTATAAGTACTCATACTGCTTTCAGCTATGGTTGTTAAGTGCCCCTGCTGGTTTCAATTAAGGTTGTTAAGTACTCCTACTGCTTTTACATTCTATCGTGTTTCTTTAGTCTCATCTTCCTCCAGCCGCCAAAACCAAACCAGCGCCGGCGGGGCCGCCTGCTTCCACCTCCCACGGCTGGCTATGCCTCAGCGCACGCATCACTGCCCCACCGTCTCCTAAATCGTTAACACCGATGTCCGAGGCCTCGCCGTCGTCCTCTGCGCGCTTTGGTGCGCTAGCCGCGGCGCCGCCCTCTCGCGTTGTCAACATGGTTAACAAACAAGAGGAATCTGGAGAGGACTGTACGTGGAGAGGATGACAGTAAGGACCCACCATGTCCATGGCCGTACGCAAGCAAGTTCCTTATTTTTTGTTATATACTCCATTGTCAGCGTATAGAAAAAGAAAATGCTTCCTCCTAGTGGTTTGCTGACATCTGGGACCCACGACATTGTCAGCGTATAGTCAATAGACAAGAGAACAACACAAGATCGGCTGAGACCTGGGACGTAGCTGCTCAAGCAGTATTTTTTTTGGAAAAATTTTGTTTTTGCCACTCTAGATTTTGCCAATTTTCCTTATGCCGTAGATTTTTGACAATTCACTTTAGCCACTCTTAGTTTTTGACAATTATCACAATTTCCATTCCCATGGCAAAAGCAAAATTTTCAGAGTGGCAATTGTGATACATTTCAGAAGCTAAGAGTGGCAAAAATAAAATAAATTTATTTTGCTTTTGCCACGGAATGGCAATTGTGATAATTATCAAAAGCTAAGAGTGGCAAAAGTGAAATGTCAAAATCTAGAATGGCATAAGGAAAATTGGCCAAATCTAGAGTGGCAAAAACAAAATTTTCCTTTTTTTGTTATTGTTGAGACGGAGCAGGGTTTCAACTGGGCTGTGGCCCGTCTAGCCCAGGCTTCTATTTTACGTTCACCACATGAACAGCCCAACTATTTGTTCTTTGTGAAAATGGCTAGCCCAGTTTATTTTTTCTGAAAAATACCCAATCCAGGCATACCCAACCCAGGCCTACTTATTTTTCTACGCCCTGCTGGGCTGCACTCTTTCAAGACGGCTGCAAATCTTAAAAGTAATATGAAATGGGTTGTAAATATAAAAAAACACAAGATAAATTGGCAATTACTTTCAAATTTCTGAATTTTTTCACATTTTCATATTCCAATTTCACTGGGCTTTAACCTAATTTAAATATATCTTCAAAGTACTTTAAATCTGGCTCGACATTTTGCTATTAAAAATAGTTTTTACCCCACTGAAATATGCAAAATTTTGTTTAAATTTTTAACCCTAGCCCTGGCCAACAAAAAGAAAATGGACTGCAATAAATTGCATAAGAAGTTGCAAATGAGCTGTAAATTATTAAAAAAATAGGGAATGGCTGACTTGTGGGCCTATTAAGTTGACGCGTATGCAAGATTTTTTTTTACTAATTATATACGTCAACAAACGATTCTAGCAGAAGTGATCGTTGGATGTCAATCCAATAGCCGTCGTACTTCTTCAATCTCTGATCTTCTTGCTCCAATCGCCAAATCCAGCGCCGTCGGGACCGCCTGCTCCCGCCTCCTGTGGCCGGCTATGCTGCTGCGCAGGCCTCACCGTGCCCTACTACTCTCACCACTGGCCAGGCCATCCCTCTACTAACCCACATCCCTCCACTGCTGTGGCTTCACCGCCTCCGGGTCATTCCCTTCCTGGGTCTCGACGTCGTCCATCGCATTGGTGTTCTTGGCACGGTGTGGTCAACGTTGTCAACAAACGACAACATCGAAAGAGGGATGTACATGGAGAGGCTTGCAGTTGGGACCCACATGGTCCATGGCCGCACACAAGCACCTCCTTATTACGCCAAAAAAAATGAATCATCCCCATGATAGCTGGGACCCACCAGCTATATCTTGGCACGGAAGGAAGTGCCTCCTTATTAAGCAAAAAATAACGATTGCTCCCCATGACAGCTGGGGTCCACCAGGTTTGGAGGCTGACTTGTGGCCCTACTAAGTTGACGCATATGCAGGGCTTTGTCAACTTAGTCAACAAACGATTCTATCACCAGTGACCGTTGGATTGTTAACATCCAACGGTCGTCCTGCTTCTTCAACCTCTGATTTTCTTGCTCCAGCCATCCAAACCACCGCGTGCTCCTGCCTCCCATGGCCAGCTATGCTGCTGCGCAGGCCTCACCGCCCCCTACTACTCCCACCGCTGGCCAGGCCATCCCTCTACTCACCCACACCCCCTGTTATTCTACGGCAACGGCAGCCTCACACCGCAGCCGAACCAGTCAACCCTCGTACTACCCTCCATGTGTTCCCAGGGTCCGTATCGTTCTCTGCCTCACCGTCGTCCACCACCTGGATGCTGTCCGCGCGGCGTGCTCAACGTGGTCAATGAACGACAGACATCGGAAAAGGACTGTACGTGGTGAGGCTGACAGATGGACCCACCAGCTACATCTTCGCACATAAGGAAGTGCCTCCTTATTACGCGCAAAAAAAAAGAATCCTCCCCCTGTCAGCTCAAACCAACCATCAATATCTTCGCACGCAAGGAAGTGCCTCATTATCCTCCTTGACAGTCGAGACCCACCCGGTCGAAGCGCGTAGCGTTGTCATTCTGGTCGCAAATGTGTAAGTACATACTGGTCCATCGGTCTTTCTGCCACGATGAACCGTGGCGCAGTAAGGAGTGGTAGCTGTTCAGGCAGTCCCGTCTATATCATGTACACGTACCTACAGCCACGATGTAAGAAAGTAAATATGTCTACGTATGTACATACGGGTGGGGTCTCGAACGCGTACAGCGACGGCGTCCTGTTCATCGGCAGCCAACCGGCTTGGTCGGAACAGAGAAACTGCGTCGTGTTCATCGGGAGGCAACAAAATGCGTCATGTTCATCGGGAGCCTACCGGCTTGGACGGAACAGCCGAAACGAGGTCTGGTGTACCACAGAACAGAGGAAACGGCCTTATGTTCGACCGCATACGGTCGAAACGGGGTCATGTTCATCAGGAAGGGTGTGGCGTACCGCAAAACGGAGGAAACAGACTTGTGTTCGAGCTCCTACGGTCGAAACAGGGTCCTGTTGATCGGGAGAGGTGTGGCGTACCACAAAATGGAGGAAACAGACTTGTGTTGGAGCGCCTACGGTCGAAACGGGGTCCTATTCATCAGGAGGTGTGTGGCGTACCGCAAAATGGGACTCCATGGGCTACTGTTCATCCACCATCTACTGCCCCGCTGCAGCCTCCACAGGCTATTGTTCATCCACCGTCGACTTCCTCCAGCCTCCACATGCTACTGTTCATCCACCGTGTCTTTCCTCCTGCCTCCACCAGCTACTGTTCATCCAGCCTCCACCAGCTACTATTCAACCAGCCCTCCACGGGGTCCTGTTCATCCACCCCCAACCGGCTTGGGTGTGGCGGCCTCCTTGATCGGGGTCCTGTTCATCCAGGGGCAACGGCCTCTACTACCATGGGGTCCTGTTCATCCAACCCCCACCGAACTGTTCATCCAACCCCCCAACAATAGTAACTGTTCATCAAGAGGCAGGTTCGATCGGCTTCAGTTAGCAGCAGTAGCGAAGGAATCGCTCGGGTTTAGTTAACAGCCAAGGGATCGATCGCTCGGGTTCAGTAACGTAGCTAGTGCAATCGCTCGGGTTCAGTAAGCGAACACTTCGCTCGGGTTCAGTTAGAGCCCAACGACTCGCACACACACGCGTACGTGTACGAGAGAAACGCGCAAACCTCCCGTGCATCGCTCGGCCACGACCACCCACCGTAACCGAGAACTCCCCGAAATTTTCCTCGCCCTCGCTTCTACCACGATTTTTTCCGTCATGGATAGCCCAAAGAATGTCATGCAGGTGCCTCCCCGGCCCGCCCAGGACGAAAAGCCCATTTTCTATCATGGTTTTTTGTCATAGAAGTAGGAGCCCACCACATCTATGATGATACGTGGTTTTGTCACAATTATCGTCATAGAAGTGTCATAAGCATGACAGAAAAAAATCATTCGGCCCAAAGTGTCACGGATGTCTCTTTTTTTTGTAGTGAAAGGCGAACGCCAAGCTAACCAACGTGGTCCAGGTGATGCTCTGCTGCCGTCTCCTACCTTGCCAACTTCGGGTCACTCCAATGTGGTCCTACAAGCCTGAAGACCCTGCCACTTTGCTTCGCTTCTATGGCACTACCCACGACAAGTTGTGGAAGCTGCTATTCAAGCCCCAGAAGGAGTGGTCGGCCGAGGAAGAGGACATCAGCCTCGACGCCGCACACCCTCCTCGAAAGGTAACAAAGTCTTATTCTTCATGTTCGGATATCTGTCTTTTAACAAGGGACTTGACTCTCTTCTCCCCGCACTCGCAGAGCTGGCTGGATAAGGCCCTGCTGATCGACAGCCTGGCCCCACTACCCGAGGACACCAGGACAGCTCTACTGGAGGAGATGCTGGCCGTGGCTCCATACAAGGCACCGGAGAAGAAGAAGGAGAAGAAGGTCGAGAAGAGGGAGGCCCGAGAAGGCCTCCGCCCAAGGGGGCCTCTGGATACCAAATCCGGAGAAACCCAAGTCCCCTCTGCTCACGAGGGGGAGCAGGAGGATGACGAGGAGGAGAGCGACTCCTCCTGAACAAGAAAGAGGGCAGCATCAGAGGGTGTCGAGGAGGACCAACCTCCTCCTGGCCCAAAGAAGCAATGCAGGGCCTAGGTGGTCCTGTCCGACGACAGCTCGGACCCTGCCGAGGAGTCCGAGGCTTCTGAAGAGGTTCCCAAAAGGAACCCCGGGGTCAAGCCCCCCGCCCAAAGGTACGAATCCGAAGACTTATCGGGCTTGTGCTTCAAGGCTCATTACTTAATGATGCACATGTTTTTCATATTGCAGCCCGCCATGCGACCTCCCTACCGATCGCGCCTCGGAGGGACACTCTCCGCCAGCCGAGCTGGCGGAAACTGATACGTCTCCAACGTATCTATAATTTTTTATTGTTACATGCTATTATATTATCTATTTTGGATGTTTTATGTGCATTAATATGCCATTTTATATTATTTTTGGGACTAACCTATTAACCTAGAGCCCAGTGCTAGTTTCTGTTTTTTCCTTGTTTTTGAGTTTTACACAAAAGGAATATCAAACGGAGTCCAAATGAGCTAAAAATTTACGGTGATTTTTTATGGACCAGAAGAAGCCCACGGAGCATCGGAGTTGGGCCAGAGGAGTCCCGAGGCAACCACAAGGGTAGAGGGCGCCCCCCCTAGGGAGCACCCCCTGGCTTGTGGACTCCTCGGGAACCCCCCTGACGTGAGACCGATGCCAAAAATTCTTATAAATAGGGAAACCTCCGAAAAGAACCCTAGATCGGAAGTTCCGCCGCAGCAAGCCTCTGTAGCCATGAAAAACCTATCGGGAGCCCATTCCGGCACCCTGCCGGAGGGGGAAACCATCACCGAAGGCCATCTTCATCATCCCGGCGGTCTCCATGACGAGGAGGGAGTAGTTCACCCTCGGGGCTGAGGGTATGTACCAGTAGCTATGTGTTTGATCTCTCTCTCTCTCGTGTTCTTGATTTGGCACGATCTTGATGTATCGCGAGCTTTGTTATTATAGTTGGATCATACGGTGTTGTCCCCCTCTACCTTCTTGTGATGAATTGAGTCTTGCTCTTTGAGGTTTCATTATGTTGGATTGAGTATTGGATTTGAGAACACTTGATGTATGTCTTGCGATGGGATATCTGTGGTGACAATGGGATGTTCTATTGATTCACTTGATGTATGTTTTGGCACTCAACTCACGGATTCCCGAGGTGACATTGGGGTAATCTATGCATAGGGGTTGATGCACGTTTTCGTCCTACATTCTCTGATAGAAACTTTGGAGTGATTCTTTGTTGCATGTTGAGGGATTGTTATATGATTCAATTATGTTATCATTGTTGAGAGAATTTGCACTAGTGAAAGTATGAACCCTAGGCCTTGTTTCCAAGCATTGCAATACCATTTGTGCTCACTTTTATCGCTTGCTACCTTGCTGTTTTTATATTTTCAGATTATAAAAACCTATATCTACTATCCATATTACATGTATATCACCATCTCTTCGCCGAACTAGTGCACCTATACAATTTACCATTGTATTGGGTGTGTTGGGGACACAAGAGACTCTTTATTATTTGGTTGCAGGGTTGTTTAAGAGAGACCATCTTCATCCTATGCCTCCCATGGATTGATAAACCTTAGGTCATCCACTTGAGGGAAATTTTCTACTGTCCTACAAAACTCTGCGCTTGGAGACCCAACACGAGTCTACAAGAAGGTTGCGTAGTAGGCATCAGAAAGCGGGACCGCATCGCACTCGACGCCCCCTCCCGTCATCAGGGGGACCGGAGAGGTGTTGTCTCGTAAGACCCCTCCAGGCCCGGGCACGGGGGGGCGGAGGTGATGACATCATGGCCGAGGTTAACACCTCGGTCGCCGAAGACCAGGAGGGGCAATCCCTTCTGGTGAACAAAGAGGGGGAGATTAGTCAATCTGAGCCCTCCCCGAAGATGGTACCGGAGCCCCCGAGGCCCCCGGAGTCATCAATTCTGCCTTCCACCAAAGGGGGAGCCGGGGCCCCACCGCCAGCACCGAATAACGGAGATTGGGTTGCGGCTGGGTGGCCGGACATGATGGAGGAGGCTTTGAATAGCTCCTCCGCCGTCACAGAACACCGTGCCCTGATGGGCGCGGTTTTGGAAAGTATTCGGTCCGTTAACAACAGACTAAAGGAGGCTTTTGGCGGCCTTCTGACGGGCTTCGAGGTAAGCCATGTAATATTCCTTTTATAAAGTAAATTTTTTAAGCAAGGTCATCCATTCCTTATGTATATATAGCAGCCCCCGAGACTCTGTCAGGATTTGAGAAAACCTGGCAGAGGACCAAAAAATCATTGAGCCGGGACACCAACTTATGAGAGCTGTTTTGGTAACCCTCGGCTTTGGCGGCGGCTGCCAATGCGGCGGAGCTGGCCGAAGTGAATCGGCAGCTCAAGAGCTCTGATGAGGAGCTCGACCTTGTCAACAAGCGGTTCGACGAAGCGCAAGGTTAGTCCAGACTAGACTTTTGGTTGTTCAGTTTTCCTTATTGGGTGAAGTATCTAGGGTTAACCCTAAGCAAGAAATGCGTTTAATACGACTGCAGTTGTCGCCGCGGAGGTCAAGAACCTCAAGGCCGAACTAAGGAATGCCAAGCAGGAGGCGGCCAAATAGAAGGCGGCTGCTGAAGGAGCGGCCGCCGAATTGTCGACGGTGAAGACCGCAAGTGACAAGCACGAGGCCAGAGTGGCCGAGGTGCAGCAGGAGCCCAAGGATGCCGTCACTAAATGTGAGGACCTTGAGAAGATAAAAAAAAGGGTCAAGCCACCGAGATGTCCTTGATAAAGCTGGTGCTCTCTAAGGCAAGGACAAAAATGCGAGGCGCCCGAGAAGAACTCCGCCAAGTGAAGCACATTGCGGATGGTAAGCCGTACTTACTGCAAAGTGTCTTTGGTGGTCACAGGTTCGCTTTGCTTATGCGAGTCTGGCATTCCTCAGGCGCATTTGCTGATCTTCCGAGGAGTGCGGCGGATGCGGCGAAGCACTTCGCCTCTCGGGAGGGCAATGCCGAGTGTCGGTTGTTCTGGGCGCAGTTCCAGGCGCCCGAACACCCACCTCTTCCGAGCAATCAAATCAAGCAGCTGATGGAGCTGCACCGGATGGCAGAGCCGGCCATGAGGAACCTCTTTGTCCAGCTCTGGCCTGCAGAGTCACTGCCGAGCAGCTACTTTGGAATGGTGCAGAAGCTCTGCGACGCTGCACCCCGGATTGATGCCTTGAAGCGCTCAGTATGCATCCAAGGAGCCCGGATGGCCTTTGCGAGGACCATGAAGCATTGGCCGAAGGTCAAGCCAGTCGAGATGGCCACCAGACCCTCGCCCCCTGGGAAGGAGCATAGGTGCCCCGAGCAGTAATTTCCTCTTGCAATGGACGGTGCTCGGGCAATAGAGGCCCAGTGCTCAAAAGATGTAATTTATGAGTGAACACGTTGTCGTGTGTTTGGTGACAGTTAAACCTTTTACTTTATAATGCGGTTGCTTTGTATGGTTTATCATACTGTGTCTGCTTTTGATTATTTTGACTCCTGTGCGGCCGTTTTAATCTGAAAGTTACCAGTCGTCGGCTTCAGCCCCCTTGTAGATGCTACAAGGGGTGTTCCTATCTCCGCATTGTGACCCTTAGCCGATGTCTCGGTGCCCGGGGGTGGTAGTGCGTGAGGGGAATGAGGCAAACGGACTATGCGGCTTTAGAACTTTCACTTAGCCATAGGAGCTTGACTGCGGGGGCTGGTGACTAGCCCCAAGTTGTTCGTGATGTTCGGACGAGCCGAGGTAGATATCATAATCACTTGGTTTGTGTAAAGACAAGCCCTTCGTATAACACGGCGTAACCTCCATTAATTTTTAGTTTAACACTTGTCTCCGGATCGCCGACCAGTTGCTCGCTTATCATGACAGTCAGTTTTCGGCTTTCTCCACTGAGGTGCTTTACCAGGCTAGCTGGAAGCACAATCGTAGCGGTTCTCCCTTTACCCCCCTAGCCGAACATGCGGAACGCAAGGGTAAAACACAGGAGTCAGGCAACCCAACTATTGACCCAAGACATGATTCGGAACTGATGCATATAATGCAATATCCAAGACGCTGAACACTTAAAAGAAAAGATAGTGTCGGACTTATGTGTAGGGCAAGTTTTATAATCGAGCCCCCGGTCTATTAGCCGACCATATCTAAAGGTGAATATGCACCGAACCAGTATGCGTTGGCGTCGAAGAGCGGGAAAATGCATATGCAATATGAATTTATTGCAATAGAACCGTATTAAGTGGTTTATATTTCCTTTGGGCTCGTGATGCCGAACCGTGCAATTCGAACTGCCGAAGAGGCTTTTGGGAATGCTTTATAAAAATATATTTAACAGAAGGAAGGTTTACAAAGGGCCTCGATAAATGGTTTGATGTCCCCGCTGCGCCCTGCTGCATGTCTGTGCCTTCATTCTGTGGGAGGGATCCGTGGACCTTGGTGATAATGTTCGGCGAACGGGCCCTTGAGAGAAGGTCTTGAGAAGTCACCGTGGTGGATCATCTTTACGCCTAATCAGGCCTTTAGTGATTGATGTCTACTATGCAACCTTCTTCTTATAGACTCGTGTTGGGCCTCCAAGCGCAGAGTTTTGTAGGACAGTAGCAAATTTCCCTCAAGTGGATGACCTAAGGTTTATCAAACCGTGGGAGGCGTAGGATGAAGATGGTCTCTCTCAAACAACCCTACAACCAAATAACAAAGAGTCTCTTGTGTCACCAACACACCCAATACAATGGTAAATTGTATAGGTGCACTAGTTCGGCGAAGAGATGGTGATAGAAGTGTAGTATGGATAGTAGACATAGGTTTTTGTAATATGAAAATATAAAAACAGCAAGGTAGCAAGTAACAAAAGTGAGCAAAAACGGTATTGCAATGCGTGAAAACAAAGCCTAGGGTTCATACTTTCACTAGTGCAAATTCTCTCAACAATGATAACATAATTGGATCATATAACAATCCCTCAACGTGCAACAAAGAATCACTCCAATGTTTCTATCGGAGAACGTAGGACGAAAACATGCGTCAACCCCTATGCATAGATTGCCCCAATGTCACCTCGGGAATCCGTGAGTTGAGTGCCAAAACATACATCAAGTGAATCAATAGAACATCCCATTGTCACCATAGATATCCCATCGCAAGACATACATCATGTGTTCTCAAATCCAATACTCAATCCAACATAATGAAACCTCAAAGTGCAAGACTCAATTCATCATAAGAAGGTAGAGGGGGAGAAACACCATATGATCCAACTATAGTAACAAAGCTCGCGGTACATCAAGATCGTGCCAAATCAAGAACACGTGAGAGAGAGAGAGATCAAACACATAGCTACTAGTACATACCCTCAGCCCCGAGCGTTAACTACTCCCTCCTCGTCATGGAGACCATCGGGATGATGAAGATGGCCTCCGATGATGGTTTCCCCCTCCGGCAGGGTGCCGGAACGGGCTCTCGATTGGTTTTTCTTGGCTACAGAGGCTTGCGGCGGTGGAACTTCTGATCTAGGGTTCTTTTCGGGGGTTTCCTTATTTATAAGAATTTTTGGCATTGGAAACAAGTTAGGGGGGTGCCCGAGGTGTCCACAAGCCAGGGGCGCGCCCTAGGGGGGTGGGCGCGCCTAGAGGGCTTGTGGACTCCTCGTCCACTTCCTGGCCCAGCTCTTGTGCTTCGGGGGTCTCTTTTGGTCCATAAAAAATCACCATAAATTTTCAGCCCATTCCGAGAACTTTTATTTCTGCATAAAAAACGACACCATGGTAGTTCTGCTGAAAACAGCGTCAGTCCGGGTTAGTTCTAATCAAATCATACCAAAACCATATAAAGTTGCTGTAAACATGGCATGAATACTTCATAAATTATATATATGTTTGAGACGTATCAGCATCCCCAAGCTTAATTCCTGCTCATCCTCGAGTAGGTAAATGATAAAAGAAATAATTTATGAAGTGTGAATGCTAGCAAGTGCACAAGTTTGATCAATGAAATTTCAATCACTTCTTCTAGCATCATTATATATCATAAACAGTAGCTCATCTCATAAAACTTCTCATGATCAAGTAGCAAGCTATTCACATGTTAAAGCATAGACCATAAACTTTCTTGAAAACTAACAAACTATGCTCTCAGTCATCAAACAATTGCAATTCATCTTATTTTCAGGAAGGGTCTATGTAAGAGCTTTGATTTAGCAAATTCCACATACTCAACTATCATATAGTCTTCCATGATTGCTACCACTCAAAGCATATTTTTAGAACAAATAGCATCCATCGAACACAGAGAAAGATAGGGGCTTAATGTTTCGCCTCCAAACTCACTTATCATATAGATAACTGTCAACAATAATAATTCATGATCAAATATATTTGACTGGCCATATATGCTTAGATCTTTCCCCATCACATGATGCTTGCCAACTAAAGAATAGGTTGGAATAAGAAATTGACTCAACAAAAATAAAAGTAAAAGATAGGCCCTTCGCAGGGGGAAGCAGGGATTTGCAGAGGTGCCAGAGCTCGAAGCTTAAAACAGAGATGAATACATTTTGAGTGGCATGCCTTTCCTGTCAACGTAACGACAGAGAGTTCTCAATATCTTCCCTGCTAAACACATTATAGGCGGTTCCCAAGCGGAAAGGTAAAGTTTACTCCCCCTCAACCATTCAAACACAAACCATGGCTAACCGAATCCTCGGGTGCCCTCCATACAATCAACTTTCCGGGGGAGCTTGTTTCGTTATTTTTCGTTTTGATCATGGGACTGGGCATCCCTATTACCAGCCTCTCTCGTGCAATGACAAGTGAATAAACACCAATCATGAGCAGTGTCGTAGCCAGGTTATGGCTACGCCCCGGGCCAGCTTCGTTGGAACAGTGATTGTTGTAGCTACAGTACGCTACTGTATCTACAGTATACGAAGGATTTTACTTCCACGCCCCAGGCCATGGCCCGGGTAGCCCGGGGCCTGGCTACACCCCTGATTGTGAGAGTAACCCACTTAGCATGGAAGACACTGACCACCCCCTACCGCTTCATGAGCGGTGCGGGCACACAAAACAGATGCTTATTTGAATGATTAGAGGTGGCACATGCAAATTTACTTGGAACGGCAGGTAAATACCGCATATAGGTAGATATGGTGGACACTCATGGAAGAAACTTGGTTCAAGGATTTTGGATGCACAAGCAGTATTCCCGCTTAGTACAGAAATTTTGGCTAGCAAAAGATTCTAAATAGCAAGCACCACATGTTGAAGGATCCATGACAATATAACTTCTATACAAATATACCCAAGCATAACTCATTATGTTGTCATACTTGTTCAACTTCAACTAATTGCTCAAGTTTGAAAATAATTAATGGGGCTCACAATCATAGAAGATGTCCAAGATAGTATATTTATATGTGAAATCTCTCTTCCTTCAATATTCTTTCATGAATTGTTCAAGTGACCAATACTATGTTTGCTAACTTTCAATAAATTTACCGCCTATACTTCTTATATGTGAAGTCATTACTCCCCATGGGATAAGCACATGAAACATATATAATTTCAGATTTATGATATTCAATTCATTCAACCATTTACTCATAGGATATAAGTGAAGCACATGAGTAAATGACAAACTACTCCAAGAAGATATAAGTGAAGATCAATGAGTAGTCGAATAATTAAGTAGATATGTGAAGACTCTCTCTCTCTCTCATTTAAAAATTTAAGATCTTGGGATATTATTAAAACAGCAAGCAAAACAAAATAAAATGACATTCCAAGGATAGCACATATCATGTGAAGAAGTGAAAACTTAGGCTCAACCGAGGCTAACCGATGATTGTTGATGAAGAAAGGTGGGATGCCTACCGGGGCATCCCCAAGCTTAGATGCTTGAAACTTCTTGAAATATTAACTTGGGATGCCTTGGCCATCCCCAAGATTGATCTTTTGTGTCTCCTTAATTCCTTTTATATCACGGTTTCCCTAAATCTTAAAAACTTCATCCACATAAAACTCAACAAGAACTCGTGAGAAAAGTTAGTATAAATCAAATGCAAAACCTTATCATTCTCTACTATAGAAAATAACTAAAATTATAATTCAACATTTCATACTAAATGCCTCTGCATATTTAATACTCCTATCCTCAAATAGAATCATTAAACAAGCAAACATATGCAAACAATGCAAACATAACAGCAATCTGTCTAAACATGACAGTCTAAAAGAGTGCAATATTAGTCATACTTCACTAACTCCAAAAATTCTGAAAACTTCCACACTGTAGAAAATTTGTTATATCTCAACGTGTAAAAATTTCAAGATTTTATCACATTCTAACTTTCCAAAAGAATTCAGACAATGATAGAAATCTTTCTGTTTTCAAACAGCAACATATAGACTTGCAAAATAAGCATGGTAAAGGCTATACTTGGCAATTTTATTGAAATAAAAGATATAAAACCTTATTCTAAATAACATAAATCAAATATAAACAAAATAAAATGATGCTCCAAGAAAAACACATATCATGTGACGAATAAAAATATAGCTCCAAGTAAGGTTACCGATAATGTTGAAGACGAAAGAGGGGATGCCTTCCGGGGCATCCCCAAGCTTAGTTGATTGGATCTTCCTTGAATATTACCTTGGGGTGCCTTGGGCAACCCCAAGCTTAGGATCTTGTCACTCCTTATTCTCCTCATATCCATATCTAACCCAAAACTTGAACACTTCAATCACACAAAACTTACCAAAACCTTAGTGAGATCCGTTAGTATAATAAAACAAATCATTCACTTGGGTACTGTCAAATACAAGATTAATAATTGTTCTCACACAATTCCTACTGTAAATTATCATTTCCACAATTTATATTAAGCAATATAAGCCATAGAAACCATAAAACAAGCAAACTATGCATTGCAAACAGAATCTGTCAAAAACAGAACAGTACATAAAGATCTGAATTAAGGTCATACTTATGTAAGTCATAAAATTATGAAAACTAAGAAAAACGTATAAAATTTGTATACACTTTAACTGTAAAAAATTCAGAATTTTTCCACGTTCCAGTAAAATATAGGAATTTCTGTACTGGACGCAAAAGGTTCTGTTTTTGCACAGAATCAAGTCAACTATCATCCACACTATTCCAAAGGCTTTACTTGGCACTTTATTGAAACAAAACCTATAAAACATGACTACTACAGTAGTATAATCATGTTAACACACAAAAAAAGTAGGGGTAAATGTTGGGTTATCTCCCAACAAATGCTTTTCTTTAATGCCTTTTTAGCTAGGCATGATGATTTCAATGATGCTCACAATAAAGATAAGAATTGAAACATAACGGGAGCATCATGAAGCATATGACTAGCACATTTAAGTCTAACCCACTTCCTATGCATAGGGATTTTATGAGCAAACAATTTATGGGAACAATAATCAACTAGCATAGGAAGGCCAAACAAGCATAACTTCAAAACTTTCAACACATAGAGAGGATACTTGATATTTTTGAGAGATGTAAAAGCATATGTTCCTCTCTCATAATAATTTTCAGTAGCATCATGAATGAATTCAACAATATAGCTATCACATAAAACATTAATTTCATGATGCAAAAGCATAGAATTTTTATTACTCTCCACATAAGCAAATTTATTCTCATGAATAGCAGTGGGAGCAAACTCAATGAAATAACTATCATGTGGTACTTGATGAAAATCATGATGACAAGATTCATGGTTGTCATTATTCTTTATAGAATACATGTCATCACAATAATCATCATAGATAGCAACTTTGTTCTCATAATAATCAATTGAAACCTCTTCCAAAATAGTGGATTTATCACTAAATAAAGTCATGACCTTTCCAAATCCACTTTTATCAATATTGTGAAAAGATTCAACACCCTAAAAAATAGTGGGATCAATACTACCTAAAGTTGACACTCTTCCAAACCCACTTTCATCAATATAATCATCATAAATAGGAGGCATGCTATCATCATAATAAATATTCTCATCAAAACTTGGGGGACTAAAAGTAACATCTTCATCAAACATAGCATCCCCAAGCTTATGGCTTTGCATATCATTAGCATCATGGATATTCAAAGAATTCATACTAACAACATTGCAATCATGCTCATTATTCAAAGATTTTATGCCGAGCATTTTATTGCATTCTTTGGCACAATTTTCTGATCCATCGTTTTGAAGAAAGACATTATAGAGATGAATAATATAAGGCAACCTCAATTCCATTTTTTTGTAGTTTTCTTTTATAGATGTCGGTGCAACAAACTCCAGGTGTGTTGCCCAGACTGTACACAGGCTCGAGAACAAGGTTGCAGCATCCAGGACAAGACCAAGCAGAAGAGATCAGCTATTTGAGAAATCAAAGGGCGGATCAAGAAGATCAAGACCAACCAAAGGAGCAAGATACCACTAAGGGAAAAACCTCCCTTGCCGGGCAGGCGAGCCTGGCGAGGACGAGGTTGCCCCAAAGACAAGTCTCAAGATTGCCCCGGCAGGCTTGTCTCAAAATTGCTTTGGCAGGCTTGCCGGGGGCGCCGAGGGCGGATTACCCCGCCAAGGCTCCACCGCTCCACCTCACAGCAACGCAAGTCATTGATCGGTGCGGTGTCGAGCCCCCAAGTGGTAAGTGGCCGCTATTTGGCACGTGGCGGCCACTTCCAGAGGAAATCACCTCCAAATGACACCCGTGCAGGGACGTGTCACGCAGGCAGGCGAGAAGGTGGCCGAACGGCATGGCAAGGCTTGCCGGGCTACGCTACGATGTGACACTAAGCGGCGCATTTAATGCGCTCTGTCCTGTCTGCAGAGTTAGATATGATAGCACTGTTTGCTATCTAATCAGTACGCAATGACTGATTTGCCATTGTGGTGACCCCTTGATCTATAAAAGGAGTGCCATGGCAACCTTAGAAAGGATTCGGACCCTTGTACACTCATACGCGCGTAGTTGCTCTCGCCCCGAGGCAACCCTGCCGGGCTAGACCGCTGCGTCTCCACCTTGGTCCTCTCATCAATCCACCAAAGCAGGAGTAGGGTTTTACGCCTCGCGGCGGCCCGAACCTGGGTAAAAACTGCCCGTGTGATCGCTGTCGTGCTGCTCCGCGCCCTCCGCTCTTTGTGCAAGGCGTTCTTCCCCACTGTCGAACCACAAGGGGCCGATGGCCCCATAGGTGGCCGAGTTTTCCCACGACATCTTTAGTGCGCCAGGTAGGGGGAAGCGCTTGCGCGAACCCGAGAGCGTACGCAGCGCGTCATCTTCATCATCATTCTCTTCATCGACGGATTCATCATCCATGGCGCCCAAGAAGAAACCCGGCGCCGCAGCTCACCCGTCCACCTCGAAGGCCCCTTCGCACATGGCCGCCGATGCCGTGGGGGCTACGGGGGCACACGGGGACGTGGACGCTGCGGGGGACGTGGACGCTGCGGGCGGCGTCATCACCACCACCCCTATGGCCGAAACGGGAGCGGGAGGCACCGGAGAAGTACAGCGCCAACAACTTCCCAGCGGCCACGCTCCACAAGGTGCGGGTGGAGAGATCATCCTGTCCGCGCCTCTCCACCCCACCGAAGGACGCAGCCACAGCGGTGGCGCTCGCCCTGGGGCGAACCGCAACCCTCCAGCCGCCACCGCTGCGGGTGTGGCCGCAGGGCACGCGCCAGCCCCAGAACAGGCTGGCTAAGCCGATGCGCCGAACAGAGCCGCCGATCCCCAAGCACAACCATCTCGTCACCACGCCACCCTGGCGACTGGCTCACGGCGACGAGAGCATGGCGCTGCCACTACCGGCACCGTCAGAAGCCAGGCGATGTTACGGTCTACATCGTCATCCATGCCGAGCACTGCTTCGGAGGCCATGGCGCGGGCCCAACTCCTGTTGAGATTTCCACCGGCGGCCGATCAGATGGATGAGTGGAGAGCCACCATTCAGAGCCTAATTGGTTTCGCCGAGGCGGGAGGATCACAACGAGCGGGCCTGTCACGGCCTCCGCAGGCGGCGACAAGGGCCCGAGCCACTAGCCGTACCGAAGGGGCCACCCCCACGATGCAATCCCCTCCGCGGCAGCAAGCGTAGGGGCCGCAGCTAGAGCCACGCGACCAAGAACCCGACGACGTATCGGTGGCTTCGTCCGATCCTCGAGCACGACGAGACCAGCGGCGAGTCCTGGAAGACAGGGGGAGGAAAGACGCGCGCGCCACCATCGAACGATGCCGCGAAACCCAACGCCAGTCTGATAGGCGTAATGGCCCCGACGTCGACGATCCCACGCTCGGTGAAGGTGGGTACCTACCTTTCAAGGTTGGGTGCCCCGCATTCACTTGCAAGCTACGGCAAGTCCGTTGGCCATCTGCTCGCACATTCAAGCCAGAAATACCAGAGAAGTATGATGGAAGATTGAACCCGGTAGAGTTCTTGAGCATCTACACCATCGTTGTTCAAGCTGTCGGGGGAAGAAACGAGAAGGTTTTCGCCAACTACTTCCCTTTGGCACTCAAGCCAAATGTGAGGTCTTGGCTGATGCATTTGCCAGAGAATTCCATCTCGACCTGGGCTGACCTATGCCATGAGTTTGTTAGCGCCTTCACGGGCGGCCATCAAGAACCAGGGTGGCCCTACGACTTGCAGCTCCTTCCGCAAAAAGAAGGAGAGAGTCTGCAGAAGTACATGCAGAGGTTCAACCGGGTGCACAGGAATATTCCAGACATTCACTCGGCAGCTGTGATAGCCGCGTTCCAGTCCAACGTGTGCAACCGCCGGATACGTTCTAAAATGAACGTTCAGTTGCCCAAGACTGTGAATGAGCTATACACTCTGGTGGATAAGTGTGCCCGAGTAGAAGAGGGGAGACGACTCCCCGGTGAAGAAGATGGTGTCGACATCGACTCAGAGGACGACGACGACGCCACCAACCAAAAGAAGAAGAACAAGAAGCGCAAGGATAAAGCGGTGATGACCGTTGAAGGATCGAGTGCACCTAGTACCGGCAAGAAGGCCAAGACCGAGGTTCCCGGCAAAGAAGCTGCCGCGTGCACTGATTGCCGGGAAGCCGCGGCTCCCGAGAAGGCTGGGAAGAGTGATGGGCCGTACTGCAAGATCCATCAGACCAAGGGCCACGATCTTCAGGAGTGTCATCAAGTTGAGCAACTCGTCAAGAAGCAGAGGGCTGAGTACGAGAAGCGTGATAAGGAGAAAGACCAAGATGGCGCTGACGGGAAGGGCCAAGACAGCAGAACAGGTCGCCTCGGCAAGGCTCCTCAGTATCAGGGGAAACCCGCCAAAGGCCATGAGAAGAAGGATTGGGAGGACGAGAGTGATGAAGGAGATGAAGAGGAAACCAGCGAGCAGGAGTTCCAGAAAGCCACTGATGCCCTATGCATTGACGGGGGTGCATCCTTACACTCCTCTCACCGCCAACTCAAAAGATGGGCGCGTGAGGTCAATGCCGTGGAGCCAGCGGCAGATTCTCGGAAGCCGCTCAAGTGGTCCCGCATGCCCATCATCTTTGATGAGGAGGATCACCCCGACCGCACTACCGCGGTAGGGTGTTTGCCGTTGTTGGTTTCACCAACGATCCGCAACCTCAAGGTCACAAAGATGTTGGTTGACGGCAGGGCCGGGTTGAATCTGATTTCTCCAAAGGTCATCAGCAAACTCTAGATAGTAGATGAAGAGCTCAAGGTTACTGGTACGTTCCAAGGGATCAACCCCGGCAGGAGTCGTCCTAAGGGGAAGATCACACTGCCGGTAACATTTGGGGGGGGGAGTTAAACTACCGGACTGAGAAGATCGTGTTTGATGTGGTTGACCTCCCCTGCCGTACAATGGAATCTTTGGTCGCCCTGCCCTGGCCAAATTCATGGCGGCATCCCACTATGCCTACAACACTTTGAAGATACCAGGGCCAATGGGCGTCATTTCCATTCCATCAGACGAGAAAGACGCAATCATATGCGTGGATAAGATGTACCGGGAAGCAGTCGCTGCAGAGGCCGCAGAAGCCATTGCTCCCGCCAAGGAAAGCAAGAAAAAGAAGAAAGCCAACAAGGATGCCAGCAAGGAATCCGGGAAGCGTACCTCTTCGGAGTGCGCTGTGCCTGTTGATGACTTGCTGGAGAGTTCCAATAGCAAGAGGTCCAAGGCTGCTACACCCGCTGTGAAGAAGGTCCCGGCAGGGCTGACTGGTGCTGACGGTACGTTTACCATCAGTGCCACCCTTGACGACAAATAGGAAAGCGCGCTCACTGCCTTCCTGCAGACAAATGTCGATGTGTTTGCTTGGCAACCATCTGACATCCCTGGTGTCCCAGGGAGGTAATCGAGCACCACCTTGTTGTCTGCCCACATGTCCGGCCCATCAAGCAGAAGGTCCGGAAGCAAGCTTTGGAGCGGCAGCAGTTTATTGCCGAGGAGATCAAGAAACTTGAGGCTACTGGTCTGGTCAGAGGAGTGTTGCATCCAACATGGTTAGCAAACCCAGTGGTAGTGCACAAGGCGAATGGGAAATGGAGGCTTTGCATAGATTTCACAAATCTGAACAAAGCATGCCCTAAGGACCCGTTCCCCTTGCCGCGCATCGACCAGATTGTGGATTCCACCTCCGGGTGTGACCTGCTTTCCTTCCTGGATGCCTACTCTAGATACCACCAAATCTTCATGTCCAAGGAAGACGAAGAGAAGACTGCGTTCATAACCCCATGTGGCACGTACTGTTTTATACGAATGACCTTCGGGTTGAAGAGCGCTGGATCCACTTTTGCAAGAGCAGTACAGATTGGCTTTGAGTCCCAGCTGCACAGAAATATTGAAGCCTACATGGATGATATAGTGGTCAAAACCAAGGACAGAGTTACTCTCATTCAGGATTTGGAAGAGACCTTTGCAAATCTGCACAGAATCAACTTGACGCTGAACCCGGAGAAGTGTGTGTTTAGCGTTCCTTCCGGCAAGCTACTTGGCTTCTTCGTGTCCCATCAGGGGATAGAGGCCAACCCCAACAAGATCAAGGCTATCGAGCAGATACAAGCACCCAAGACAGTTAAAGACGTGAGGCGTTTGACTGGATGTGTTGCCACGCTGAGCAGGTTCATTTCCAAGTCCGCCGAACGCGCCTTGCCTTTCTTCAAAATCTTGAAGAAGGCAGGACCCGTGGAGTGGACCCCGGAGGAGAACGCTGCACTACAAGATTTGAAGACCTACCTTTCCTCTATTCCCACCTCAGTCGCTCCTAAACCACAAGAGCCGTTGCTGCTATATTTAGCAGCGACCAATCAAGTGGTTAGCGCAGCGCTGGTGGCGCAGCGGGAGGTAGATGACACAGCAGTCGCCACCGCCGTCCCCTTTGGAGAGGAAAGTGAACCCGTCCCGGCAAGGTCAGATGCAGTTCAAGACAAAGAAGAGCAAGGCAGCGGAGACAGTTCCAAGATCACGGCAAGGAAGAAGGTGGTGCAGCACCCAGTGTACTTCGTCAGCTCCCTGCTGCAGGGGCTAGGTCGAGGTACTCTGGAGTGCAAAAGTTGATTTTTGGCCTCATCATGGCCTCAAGGAAACAGCGCCACTAATTCCAAGCCCACGAGATCACGGTTGTCACCCGCTTCCCCTTGCAACGCATACTCCAAAATCCCGAGGCCACTGGCAGGATCGTGTAATGGGCTTTAGAGTTATCCAGCTTTGATTTGAAGTTTGAAAGTACGTCAACTATTCAGAGCAGAGCACTGGCAGAGTTCATTGCGGAGTGGACGCCGACCCCTGATGAAGAAGTACTGGAGACAGTCATCCCCGGCAAGGAAGCGCCCCAAGAATGGATTATGTATTTTGATGGTGCCTTCTCCCTACAAGGTGCGGGAGCTGGCGTGCTTCTCGTTTCTCCCATTGGGGAGCACCTTAAGTACGTCGTTCAAATGCATTTCCCCTAGGAGAAGGCTACCAACAATACTGGAGAGTATGAAGGGCTCCTTGCCGGGCTCAGAATTGCAACCGAACTGGGAATCAAGAAGCTGATTATCCGCGGAGATTCACAACTGGTGGTGAGACAAGTGAACAAGGATTATTAAAGCCCATTGATGGAGGCATACATCAAGGAAGTGAGAAAGTTGGAGGAGCGCTTTGACGGATTGCAAACAGAGCACATACCGCGTATGGAAAACAACATTGCTGATCATCTATCAAAGTGCACTGCACAAAAACTCCCTGTGGAACCAGGGACTTTTGTTCTCCATCTAACTCAACCCTCCGTATCCCCAGCAACAATGGCCAGCAAGAGGAGGAAATTGAACTCTGGCAAGCCTCTCCCGGCAGAGAGCTTGGCGGGAACAACTTCCCTTTGATCAGTGAGCTGCACCCTCCTGCCGAACTACCAGTCTTTGCGGTTGAGGCATGCGCTCCCATCGACGGGGAGGTGCCGCTAGTCCTTGTTGCCGAGCCCCAGGCTCCAACTTGGGCGCGGCACATTGTTCATTTCCTCCAAACAGGAGAACTTCTCGAAGAACAAGAAGAAGCTGAAAGAGTAGCCCGGAGGGCCAGTATGTATCAGTTCGTTGACGACACGCTATACAGAAGAAGGCCCAATGGTGTGAAATTGAAGTGCATTTGCCGGGAAGAAGGAAAGGAACTGCTGGCAGAGATACACAAGGGTATGTGTGGCTCCCACATCGGATCAAGGGCCTTGGTTGGGAAAGCTTTCTGGCAAGGCTTCTACTGGCCCACAGCCCTCCAAGATGCAATTCAGCTAGTCACCAAGTGTCAAGCCTGCCAGTTCCACTCCAAGAATATCCGTCAGCCTGCTCAAGCTCTCCAAACAATCCCTTTGTCATGGCCATTTTCGGTCTGGGGGCTCAACATCTTGGGCCCCTTCCCCCGTGCTACCGGGGGTTTTGAATTCTTGTTCGTCGCAATCGACAAGTTTATAAAGTGGCCGGAAGTAGAGCCCATGAGAAAGGTGAGCGCGCAGTCCGCTATCAAGTTCTTGAAAGGATTGGTGTGCCGCTTCGGGGTACCTGCCCGAATCATCACCGACAATGGCACCCAATTCACAAGCCGCGCCTTCATGCAATACGTTCATGCCCTTGGAAGCAAGGTCTCATTTGCCTTTGTGGCCCATCCCAGAAGCAACGGGCAAGCTGAGAGGGCAAACGCTGAAGTGCTGCGAGGTCTTAAGACAAGAACTTTTGATTGGCTGCAGAAGTGCAGCAGGCGATGGATCGACGAGCTGCCAGTGGTCTTTTGGTCCGTCCGTACGACACCAAATCGAGCTACCGGCCAGACTCCCTTCTCCCTAGTCTATGGGGCAGAAGCAGTTATCCCCACGGAACTCATATTCTGGTCTCCTCAAGTGCTTGCCTACAATGAAGTAGTGCAGGAACAGCACCGGCGTGACGACGCTGTGCTACTTGAGGAGAATCGTCTCCGAGCTGCTACGCGTGCTGCACGCTACCAGCAAACCCTGCGTCGCTATCACAGCCGCATGGTTCATGCCCAGAGTTTTGAGGAAGGCGACCTTGTCCTTAGGCGTGTTCAGTCTGCCAAGGGTGCAAACAAGTTGACGCCGAAGTGGGAAGGCCCTTACCGGGTAGTATGAGTCACCAGACCTGGCGCAGTCCGTCTGGAGACCGGAGATGGCATTCAATTGCAAAACTCATGGAACATTGAGCATCTCCGTAAGTTCTACCCGTAAGGCGCGGCTGTCGGGCCCTGCCCGGCAGCCACCCTTTTGTACAAGCTTTGCCGAAGTTGCATGTAACCCTTTGTACAAAGCCAGGTGCAGACCCTGAGCAACAGAGAAATAAACGAAGCGCTGGGGGCCCCCCGAAACTTGCATCCATGCATAAGCATATCATGAGCATAGCATGATCATGTAGATGAGGTCGCATGTGGCATTGTTTTCATCTGCACTAAGTTGTAGGGTTCTTGCCGTGGACTTGATCCCGAAGAGAAGAAATGAAGACGAGCCTACGTGACGATCCCTGGCAGACCAAACAGATAAGTTCCTTCTTATCCATACCTGTTCTGTAATTTGAAAACTTCTGCATATGAAAACCCCGCTACCTTTGAAACATAGGTGCTCCTACCCTTTGAATCGAACGCTGCTTCGGTGAGGGTGGTCGCAGTGGCCTTTGGCGGAAAAGGTTCGGCGGGGGGTTGGTCCCTTTTTACGGTTGTTTGCCCGGCAGGCCTAGCCCCGCGCAACAAACTAAGGGCACCGGCAGGATAGCCTGCCGGGGAAACTTGTTTACTTAAATGTATAGAGGCATTTCACCTCTGCATGGATATGGTACATGCACAAGTGCCCGGCAAAGCTTGTCTTTTTCATTAATATGCTGATAAGCAAGTACAGATCTTACAGAACACAAACATGGATAAAGAAGTTTACATTATTTAGACTAAAGTTTGGCCGATGCCTGCACATTTTGAACTGAAAAAAGATAAGTGCACCGTAATCCCTTTCTTGTCCCTCTCCTCCTAGGCACTACGGTGGGAAGAGAAGAGGGCAAAAGGAGTGCCTGAGCGGAAGCCTAGCCCGATCCCGTCAGGACTTCCTGGGCGCAACCTAACAAGATCAAGAGTGGCGAGGCTATGAAGGAGAGGGGCGGAAGGAGCAGCTCGGCGGTGCCCTGGTCACCACCTCCAGGACCAGCAAGAAGCCCCAGCACAAGCACCGGCAGGGGAAACTGCCGGAGCTCAGCTGGAAGACTGCTGGAGGAGGCGAAGGCACCAAGAGAGCGACCCCCCCGGCAACCGTCCTAAAGAGGCCGGTGATGATGGTGCCGGGGAGGGAGGGGAAGAGCGGAAAGACAAGGCAATGGGCCGGCAATATGAGACGAATGCGTCGGTGCCATCGTACTCCGACCTAACGGCTTGCCACCCACCTTCTCTGTCTTCCCTCGTTCTTTCTTCATCACCACCACTCCGGGAGGACGCCAGCCCCTTGGGACGACACCTCCCCCAGAGAAGTAGCAGGAGACGGTGATGTCCGAGGCGTGCAAGTGGCACCGCTCCCCAGCTTGGAGGGCAGGAAGGTGCCAACGTCTTCAGCGTTCGCCCCGACTCTGCCGGAAGGAACAACACTGGGATTACCGAGGATCCCGACTGCTACACCCCAGACAGGCGCCGGAACCCCCAAGGGCCCCGTCGTCAGGGCAACAAGCCTCGGCGAACCACAGCGAGGGCTGGCGTTCCTCATCGGATAGCCGACTCGTGTGAGGGAGACGAGTGTTTCACCATTTTGGAGAAGCGCGACACCTTCCACACCGCAGGTGACTTGACACCCACATCCTCGACCACTGCATCCCTTTCGGCCCCGGACCAGACTCACTCCCCGGGCGTTTACACAAGAATTCGGCGTCATCGACCCTAAGCTAGAGCCCGGGGCCTGGCCCCAGCCTCCCCACCTCAACATAACAGAGAAGGAAGCAAGGAAGAGAAGAAGAAGGGTGCGTGGATGAGCACTTTCGCTCCCCCTCACCCCCTCTTTTATAGACGGGCTGAGGCTGGGGCCTGATCCCTCGGCGGGTAACCACCACCCCTCTCCACCAACCCAGGAAGACCGGGCCCCTGCCATGACGCTCTCTCCCGCACCACGCGCCTCTGTTACCTACCCCACTCAATGCATGCAGCATACATGGCAAGGGATAAGAACATGGTGGGAAGAGTGAATTGGCAGTTACTCACCCATGCGTTAAAGTCATTCACGGGCCATTACAGGGATGGCCCCACTACAATTGGCGTTACACGATGCGCGGGAAAACTGGAAACTGAATCAAGCTTAGATTAATGAAGAAACAAAGAAGATCTCAAAGGGTGAGCTACCGCAGCCTCCCCTCCTGTGTACTGGACAGGGCCTACCCCGACGACGCTCGGCAGCGCGTTCGGGCCAGGCTCGGGGGCTCCTATCGGTGCAACAAACCCCAGGTGTGTTGCCCAGACTGTACACAGGCTCGAGAACAAGGTTGCAGCATCCAAGACAAGACCAAGCAGAAGAGATTAGCTCTTTGAGAAATCAAAGGGCGGATCAAGAAGATCAAGACCAACCAAAGGAGCAAGATACCACTAAGGGAAAAACCTCCCTTGCCGGGCAGGCGAGCCTGGCGGGGGCGAGGTTGCCTTGAAGACAAGTCTCAAGATTGCCCCGGCAGGCTTGTCTCAAGATTGCCCTGGCAGGCTTGCCGGGGGCGTCGAGGGCGGATTACCCTGCCAAGGCTCCACCGCTCCACCTCACAGCAACACAAGTCATCGATCGGTGCGGTGTCGAGCCCCCAAGTGGCTAAGTGGCCGCTATTTGGCACGTGGCGGCCACTTCCAGAGGAAATCACCTCCAAATGACACCCATCCAGGGACATGTCACGCAGGCAGGCGAGAAGGTGGCCGAACAGCACGGCATGGCTTGGCGGGCTATGCTACGATGTGACACTAAGCGGCGCATTTAATGCGCTCTGTCCTGTCTGCAGAGTTAGGTATGATAGCACTGTTTGCTATCTAATCAGTACGCAATGACTGATTTGCCATTGTGGTGACCCCTTGATCTATAAAAGGAGGGCCATGGCAACCTTATAAAGGATTCGGACCCTTGTACACTCATACACATGTAGTTGCTCTCGCCCTGAGGCGACCCTGCCGGGCTAGAGCGTTGCGTCTCCACCTCGGTCCTCTCATCAATCCACCAAAGCTGGAATGGGGTTTTACGCCTCGCGCCGGCGTGAACCTGGGTAAAAACTGCCCGTGTGATCGCTGTCGTGCTGCTCCGCGCCCTCCGCTCTTTGTGCAATGCGTCTTTCCCCACTGTCGAACCACAAGGGGCCGATGGCCCCATAGGTGGCCATGTTTTCCCACGACAATAGACTAAACTAGTGATAAAACAAGACACTAAAAGATTCAATTGCAAGACCTAAGATACACCTTCAAGCACTCACCTCCCCGGCAACAGTGCCAGAAAAGAGCTTGATGTCTACTACGCAACCTTCTTCTCGTAGAATCGTGTTGGGCCTCCAAGCATAGAGTTTTGTAGGACAGTAGCAAATTTCCCTCAAGTGGATGACCTAAGGTTTATCAATCCGTGGGAGGCGTAGGATGAAGATGGTCTCTCTCAAACAACCCTGCAACCAAATAACAAAGAGTCTCTTGTGTCCCCAACACACCCAATACAATGGTAAATTTTATAGGTGCACTAGTTCGGCGAAGAGATGGTGATATAAGTGTAATATGGATAGTAGATATAGGTTTTTATAATCTGAAAATATAAAAACAGCAAGGTAGCAAGCGCTAAAAGTAAGCACAAACGGTATTGCAATGCTTGGAAACAAGGCCTAGGGTTCATACTTTCACTAGTGCAAATTCTCTCAACAATGATAACATAATTGAATCATATAACAATCCCTCAACATGCAACAAAGAATCACTCCAAAGTTTCTATCAGAGAATGTAGGACGAAAACGTGCATCAACCCCTATGCATAGATTACCCCAATGTCACCTCGGGAATCCGTGAGTTGAGTGCCAAAACATACATCAAGTGAATCAATAGAGCATCCCATTGTCACCACAGATATCCCATTGCAAGACATACATCAAGTGTTCTCAAATCCAATACTCAATCCAACATAATGAAACCTCAAAGAGCAAGACTCAATTCATCACAAGAAGGTAGAGGGGGAGAAACACCATATGATCCAACTATAGTAACAAAGCTCGCGGTACATCAAGATCGTGCCAAATCAAGAACACGAGAGAGAGAGATCAAACACATAGCTACTAGTACATACCCTTAGCCCCGAGGGTTAATTACTCCCTCCTCGTCATGGAGACCGCCGGGATGATGAAGATGGCCTCCGGTGATGGTTTCCCCCTCCGGCAGAGTGCCGGAACAGGCTCCCGATTGGTTTTTCATGGCTATAGAGGCTTGCGCGGCGGAACTTCTGATCTAGGGTTCTTTTCGGGGGTTTCCGTATTTATAAGAATTTCTGGCATTGGAAACAAGTCAGGGGGGGTGCCCGAGGTGTCCACAAGCCAGGGGGCGTGCCCTAGGGGGGTGGGCGTACCTAGAGGGCTTGTGGACTCCTCGTCCACTTCCTGGCCCAGCTCTTATGCTTCGGGTGTCTCTTTTAGTCCATAAAAAATCACTGTAAATTTTTAGCCCATTCCGAGAACTTTTATTTCTGCACAAAAAATGACACCACGGTAGTTCTGCTGAAAACAACATCAGTCCGGGTTAGTTCTAATCAAATGATACCAAAACCATATAAAATTGTTGTAAACATGGCATGAATACTTCATAAATTATAGATACATTGGAGACGTATCAGTGATGCCTGGTGTTTGTCCGAAGACATTGAAGGATGTAATTCGCTCAAACCGAATACTTGACCTTTGATCCTTGACGGATCACTACCCATTTTCTTCACTGTATCTGAGTAAATCAGGTTTAGGCTACTGCCTCCGTCCATAAGGACTTGGGTAAGGTGATACCCATCGATAATGGTGTCCAGTACCAGGGCTGCTGACCCTCCATGATGGATACTGGTCAGATGGTCCCTGCAATCGAATGTGATCGGATATGCCGACCATGGGTTAAATTTCGGGGTCACCGGCTTGACGGCGTAGACGTCCTGAAGTGCGTGCTTCCTCTCCTTCTTGGGTATGTGCGTGACATAGATCATGTTTACTGTTTTTACCTCAGGAGGGAATTGCTTCTGGCCTCCATTGTTCAGCCCGCGAGGCTCGTCATCGTCCTCGTTGCGGGGGCCTTTTCCCTGTTCCTCGGTCATGAACTTGCCAGCCTGTTTCATTACCCAACAGTGACAGTTGGTGTGGTTGGCCGGTTTGTCCGGGGTGCCATGTATCTGGCAGTGTCTCTCCAGGATCTTGTCTAGCGCGGTGGGTCCATCCCTGTTTCCTTTAGAAGGTTTCTTCCATGGTCCTAGTTTGGAGTTACTGAATCCGGCGTTTACTGCCATATCCTTGACCTCCCCGCCGTTTTGTCGATGCTTGTTCCTATTGCACCGTGGTTTCCTGTTGCCATCCCGGACTTCAGACGTGCCGGGGTCTTCGGGGTTGTTGCTTCTATGAGCCAACCAACTATCTTCGCTCGCGCAAAAGCGGGTCATTAGAGAGGTAAGAGCCGACATCGTCCTTGGTTTGTCCTGGCCAAGCTGACGACCTAGCCATTCGTCTCGGATGCTATGTTTGAATGCGGCTATTGCCTCAGCATCCGAACAGTCGATGATCTGATTCTTCTTAGTCAAGAGCCGATTCCAAAACTGCCGGGCTGACTCGCTGGGCTGTTGGACAACGTGGCTCAAGTCATCAGCGTCAGGAGGCCGGACATATGTGCCGTGAAAGTTAGCTCGGAAAGCGTCCTCGAGCTCCTCCCAACTCCTAATGGAGTTTTCGGGGAGGCTGTTTAGCCAGTGCCATGTTGGTCCTTTGAGCTTTAGCGGCAAGTATTTTATGGCGCGGACATCATCTCCTCGGGCCATATGGATGTGGAGAAGGAAATCTTCAATCCACACGGTTGGGTCTGTTGTCCCGTCATATTGTTTGTTGTTTATAGGTTTAAACCCTTCAGGGAACTGGTGCTACATCACCTCATCTGTAAAACACATTGGGTGAGCGGCGTGATAACCCACAAGTATAGGGGATCAGTTGTATCCTTTCTCGATAAATAAGAGTGTCAAACCCAACAAGGAGCTAAAGGTAGGATTTGTATTCCCTTCAAGTTCTATCGACCATCAATACAACTATACACACGCTTAACATTCGCTTTACCTAGAACAAGTATGAAACTAGAAGTACTTTGTAGGTGTAAAGGGATAGGTTTGCAAGATAATAAAGGACGTGAAAATAAAAGTTAGGTGATGCTTAGATAAAGAAACAATTAAGTTAGTTTAATGAGTGTGGAAAAGTGGTGGAAGGATTTGCGAAATTGTCCCTAAGCAATTGACTACGTTACTAGACCGATAGCAAGTTTTTATGTGGGAGAGGCCACTACTAGCATGTCATCCCTTACTTGGAATTCTATGCGCTTATGATTGGAACTATTAGCAAGCATCCGCAACTTCTAACGTTCATTAAGGTAAAACCCAACCATAGCATTAAAATATATATTGGTCCCCCTTCAATCCCGTATGAATCAATTTCTATGGTAGGCTGAAGCTGATGTCACCCTTGCCCTCCAACGCATAGTCCTATCAACAAACAACTAACCCTATGGTGTGATCCACACGCACGCTCATATGATGGGCACCAAAGGACAGCAACATAACGACAAGCAAATTAAACCAATCATAGCAATTCACCAATTACGTGATAGGACAATAAAAATCTACTCAGACATCATAGGATGGCAACACATCATTGGATAATAATATGAAGCATAAAGCACCATGTTCAAGTAGAGGGCACAGCGGGTTGCAGGAAAGTGGACCGCTATAGATAGATGGGGGAAGGTGATGGAGGTGTTGGTGAAGATGACGGAGTTGTTGGAGTAGATCGCCGTCACACGATGATTGCCCCGGCGGTGTTCCGGCGCCACCGGGAGAGAGGGGGAGAGAGCCCCCCCCCTCCTTCTTCTTCTTCCTTGACCTCCCCCCTAGATGGGAGGAGGGTTTCCCCTCTGATCGTTGGCCACCATGGCGGTGGAGGGGGGAGCCCCTCCGAGATTGGATCTCTCTCTCTGTTTCCTTCTGTTTTTGCGTTCCCAGATTCTGGCCTTTCACCGTTTCTTAAATTCCTGGAGATCCGTAACTCCGATTGGGCTGAAATTTAAACATGATTTTTATCCGGATATTAGCTTTCTTGCAATGAAAGAAGGGCACTAACTGCCTTACGGGGGCCCCACATGCCTCTTGGCCGTGCCCAGGGTAGGGGGCGCGCCCCTAGGGCTTGTGGGGCCCTCGGGCATCGTCTCGCGTTGATTATTTTTCCCAAAAATCACAAATATTCAAAAATAAATCTCCGTAAATTTTTATCGTGTTTGGACTTTGTTTGATATGGGTATTATGTGAAACAAAAAACATGCAACAAACAGGAACTGCCATTGGGCACTGGATCAATAAGTTAGTCCCAAAAATAATATAAAAAGTTGCCAAAAGTATATGAAAGTTGTAGGATATGGGCATGAAGCAATAAAAAATTATAGATACCATAGAGACGTATCAGCATCCCCAAGCTTAATTCCTTCTCGTCCTTGAGTAGGTAAATGATAAAAAGATAATTTTTGATGTGGAATGCTACCTATCATAATCTTGATCACATAATCTAATCATGGCATGAATATTAAGACACGAGTGATTCAAGGCAATAGTCTATAATTTCATATAAAGACATCAATACTCAGGCTTCCCAACAAACAATCATGTCTTTCCAAATATCAATGCTAAAGAACGTTATCCCTACAAAATCATATAATCTTGTCATGCTCTATCTTCATCATACAAAGTATTTATCATGCACAACCCCGATGACAAGCCAAGCAATTGTTTCATACTTTTAACATTCTCAAGCTTTTTCAACCCTCACGCAATACATGAGTGTGAGCCATGGATATAGCACTATAGGTGGAATAGAATATGATGGTGGAGGTTGTGTGGAGAAGACAAAAAAGGAGAAAGTCTCACATCGATGCGGCTAATCAATGGGCTATGGAGATGCCCATCAATTGATGTCAATGCAAGGAGTAGGGATTGCCATGCAACGGATGCACTAAGAGCTATAAGTGTATGAAATCTCAAACTGAAAACTAAGTGGGTGTGCGTCCAACTTGCTTGCTCATGAAGACCTTGGGCATTTGAGGAAGCCCATCATCGGAATATACAAGCCAAGTTCTATAATGAAAAATTCCCACCGGTAATATGAAAGTGATAACTCAAGAGACTCTCTATATGAAGAACATGGCGCTATTCTGAAGCACAAGTGTGGTAAAATGATAGTAACATTGCCCCTTCTCTCTTTTTCTCCCATTTTTTTCTCTTTTTTTCTTTTTTTTGTTGGGCTCTTTTTTGGCCTCTCTTTTTTTCTTTTTTTTCATTTTCGTCCGGAGTCTCATCCCGACCTGTGGGGGAATCATAGTCTCCATCATCCTTTCCTCACTGGGACAATGCTCTAATAATGATGATCATGACACTTTTATTTACTTACAACTTGATATTACAACTTGATACAACTAATACATGATGACTCTATATGAATGCCTCTGGCAGTGTACCAGGATGTGCAATGATCTAGCGTAGCAAAGATATCAAAAAACGGACAAGCCATGGAAATATCATGCTAGCTATCTTACGATCATGCAAAGCAATATGACAATGAATGCTCAAGTCATGTTTATGATGATGATGGAAGTTGCATGGCAATATATCTCGGAATGGCTATGGAAATGCCATAATAGGTAGGTATGGTGGCTGTTTTGAGGAAGATATAATGAGGCTTATGTGTGAGAGAGCATATCATATCATGGGGTTTGGATGCACCGGCGAAGTTTGCACCAACTCTTGAGGCGAGAAAGGGCAATCCATTGTACCGAAGAGGCTAGCAATGATGGAAGGGTGAGAGTGCGTATAATCCATGGACTCAACATTAGTCATAAAGAACTCACATACTTATTGCAAAAGTTTATTAGCCCTTGAAACAAAGTACTAATACACATGCTCCTAGGGGGATAGATTGGTAGGAGAAGACCATCGCTCGTCCCCAACCGCCACTCATAAGGAAGACAATCAATAATAAATCATGCTCCAATTTCATCGCATAATGAGAGACCATACGTGCATGCTTCGGGAATCACAAACCTTAACACCAATATTCTTACTAAACCACAATCATTCACTAGTACCTCCCACATATTACCATCTCTATATCGCAAAACTATTGCAAGGAATCAAACATATCATATTCAGTGATCTACAAGTTTTATGTAGGATTTAATGACTAACCATGTGAATGACCAATTCCTATTGACTCTCTAAATAGATATAAGTGAAGCATGAGAGTTTAATTCTTTCTACAAAATATGTGTCCATGCTCTAAAAAATATAAGTGAAGCAAAAGAGCATTCTACAAATGGTGGTTTTCTATGTGTAGAGAAACAGGCAATCCAAACTTCAAATGATATAAGTGAAGCACATGAAGCATTCTATAAGGCCATACTCAAAAGATATAAGTGAAGTGCAAAGAGCATTCTATAAATCAACCAAGGACTATCTCATACCAGCATGGTGCATAAAAGAAAAGGTAAAAATAAACACAAAATATGCTCCAAGAATTTACGCATATCATGCGGACAAAACAAAAACCGAAACATACCGATAATTGTTGAAGAAGGATGGGATGCCTTCCAGGGCATCCCCAAGCTTAGACGCCTGAGTCTCCTTGAATATTTACTTGGGGTGCCTCAGGCACCCCCAAGCTTGAGCTCTTTCCTCTCCTCATTCTTCTCATATCAATACCTCCTCGATCTTCAAACACTTCATCCACACAAAACTTAACCGAACTTCTTATTAGAGGGGTTAGTACATAAAACATCAAATCCCATCATGTCCTGCCATAACATTATTGTATATTTATAATCAATCATTACCCATTGTATGCTTTCACAATTCTATGGCCCCAAGTCAAAGGAGCCTCAACAAGATTTTAAACATAAGCAAATAACGAAACTATAACAACAATATGTGAAAACAGGACAGTCTGTAAAGATGTAGATGGTGCATATACTTCTGTAACTCAAAAAATTCTGAAAAATTAGGACAAAATAAAAAATTTGCATAGCAGTACTGTGTAAAAATTTCAGAAACTTTGACATTCCAGTAAAAAATGTAAATTCATGCGCTACAGCCAAAGTTTCTGTTTTTCCACTGCACATACCAAACAAGCAATCTAATCATCCTAAAGGAAAATCTTGGCACATTATTTTTATAATACAATGGATTTGTACAAGGGGATAATTATTTTTGTTGAAAAGTTTCTGTAATCGAGATTCACAAAGTTTCCATGGGCATGAACAAAGTTCAGACGTCCCCCACTTCAACGGTGTTCGTCTTTCTCACTTTCACTTTTCTTTTTGAAAAGTTTTAGGTTCCCCTCTATATTTTTTTTGTTTTTAAACTTTTTAAAAGCACACAACAGAATAAAATGACTCTCTAAAACTTCCGGGTTGTCTCCCTGGCAGCGCTTTCTTTAAAGCCATTAAGCTAGGCATAAAGTGCTCAAGTAATTGATCCACCCGGATCCCAAGGTATATCAAAGCAAATTTTAATTAACAGTGATTTGTAATTTAGTAGTGAGCAAGAAGCAACATATATCATGCAATGACAAAGTCTAACTCTCTTCCTATGCATCGGCATGTCATAAAAGAACAATTCATGCACATCAAGTAAAGCCCAATACATAACATAAGCAGTTTCTTGCAATTTTATCGTATTGGAAACATAAAGAGGTGGAGATGTAGTTCCTCTCTCATAATAATTGCAAGTAGGAGCAGCAAGCACATGCATATTATACTCATGTGTAATGGTAAAATGCAACCCATCAATATAACCCTTAATAATCGCAAACTTCTCCAATATAGTGTAATTGGGAGAACTCAAAAGATAATAGGACTATCATGCGTGGGTGCAATAGTAACAATTTCATTATTAACATAAGGAACTATAGAAAGTTCATCTCCATAAGCATAATTCATATTGGCATCATGGCCACAAGCATAGCAAGCATCAATTTCATCAAAAAGGGATATTTCAAACGAATCCAAGGGATCATAGCAATCATCATAGCATTCATCCTTCGGTAAGCACGAAGGGAAATTAAACAATGTATGAGTTGAAGAGTTACTCTCATTAGAAGGTGGGCACGGGTAGCTAATCCGCTCTTCCTCCTTTTGTTCTTGGCTCTCCTCGTCATCTTTTTCATCTAATGAGCTCACAGTGTCATCAATTTCTTCTTCCATAGTTTCCTGCAAAATATTAGTCTCTTCTTGGATAGCGGAGACTTTCTCAATAAACTCATTAATATCAGCATTATATTCATAATTCTCATAACAATATTTAAGTATAGCAAAATTTTCAGGTCTATAAACAGAATCATCAAAATCTTCATACTTTTCAAACAAAGATTCAATTTCATAATCACCCTTAAAAGCAACAAATTCTTCTATTCGTTCCACATCATAGTAATCATATATACCATTAGCATAAGAAGCCAAGGTTTCATTACCATTAAATTTACATGAGAAGGGAAGGTGTGGAGCCTTCATCCTAGAGCATCAAGTATAATCATATCTCAAGCATAAATTCCAAGCATACCAATGCAACATTTCAATTTGATCCCATAACAGTTTCCCTTTTTGATTCAAGCGATAATCCCTAAAGTATTCACATTGATCCAACGTGTCTCCCATTATCAAATTGAATGGGGTTTTCTCAGGATTATCGAAGTAGTGTATAATATTTTTCGCATAACAAGCATCGAGGGTTTTAGGAGGTTCCCCATCTCCTTGAGTAGCAAGTACACCTACTTTTTTTTTGGTATTTCATGTTCCATATCCATAAAAAAGATATAAAACAACTAAGAACAGCAAATAAAATCTACTTAGTGATAAAGCAAACAAGCACACACGAGAATATTCACCCCGCGCTATTGCTCCCCGGCAACGGCGCCAGAAAAAGGTCTTGAGAACCCACAAGTATAGGGGATCAGTTGTAGCCTTTCTTGATAAATAAGAGTGTCGAACCCAATGAGGAGCTAAAGGTAGGATTTGTATCCCCTTCAAGTTCTATCGACCATCGATACAACTATACGCACGCTTATCATTCGCTTTACCTAGAACAAGTATGAAACTAGAAGTACTTTGTAGGTGTAAAGAGATAGGTTTGCAAGATAATAAAGAACGTGAAAATAAAAGTTAGGTGCTGTTTAGATAAAGAAACAATTAAGTTAGTTTAACGAGTGTCGAAAAGTGGTGGAAGGATTTGCGAAATTATCCCTAAGCAATTGACTACGTTACTAGACCGATAGCAAGTTTTTATGTGGGAGAGGCCACTGCTAGCATGTCATCCCTTACTTGGAATTTTATGCACTTATGATTGGAACTATTAGCAAGCATCCGCAACTACTAATGTTCATTAAGGTAAAACCCAACCATAGCATTAAAATATATATTGGTCCCCCTTCAATCCCGTATGAATCAATTTCTATGGTAGGCTGAAGCTGATGTCACCCTTGCCCTCCAATGCATAGTACTATCAACATACAATTAAACCTATGGTGTGATCCACACGCGCGCTCATATGATGGGCACCAAAGGACAGCAACATAACGACAAGCAAATTAAACCAATCATAGCAATTCACCAATTACCCGATTGGACAACAAAAATCTACTCAGACATCATAGGATGGCAACACATCATTGGATAATAATATGAAGCATAAAGCACCATGTTCAAGTAGAGGGTACAACGGGTTGCGGGAGAGTGGACCGCTGTAGATAGATGGGGGAAGGTGATGGAGGTGTTGGTGAAGATGACGGAGTTGTTGGAGTAGATCGCCATCACACGATGACTGCCCCGGCGGCGTTCCGGCGCCACCGGGAGAGAGGGGGAGAGAGCCCCCCTCCTTCTTCTTCCTTAACCTCCCCCCTAGATGGGAGGAGGGTTTCCCCTCTCGTCCTTGGCATCCATGTCAGCGAAGGGACGGGAGCCCCTCCGAGATTGGATCTCTCTCTTTGTTTCCTTCTATTTTTGCCTTCCCAGATTCTGGCTTTTCATCATTTCTTAAATTCCCGGAGATCCGTAACTCCGATTGGGCTGAAATTTTAACTCGATTTTTATCTGGATATTAGCTTTCTTGCAGCAAAAGAAGGGCACCAACCGCCTTACAGGGGCCCCACAAGCCCCCTGGCCGCGCCCAGGGTAGGGGGTGCCCCTAGGGCTTGTGGGCCCCTCGGGCATCGTCTCGCGTTGATTCTTTTTCCCAAATATCACAAATATTCCAAAATAAATCTTCGTAAATTTTTATCGCGTTTGGACTTCATTTGATATGGGTATTCTGCGAAACAAAAAACATGCAACAAACAGGAACTGGCACTGGGCACTGGATCAATATGTTAGTCCCAAAAATAATATAAAAAGTTGTCAAAAGTAAATGAAAGTTGTAGAATATTGGCATAAAACAATAAAAAATTATAGATATGACGGAGACGTATCACGATGCCCCTGACTCGGGCCACGTCGCACTGGAGTTCGGCTGCCATCCGGGCCCGGTGCTGCTCCCGAGCTCTATTGTTTCGGTCGAGCCAAGCTTGGCATCCGTCCCTTCTAGCGGGAGGGTATCCTCTAGATCCGTAGATGGATCTTGCCTGACCTGTTCTAGCATCCAGGTCGTGCCGTAGATCGTATTCGTATTCTGGCTGCACTGCCTCCTTGCCTTTTCGGCGAGGGGGAGCTGGTGGGTATTCGGCCTCTCCAGTCGGCCTATCCCATCCTTGAGGAGGTGGTCGGGCTGGTCTGCGTGAGTATATCTTGGGGGTGTGGGCTCAAGGGCCTCGTCATCGAATTCTGGCAGCAGTTTCCGCTTTGGGTAGCTTTTGGTTTGCCGTTCATAGCCGTACCCTTCTTCGGCTGCTAGGAATTTTGTCCATCTATCATTGAGTGTGTCTTGTTCGGCTATTAGCTGTTGCATCTTCTTCTTCAAGCTTCGTGCAGTGGCTATAAGTTGTCGCTTGAACCTCTCTTGGTCCAGCGGATCCTCAAGGACGATGAAATCCTCGGCTCCGAGGCTAACCTCCTCTTCGGAGAGGGGGAGGTAGTTACTATCCTCGGAGTCATTGAGGTCCTCGGGGTTATACTGATCCTCGTGCCCCTCAGATTCACCTAACTGTTGCTCGGGGGCGACGGGGTCGCTAAGGTCTTGCATATTGTCCGGGGTATTGTTTTCTCCGGTGCCCATATTGCTTTCCCTGCCCCTGCGCCCCTTGGATAATCTGCGCTGTCGTCTGCGTTTGGGTGGCTCCTCGCCGGGTTTATTGCCATCTTTTTTAGGGGTGCCATCGCCGTTCTTCCTGTTGGGGCCGTCGCCCTTGTTGTTGGGGGTGTCCACCATGCAGACATCGTAGGCGGAGGTGGCCATCCACCGTCCGGTGGTGGGAGGGGTAGTAGCAGTGTGAGCCGTGGCGTCGGCATCTTCATCCATGTTGTCCACCTCCTCGGAAGCCTAGTCCAACGTGTCGGTTAAATCTTCGACGGTGGCCACTAAGTGGGTGGTGGGTGGGGCGTAAAAATTCCCGTGGCTCGCCTCAAGACCAAGCCAAACGTAGGTCGAGGATGGGTCAGCCGTGATGTTCATCATTTGGATCCAATTTAGCATCTCGCTTAAAAGGGCGAGACTAGCCGGATTGGTATCAAGAATTTCTTTGGGGTCAACCTCCGGTATGGTGGTGCGAGGGGCGAGTCCGGCTATGTTTGACGCCTGTGTTCGGACGCCGAAGTCACATCCAGGCTTGAAGTCGGATGCAAGGTAAAGGAGCTAAGTTCGGGCGGGGTTGACTCCCGGTCTTCGGACGCAGAGGTCGCATCCAGGCTTGAAGCCGGAATTGAGGCAGGGGCCAACCCCGGGATCGGGTCGGAAAGAGAGCCCGAAGTCAAAGCTTCAGAGTTTTCGGGCACCTCGGGTAAGGCCGAGAAGCTGGTGAAGATCGGGTCGCCCCATGCGTCGATGATGTACTCCAGGTTGCCAAACCTAATTTGATGCTCAGGGGCAAAGCTGTCGACATGGTTGAGGTGACCCGCCGAGTTGGCATGCAGAACGATGCCGCCAAACGCGAAAAGCTAGCCGGGGGCAAATATGCCCTTGGTGCGGATGCCATCTTTGATGATTAGGCGAGCCATTGATCCTTCAGTGATCCATCAGCGGAACTCTCAATGAAAGCACCAATGTCGGTGTCAAAACTGGCGGATCTCGGGTAGGGGGTCCCGAGCTGTGGATCTTGGATCAATGGGGAACAGGAGACAAGGGGACAGTGTTTACCCAGGTTCGAGCCCTCTCGAAGAGGTAAAACCCTACGTCCTGCTTGATTGTATTGATTTGTATATGATGGTTACAGAGTCGATCTACCACGAGATCAGATGAACTAAACCATAGGTAGTAGGATGATGATTCTTCTTCTAGCCTCTACGGACTAAACCCTCTGGTTTATATAGGCACCAGGGGTATCTAGTGTTATCTATAGTCGGTTACAATGAAGGAAATAGCATGCCGATTCTTCGATCTAGCCTTGGAGTACACACCAAGGCTCCAAAGGTTTCCTATCCGAGCACGAGGTCATCTTGAAGCTTGACCTTCTTATAGTCACAGAACAGCCCACCTGTCCGGCCCAGGATAGATAGGTCGGCAAGCCGAGGATCCCTTAGTCCCAGACTCCCTCAACGAGGGGGTTGAGGACGACGTTGAGGGCGTCGGGGATGCGGCAGACATTGGAGTCAGTGGAAGGCGAGGGCGAAGGTGACGGCGGGGATGTTCGAGGCGGTGGCGGACAGCGAGGACGTTCGATGCGGTGGCGGTTGACGGCGAGGGCGACAGGGATGATGAGGACGAGGGGGGCATCGCCGACCTAGTAGGCGTCGGAGGGCGAGCACGACGGTGGCGACGTCGGAGGCTGATAACCCACAAGTATAGGGGATCTATCATAGTCCTTTCAATAAGTAAGAGTGTCGAACCCAACGAGGAGCAGAAGGAAATGACAAGCGGTTTTCAGCAAGGTATTTTCTGCAAGCACTGAAATTATCGGTAACAGATAGTTTGGTAATAAGATAATTCATGACGGGTAACAAGTAACAAGTGTAGCAAAGGTGGAGCAAGGTGGCCCAATCCTCTTTATAGCAAAGGATAAGCCTGGACGAACTCTTATATAAAGCAAAGCGCTCCCGAGGACACATGGGAATTATCATCAAGTTAGTTTTCATCATGCTCATATGATTTATGTTCGCTACTTTGATAATTTGATATGTGGGTGGACCGGTGCTTGGGTGATGTCCTTACTTGGATAAGCCTCCCACTTATGATTAACCCCTCTCGCAAGCATCCGCAACTACGAGAAAAGAATTAAGATAAATCTAACCATAGCCATGGAACATGTGGATACAAATCAGCCCCTTACGAAGCAACGCATAAACTAGGGTTTAAGATTCTGTCACTCTAGCAACCCATCATCTAATTATTACTTCCCAATGCCTTCCCCTAGGCCCAAATCATGGTGAAGTGTCATGTAGTCGATGTTCACATAACACCACTAGAGGAAAGACAACATACATCTCATCAAAATATCGAACGAATACCAAATTCACATGATTACTTATAACAAGACTTCTCCCATGTCCTCAGGTACAAACGTAACTACTCACAAAGCATGCCCATGTTCATGATCAGAGGGGTAATAAATATCATTAAGGATCTAAACATATGATCTCCCTCCAAATAAACCAACTAGCATCAACTACAAGGAGTAATCAGCACTACTAGCAACCCACAGGTACCAATCTGAGGTTCTGAGGCAAAGATTGAATACAAGAGATGAACTAGGGTTTGAGAGGAGATGGTGCTAATGAAGATGTTGATGAAGATTGACCCTCCCACGATGAGAGGATCATTGGTGATGACGATGGCTTCGATTTCCCCCTCCCGGAGGGAAGTTTCCTCGGCAGAATCGCTCTACCGGAGCCCTAGATTGCTTCTACCCAGGTTCCGCCTCGAGACGGCAGCGCTTCGTCCCGAAAGCTTCCTTCTGATTTTTCTAGGTCAAAACCTTTCATATAGCATAAGATGGACACCGGGGGCTGGCCAGGGGGCCCACAAGCTTGGGAGGCGTGCCCTGGGGGGTAGGGTGTGCCCCCCAGGCTTGTGGCCACCTGCACTACAAAAAAAAGACACATCCATAACATTTTGGCCCGAACGAAAAGTTTTTCTGTCATGCTTATGACACTTCTATGAAGATAATTGTGACAAAACCATGTATCATTGTAGATGTGGTAGGCTCCTACTTCTATGACAAAAAACCATGACAGAAAATAGGCTTTTTGTCCTGGGCGGGCCGGGGACGCACCTGCATGACATTCTTTGGGCCGTCCATGACGGAAAAAATCGTGGTAGAAGCGAGGGCAAGGAAAATTTCGCGGAGTTCCCGGTTACGTTGGGTGGTCGGGGCCGAGCGATGCATGGAGGTTTGCGCGTTTCTCTCGTACACGTACGCGCGTGTGTGCGAGGCGTTGGGCTCTAACTAAACCCGAGTGAGGTGTTCACTTACTGAACCCGAGCAATTGCACTAGCTACGTTACTGAACCCGAGCGATCGATCCCTTGGCTGTTAACTGAACTCAAGTGATTGCCTCGCTACTGCTGCTAACTAAAGCCGATCGAACCAGTGACCGTTGTTGGGGGTTGGATGAACAGTTCCCGGTGGGGGTTGAATGAATAGGACCCCGTGGTAGTAGGCCGTTGCCGATGGATGAAAAGAACCCCGAGGAGGCCGCCACACCCCAGCCGGTTGGGGTGGATGAACAGGACCCCGTGGAGGGCTGGTTGAACAGTAGCCAGTGGAGGCTGGAGGAGGTCAACGGTGGATGAACAGTAGCAGGTGGAGGCTGGAGGAAGTCGACGGTGGATGAACAGTAGCCCGTGGAGGCTGGAGCGAGGTAGTAGACGATGGATGAACAGTAGCCCGTGGAGTCCTGTTTTGCGGTACACCACACCCCTCCCAATAAACAGGACCCCGTTTTGACCGTAGGCGCTCCAACACAAGTCTGTTTCCTCCGTTTTGCGGTACGCCACACCCCTCCCGATCAACAGGACCCCATTTCGGCCGTAGGCACTCGAACAGAAGTCTGTTTCCTCCGTTTTGCGGTACGCCAGACCCTTCACGACGAACAGGACCCTGTTTTGACCGTACGCGTTTGAACAGAAGGCCATTTCCTCCATTCTGCGGTACGCCAGACCTTGTTTCGACTGTTCCGTCCAAGCCAGTTGGCTCCCGATGAACACGAGCATTCTGTTGCCTCCCAATGAACACGACGCAGTTTCTCCGTTCTGACCCAGCCGGTTGGCTTCCGATGAACAAGACGCCGTTGCTGCCATCCGTTGCCTCTCCATGTACACGTGCCCTGGCCGTACGTATGCGCGAGTAGCTAGGCGTTCGAGACCCTGCCCGTATGTACGTACGTGGCCGTATTTTTTGGCATCTGACTGTACGTACGTGTACACGGTTTAGAAGGGAATGCCTGAATTGCTACGTCGGGGGCTCTACTACTACACGTGCCGCTGCTTGCTCGGCCAAGGTTCATCCAGAGAGACCGATTGACCAGTATGTACGTACGCGTTCGCGACCAGACAGAAAACGCTACGTACGCTTTGACCGGGTGGGTCCCAGTTGTCAGGGAGGATTAGGACGCACTTCCTTGCGTGCAAAGATATAGCTGGTGGGTCCCAGCTGTCAGGGGGAAGAATCTTTTTTTCCGTAATATGGACGCACTTCCTTGCATGCGAAGATGTAGCTGGTGGGTCCATCTGTCAGCCTCACCGTGTAGAGTCCTCTTCCGATGGTTGTCATTCGTTGACCATGTTGACCACGCTGCGCAGACAGCATCCAGGCAGTGGACGACGGCGAGGCATAGGAAGGGAATGACACGGAGCTAGGGAAGATGAGGCAGGTGGATGCCCACACGGAGGGAAGTATGATGGTTCACAGTTTCGGCTGCGGTGTGAGGCTGCCGTCGCCAGAGAAAAACAGGAGGTGTTGGTGAGTAGAGGAATGGCCTGGATGGCAATGGGAGTAGGGTGGGCCGGTGAGTCCTGCACGGCAGCACAGCCGGCCATGGGAGGCGGTAGCAGGCGGTACCGCCGGTGGTGGTTTGGGCGGCTGAAGCAAGAATATCCGAGATTGAAAAAGCACGACATCCCTTGTATGGACATCCAACGGCCACTGCTGCTAGAATCGTGTGTTCACTATAAGTTGACAAAGCCTTGCGTACGCGTGAACTTAGTAGGCCCACAAGTGTGTGGCAGAGAACATATAGCCCATTTGTGATTTGTAATAATGTACAGCCCATTTTTGAATTCTAATGGAATTTACTACAGCCCACTTATAGTTTGTTAAAATTACAGCCTATTTTCTAGCCAGGACAACGATTAATAATTTCAACCAACTGCTCAAAATAGAAAACAACAAAATTTCCCACATTTTGATGGGATCCAAAATATTTTTATCCCGAAATTTTGAGTCAGATTAAATATAATTTCAAAATAAATTTGTATTTGGTAAAAATCAAACGAAATATTGCACGCGCAACAAGTAATGAAATTAAAAAATTTAAAATCCAAAAATAATATTTTGTTTACTAATTACCTGTTTGGTGCGTTTTTTATAGTTACAGCCCAGTTTTTATAATTGCATCCCATTTATTATTTCTTAAAGCCCATTTTCTTGTTAAGCCTAATGCATCCCTCCTATGAAAGATTTGCAGCCCAGCGGGGCGGAGAATAACAAGTTAAGCTGGGCTGGGTATTCCTAAAAAAAAGTATAGCTGGGCTAGCCATTTTCACCTTGAAAATTTAATATCTGGGCTGGATATTTGGTCGACATAAAATAATAGCCTGGGCTAGACGGGCCACAGCCCGCCCAGTTGATACCCTGCTCCTCTGAACAACAACAAAAACATCGCTCAAGAAAAACTCTGCTCACACCTCAAAAAACAAATACTGCTCGAGCTGTTGGGTCCCAGCTGTCGGCCGCTCTTGTGCAATTCTCTCGTTTATTGACTATATAGGTTGACAATGGTGTGGGACCGTGATGTCAGGAAACCAGGAGGAAGCAAAAAAAATTATAGTTGTACTATATAATAAGGAGGCACTTGCGTACGTGCGACTATGGCCCTGGTGGGTCCCCACTGTCATCCTCTCCAAGTAAAGTCATTTCCTGATTCCTCGTGTTTGTTGACCATGTTGACAACGCAAGACGGCGGTGCCACAACGAGCGCAACAACTCGAAGGACGACGGAGAGGGTCTCGCGGGCCCTATGGATGGTCTGATACAGCGCCCGCTGCTCATTCAGGAAGCCAGGATCATAGGGCCACATGTCCGCGATGGCATTGTCGTTCGCTTGTTCACCGGTGATTCGTCCCTCCGTGAGCCGGTGCTCATTGAGGAGACGGAGGTTGCAGCACAGGTCCTCCTGCGCTGGTGGCTCTTCCGCCATTAGGGCGTCGAAGTGCAGCCGCACCTGCTCTATGGTGAACACAGCATGAACCGGCTTGGGCGGTGGCGCCGGCTCCTGGTCGGAAGCCACGTCCATCGTCTGATTGTCGTAGCTAAGCTCGGCGAGCTCGCTGGCGAGCCAGCATGTCCGGCTGCTAGACCGGACCGCTGCCAAGCACGAGTCTGACCGCCCTGGCCCACATAGACCCCCTCCGCCCACGCGCGCTTTCCGCCTGAAACGGTCAGCGCCGCCCGCGCCACTTCCCGGTGCAGGCGATTGCTTCACGTTCAAACAACACAAGTGACATCCGTCTGTCCGTCTGCCGCCCACATTAATGATACACGGTTGCCGAGGCGGCTACTCCGGCGCCACCCGTCCGTCCCTCTGCCGCCCACCATTGCTATATAAACTGCTGCACCGGCCATAGCCGCAGTCATCCGCCTCCGTTCCCTTTCTCCTGTCCACACCACTCCCACCATGGCTTCCTCGTGCTCCAGCGCTCTTCGGGACGGGCGGACGACGGACCAAAAGGAGATAGCAGCCATTGCTGCCAACTGGCTGGCCGGCAGGCAGCCGGAGGATGACAACGTCCCAATGGAGAATGTGGTAGTCGATGATCCGGCGCCAACCCCCTCCTCCGCGCCATCGTCTCCGGTGCATTGCACCATGACCATCGGCGAGGCCCATGCCCAATACATGGACATGGTGAGGCAGAAGCGTGAGGAGCAGTTCCCGGAGGTGCAGGTCGACTCCGCCTACAACCACCATGTCCTCCAGGAGCACCTGCAGGCGGAGGAGCAGATCGTCGCGGAGCGGGCGGAGCAGGAGGCGCTGCTCGAGTCATACCGCTCGGCCCGCGAGAGCCGCCTCGCGCGCTGGCGGTACCGCATGCGGGTGGCGGAGGTTGCGGCCGGCTACAAAGAGGGCGAAGAAGCGGGCGAGGCACTGTTTGGTGAGACCGACGATGAGGCAGAGGACAATGCCGGCTCCGCTGAGGCCCCGCCCCGCCGGCACCGAGGCGGAGGACTTCGCCAGCTTCGTGGAGGCCCTGCTTCACCGAGGCCCCGTCCTGCCCACAACGAGGAAGAGGACATCGCCGGCTCCGCCGAGGCCCCGCCCCGCCGCCACTGAGGCGGAGGACTTCGCCAGCTTTGGCGAGGCTCTGCTCCGCCAAGGCCCCGCCCCGCCAACAATGAGGCAGAGGACATCGCTGGCTCCGCCGAGGCCCCACCCTGCCGGCAACGAGGGGGAGGATTTCCCCCGCTCCGCCGCGACACCGCCCCGCTGGCAATGAGGCAGAGGACATCGCTAGCTCCGTCGAGGCCCCGCCCCGCTGCCAACGAGGCCGCGCCACACAGAAAACGAGGAAGAGTAGAATACGGTAGGTCGCCGCCGCTCGGGTCCAAGTAAGGCCACCGCTGCTACCCTCCGGTTGAAGCCAAGCTTGGCGGGTTGAACATTGACGGCCGATTAGCTGCTTGGTGGCGACGTGGAGTCGGACAGCTGAGCTGGAGAAGAAGCTTCTATTCGGCTCAGCCGGACATGGGAAATGGACGTCGGAGATCATAGATTAGGTTAATTAATTATAGCTCCAGCGCACCCCTTTTTAGTTGAAGAATGTATGAAATGTAATGAAATCCGGCAAGTTTATATGAAATCCGGCCATGTATGAACGAATTTAGTCCGATTAGTTTGAATTCTTGTGTCACTGGCATGAACATGCAAAACAATAATTATTCTCAGGACGCACGGTGATCACCTCGTTTGCAGCAGTTTCACACGTACAAAAAGTTTGAGCAGCTTTTTAGCATGCCTGTACATTGCAATCAAACTCACGGGCCTGGCAATTCATAGAGAACATTCAAAACAATAGATGATTATGCATCTCAATGATTCACACGTCAGAGCCAATATTTACTTCGCAACTAAAGAATAAAGAAAAATCGATCGATGCTACTGACGGCAAAGGGCGTCCCATTCCAAAATATCAAATGCATGTCTTCTTGCTAACATCAATGAGCAAAATTTGACATGTTGTCCCATTCAAATGCGTGTCTTTTTGCATACATCAATGAGCAAACTTTGACAGGGTTTTCCCATTCCAAAATATCAAATCCCTATGATTGTGGAATGGGCGGGGTTTGCCATCAGTTTGCACATTGACATGTCACCTTGTGCTAAATAAACCAGCTATTCTTTTTGTGCAGTTCCACTAAAATCAACCAACTTCGCGAACATATCGGCACCTCCTTTCTTCTAGCTAATTTTGTGGTTGGAGGTGGAAATGAATGATTCGAGAACATTCGATGTATTGAGCATCCATGTTTGCATAAATACAAAAAAAGTGATTAGTATAAAGCAAACTGTATTATGAATTTACAGTTTAAAAAGGCACCTACATGATCCATGCAGAGCACACATTTAAAAAAATGGAACTCACCAGAAAGAATCCTAAAACAACATTGTATTGGCCATCACAGCAACAAAGATGGAGATCTGTGAGTCCTTCTGAGCTGAAGTTAGTTTGTTCTTGTGGGCAGTAATGTAACCATCCTTCAACTGCTCCTTCTGATAAGAAGAGAGGCTTGGCTTCTTCATCCTGGCATAATCGGAACTAGGCACTTCATGTACTCCATATTTTTCTTCAGAGGAGGATGATCCTGTTGTGCAAAGACAAGAGAACAACTAAATGCTAGCATCCCTGTTTGCTCAAAAAAAAGGAAAGGAAATATTTAAAACAGCCATTACATTAACAATGGGAGTAACTGATGAAATGTATAGTCGCAAAGAGATGCATCCTCATTATCCTCATAGGAAATGATATGATACCAAAGACAGCAGCTCAACTTGAACTGTATTATTACTTAATTTTATCAGTGGCTATAATGGTGGCAAACCGGTGCCTCAATTTATTAGCAGCCTTAGATTAACATGCAAAACAATACCACTTTCTCATGACAATAGCTAAACAGTAGCACAACACCAATAGAGATGACAAAGCTCAATCATATGGATGAAATCCGTGGGCTGGTACCAACCTTTGTCAGGAGGCTTATTGTGTAGAGCATACAGATGAAGCATTTCTCCGGAACCATCCGTTATTATCTACTATGGTTGCCATGCTTACTATAAACTCCTCGATTAGTTTAATGTTTCCAACATCTTCCTGTGCAGTTCCACTAAAATATATGTTATTTTCAAACAAGATCCATGTTTGCACAAGTAGACATAATTACATATTACATTAAGAGTGGCATCAAATCACAGTGGCAAACAAATTGCTCGTTCCAGCCATAGCAATAAATTAAGATGCAAAACTATATCATTACTTGTGTCATCACGGTTCCAGTGCTTCATTACAGCATCGGAAGTTGATTTTTATTGTTCTTTCGCTTGTTCTTCCCCTTCATCACTTGGTTCAATAACAGACAAGCTTTGCCTTCAATGTAAGATTTGGCATGTCAATTAGGGAGCACAAGTATAGCACTAAACAACAACATTAATTTTCTGACGGCAGTCGCAAAATACAGGCCAACAGTTGTGAAATATCATTATCTTACCTCAATGGGATATTACAATGCACATACAGATTGGAAGTCTGGTCTCCTTTTGTGCAGTTCACTAAAATCAAGCAACATTACCATATAAGTAGCACAACATATCAAAGCACGCTGCACAATCATGTAGAAGAAGGCCAGTACTGACCTCTCATGATGCAGAATTCAAACAACTCACAAGAAGAAGATCTGAAACAAATTTGCCAACACGGATAGGAAGTCAGATCTCCTCTCATGTAGTTCCACTAAGATCAAGCAATCAAGCAACGTTGTCGGTGTGACATTTTAGCTGAACTGCACAAAACACTCTTAAAACAAAAGTGTTTTGTGCAGTGCAACAAAAGGTTGCAATAGCAACATGGTGAAGTAGATAACCCTGTTTACACAGAGGTGCAAAGGAAACAATTACTGGTCAATAATGGTGGATGACACAGAAGCCCACAAAAAGAAGCATCTAACTTATCTAAATGGGAAAGAAAGCAAGACAGTAGCATTTCTCAAACAGTGGCATTGATTCATATTAATAGAGAGATTATATTAACAATAAAATTCGTTAAACATGTAATTTGCTTTTAACTGTGGCATTGCTTCAATTTTCCAGCGGCATTATTAGATTAACAACAGCTAAAGAGTTGTACGGGGCAGTGGACGCACCAGCACCATGTGCATCTACCGATGTATAAAGGGGTGATGCACAGTCTGTTGCAACAAACAACCAAGGAGCATATTTGTGTTGGTCCCAGTTTTGTTATCTTTAGACACCTTTCCCTATGTGAGGGCAGCAAATCTAGTCCTGCTCAAACTCTATAGCCTTGTCCCCCACCCACAGAAAGATCAGTTCGTTACAGATGTGTGTACTGCGTTTGTCACTATTTTCCCTTTTCGACCAACATAGGTGTTGGATAGCCAGTCTGTACTACTTCCCCCCCCCCCCTTCCTTTCCTCTTTGAACCACATCCTAGATTCATGCTAGACAACTTTCCCCACTACTTTCCTGTTTGATCCAACACCTAGATTCAAGTGCAGAAGCGGAAAAAATCCACATGCAGCTAGAGCAATGCATGTGGATTAAGTAAATTATACCTTAAGGTTCTCGGGGTGTGGCTCAGTGGGCGGCCAGAGGCCGATCTGCACACACTATGTACGGCAGCAAAAAAGAAGGGGTCGGAGGCCCTCCCGTGCTGCCACTGGGTGAAAGAGAACAGCGGCACCGGTAGTGGATTCCCTCCCTCGCCGACGGCGACAGCATTAAGCATCCTTCCCTTCCCCGGCGGACGTGATCCTTCCGGCTCTTTGACCAGCAGTGAGGGGAGAGAGAGAGTCAGAGGCCAACACAGTCTTGTTTAGATCTGGAGAGGGTGAGAGAGTGAAGAGAGCAACTACAAGCGTTGAGGCTCCAGCGTGTATATATATAGTGGAGAGAGAGTGTGAAGAGAGCAAACCCTAGAAAACAAGCGTCGAGGCTGCAGCGTATATAGTTGGAGTGGTTTTCTTTTTCTCTCCAAAAAAATCATTTTAAATTATGCACGAAACGGAACTCTTTATTTAACGTAGTGAAGAAAAATACTAGGGCAATGCTAATACATGAAGAAAATTTAACGCTTGAAGGAGTCAACTCGCAATTAGCGATGCACGCCTCCCGGTCGCACTTACTATCGTTCACGTGTGGTACATGACCCTCCGAAGTGAACAACAACTGAACCACACACGGTCAAAATATCGGAAAGGTGGGCTGCACCATCCTCCAATTTTAAATATTTTTGAGAAATTCAATTTTAATTACTTTGTATGTACACTTTGCTCTCTTCCAATAATTTTGGGCACTTGTATTCGGCCTAAGTCAGTGTGCCACCGTATCTCGTACTACTACCTCCGTCCAGGTTTTTACGCCACATCATATATTTTTTGTCAAAGTTTGACCAAATTTTTTAACTACTCCCTCCTTTCCGGTTTATAGGGCTTAAATTTGAAATCTCATCAACCAAGGCAGATGATGAGTGGAGAAATGTACTCCGTCTCGCAGTTTACAAAATTACTCAAACTATAATCTGCATTAATTACAATATATTCATGGACGACCACTAAATGAGTAGGAATGGTTACATGCACTGGTTGGTTTCTTTTAATCTTTTTTATGTGTTCTAAATGCTTTTATATTTCTTTACGGAGTATTTTTAATAAATTTTGCCAACATAATTAACTAGTGGCAAAAATTCATAACCAACGTAATTAATACGGCCACCGGCCGTCTGCACACATTTATTTTCTAGCACATTTCTTTTCATCAACGACATTTTGATACAGGGAAGTACATTCACCAGTTCTTTGCTAGGAGAGCAAGACCAAAGAAAACAAGAACCACAATTAGACATTTTAAAAGATATCCAATTTCCATAACTGCTCCCACTAATTGTACTAATATCTTCTCTATGTCTTCATTGTTGATATGTGGCTTCTCGAGCTTGCACACTTCTTTCTTCTTCGATTCTAAAGAACTAGACATTGCTTCACATCTAATATCATCTCTAGTCTCATCTCTAGCCTCTATTCTAGCAAGGAGTGCAAGAGCATCTACCAAATTTTGTGCTATCAATAGATCGATGTATTCTTCTTCCCAAAACCAAAACCTAAAACCATCCTACACACAAGTTTGAGTATAAGCTGCTAAACATGCGCCAAATAAGGGAGCACAGCCGAATAAAAAGAAGTACTGCGCACCTTATCTTTTTCAGCCTTGATGAACACCCATCCGAGATGTTCTGGCGTGGTCGAAACGCAGCGCAGGACCTGTCGCGGGCAGCCATCGCACTTTATGAGCGGCAACGATGAACCGACTAGCCGCTGGGCCAGGGCCAAGCCCAGACGATGGCCGGTCGTGTCTTTGCCGGCGATCCGCCGACGGGATAGATCCGAGCGGCTAGAGGTGGATTCAGTACCTGCACGAGACATGGAGGCATTGCCATTGTTGTGCGACCCGGTACCCGGACAATCCGTGCCAAGGCGCAGTCGCAGGCGGCCGGAATGCTCCAAATCCGACAGCCGCGTGCGTCAAATCCCGCGGCCGCAGATATAGCAGTTGACCGCCGCCACCGGGATGAGAGATGCACAGATCTGGCCGTCGTTCTGTGGTCGGCTGGGCTATAGTGTGAGGCAGCGACTGTGTCTCCTACGGACGTGCGTGTACCTCTTCTCTTCTTGTATGTACTCCATTTATCTCACTTCTTGTGGCTTCCCACTCCCACGATATTCCTATTCTATGAACCCTTGTGTGTGTGTGTGTGTGTGTGTGTGTGTGTGTTTAACAACATGTGTGTGTTAGAGAGAGCACACATGGACCTACAGAGAGATGGTGTGTAGTACTACGAGGCCGCGAGAGTCGGTGCATCCTCTAGTTTCTGGGCATCCGGTCGGGACAGCTGCCACGCCCGCTCCTGACCACCCTGGCCCACCCAAGGCCCCTCCATCGCCCGCGTGCGCTTCCTGCCCGAAAAGAATCGGTGCCGCATTCATGCCCGGGCAGGGCGGACGCAACCTCTCACTGGCGCATGCATTGAAGGGAGAAGCGGATTCAACGAAGAGTGATGGTTGCTTCGTCTGTCCAACTTACTGCCAGGTCTATGTGATTTGACGGCTCATTGGTCATTATTACTAAGGTGGTACGACGGTGCTAAGTCTAAGTTGTACTGTACACTTTACTTTGGTGCATGACACATGCACCGGATGCTGGATGTCCCACGTTTCGGTGAAAGGAGGTAGAGTGCGAAAGCAACGAAAACACGGCAGTTCAGTGATTACATGGCCCACCTCACACTATCACCATATTTTTTTGGACCCCATGCGACACATAACTCTTTAGTACACAGTACTGTAATTTCTCAGCGAGATAAAATTGTACAATGCTATGAAGCTTTCAGCTTATGTTTCATGTATCTTGCGTCCAAGCCCTCAAAAAAATGTATCTTGCGTCCAAGGTTGCCCCATTGCAACATTCCATCAAATACAAAGGAGACTAACATGCATGCTATTGCATCTCAATGATTCACAGATCATAGCCAATATGTACTCACTCCATTCCAAAATAAGTGTCTCAACTTTAGTACAAAGTTGTACTAAAGTTGACACTTATTTTGGAACAGAGTCAACTAAAGAAAAAAAATGATCCATGCAGTCCCTAGGCCATGAACCCTAAACCCTAACCAGGCTTTAATTTGCTGGCGACGTCGAACCTTCCAAAGAAATGAAGTTTGCAACTTTTTGACCATCGGATCATTTTGTGCAGTTTCACTAAAATCGAGCTGAGCATCCCTGTGGAAAGAAATTGAAGAAGTGTGGTTAAAATAAGACTACTGGGACTAGTTGATGAGACATAAACTCATCACAAATACAGTAGAAGCCAGTAGAGGTACGTGCGGGGCAAAGAAGTAGAGAAATATCCACATGGAGCGATGTGGGCAGCTGGGGCAATGGTGCAAGCCGGCTGTAAAGGAAGTTGTACCTGAGGGATGTCGGGATGTAGCTAGAGGGCGGCGGGAGGCGGCATCTACCCACGTCGCGGCAGTGAGCAAGGGACGAAGGCAACCGCACCGGCTTTGTGAGAGAGAACGGCGTGGACCCCTAATCGGGACGCACCGACAGTGGGTTTTCGCCATCACTGACGGTGACCGCATCTACACAAAGCATCCACCCCTTCCCCCGGCAGACGTGATCCGCCCGGATGTGTGACTAGAGATGTGGCCACAGTTGTTTTGTGTGAAAGAGTGTGAAGAGAGCAACCCCAGCAAGCAACCGTGTAGGCTCCTCGCTATGTATATAGTGGAGCGGTTTCTTTTTCTCTCCATATGAACCTTTTTATATTGCGTACGTGCCACTAAAGAAAAAAAACTTCATTTATAAATAATGCAGCACTGTTCATGCGTGGTTCCCGACCCTCCATTATCCCTGTTTGGATACTCGAACTTAGCTAGAGGTTATAGTTAGTTTCTAGCTCATGACTAACCCTGAACTAATTCTAGCCAAAGAGGTGTTTGGATGACAGGGTTAGATTGACAATAAATGCCTCAGGAGAACTAGCTCCAATTAGCACCTCTTGGGTGGGATAGTTTTTTTGGGTGGGTTAGATGCAACTAGCTCAAACTAGCCCTCATGTTTGGATACTTTTGGGCTATTTGAGCCCAAACTAGCTCAAACTAACTCTAACCCATGGATCCAAACAGGGCCTTAAGTTAGTAACTACTACTAGACGCGTCAAATTATCACATGGGCTGCATCATCGTACAAAAATGAGCTCCACCGTGTCACGTGTGTGGTTGGGGAAGACGCAAAGAGTGCTACGTGCGTGGGTGCGCGCACCTCTTCTCTTCGAGCATGGTTATTAAAAGTATAGCCAACTACTCTACCACACGGTTATTATATGGGCAAAGAGTATAGGCAGTAATAATGACTAATAAGCCGTCAAATCACGAGGCCAGCCTTTCCCTATGTTTGACTGAGGAAGCAGCCATCCACTATTGCAGGATGCTGCTAACGCGACACTACAATCAGAGACCCTTCGACGAAACTGTGTGCGATGCAATAATCGCAAACGGTGATGTAAAAAACCATCAAAAAAGATGCAAAACATTTGCGATGGCGGATACATCAAACACGGTTTGGATTTTAGTTGCGTGTGCGATTCGGGGCATACTGTTCAGTACAATGAACTGTTTGTGATGATGTAGAACAACAGAAACGGGCAGCCAGATGAAGGTGTGTGCGATATACGGCATATAGTTCACTTGGATGAACTGTTTGTGATTAGGCAGAACAAAAGAAACGGTCAGCCAGATCAAGGTGTGTGCGATAGAGGGCAAACAGTTCACTCAGATGAACTGTTTGCGTTGAGCCAAGAGAACAGAAACGGTTCAATTTAACAAGATGTGTGTGATACGCGGCAAACAGGTCTGTAATCAGAAATGTGTGCGAAGACCGATAATAACACAGACGATTGCTGCTAATAAGACATGTGTGTTGTGCGTTGGGATTGCATACAGAACAACAATATATATATATATACACACACACTTATAAGGACATGGTTGCATAACCAAATTAAACATCCAATTAAATAGGTGGCTACTACACACATGACATTTGCACACACCAAAGTAAACTATTACATGCATAATTACATAGGTGGCTACTACACACATGAAATTTGCACACACCAAAGTAAACTATTAAATGCATAATTAACTAGGATAAACGATCATCTGATCACCATCTACTTCTTGGGACGCTTGCCGCTACTGCTCTGCTTGTGGCTCAATCCGGCCTCATCGATTTCGGTAACGAGGCAGATCCTCATGTCAACGATCCGCCTATGCATCTCGTAGCATGTGTACACGCTCTTGGCCGCGAACCTGAGGTGTGGTTCATCCAGTTGACGCGTCTAGGCCCCGTGCCAGGATACGGTATTTGTTCTCTTGGCATCCTACTTCATCTTTTCGTAGTAGAGGTAGATGATGGCCAAGGCGAGTTCAACCAGGGAGTCCTTCTTCGTGCTGCCCCAGACCCTGTAGTGCTCACGGATTTCGACAAGGTTCTTGCAGGCCAAGCTCGTAACCTTGAGCGCCTTTACATCATTGTAGGTTTCCACCATAGCGAACTTGTAGTCGGTGCTGTTGACAAACCTGGCGAAACGGTCGCAAGGCTCTGTGGCCATGCAGTAGTGGAAGATGAGGACATGATGGCGCACGCACAACTAGGCGACGGCAACCTTCTGATCTTTGCTGGGATGACCGTCGGTGTACTGGAGGTCGATGCCGACCACCTTGTACTTGTCTCGAGCAAGCAACTGCTCCACGGTGTTGATGTAGTCGTCCACCACGGCCGGGTCTTTGGTGTACACCACCGAGAGATCCGTCTCCCTCGCGTGGGTCTCAACTTTATGCTCACCGAACTCCATTGCAGCACCGCTAGATATCCTCTCTGTATGTGTCGTCGTGGGTGTGCTTGTTGTGTTGTGGGGCGAGATTGAGAGGTTGAAGAGACTAAGGTTATAATGGCCGCGGGAATTAATGGGGAAGCCGGACGGCCTAGAATATCCGCACCCCCGGATGGCAGTTCTAAATTGCAGCGCGTAACTCCATCGTGCCGCACGTAACTGCATTGTGGCGACGCGCGTGGCGCAACCGCATGCATATGGGGCCCCCAACCTGATCATGCGCAGGCCCCAACCGCTGGCAGAGCGCATGTGCAGGGACGCGAGCAGAGCGCTCCGCGGTCGCCTCAACAACGAGCAACCATATATATGCATATAGCAGTTGAACACGCAAGGAAAAGTTGTCCACAAGCTGAGCACGTGGAGGTACGCGAGCAGAGTGCGCCGCGGTGCCTAACGATGAGCAGAGCGCGCCGAGGGATGCGAGCAGAGGCCGGCACAGTGATACGTGGCAAAATAAGACGAACTGTGCGAGCGATGTCGGAGACATCAAGCACGAATCAGATTAGAGTTGCGTGTGCCATACGTGGCATATAGTTGATCCACCCGATCGAGTTGTTTGTGATGGAATAAGCCGTGTGTGTTCTGGGCAAACGCTTGCTGGTATACAACCGTCTGCGATTGATGAATTCATGACCGACGGGTTCCCTAGTGTGGTCCGTGTGTGATGTGATATGCTCTGTCTATAGAACATCAACATATATACTTATAAGAACAACATTGCATAACCAAATTAAGCATACAATTACATAAGTGACTACACACGTAACATTTCCACACACCAAAGTAAGCAATTACATGCATACTAAACTAGGAGAAATGAGCATCTAATCGTCTACATCTTGTTGCGACGACGTTTGCCATTGCTCTGCTTCCAGCTGGATCCCTGGTCGTGAATGGTTAATAAAATCTAAGTCTATTGCATATTAAGGTCAAAATAGTACTACCAATATACGAGTCTCATACGATGCCATTTCAACGATTGTACCACAAAAGCCCGAAATATTACAAGGTTCAAATTCCAGAGTTACATGGCTCAAATTCGAAGATTACAAGGTTCAAACTGATATTAGAAATGAAATTTAGCTCATTCAGATGCAAACGCCCGTGCTGATCAGCTGAACATGGATATAAGAGAGATTCAAACTAAAATTACCAATAGTAAGGCCGGTTTTGAAACCTCATCATTTCTGCAAAGGGATCAGCCACTGACAAGTCATGTATGGGGTTGACACAATGACTTCCAATTACTCTGTCATATGCAGTTCCAATACGAAGTTTAGCTTTTTTGGAGCCTCTTCCATTATGCATGTGCTGCCGGCTCTGATCAACAAACCATTCATAATTTCTACGTAAATGCATGTTCAACCTCATTACCTTTAGCACCCTTGCTCTGGCAACAAAGAACCTGGCGAATATAAGCTCCGGTAAGGTCCCTCGGTAGGAGTTCAAAGTAATATTTGAGAGATGCAGATCTAGGCATTCGATGTGATTGTCGTTATATTGTATCACATTATCCACCACCGGGCCTATTATTATCTGCAAAAGAAGAGAATGTGTTAGTGCCTACATGCAGTTTTGAACACTACTACAGGCCTATTTGGTTTGCAGGATTGGTAAAATGCACCAACGTGCCATCTTCGATCTGACATGATTAACATGGGCATTTGATTACAATCTAGAAAAATGTAGCCTTCTTCACAAGTGGTTGGAGTGGATGAAAAATTCCCTAAGAAAACTAGTACAGATGAATCCAAATGAGAAATGCTTATGGATTGTAACCATATGAATCAAGCAACCAATATGGTGTGGGGGGGATGTATGTTCTGAAATCCTCCAAAATTCCTTCAGAAATCGTAGTACATTGTCATTGTAAACTTGGGAAAAGGTGCCAAAAATTGAACTCCCTTATGGTTGACATTTAACAGGAAAGGAACATCACCTCGATATACAGCTTCTTTAGGCACGGAAAGCATCTCAGGAAACTGACAACTTCGTGCAGGTTGGGGCCGATAGATTCTAGTGCCAAGACCTTCACTGTGTGCAGAATCTGGGTCAAGCTTTTCTAGATGACAGACGAACATACATCTTCAAAAATAGAAATAATGTTGATATCAAGAAGGAGAGGTAGAAGGCGACTATTGTACCTGAACGGGTGTGGATCCAATAACACGTTCGAAGTATTTGACAGACGAGTAGCCCACCACAGTCAATTTTGGTGCAGAAATGACATTGATTCTTGTTGGACCTTGTTGATCAACTACAATTAATCTCTCAAGTGAAGGTGTGTCCTCAATGACCATATTGTGGTCCACCTTTTGTGATCTCTCGTTGCAGCACCAGCAACACACATAAATAGTCCGGAGAGTCATGGAGGTGATGTGGAAGCTACTCGACCAATTCATTGCCTGAAGACGAAGGAACTCGAGTGCAGTACAGCCACGGAGCAGGTGCTCCATGTCATCCTTTGGGATGCAGACAACGACGAGCTCGAGGTGCTTCAGTCGTGGTAGAAGAAGAGCGGGCACGTCATTAAGGGGGGATGGCAGTTCATGAACTTGGTGAGGCGCAGCATGGGCGCGAAGCGGAGCGCGGACGTTGGCAGTGAGCGCATATGCCCATCATTAAAACTGAGCTCCTCGAGCTAATCTAGGGCGGGGGATCGGAACCACTCGCTAAGCTTGGCTCGGTCCTTGCCGTTGGAACGGAACTTGCCCGTGATAAGGCCTCTGATTAGGCCATGGTGACTACCGAGGATCTGGGAGAACGCATCGAAGCTTTTGCGATAGCCATGGCAGAGCTCATGGGCGTCAAGGAGGTCGAGAGGGGTGGAGAGCCATAGGGGGCGCCACCGCCGGGAAAGGGCGGTTGTCCTCGCCCCATATTTGATTCGGAGGAGGGATATGATGACTGTCAACATATCATCGGGGAGGCTGCTGATGAAGTCTTGGCCTGCTGGAGTCGCTTGCGGTTCTTTCTCGACCCGCCTCCGCTTGTTGGCAGCCTTGTTCTCCACCTCGTCGGCGGCGACAGAAACCTCTGTCTCCATATTCACGCCATGCTCCAATGCTTCAGCAGCCCCGGCGTCGCCACTCCCTCCGATGGGGTGCTTCGGCGGCATCCTCATACACTGACGGCTTTGAAGACTGAGAGCGGCATCCAGGATACGGGCGGAGAGAGAGGATTGTGTGTGTGGCGAGGATGGGGGTGCAGCCGTTCGGGCGCGCCATTAATACGTACCAGTGGGAGCAAGGCGGGCGGCGGTCAAAGGCTGTCTCGCTTCCTGGTAAGCCTGCGCGGCGGACTTCTGGCATTCCTATATCATCATTTCACACAGCTACTCGCACGCCTCCCGGTGACACTGCGAAGCAAAAATGCCTCCCGTCAATTCACACGCCTACACGCATGCCTCCCGGTCTGCCTGCGCGGCGGACTGCTCGCATGCGTCTCGTCAACTCATGCCCGCTCGCACGCCACACGGGGCGCATGGCACGTATATTTTTTTGTTTTTTGATGATTCATTCTGCCGCTTTACTGCTTAACCGAAGCATGGCACGGTCTAACACACATGGTCCGAATAAATATTCCGTATGAGATATTGGTTGCCAGCTATTAACAATCTCCCATTTGTAAGTAGATTATATCAAAACTTGTCTCAAATTTGACGAAAAAATACAATATCACAGTCTACTGGTGTCCATATATGACACCACGATAAGTTTCATGAATTTCAACTAAGTTTTGGATTTACTGAATTTTAAAAATCAATATTCTCAATGTTTTGAAATTTCTTTCACGGGGAAACATGCACCGAGGGACACACATATGATTTTGCAATCCATTTTGGTGCACATATAGCTCAAATTTGATTTTTGCACATTAAATCCCTAGGAAATCAATCAATGTATAAAACGGGTCGAATGATCTTTGCTTTTTTTAAAACTTTAACACGACACTCCTTTGGTCACATGTTCACTGCAGAAAAAGTTTGACATGCCTCAGAGTGGAGGTGGTGGTGCGGGATGTGTGTGTGTGTGTGTGTCATAACCTCGCTCCATGTGGGGACTTTCTGGTTCTCGAGGCAGGTGCCACATCAAAGTTGTGCATTGGTGTGAAAATGAACAAAACTGGCCCTTATCTGAAACTTTAACACAAAATGACCCCAATCTGAAAATATTTCATGAAATGGCCCCTTTTGCATGGCGCCCGGCGCTAGGGCGCCATGCTAGATAGCATGATGCCCCAGGCATGGTATCTAGCATGGCGCCCTAGCCCCGGGCGCCCTGCAAAAGGGGCCATTTCATGAAATATTTTCAGATTGGAGTCATTTTGTGTTAAAGTTTCAGATAAGGGCTAGTTTTGTCTATTTTCACGTGCATTGGTATTCAAACATCACGCAATACCATGCAGGCGGTGGTTGCCCTATAGGAACTCACTCGCGTGCGGTGCTTCCATCTGTGGGCCCGCGAGAGGTCGTCCTCCATCACTTTGACCCAACGAGAGAGAGAGAGAGAGAGAGGCACATTTGACGAACAAGTAGGATTAATTCTTTTAGGGTTGTGTTAGGGTAGGAGTATATATATATAGTACGTGTCGAAGGGGAGATGGGACCAACATATACTAGGTGTCACACATGAACCTCACTCTGTGTGGGGACTTTGCGGTTTTTGAGGCAAATGCCACAGCAAAGGTTATGCATTGGGTATTCAAAACATCACAACCACACACCTCTCCATATATATGTTTTGGCACACATGCAAGAGATGGTGGTTGTCCTGTGGCACTAACTCGCGTGGTTATCGGCGATGCTTCCATCTGTCGGCCCGCTTGGTCCATCACTTTCACCGACAACGAGAGAGGTTAATTATTTTGACTTAGGAGGGGATTAATTTTTTGCTTGTCTCGCGATATAGGTGAGATTACATATATAATAGCGCATGTGTACACATGAATCCATCCCGTTGGATCAAAGGGGGGGTGAGCACATGACACGTCATGAACCTCTTCCTCTGTGTGGGGACCTGTGCGATTTTGAACGCATGCACCACATCAATGTTGTGCATTAGGTATTAATTCAACACACATGCATGCATCACGCACCTCCATAAATATGTTTGGGACACATGCATGCAATGGTTATCTTTGCACACTCTCACTCACTTGGTTATATATGGGCGGCAAGCCTATATATATTTGTGGGCCCGCGTGGACGTCCATCATTTCGACCGACGACGAGAAAGGTTACCAGGGTGGATTCTTCTTCTTTGGTTCATGTTACCGTATAGTAGTAGGTCGATCATTCTAGGCCTAATTAAGTTTGAGCGCATGCATGCTACGCATCGTGAACCCTCGATCAGTGTGGGGATTTTATGGTTCCAAAGCATGGTGCCACATCAAATTTGCGCATTGCATATTCAAACACCACACACACCACTTCCATATACATAATTGGGCCACATGCATAGAGTGGGTTTTGTCTTCAGACAGTACTCCCTCGCGAGTTTATCGGTGACAAGCTAGCCCATTTGGCGGGGCCGTGTGGACGTCCATCACTTTGACCAACAACGAGCGAGAGAGGTTGTACGATCAAGTTGGATTCTGTTTGGTCCGTGTTACAGTACATCTTGGTGAGATGCCCTCCCCCCGACACGTGTGTGTGTGTGGGGGGGGGGGTACTTCGCACTACCTGCAACCTCCATGGGGTCGGGGAAGTCCGGTTATTTTGCGAGGCACACGCGCCACATCGAAGTTGTGAATGGTATAGTTAAATATGACACCACACCCTTTTCATACATATAGTATAGGGCCACCCGCAGGTGGTTCGTATGTGGTCTCACCCATCTCCCGCCACAAGCACACATTTGTGGGTCGGGACACGGTCCACCTTTGTCCGGAAGCGAAAGGGGAAGTTTGACCATATATATGATGGACTCCTATAGGTTTTGTGTTATGGTAGGGTGAGATTTCAAACCTAACTATCTGGGGGCATGCATTCATAGCTAGGATTCCCTTACCGCCGACACGAAGTGGGGTTCATAGTGGTTGGCTGACTAGCAATATTGTGCGCTTTGTGCGACAGGTGCCACATCAAAGTTGTGCACTGGGTATTCGAACATCAAACCACCCTTTTCATACATATATTTGGTCCACATGCAAGTGTGTTTGTGTTCTGACCCTTTCCCGCGTTATTCTTTTTGCCAAATTTATAAACAGCACACGAGTTGGATGCAGAAACCGTCTGCGATTGGGTACGCAACAGACACGGTTCGGTTAGACTACCCGTGTGCCACGCCCGTGCCCCTGCAGTCACTCACATCAGCACAGTAGATTGGGCTCCACGAGGCTTGCCTCCCGCTCTCAAAAATATCTACTGCCTCGTAATCTCGAAAATATCTACCCGCGTAGAGGGTTTTTCTGTTTGCTAGCACACGATTCGTATGTGTGGACCGTGTGGGATGTCTGTTACTCCCGCTCTGCTTCAATCAGTTGATCCAAATTTTCAGTAGCCCCGGATTATTTTGAACTGGAGCCCCGGCATTTTACTCCCGCCTACATCCCTCGCAATCTCAAAAATATCTGCTCGGCTGGAGTGGTTTTCTGTTTGATAGCACACGACTATTATGTTTTAAACGTGTGTGATGTTCGTTACTCCCGCCCCGCTATGCTTCGATCCCTTGATCCAAATTTTTGGTAGCCCCGCCATTTTACTCCCACCTAGTAAAATTTTCAATACCCGCGGCATTTACTCAAACACCTCCTTGGACCCCCTCCACACACACACCAAATCCTTCGCTCACCCCAAATCCCCCGCTCACACACATACACACCACCCCTCCCTCGCTCAAAACCTAGCTAGGTCGTCGTCGCCGCCGCCGCCTCCATCATAAACCTCTGCCGGTCTGCCCGTGCAGTTTAACCACTGATATACACACCCTCGCCGCCCAGAGTTTCTTAGATGACACCTGCGAAATGCCCCCTTTCCCACATATCCCCATCCCCACCCCCTCCCCCACTCCAGAGCGTCTCAGCCTAAGCCCGGCTATGCTTCCCGGGGAGCTCGAGGAGCAAATGGCCCAAAAGAGCTTTACCGCGGCCTCTTCGCCCAATGTCGGCGAGGTGGCCACCGAGGAAGCTGACGACGATGACTGGACCTGGATGGAGCCTTTCAATCAGCGGGCTAAAGTATTCTGGCATGTCGCGGTCGCCGGCTACGACATCGAGGTCGTCAACACCGACGGCTTGACGCGGGTTATGTCACAGGTTAAGTTGCCCACCCCCAACCCTTCGGGTTCGACAGCCGTCGATCTCATCAATGGCCCTGCCGCTGATCTCCTGTGGCTCGTTATGAACAATTTGCCATCCTTCATCGCCATGGAGCCCCTTTTATCATTTCTGAAGGACACGTTCTGCGACGCTGGCTTGGGATCCTCAGCTGGCAAGTCAGACCTCGTCGATGGCGACCACGAGGAGGAGCCAATCTGTGACAAGTGAGGAAACCCATGATTTGTTTTCTTGAACCCCTTTTGTAGTGAGAACCTGTCCAGTATTTATTGCTATATTTGGTTGTTTGCATTACTCCTTGTGTATTTCTACGGTTTATGGTTGTTCGGTTGTTTGTAGTTAGCATATGTCTAGTTTCAATTGCCATCTTTGGTTGTTCGTAGTATGCCTTGTTTATTTCAGCTATTCACAGTGTGATTTCTATATGTGCTAGTATGAACTGCGCAGTTCAATTTCATCAATACCAATTTTAACAATAGCTCTATGAATGACTATATTTGGTTGCTGTTAAGCATGTTGTACTCCCTCCGAATCTTTTTAGTTCGCATATAAGATTTGTCTAAAGTCAAGCTTCATAAAGTTTGACCAACTTTATAGAAAAAAATACCAACATTCACAATATGAAATCAATATCAGTAGATGTGTCATGACTTAAATTTTCATATTGTATAACTTTAGCATGGTAGATGTTGATATTTTTTCATATAAATAAGGTCAAACTTTATGAAGTTTGACTTCAGACAATTCTTATATGCAGAGTAAAAGGACCGGAGGGAGTATTTAACACACCTTTCCATTTGATTTAACAATGGCACTGTTTGGATACTCTAACTTAGCTAGAGGTTAGAGTTAGTTTCTAGCTCATGACAGTTAAAAGGGAGAGAGAGATTGGTGGAATAGTTGATTGTATTGCTTGAGCCTCGTGGGCATATATATATAGGAGTACATGGTCATCTTGGAGGACAAGTCAAGGTAGAATAAATCCTATGCTATCCTACGTTTCGTAAATAACAATGATACTCAACAATGACTAACCCTAAACTAACTCTAGCCAAAGAGGTATTTGGATGACAGGGTTAGATTGACAATAAATGCATTAGGAGAACTAGTCCCAATTAGCACCTCTTGGGTGGGATAGTTGTTTTGGGTGGGTTAGACGCAACTAGCTCAATCTAGCCCTCATGTTTGGATACTTTAGGGCTATTTGAGCCCAAACTAGCTCAAACTAACTCTAACCCATGGATCCAAACAGGGCCAATAACTAGTGTACTTAGACCTGCACAATACAAGTTTGAATGACTATGTTTGCTTGTTTTTAAATATTAGGCATGTTTCAGTTAATAACACACCTTTCCACTTCTTGTTTTTAAATATTAGGTTTTTAACAATTTGGTCTTGCACATGTAGGTCCTGCTGTCAGAGGTTTTGACCCACTGTTCGGCCCTTTTTGCATATGGGGAAATGAGTTGTCCATGAATATCAGTCAAGTCAAGAAACTCAGAAAGATTGTTAGGATAAAGAAATTAGCGACAAAAAACAACAAGATCTTTGTCTACACAATGAAGAAGACATCAGTTCACTACAGCATGGTACTAACTATTATACCTTGTCTTTTTAATTCCTTTGCGCCATTTCAAATCTAGAGAAGATATTTATGCATATCCTTGTTTTCAGGCCTTTCCAAAGCAGTTCACTGATGATTACCTCTCAAACCACCTATATGGTCAAGAGGCGAGGAAGGTATTCATACAACACCCACGGTTCAATATTGAAGTCTTCCTGAAGAGGACGAAGGATGGACGGTCAATCATCCACATGCACTGGCCTAAAGTTGCAAAGACGTTCAACATCAATGAAGGCTCAATATTCGCCTTCTGCTTCAGCAGTTTTCTAGATGAGATTCATATGTCTATGTACCGTCAATGATGCTAATTTCGAAAGGTTATAGATGTTGCATGTGAAACTTGGTGCTGGTGCACTTGTGTAATGGGGTAGCTGAGTGCTGAAGCTATATGATGTTGTACTCTGATGTATTTCAATTATGAAATGCTGCTTCCTTAATACGAAAATGAAATATATCGTGTGCTTAATATGAAATGTCAATTAGGTTAATAAATGGATTATTAATAATAGGCCAATTAGCCTGCTAATGGCCAATTAGCCTGCTAATTGGGTTTTTCTATTGCAAACGATTATTGAGAAAACACCGTGGGCGAGGACCTCAGGCAACGCACATAGTTTCTAGGAATAAACCGTGTTGGATCAATGAACAATCACACACGACATCCTCTTGAAAACTGTTTGCGTTAGGCCACCTTGCGCAAACGTTTTACCACATAAAAAAATGTGTGTGATGGACAGCCTATGCCACACAGTTTCTTGTACGCATCGTGTGTGATGCATTCAATAACGCAACCGGTAAAATTGTTAATATCGTCTGCAATGGCAACACTATCACAAACGATTTAATGGGGGAAATTGTGTGTGTTGTACATGCGAACGGAAACGTTTTCCTTGGAGTGACTGTTTGGGATGTATATACGAACGGAAACGTACTTCTTGGATTGACTGTGTGGGATGTACATACTAACGGAAACGTATTCCTTGGATTGACTGTGTGGAATGTACATACGAATGGAAACGTTTAACCGAGACTGACTGTGTGGGATATACTTACGACTGGAAACAATTTGGCCTGTATAATTGAATTTTTTTTAATACTACTATATGTATAATCGTATTTGATCGCTCGCCCGTCGCACACGACCTCATTTTGCCGAGGTGTGTGGCCGGAGAGCCTATCCCCGACGGTTTCTAGGTCGTGTGGGAAGGACCCCCCTATCGCAGTCACCCACTTGGCGACGGTTCCAAACGCCGTCGCGGAAAGGGGTTAAAAACCGTTTGCATAGCACCTCGTTGTACCAGTGATCATTTCACTCCTCGTTGAATATCCAGGTCAATCACGACATAGAAATATCATTCATTGATACAATAGGGCTGGCTCTAAGGCTGGTGATTTTTTTTACTTTGTCTCTTTCTCTTTTTCTCTCATTTACTCATTTTACATAGGAGCACGTGTAGAGGATGGCTATTCCTTTCGATGGGACTTCTTCATGGGGTTTAAGACTAAGCGGCTCCAAATATTATTCCCGCTGCCCACCACTCTGAATCGTGCCATCTATGATACTCCCATTGCAACAATGAGGTTCACTAGGTCTAGCACATCCTGTAAGAAGAGACTGTCATGCAAAACATACATTCTTGTTGCCTTCTTCCTCATACAGTACGTACTACTAGTAGTACTACTACTCGTTCTCTTATATAAACCTTGCGCTTGGTATCTCAAAAATATTAACCTTGCGCTTCGCTCTTCGCCTCTTTGGGAAGTCGAGCAATGATGGTACTTCAGTATATGGTTCTGGCTATCTGACACCGAATGAATTGCTGCACGTCCACCACGTGGGCGAGGAGCGAGGGGCGAGGGGCATGGAGCAGGGGAGAGTGTGTACTACTACGTCAGTTTCAATATGGACTACATACGGAGCAAAATGAGTGAATCTACACTCTAAAATACATCTATATACATCAGTATTTGGAGTATGTACTAGTAGTTCATGTTGAAATCTGCTAAAAGACATATATTTCAAACAATATGATAATCTCTCTAACCAAGGTAGGGATGAGGAGTATACGTCTAACAGAGGGAGTAGTAAAATTTTCTACTCGTCCTGCGAGCCACAGCGCGTGTGGGCGAGGGAGCAAGCATAGGCGTAGTAAGCAAGCTTCTCCTTGTCCTGCGACTCTGCGAGCCACCGCGCCCGTGGGCGGGGGAGAGGGCGTACTAAGAAAGCTTCTCCTTGTTCTGCGAGTTGACGGGACACATCAAAAGTAGTACAGAGCATCTCCAGTGTATAGAGGCAACCTTGCCTCTAAGGTAGGCCCCACATGGTTTGCCTCTAATCAAATGAAAAAACCACAATGTATAGAGACTCTAACCAGCCTCTAAGGTGGGCCCTAGCAGAAATTTAAAAAGTATTGATTAGCACCACATTTGTCCAATCAGTAATATTTCTCTTGTACTTTGTTATGCTTCCTAAGGCTGACAAGTGGGACCAGATGGATTGTTAAATTGTTAGAGGCATCCTCTAAGGTTAGAGGCGATGCTAGCCAATTTTTTGTTAGAGGAAGTTCATGTATAGAGGCTGCCTCTAAGAGGAGCGAGAGGGCTTAGAGGCAACAAAAAGTATACATTGTGGATGTGCCTACTTTCCGGTCTATATGGCTCAATCTGAAATCTCCCTAACCATAATAGATGCTAAGTGGTGGAATAAATTTGTTACTTCCATAGTTCACAAAAGTACTGAGCACGTGAGATGGTGAACGGAGGGAGTACAATAACATTAGTACTACAATTCTTTTGGAAGGGTTGTACTAGTCCCTCTGATTCACATGTTCACATTTCAAGCTTCAATAAAAATGTTGCATGCAAGGATTAAGAGAAAACTCAGCAATGCATGTACTCCCTCAATCCATATAGGGTCTAAAATGCATTTTTGAGGCTAACTTTGACCACATGTTAGAGCAATAATATGACATGCAACTTACACAAATCATACCATCGAATTCGTACGTGGTCATTGTACTGCTAACACATGCATGCATTGCAATTAGTACGTACATGATACAGTAGTAAACACTCACTATCTAGTACTAGTACTAGTTCATTGCTTGGTTTAGATTTGGAATTGAGGCCCATAAACTGGAAGGGAGGGAATATTATTTTCTGGAACCATCCCTATACGGCCATACATGATGTTTCGAAGAAGGGTTATCTGCCTTGCTGCAACAGTACCGTCCAATCTTCACGTGTGGTGTTTTTCTTGGAAAATAATTACGAGAGGATTCTACGATGTATGAAATGATGTGTTGTTCGTGTGTCCAACTTACTATTGGAAAGGTGTGGCTTTGAGATGTGACGGCTCATTAGTAGTATTCCTTGCGGTTGTGCACTCATAATTAGGTGCATGGCACATGGACCCGGATGCTGGATGTCCCACATGTCGAGGAAAGGAAGTTCTGTGCTCCTAGGATGGTTTCTCGCAATGCTATCGACCTTTCAGCATTTGTTTATATATACTGTGCTAGTAAATGTAATTTCTCAGTGAGATAAAATTATACTAGTACAATGCTACGAAGCTTTCAGATTTTCTTTCATGTGTCTTGCCTTGAAGGTTTTCTTTTTACAACATTCCAACAAATACAAAGGAAACTAACATGCGTGCTAATGCATATCAATGATTCACATATCAGACCCAGTATTTACTTCACAACTTAAGACAAAGTTGTGAGAAGGTGTACAAATAAAGAAAAAATTGATCGATCAGGTCCCTAAGCATGCTTTCATTTCCTGGCCACGGTGGACATGTTGGTAGCCATTTTCACGTGGCTCATTGATTCCCGCCAAGACATGTAGCAGTTGGATGCATGCACCATCCCATCATTTTGTGCAATTGCACTAAAATGAAGCTGAGCACTCTTGTTGACAAGGATATTGAATAACTGTGATTGCAATCATAGTGGCACTGTTGATGAAACATAGAAAGTACGCCTGCCGAGCTACAGTACGTTTTAGGCAAATAATTAGAGAAGATCCACATGTAGCGACGTGGGAAGATGGGTGGTGGAGCAAGGCCGGTTCCAGAGGAATCTCTACCTGAGGGTCGTCGGGATGTAACCAGGAAGGCAGCGGCGGGCGGGATCTGCCCATACTGCGGCAGCGAGCAAGGGGCAAAGGCACTACCGCGCCGGAGCTTGCTTAGAGAGAACGGCGGGTACCGTAGATCGGGGCGCGCCGGCAGTGGGTTTCCTGCCTCGACGCCGGCGACCGGAGGAACGTTGCGCATCGTCCCTTTCCGCCGGCGGACTCGATCCGGCCGGATCAAGGACCAGCGGTGAGAGAGAGAGAGAGAGTGGCCATCGCCATCTTGTGTGAGAGAGTAGAAGAGACTGACCCCAGAAAGCAAGCATTGAGGATCCTGCCTATATTATATAGTATATAGTATAGTGGAGCGATTTTCTTTTTTCTCTCCATAACAATCGGTTTATATTCTGTACGTGCGTCATCGAGGAATAAAATCTTTTTTTAAATAACGCATCAAGTCACAATTTGTTTGTTCACCCGTGGTACACGATCCTCCATCAAGTGGACAGCCAGTACACGTGTCAAATTACCATGTGGGCAGCCTTTTCGTACAAATGAGCTCCACCGTGTACCCGCACGGGTGTGGTTGGGAAAGAGACGGGAGTACGTGCGTCGTGCGTGCACCTCTTCTCTTCGTGCACGCACCCCACCTACGTGGGTGTGTGTGAGAGAGATACTAACCTAGAGAGATGGCATGTGCGTTCGTGAGTGTTTTTTTATGGGGGGGGGGGTGATTTCGTGAGTGTATTTGTGGGAATATGTGTCGATCATATCTCAAAAAAATGTGACACATGCAATGTGTGTGAAATAGAGGCCTAGCTATATTATACATAGAGGGGGTGATCCATGAGAAGAGAGGGAGGGGTCATAGATATCGATAGAGTCAAAGATAGGATCAAGTGTGTGGGTGTGAGATTGATGAAGAGAGCCATCGAAATTGTGTGTGCGCACATCAAAGATATAGGGCGATTGGCCTACCGAAATGTCATAGGGGAGAGGGCAAGTTTGTGTGTGGCAGGGACACATGACTAGAGCGCTCGATGTATCAGTGTGTGTGGGGGGGCGGGGGGAGGCGGAGACCTAACTAGAGAGGTAGATCGACCTCGTATGTGTGTTGAGAAGGAGAGACCTAACTACCTATGTCTTGAGGGAGATCGATCGACGTCCATACATAAGCGAAGGACGGGAAATAGGTTGCGAGAGAGAGAGAGAGGGAGGGAGAGACAGACAGACAGACAGACAGAGGTAGAGTGCCAGAGGGGTGGTGGAGTTGCTTCTTGGAGATGGTGGGAGAGGCCTACAAGACAAGCGGAGGGTACAACTGCAATATCAAGAAGAGAGGGGATGTGTTTCTGTGTGTGCGTGTGTGTGATAGATGTGTCAGGAGGCATGCATGGGTGATGAAGGGGGGGCATATGTGTTCGGTAAGCAGACCTAACTAGATCGGTAGATCAATTGTTGTGTGTCGGAGGAAGGGAGAGACATAACTAATGAGGTAGATCGATCGGCGCGTGGGGAAAACAAGTTATAGATGACCTAGCTAGCTATATGTATAGTGGGAGATCGGTCGGTGTACATCCATCTGTTAGAGGCAAATAAGGCCCAGAGAGACGGATAGAGAGAGGGATGGACCTAGGAGGTAGTGCGAGAGGCCTACTAGATAGGGGGGAGGAGTGTGCGATTGTGAGATCGATGAAAAGAGGGGCGAGACTTTACACGTGTGTGGGACCATATGAGAGACATGTGGCATGGACGGAGAAAGGAGGAGATGGAAAGTGTGAGTGTATGTGGTAGGCAGACCTCACTAGAAAGGTTTATCAATCTGTGTGTGTCAGAGAGAAGGAGTTGTGGAGACCGTGGGAGAACGACCTAAAGAAAATAAATGAATGTGCGCGATGGATAGAATGCTGAGGGAGGGGGAGGGCGAGGAGGGCGTGTGCATGCACGAGAGAAAGTTAGTGCTATCTACAAAGGTTAGAGGATTATGTGGGTGTAAAAGACTAACAAAGATCATAATTTGATATAAAAAGTGGATTCATATATTTGAATAAGAGATCATAGTGTTTTAAACCCATGCATGCATGAATATAGCGGTGATACGCATGGTGTGGTTTTGGACATGTTATACTATAATGTGATAATGCGTGGCGTTTGCAACTCACACCTAAATATCGAACAATCTAAACAATACTATATATCAAACAATCTCACATTTTATTTGAATTTGGGATGATGTGTGGCGTTTGCAGCTCACAACTAAATATCGAACAATCTCACATTTTATTTGAATTTGTGATAATGTGTGGCGTTTGCAGCTCACAGCTAAATATTGAACAATCTAAACCATACTATATATCGAACAATCTCACATTTTATTTGAATTTGTGATAATGTGTGGCATTTGCAGCTCACAACTAAATACTTGTATGCGTAGGGGGTGGGGCAACATACATTATGTGATAAACACATTATAGATATGAGACATGGTTTAGATTATGAAGATCTAGCTAGAGCTTGAAATGTACTGTGATTTGAAATCAACATAAAGTGAATTCAAATATTCGAGTTTGAGTTAATATAGTACACATAGTTCATATCTAACTCGACAGTAACCATGTGGTGTGTTGTGAAGATAATATACAAACAATGGTTTAACTTGACAACAATGATGACTGTAGATCTTATTAAAATAGAGAAACGAATTCAAATGGTTTAACTTGACAACAATCATGATTGTAGATCTTATTCAAATAGAGAAATGAATTCAAATTTAATTCATATTGAAGTGGTAGTATATACGATTGGAATGCACTAAAATGTTCACTTGAGTAGTAGGTTACATGCATTATACACGTAGCGAAATATTTTAATTGAACATAACATGGATTCAAAGTTTTGAATGGCATTTGTAGTATTAACTCATATAGTAAAAACGGGACTAGACTGCGAATTTATTTATTTTTGTTTTTTTCGTCGAGGGAAGTGCGAATTGATTTGGTACAGTACAGGTTAGGCTTGTCCGGAAATTTCAACCCGCGCCTTGTTATCCCGAAATTTTAAGATATCTCTTTGTCTCGTTGTGCCCCTAAAATTCCCTCCATCTCAACCCGTGCCTTGCTATCCCAAAATTACAATGCGCACGAAAACCCGACACGCGAAATTCCCATGATACCCATGAACCGAAAAACCACAAAGTTCAAATCGGTGGGGGTACTTTCGTAACTTACCCCACATTTCGGACAAGCACGTCCCTAAGCCATGGTTCCCCCCTCCCATCCCCTCCCCCCCATTCGTACACCAAGGCCGCGGAAACCCGCGAAGCCCCACACCCTCCTCCATCCGCCACCCAGCCGGAGCCTCTTCCCCGATGACATCGTCCACCGCAATAGCTTGATGTCCCTCATCCACCGCACTGGATGAGGATCCGTCGTTGATCTCATTGTCTCGCCGGTTCAGCCACCACGTCCTCCACCTCCAAGGAGCTGCCCCGACGTTTGCCTCGTCTATCGCGCCACCTACATTCCCACAGCATCGTCTTCACCTGCACCACCGGAAGAGCAGCACCATCACTGATTCCTGGGATGAAGCTCAGGCCTAATCGGCGCCACCAAACAGGTTCTAGAGTAATCGCTGCATTTTCTTCTTGATTCGATATCACGGTGCTGCCGGCGCTCGGTCTAGAGTCACCATGGCGTGGCTCCATCTACGGCGGCATCGCCGGCCACTTCCTCCACGGCGTCGATCCCTCGGCGGCGATGTCCACATCAGTAGGAGCTGCTGCTCTGGCTCTCACTGGCCCTGCTGCTGCTTCGGCTCTCGCTCGCGCTGCTACTCTGCTCTTGCTCTTGGTCCCCTGCCTCATCTGCTCTTGCTCTAGCTCGCGCTGCTGCTCTTGCTCTTGCTTGCGCTGCTGCTCTACTCTTGCTCGCGCTGCTGCTGCATGAGCAGCAGCTCCGGCTCTCGCTCGAGTCCCTGCTGCTGCTACCCGAGATGCTACTACATGACCAGTTGCCCCGGATCTCCCACGCGCTGCTGCTCCGGGCGCTGCTGCTGCAGGACCAGCTGCCCCGGCTGCTCTCTGGTAGTACGTTCCCTGCTGGAGCGGCTACCAATTTAGATCACTCCTCCTCTGCCACTAGTGCTCGAGTGGCCAAAACTATTAGTGCACTGCTTTCTGCTACTAGTGCATTCAGTTTCGATAGTAAAATTCAATTTCGACAGCAAAATTCAGTTTCGACAGTTAAGTTCATAGATGAGCGGCTGATGTATTTTACATCTAGCACTTTTTGGTGATGTATTTTATTTACATCATCTATTGGAGATGCTATTAGAATACCACTTCAGGTTAACGTTGTCTCTCTTGTCCTGCTTTAGCCTCCCCGTCGTACACCTCACTGGAGCTGCTCCAACGACAAAACCCTCCATCACAGCGGAGCAGTACCCTCGACTCCATCTCCAGACGCCTAAGATCTTCTTCCCCTCCTCCGACAACCACATCAGCCCCAGCATCCTCAGCATCCTCAGCTACCAACCCAATGATGCTGAGATCGACATGGCTTCGCCATAGAGGTTGTACACTTGTTGCATTGCTTTTTTACTTTACATGTTATATATATTGTCCACTGAGCACGCGTAGTAATGAGGAATATGATTAGTTTCTCCTATATGACAAGCAGTGGGTACTAGGCAAGTTAGCTATCCGTGATGGACTCTCTCGAAAGCCATCATTATTTATTTCTTCGCGTTGGAGCTGTGCATGTGTAGATGGGCCTGGGAGTTGAGCTAGTAGGGTAGTGGCCTGGGTCTAAAGTATTATTTGTTCCTTTAGTGTCTCTTTCAAAGAAAACCCGTAGGAATTTTAATATCCACTTGGCCCTCCTTTTTAAATTCTTATTCATGAAGAACAAGACTAAGTGATAATAGCATAATAGCATTATAATTGTACATTTTCTTGTGGTTTGACTTAATTTGACCATGCTTCTTTGCATTCCTGTGAACCAAACACCCAGATTGATAGAAATCATGTATTTGCAAATGCTCTGTTTTGCATGTGCATTCCTATCCTATTCCTGTGTATTTCCTATCACTGCGTTGTTAGAATCCTCCAATTCAAACGAGCCCTTACAGAATTACTTCTGTTACAGATAGGTGTCGAAGAAAACCTTGTGTGGTTTGTTCCGCTCCTGTCGCGCCGTCGTCCACCCCAGCTCAGCTGCTCCAACGACAGAAGGGTCCAGCACAGCAGGGATCCGCCCTCCAGACTGTCTTTCGCCACCTCAGATCTTCTTCCATGCTGCCGGCAGCCACCACAACTGCATTACCATCATCAACTGAGCAGATGACCTTGAGGACTACTGATACAGCTCAAATAGCTTTGAGTCGATTTTATGGGGTGTCCCTGATCTTTCACCGGTGCAAAGAGCTAGCAGATTAGAATTGATCAGAAGCAGATGAATTAAAATAGACCAGATAAGATGTGTACGTGCAGAAGTACTGGACTAGATGGATGGAAGTAGTAGACGTGGTAGACGGATGGATTATGCTAATGATGATCAGCAGCGGCGGAGGTGGAGTAATTAGCAGACGGAGATTAGGAACCAGTACAAGTATATGGAGAAGAAAAGGAGACGGGATCGATCCTTGAAGATCAAGAACCGAACTAAACTCATGCCCTGGTAATCAAGTCGCTGGAGCACATGCAATTACGAACCTCAGGGAACGCAGGGACACAGATATGCGCCAATCATCAGATGACTTTTCTGAGTATTTTTCTTGACCAAAACTAAAACCTCCCCTTTACAAAGCGTTGCACCCCTTGCTTATATAGGTGGTGCCTAATACTTGGGCCAGGCCCGACCTGAACTAGGAAACAATGAGGACTCCTCGTATATTACAAATTGTACGTAGCAAACAAAAAGAAAACTACCAAATCTAAACAAACTATGGAAAGCAAATAAAAAGGGCACACGTACGTATACCTGCATGTATGATTTCTAGGCCAAAACTAAAATTAACTTGATGGTGCAGCCTTCAAACTTTCACTCTGCTGGCCTAGATAGAAGTAATCACAAGGTGTTCTGAACATGGGCTTCACTTCCTCCCGAGGCACGATCTAAGGAGCAACAAAACAAACAAAAGAATTATTTGTGGTGATGTTGTTGCGTTCAATCGGTAGAGCATATGACCATCTCCTTTCAGTAGCATATAGAACAGGCTTCACACCTAAGATCCCCCTCTGTTCTGTAGCACACATGATCTTCTTATGACGTAGAGAGGGAACCACATACTTTTGCATCTTGTTTTCATAGCGAGTCTCTCAGTTGGAAGATGTTTTACTTGACAGTAATGGAGGAACGACAAGAGTACCTGCGGTGACCGTATCATCCTCTTCCCCTTTAAGTGAAACCGTCCTCGGTTTCGGGGCACTCTTCAAAAGCTCCTTGTGTACAAACACATGATCAATCTTGATAGCATTGTTACCCATGGGCTGTAGGACACGTTTGATGCCAACATCTCAAAACACATAAGTGTTGGATCTCCCCTCATGTATAGCATTGCGATCATATTGCCACGGATGACCCAATAGCAACTGACACACATCCATTGGCACAACATCGCAAATCACCTCATCATAATATGTGCCAATATTGAACTTTATGCGTACCTTGTGAGTCACCTTTAGACGTCCGGAGTTGTACAACCACTTAATGCAATGTGGCTGCGGATGTGGCCATGTCTTCAATCCTAAAGCGTCCACCACACGCTTGCTTATGATGTTGGTGTAGCTCCCTCCATCAATAATCAACTTGCAACACTTGTTGTTGATTCGGCATTGTGACTGAAAAATTTTCCACCGCTGTCCTGCGCTTGGAATTTGATCCTCTTTAGCTCGCTGCACCATGATGCATGGCAGATCATAATCCAAAGGATAGCACTTGATAGGATTTGATTCACTTTCCCCTTGTTTGGGCTCATCAGACTCCAAGTCAGTTTTGTCCTCGGTAACATATCCATCATTAACAAGGAGCACTCTCTTCTTATTCGGACAATCAATGCGTTTGTGTCTTCTGCGTCCGCATATGTAACACACAATCTCACTAGTACACATAACAGACTGCGCACTTGAATCAGCCCTTGAAGCCACTTTGCTCGCGGCCATAAGTTCTTTGCTCATCTCCTTGTGATCGGTGGCAGCTGACCTATATGATGAAACTGGTTTGACATTATCATCATCATGCGAATAGGAATGCCGACCCATGCTGAAATTAGTGCGGCCTTCGGAAACTTGCTTTGCTTTGACCCACTATTCGGCACGCTCCGCTTGATGAAGAAGCTCTTGCATATCATTATACTGCATCAAATCAACATGGTCACGTATGTCTTCATTTAGCCCCTCAAAGAAACGTGTCATGGTTGCATCATCAAACTCATGCACATTAGTTCTGATCATCAAAACTTGCATCTTTTGGAAGTACTTATCCACCGGCATGGCTCCTTGAACAAGACGTCGAAGCTTTGTGTGTTGCTCCTTCTGGAAATAACCTGGCACAAAGTGAGCATGCATTGTACGCATCATCTCACGCCACGATTCTGGTCATGCATCATTGCGGTTGAGTTGATCCCACCAAATTAATGTAGGGTAACGCAGCAGAAAACAAAAAATTTCCGACCTACGCACCAGCCCAGGATCACTATGGAGATTGCATACAGGGTTTTTGATCATTTCGTTACCGACTCGTAGCGCAGCGGAAGTAGAGTCGATGACGATCGTCGGTGCAGACCCCCACAGCTAGGATTTACAACCTCCCAACCGTGAGGATGTATTCCCTCATCTGCCACCCGGACAGCCCTCCGGGAGGCGGTCGGACAGTCCCCCGGACGGTGTCGCGGACAGCCCTTCGGGAGGACTCACAGAACTCGGACCGTCACTTGGACAGCCCTTCGGGAGGCACTCACGAACAGCCCCACGGGCACTAAGATCGAAACTATGACCTCTCTACAGAGTTGCACACATACGGTGTCATCTATCCGGCAGGGCTTCGCCGTCCAGAACTAGTTCCCACCGGAACCCAGACAGCCTTTCGGCACTACGAAACTATTTCGTGGGAGGGAGAGAGAATGCCAGATCATGCATGGCTTGTGTGTGAGAGCAAGGGATGAAGGAGATGGCAGCCCCAACTCCTCCTTTTATAGGCCAAGGCAAGGGGTGGGGTGGGATGTTGAAATACCAAAATACCCAAGCTTCATGTCACACATGAAAGGGCATAATGGTAACACAAGGGGGGCACCAAGGGGACACCACCATGGCAGCCCTTGGGCCGGCCCACATCTTGTCCCCCCCATGGGGGGGCCCCCCCAACAAGCCACCAACATGTCTCCATGAAACATGCATGCTCCCTAGACAAAAAGCCACCAAACATGCAACCCCCGATTCGTGGGATCTTGTCCCCTCGCGCTGAGACAAGATGTTTTCCGTGAAACTTTTTCTGAAAAATTCCAGAAGGTCCCAGAACATTTCTAGCACCCTCTAAAATTATTCTGGGCACGATCCGAAACATTTTCGGTGCGGTGGTTTTTATCAGCGGAAAGCATCAACAGCGGTTACGGCAGTTTCGGAACATTTCCGGTTTTTCTCTCTGAAAATTCCCAGAAGTTCCCAGACCAATTCTGGCATCCTCTAAAAATTTCCAGGCGGTGCCGAAACCCTTTTTGACCAAATAATATATTCCGAAACAACTTTTCGGTTTTACCGAAACTCTTTCGGTGTTCTCTCTCTCGGAACTCTTCCATTGTCTTCGAAACATTTTCGGTGACTTTCTCTTAGACTCCCTGTCTAGCGTTCAACAGATAGATGACCCTTAAGCGTGTGACCCTATAGGTTCGGTGAAGTATAGACATGACCGGAACACTTTCCGATCAATGATCAACATCGGAGCCGTGGACACCCATATTGACCCCTATACCCACACGAATGAATATTCGAGTGAACCTCCAGTTGCCGTGTGCTATTCCTGTTGCTTCGCGATATGTTACAAATACCCGAGGTGAGACATGTTGGCATTCCCGTGGATCAACAACTTGTCCACTAAGCCAGTTACCTCGTTACCGGTATTGTTCTCTTTTCTCGTTACCGTGTTCCGGCATCCCCGTGATCAAATCACAAAGTGTCTGGCCAGACGATGATGGATACCGTAACACCGAGAGGGCCCAGAGATATCTCTCCATCGTCGGAGGAGCAAATCCCAATCTTGAGCTATCAAGTTACTTGACATACTTTTTCATGAACCCGTAAGCCGCCGTAATAGCCACCCATTTACGGATGACGTTTAACAAACCCCAAAGTTCATGAAGCAAGCATGAAGAAACCCGATACTCTCATGGTCTAAGGAATCATGCAAACGTTAACTATCTCTGTGTTATTAACCATTAACTCATGAAGAATGTATCTCATAGCATAACATCAATTCGGGTCGATTCAACACAAATGTTCTTCTAACATTGTGCCCTCAAAGTTGCTGGCATAGACATGCCCATGATCAGGAAAACAGAACCATCATGCAACACTTGAGCTAGTCTTAGAGGCCAGACTAGGAATACATTTTATCATTTATTATTCCACACGTGCATATGAGTCTTCCTCCGAGCCTCGTTTTATTTGTAGACTCGAGAACCATAGCAGTTATAGCATGGAACATAAACCTAATTATGAACAGGGAGATAATCAATAACATTTATTATTGCCTCTAGGGCATATCTCCTACAGACTCCCACTTGCACTAGAGTCAATAATCTAGTCAATGCTAATGCACTTTACACCTGTGGCACACTGGTGTAAATATGCTTCGCTTGTGGTATAGCCTGAATGTCCAACGGATCTGACGACTTCAGCTCCGTGTGTATCTTTGCATATCCTCGCGTTTTCACGCTTTCACAAAATTCATATTTTGTGTGGACTTGGCTTGGTATGTATGCGAATCACAGGTCAAACCTGGATTCCTCAGACTGAGTTATGGAGCAACTACTTGCAGTAGTGTCCCATTGACAAAAGCCATCTTGGAACCATACTAAGTTCATGAATGAACTATATGATTCAACATCTTCTTTGTCACTTTAAAGGCGGCAACATACTTCGCCTCTGTTATAGAATTCGCCACAGTAACTTGTTTGGAACATTTTCCAACTAACTGTGCCACCACATTGTGTGTTACACAAAACCCTTAATTTAAATTGAAAATCGCTTGGAGCATGGATGAAGACTATATCGATGTAACCTTTTACAACGAACTCTTCATGATCTCCGCTTGCGAGAAAACATGTCATCAGTGCTACTATAGTACTTAATGACCCTTTGTCCCATGATCAGTACTTTTGATCACCTTGGTATCCATACTCGCAACACCTTGGGAGTATTGGACATATCTAGTTGTTTTACATACCATGGAATACATGATTAATCCAAACATGAAGGTGTGTGGAATCTCCATCATGTATTTTACTCATCAGTGTTTTGAGACACCGAGTCTTGTAAAAACTCTTTCCATGTGACTTTGGCAAGAATCACTCCTTGGTGTTTTAAATGCTAAAAGGTTTTAGCACCTTGTCAATATGTATTCATTTCTTAGCCCCATTAGGTAAATCTATCTCCATAGATCATCATGCCTAATATTGAGGCTATTTAGCCTAAGCACTTCATCAAAAAACTATTTTCAAACGAAGTCCTAATTCGTGTCAAGAAATTTATTTCCAATTACCAATGTGTCAAGCACACAAGGTTTTTAGAAATATTATTATGCTCCCACTTACTTTCTTGAATTACAAGCATCTTTGTTACCCATTGATGAAGTCATACCCCTTTGACCATTTCATCAAAACACGAAGATTCCGACTCCATTTTGCTCTCTTCTGTCCATCGCTGGAACTCTGAAGTTTGCATACCTACTAGCATCCTCTGGATCGACAAATTACTTTGGACTGTATCACATACAAGTCCTAGGTTTTATTTCCATCAGATGGAAATCCTTTTTTCATCCATGTTTCATATCTCATGATTGAAATATGTATTAATTGCTAGTTCAACCCGAACCGACTTTAAGCATCGCTACGGTGAGACAATCTCATCGTAGTCAACTCTTTGAACTTGTTATTGCAACAAGTCGAGCTTTATGGATAAACCATTTTTATCCGTATCAGTTTTAAGTTCCATAAATATTCGTTAGACTCTAAGTCTTTCGAAAGGTGTATCAAGGTTTTAATCTTGAATCACTTATGTGGAAACTAACTCGGGTTGCATTGGCATTTAGCCAATTCCGGAGTCAGGGCCCATCAACGCTTCCTTGTGTATCGTAGGTATATTGTTGTCTAACAACAATATCTCGTTTGCGCACCTGAGAGGTTTGCACGAGCCTTGCCTACGTGGTTCAGTTGAAAGTTCGACCGAAGTCCATACATTTTATTGTAGAGACTTCCGTATCAGTCGCAGTAGGAAACTCTGGAATTACTTCCAAGGTCTCTTTCCTTTGACCTGATGACAAAGATACTGGTTATCTCGTCGAGTTTCACTGTCCTCCCACTCACCTTTTGTAAGAACTATTCTCTTTAAAGGCATACCGTTTTGTGACGAAAACCTTTGCCTCGGTATAGTGGTGGGGGAATACCCAATGACTTGGGATAACCTACAAAGTAGCACTTGTCTGATTTGGAATAGGTTTGTAACCTTTTACACAAGCCCCATATTCCAAATGTTAAGAAAAGATATAACATGGTTGGGCGTACCATACCATTGCGTCATTTCAACAGACCTGATGAAGCTCTTTTCAGTGTAAAAGCCGCAGTCTCTAAAGCATCACTTTTAAAAGGGATAATGCCAAATTTATTTATGTCATCTTTGATCTCACCATATCATAAATGGTTCGATTACATCTTCACGGACTTTCCACTTGCAGTGGTGTTCCGGGAGGTGCAAGTTATGAAACCCCTTTCACAACTCATCAGACATTCGCTAAACTTGTAACTCAAATATTCTTTTCTGCAATCGAATTGTAGAAACATAATTTTCTTGTTACAATAACTTCTACTTTATTTTTGAAAACCTTTCGAATGATTTCAAAAGATCCAGACTTATGTCTCATCAAGTAAATATCCATATATCTACTTGAGTCATTTCTGAAGATAGATGAATCCACTACTTGCAACAACATTTATCGGACTACACACATCAAAATGTATGATCACCAATAAGTTCGTTGTCCATTCCTTATGGCCTGTGAACGGTATTTCAGTCACTTCTCTTTTCGGAGGAAAGTTGCAAGTGTCAAATGATTCAAAATCAAACGACTTCAAAATCCATCATAATGGAATTTATCCATGCGGGTTTCTCCAATGTGACCAAATGCAGTGCCACACTTGTGTGGTATTCTTTTAGTCTTGCGACATTTAGCGTCAGTGTTATGGATGTATCATATTACCATCAATATTCATAACATACATCCCATCTAGGATGGAAGCATGGCCCTTCATGTTATTCATAATACTGAACAACAATTGTTGTTTTTATGAACAACTCTTTTGCAACAAACATTGTGCAATGGGCTAGAGTGTATGAAACTCTAAAATGAATTATGAAAGTAAACCCAGAGGTAATGTATTATTTATCAATATTCATAACATACATCTCATTCATAATGAAAGTATGGCCCTTATGTTATTCATAACATCGAACATCAAAAGTTCTCTTATAAACAACCTTCTTGCAAGATACCTTATGCAATGGGCTAGAGTTTGTGAAACTCTAAATGAATTATGAAAATAAATACATACGGTAATACACCGATGGAAGGTATAGTAACATTTACTATGTTCCCTGTGTATACCAAAACCTCATTCCTGGCTAGTCTTTCAGGCCATTGTAGTTCTTACATCGAGTTGCAACAGAATGCAATCGAGCGGGTATATTTGTGATTGTCTCACAATACCCAAGAATTAGTGATTAACATGTTTAACCATAATTCCCAAGAACTATATCTTTTACCAGCCTTCTATACATCAAAACTTGTATGACATTCATACATGAGCTGGATATTCCAGTCTTCTTTCTTTTTGCCTTTATACTTCTAACAGTTTAACTTTCAGTATTTCTCCTACTCTCAGAAGAAGCACACAACTTAATAGTGGCGTTAGCCCCGGACTTCCTTGGTGTGTAAGTCACACTAACACCCTTCGGACACTTCCTTTCTCTTTAAGTTGTTGTTTTATTCACCTTTCATCATATGACAGGCGTTCTACTGGATCCCTCTCTTATCAGTCTAATGCATAGTAAACTCTTTTACTAATAGTTTGCAAACAAACATTGCTTTGGATATCTCATATCTTTTAGCCTTTGTCTGTCTCTGAAAATGATTTTCAGATTCCATGAATATCACATAACTATCCAAACTTTCGAAGTTCAGGTCTGATGGAAGCAAACATATTGCACTTGACTGAAACGGAATTCTAGCTTTTGGATCGAAGGACGAGAGTCACATGATCCATAGCATAAGCGAGAGAATACCGAAAGTATGCGATAGGACAAAGTCCTTCTCGGCACTCTGGAGGACAATCCTCACATTACGTTACCAACCGTAAAGATTTAACCAGATATTTAACAGCTATTCAATTTTAATAGGGAAGGTGGAAATGCGAGCCATTATTCTACAACTATTATGCAAATCACACTTCGACAGTGTTCAAAATTAATTGCACTGAGAATTAAACAAGTTAATTCAACAGTGCTCTCCCACTCAAATCAATATCTCTCATAATTGATTGTGAGTGATTCAAGATCCATATTACAATTCAACGCCAAGGATGTGTCCATCTCAAGTGACGAAAATTGCAATCGGTAGGCCAACTTGCCAATCACATCTCTATGTGACTCTTGTTCATCTTTCGATGGGCGTGTTCCGAGCTCAGGACGCTCCTCCAGAACGTCAAGACAACCAAGTGATCTTGCTGCGAGGTCTCAACTCACCCGCCTCACACTTCCCTAATCGTTCGCACCCATGTGTCCATGTGATGCCCCGAAAAGTTAGGTGCCGTGACGGTGCTACACTTGGGAGAACACTAACTACTTGAAATTTTGTGAGAGATCACCCTAATAAAAGCGACTACCGCGCAATCAAGAAGGGTGCAACATAAGGGATAAACATCTCAGGCAATTCATAATAGCATGATATGGTATAGCCCTTTCTGACGGAGAAGTCTTGTATTTCTTCGTCTTCGGCATTCGCGTCGGTGTTCACCTTTGCGAAGATTGCCACCACCTTGTCGATGCACCAGATAATATTGCTATCTCTATAGCTAATAAAATAATGCATTACAACAAGGTTGACACGTAGGTCATTTAAAGTGCAATCATATGGCTCCAGCCATCATGCCGAATCATGACACGCAGGTCAATAAATTTACATTATATAGTCATCTCATACATAATCAAATTATTATGAGCACTGCTATACCACATCATATGCACATGCAAACCCTCCTGCAAAACCAAGTTAGACGCCTCTAATCGGTTCATGCAAAAACTTGTTTTACGTGGCTTCTAAGGTTTCGAAACAAACCGAAGCTACCAACGTCCATCATCAAGTATGATAATTCAAGTCGCTAGATTAACTTTCCAGGGTATATGAAAACCGAGATAATAAAATCTCGAGCCCCATACTAAACTTCGTCATACGCATGACCCCCGTGCAGATCATATCTGCATTGCCCTTTCGTCTGTGAAACATCCATCTTTCTTTAACTAAAGTGGAACCCAAAGAACTGTTAGCACTTCGTTGATCTGTCAATCAGCATACTCAGGAGCAGCATGAAAGGATCGCGGATTGCCAGAACTTTGTGAGATTCCACAATGCTGTCAAGATCAGGACTACGCAAATTCAAGGGAAGTAACAAGAACATCGGGTAACAGATTTCATCTGCTACCCGCACAAATAATTTTCAGTAATAGAACTCTTCTACTACCTAATTATATTGTGCAACACCCATACATCTCATGTATTCTAGATCGCAACCTGCATCTACGCATAGCACGGCTCATGATGCCACTGTAGGGTAAGGCAGCAGAAAACAAAAAATTTCCGACCTACGCACCAGCCCAGGATCACTATGGAGATTGCATACAGGGTTTTTGATCATTTCGTTACCGACTCGTAGCGCAGCGGAAGTAGAGTCGATGACAATCGTCGGTGCAGACCCCCGCAGCTAGGATTTACAACCTCCCAACCGCGAGGATGTATTCCCTCATCTGCCACCCGGACAGCCCTCCGGGAGGCGGTCGGACAGTCCCCCGGACGGTGTCGCGGACAGCCCTTCAGGAGGACTCACAGAACTAGGACCGTCACTTGGACAGCCCTTCGGGAGGCACTCACGAACAGCCCCACGGGCACTAAGATCGAAACTACGACCTCTCTACAGAGTTGCACACATACGGTGTCATCTATCCGGCAGGGCTTCGCCGTCCAGAACTAGTTCCCACCGGAACCCAGACAGCCTTTCGGCACTACGAAACTATTTCGTGGGAGGGAGAGAGAATGCCAGATCATGCATGGCTTGTGTGTGAGAGCAAGGGATGAAGGAGATGGCAGCCCCAACTCCTCCTTTTATAGGCCAAGGCAAGGGGTGGGGTGGGATGTTGAAATACCAAAATACCCAAGCTTCATGTCACACATGAAAGGGCATAATGGTAACACAAGGGGGGCACCAAGGGGACACCACCATGGCAGCCCTTGGGCCGGCCCACATCTTGTCCCCCCCCCCATGGGGGGCCCCCCCCAACAAGCCACCAACATGTCTCCATGAAACATGCATGCTCCCTAGACAAAAAGCCACCAAACATGCAACCCCCGATTCGTGGGATCTTGTCCCCTCGCGCTGAGACAAGATGTTTTCCGCGAAACTTTTTCTGAAAAATTCCAGAAGGTCCCAGAACATTTCTAGCACCCTCTAAAATTATTCTGGGCACGATCCGAAACATTTTCGGTGCTGTGGTTTTTATCAGCGGAAAGCATCAACAGCGGTTACGGCAGTTTCAGAACATTTCCGGTTTTTCTCTCTGAAAATTCCCAGAAGTTCCCAGACCAATTCTGGCATCCTCTGAAAATTTCCAGGCGGTGCCGAAACCCTTTTTGACCAAATAATATATTCCGAAACAACTTTTCGGTTTTACCGAAACTCTTTCGGTGTTCTCTCTCTCGGAACTCTTCCGTTGTCTCCGAAACATTTTTGGTGACTTTCTCTCAGACTCCCTGTCTAGCGTTCAATAGATAGATGACCCTTAAGCGTGTGACCCTATAGGTTCGGTGAAGTATAGACATGACCGGAACACTTTCCGATCAATGATCAACATCGGAGCCGTGGACACCCATATTGACCCCTATACCCACACGAATGAATATTCGAGTGAACCTCCAGTTGCCGTGTGCTATTCCTGTTGCTTCGCGATATGTTACAAATACCCGAGGTGAGACATGTTGGGATTCCCATGGATCAACAACTTGTCCACTAAGCCAGTTACCTTGTTACCGGTATTGTTCTCTTTTCTCGTTACCGTGTTCCGGCATCCCCGTGATCAAATCACAAAGTGTCTGGCCAGACGATGATGGATACCATAACACCGAGAGGGCCCAGAGATATCTCTCCATCGTCGGAGGAGCAAATCCCAATCTTGAGCAATCAAGTTACTTGACATACTTTTCCATGAACCCGTAAGCCGCCGTAATAGCCACCCATTTACGGATGACGTTTAACAAACCCCAAAGTTCATGAAGCAAGCATGAAGAAAACCGATACTCTCATGGTCAAAGGAATCATGCAAACATTAACTATCTCTGTGTTATTAACCATTAACTCATGACGAATGTATCTCATAGCATAACATCAATTCGGGTCGATTCAACACAAATGTTCTTCTAACATTGTGCCCTCAAAGTTGCTGGCATAGACATGCCCATGATCAGGAAAACAGAACCATCATGCAACACTTGAGCTAGTCTTAGAGGCCAGACTAGGAATACATTTTATCATTTATTATTCCACACGTGCATATGAGTCTTCCTCCGAGCCTCGTTTTATTTGTAGACTCGAGAACCATAGCAGTTATAGCATGGAACATAAACCTAATTATGAACAGGGAGATAATCAATAACATTTATTATTGCCTCTAGGGCATATCTCCTACAATTAATGCATAACCTAGAAATTCAAGAGAAGCAAAACGAATCTTCCGCTCCTCGGAGTAATGGTGGTTATCAAAAATCTGCTCCACACGCATCTCCCACTCAAGATACTCCTCAGGACCAGCCTTGCCCGTGAATGAAGGTATAGTAATTTTTATTCTACCAATACCTCCATCCTCGTCCTCGTCCTCGTCGCGGCGCCGCCTTGGTCCATCATCACGGGGACGAGCATCCTGTCGTGGTCGGCGAGGCAAGTTGCCGTGAGCAGCAGAACCATCCTCGGACTCAGCACCGTTGTCGTCGTTGGCAACGTCTACATCACGGACGTGTAGAGGAGCTCGGTGTTGCAGGGCATGTTGTGCCCTTGCTGGAGCAGGCACGCCGGGTGCCCTTGCCTCTAGGCGACGGAGGGCTGCCTGCATGGCCTGGAACCCGTCGGCCACCGTCTCGTCGAGGGCCTTCATGCGGTTATCGAAGTGCTGGTATGTGGCCTTGAACATAGCACGGACACCTGGGTCCAGTTCGGGACCATATTGCGGCGGCCCGTCATCCTCCCGTACCTCATCCTCGTCATGCTTGCTTGCGGTTGACATCGCGCGCAGTGATAAACCTGGCGCTCTCTGATACCAGCTGATACGGCTCAAATAGCTTTGAGTCAATTTTATGGGGTGTCCCAGATCTTTCACCAGCGCAAAGAGCTAGCAGATTAGAATTGATCGGAAGCAGATGAATTAAAACATACCAGATAAGATGTGTACATGCGGAAGTACTGGACTAGATGGATGGAAGTAGTAGACGTGGTAGACGGATGGATTATGCTAATGATGATCAGCAGCGACGGCGGAGTAATTAGCAGATGGAGATTAGGAACCAGTACAAGTATATGGAAAAGAAAAGGAGACGGGATCGATCCTTGAAGATCAAGAACCGAACTAAACTCGTGCCCTGGTAATCAAGTCACTGGAGCACATGCAATTACAAACCTCAGGGACGCAGGGACACAGATATGCGTCAATCATCAGATGACTTTTCTGAGTATTTTTCTTGATCAAAACTAAAACCTCCCCTTTACAAAGCGTTGCACCCCTTGCTTATATAGGTGGTGCCTAATACTTGGCTAGGCCCGACCTAAACTAGGAAACAATGAGGACTCCTCGTCTGTTACAAATTGTACATAGCAAACAAAAAGAAAACTACCAAATCTGAACAAACTATGGAAAGCAAATAAAAAGGACACACGTACGTATACTTGCATGTATGATTTCTAGGCCAAAACTAAAATTAACTTGATGGTGCAGCCTTCAAACTTTCACTCTGCTGGCCTAGATAGAAGTAATCACAAGGTGTTCTGAACATGGGCTTCACTTCCTCCCGAGGCACGATCTGAGGAGCAACGGAACAAACAAAAGAATTATTTGTGGTGATGTTGTTGCGTTCAATCGGTAGAGCATATGACCATCTCCTTTCAATAGCATATAGAACAGGCTTCACACCTAAGATCCCCCTCTATTCTATAGCACACATGATCTTCTTATGACGTAGAGCGGGAACCACATAATTTTGCATCTTGTTTTCATAGCGAGTCTCTCGGTTGGAAGATGTTTTACTTGACAGTAATGGAGGAACAACAAGAGTACCTGCGGTGACCGTATCAACTACACGGGTCCGCAAGAGAGGTCACACTCTTTCGTGTCTGCTTACGTTATGCATCGCTTAATATTACCTGCTACTTTATCGTCCTGTTCACCTGTTAGACTCCGAGTCAGCTCCAAACTAGTGCTCAAACTTAAGTTTTTAAATGGTTGTGGGGTACATATTGGCGCAGCAATGAATATTATCTGTTTACTACCTGGTTAATCTCGGGTGTCTACTATGAGTTTCATGTTGGGTGAGAAACAAATAGTAAAGGAGCCATTATCTGTATTTTTTAACGGCAGCTATTATCTGCGTGCTATCACTGGTTTTGGGTCTATACACAGGTTGCTACCATCACTCTAGATTTCAGCATACACTCCTTACATAATCTCACTTTGTTTTATTCCTATGCATGTCAGTTATTGTACACAATGGTACTGAACATGTAGAGCAAACGAGACGAGCCTTGCGTGGCAATAAAATTTCATGCAGATGTCACTCCATGGTGGGCGCAAAGGCAGGCCCCCCCTTCCCCCCATTCCAGATTGTAATCAAGAGGAAGATAACTGTTCAGAGGGGGATTCAGAGGGAGCAGACCACTCCTATTTACCCCCTGAGGTCTTTGCTCTAACTTGCCAGGCTGATGTTGGTCATATCATGCATATGGTGCCTTGCATTGCTTACTTTATACATTAAAAATGTCATCTGCTTAGTTTAGACATGTTTTGTGTGTGCCATTTGTTTACTTTCTATATCATATATGTAAATTATGCAATATTATATTGTTTAGCCTGGCATCATATATGTGAATTTTGCAATGCCATCCTGCTTAGCCAGTCATCTTATATGTGAATTATATCATGCCATCCTTTTTTTCATTGCGTAGTACATTTGTCAACAATGTAAGTACATTCAACTACTCTTCCTGTGCATCAGCCATTTGACACGGTGATGGAAAAATCTGCAGTGAAAACAAGGTCTTCAGAGTAGACAATGCTATCTCACGAAGCGCATATCTTGCTGGTTACGGATAGCTCCTCAGAGGAGGATTCAGAGACAGATGACCAGTCCTATCCCCCCCCCCCCCCCCCCCCCCCCCCGAGGTGTATGCTCTTAACTTGGCATGGTTATATTGCCCATATCGTGCATATGGTGTCTTGCCTTGCTATGTCATTTGCTTAGTTTAGACATTCTTTCTGTGAATGCCACCTGTTTAGTGTCTAATTACCATATATATGTGAATTATGCAATGCCATCTTGTTGCAAGGCATTATATATGTGAATTATGCAATGCTATCTTGTTGCAAGTCATTATGTATGTGAATTATGCAATGTCATGTTGTTTAGCCAAGCATCATATATGTGAATTATATCATGCCATCCTATTTTTGTATCACGTATTCCATTTGTCGACAATGTTCTTATATTCAACTACTCTTCCTGTGCATCAGCCATTTGAATTGGTGATGGAAAAATCTGGAGTGAAAAAAAGGTCTTCAGAGCATACAATGCTACCTGTTGAAGAAGATATCTTGCAGGTTATAGATAGCTCCTCAGAGGAGGATTCAGAAATAGATGACCAGTCCTATTTTCCCCCTAAGGTGTATACTCAAACTTGGCAGGGTTATATTACTCATATCATGCGTATGTTGTCTTGCATTGCTTAGTTTTTACATCATATACAAAATATTGAATGGCATCTGCTTAGTTTAGACATCATATATACGATTGCCATCTGCTTACTTGCTTAGTATATAAATCATATATTTGAATTATATCATGCCATCATGTTTACATAGACAGCATGTATCTGAATTATGCCATGCCATCCCATTTAATAAAGACATCATATTAGTTATATCATCTCATCCTGTTTACATAGTCATCATATTTTGAATTTTGTCATTCTATTCGTGAATTATATCATGCCATCTGGTTTCCATAGACGGCATGTATGTGAATTATAGGATGCCAACCACTTTAATAGACACATCATATAGTTATATCATGTCATCATGTTTACATAGTCATCATATTTTGAATTATGTCATTATATCCTGTTTAGTTAGCCATCATATATGTGAAATTGTGTCATGCTATCCTGTTTAGTTAGCCATCATATATTTGAAATTGTGTCATGCTATGCTGTTTGGTTAGACAACATAAATGTGAATTATTTCGTGCCCTCTTTTATTCCCCACTATCCATTGCACCTGTCTATCATACAATGTTTGTACATTCAATTACTTTTCTTGTTTATCAACCATTTGAATTGTAGGGGGTGATGGCGGTATCTAAGGGAGTAAAAACACGGTCTTCAGAAAAGATAGTGCTAGCCGTCGATGCAGATAGAACCACAGTTGTACTTGCCCAAGAACCATCCCCATCACACATAACCCAGACTCTCACAGATCATACCCCTACCCAGTTGGACAGACAACCAGCTACACCTCTTCTAACCCCAACCCCAGCAGATAGTAACCCAGTTCCAGTTGACACAGCACCATCTCCACCACAGAGCACCCAAACACGAGCAGTTAGTAAGGCAGCTGCAGTGCCCAAAGCACGAGGACCACCACTCTGAACCCCAACTCAACGCTTAAAGTAGAAGAAGAATTGTTCTCAGGTCAGGTTCCGTAGCTATGGTTCATACTCCTTTGCTCTTGCATCACTGTATTTACTCATACCAACTAATTTCAAATTTGAATGATGCAACTAAAACTCCAATGGCGCAACAGGCATGTTTTAAACCTGTTTCTTTAACTGGTTTGCTGTTGTAACTTGCTCTATGTTGATTTCAGTTTCAATTGAATAAATAGTTATGTTCTCATGTCATGCACATTACAAGTGTTGTTAGTGTTGTATAGTTTCCCGCACATATATTCTGTCTATGCTGCTTTGTCTTAAACAGATATGATTTGAACTATCTCTATATTGATTTGGCAACATAAACTAGAATGATATAGACCATACAGTGACCATAGTACATAGATATATGTTTGTTTCATTTTGTTATCCTATCCACCTTACTACTGAACTGGTTTACCAAAATGAGTTTCATATACAACATGGTAAACCTGTGATGTGCCTGCTTGTTTCTCTTTTAGAATGCGGCCAAAATATTGGAGAAGAGTACCCCGTTATGCAGTGGTAAAGGAAGTAATGCAGATAAGGTTCAAGATAGTGAGATATCCCTGTTGGTCTCCAAGAAAGCTGATAAAAACTATCTTGAAGACAGTGAGACAACCCCAAAGTCCTGTCTTGATGTAGTGTTCGAGTTACTGGCCACTACTGCTAGCACAAGCTCTTCGAACTCTCTGCCTGAATCAGTTCGGCTTCTTGAGTCTCAACTTCAAGTTGAAAGACATCGATCAGATGTGCTGCGACACGAAGCTGAAGAACTGAGGAAGTCCCTGCAGAATTCAGATGCATACTTTCTGGTGCAACAGCAAGCGCTGGAGGATTTAAGTGCCAAACAAGAGAAAGCTAATAAGCTTGCCAAGCGTCTTGTCAGCATGGTGGGTATCCAGGATATCGTTTCTTGAGCTCTTCTGAAGTGGTTTCAGTTCTGGACTTGTTTTGCTGCCGCGTTTATTTGCACTGGTGACCAATTTAGACGCCCAGTGTATGTAATATGCTGCTTTGTTCACTATATTTCCTCTCGTGGCGAACTTTGATGCCCATTGGATGTAATATTTGTAATAGCTGTAATAGCCTAGCGTAAATTGCTTGCTTATTTATTTCCTTATTGTCTTGTTTATGTTTTTGCTTGTAGTCACTGCAGTTCTTTTTCCGCGGTAACCTTTTTATTTAAAACTAGGCCACAATAACCATGGGCAACATACAGACCATTGTAACTATGGTCCTGCTACCTGTAGTGACCATGGGCCTCCTACGGGCCTTAGGATCCATGGGCCTTCTATGGGCCATAGAATCAGTGGGCCTTATATGGGCCGTATGATTGATTGGTCAAACATGGGCCGTACTATTCATGGACTAATAGTGGTCCGCAATGTGGGTCGTAAACGGTCTAGAATGGGAATCATCTGTTTATGGGCCGACAGTAACGGGTCGTTAATAGTCCGGTATGTATAACGGGCTTAATTCTATCGACAGGCATAACGGGTCGTTAATGGGCCGTATTAGCTGATGCTATGAAAACGGCCCACTAGATTAATGGGCCACAAACGGGCCGACTGTAACCACGGGCTGAATTTGGCCCATCTGCGGAACAGGCCAGTAACGGACCGTAAGTAATCGTATGCTGGAAATGAACCCAAGAGTAAATGGGCCCTTAGAAGGCCGAAAGGTAACACGGGTTGTAAACGGCCCAATGGAATAATGGGCCGTCGATGGGTATAAAGCTATTTACTGTTCATTATGGGCCAGTTTCACCACAGGCCATTAAAGGGCCCTGGTTTACAAAGGGCCTCATATGGGCCGAAAGGTGTCATGGGCCATACATGGGCTGGAAGTTACAACGGGCTGGAATCATATGGAATGGCCCAAATGATGCTACTGGGCCTAATTCGGATAGTCCATAACGGGTCACGAGTTAGCGGGTTGCAAATGGGCTATATGCAAACAGGCCGTTAACAGGCTTTCGTGGCCCGGGCCGCTACCTTTTGACCAAGTCAAACGGGCCGGCCTTTTAATCTAAATGGACCACTGTTGGGCCAAGCCACGTGTCGACGTATCATAGGCGCGTCCCGTCCATTGGCTGGATGACATCTGTCCAAACACGGAGCTGACACGTGGTTCCTTCGGCCAATGAGAATTTTACACGTGGAAAATCGCCATTGGTCGTTGCTGTTAGCGGGTTATCGGATCCAAAACCGGACTCGATAGCTTAACGGTGACCCGTTACGGTGGAAGCCACGTGTCGGTTACCCTTGACGAAAGCACTTGCATGACGTGTCATTTATCGTCATGGAAGTGAACACTTCCGTGATGATAATTTAAGTATTGTCATGGAACACTTCTACGACAGCACAAGTATGACTATCTTGATTCTGTCATAAAATCGTCATGGATGTACATGCATGACAGAAAACATGACCTACTGTGACAAACACGTATCATCATGAAAGTGTTTTTTTAGTGCTGGTGTGTCCCCTTCTGTTGTTTCTTCGCCCAATATTCTTTATATATTCCAAAACAATTCTCCGTAAAGTCAGGACATTTGGAGTTGTGCAGAAGAGGTATCTCAGATTTGCTCCTTTCAGGTCCAGAATTCCAGCTGCCGGCATTCTCCCTCTTCATGTAAATCTTGTAAAATAAGAGAGAAAAAGCATAAGTATTGTACCATAATATGAAATAATAGCCTATAATGCAATAAATATCAACATAAAAACATGATGCAAAATGGGCGTATCAGAGGCCGCCACGACGATGGCGACGGCAGCGACGGGGGAGAGAGTCGGGTGGATAGGTTTTTGGATAAGAGATGTGGACGGCTACAGGCATGCCCGGTGTAGGGTGGGTGTATGGAGCAGAGCAGCGGGCTCAGCTTAGAGCCCGCCATAGGTAAGTTGAAGTGGCGGCAAAGATCATGACCCGCCACATCTGGTTAGGCCTTTTGCGGTATATTTGACCCGCCGCCTAACACACACCATCAAAAACTGCATGCGCGAATTTGGCCACTTTCTAGATTTACTAAACTACATTTTTCACAATTACGATATGTGTGGCGGACGCCAAAGGGGGGCCGCCACTACAATTTTTTGGAATTTGTTAACTCCTTTGGCGTGAATTGCCGAAAGACATGTGTGGCGAGCATTTCACGACACCCACCACTGCTTACCTATAGAGCAGTGGCGGGCACTTTGGCCGCCTGCCACTATTGTCTTTCACCAAATGGTGATCATTAAGAGAGTTTACCTGTGGCGGGTACTACGTAACGCCCCCCACTCTTGTGTCTATAGCAGTGGTGGGTCCTTTTTAGCACCCGCCAGTGCTACTTCTCCAAGGTAGTTGTAGTGGGTATTATCTTGCGCCCGTCACTCATGTGAGTTTACCTATAAGCCCTTTCCTAGTAGTGCCAATACAACTACTCGGACAATCTATATCAATGTGCTATCATGTATTATATTTTAAATGATAGTTCAGCACACAATTTGCACAGTCTAGTAAATTTTTTAAGACAAAATAATATCAAGTAGATATATTTTGTTTCTAATATTATTTATCTTGCACTACGAAGAGCAAGGAAGCGGTGGAAAAGTTCCCGAAGCTGGCAACATGCGGTGGACTGGTGTTATGCCGATCTCATCCCCAAATCTGATTCATCTCTAGATCTATTTCCTTCTTCTGCAATTCCTTCCCGTCATGCTCTCCATCCTCTCCATCTATCACTGGCCCCATCTGATTTCTCCTATATCTTCTCGTGAACATCGCTCCACAAAAACATAACAAAAAATCCCCCATTCCTTTTCATTGCCCATCTGAGTGGATCAACCGCTTGCTGCTGTTCCAGTTTGGTTGGATCTCTATTCCCTGAGGTCACTCTTCCGTTCCCGCTGGCTTGCCATCTTCTTGCAGGTTAATTGAGTGGTATTTCATTGAGGCCGCCCTTGCTCACAAAGGACTTCATGCGAATTTCATAACGCTCATCCATGCTTGCATTGCTACCCATGTGTTTTCGGTTATCATTAATGGCCAATCATTTGAGATATTTCATAGTTCCAGGGGAATCCATCAGGGTTGCCTTCTATCCCCTTATCTGTTCGTTTTTGCAGTTAATGAACTCTCACTAGCACTACAGGAAGCTATGCAAGCCCACAGCCTATCAGGTATTTCTCTTGGACCGAACTGTCCTCCTATTCATTTCGTAATGCTTGCAAATGATCTTTTGCTTTGTGGTAAGGCTTCATTGTAGGAAGTCTCTGCCATGGCAAACATTTTACAACAATTGCATTGCCTCGGTGTTGGGATCTACGGTAGGGTGTGTCGACTGCAAATTAAATTTCCTACCCACAGAACATCCAGGAACATGCTACAGGAGATGGATCACGGATCGTTACCACTAGACACGCGGTGCCGTGCAGCGGAAGAAGAGTTGGGGCAGCGCGTCTCCGGAGTCATCTCCTCCTTGTCCGATCTCCCTCGAACAACCAGTCGTCGGATCCCTCGTACTGGCTTGCCGGAGCGGCGCAAGTGCACCACCTCTAACGGTATTCGCGCGTGTAGGAGGAACATCGTGCGACAGACTACTAGGTCCGATCACATAGTCGGCGGCGAGTGGAGGTGGCTATTCGCAACACATGCAAAACCTAGTGACGGCGCCGAAGCGATCAACCGAATGAGTGTGCCACACCTCCACTTTATATAGGCATCTGTCGTGGGCTCAACACTTGGGCCTCACACAGATCCTAAAGCCCAAATTATGTTCGGCCTGGATCCGAGTCCGAGTAGGATCACATCTGACTCGTGGAGTTGGATCCGGCCTCATAGGTTCCTTCCCTTAAGTGCGCGACCCCTTAGGTTCAAGTCGGCTTGGTCACAGGTCGGATCACCTCCGACCTGCTCAGCTGGTAGCGGCCTCTAGCAAGGCGTGTCGACCACCAAGTAGACAATGAAACTGGTTGGCGAACCTGTACAACATGTCACACTTCTGTTCCCTTTGCCACACGATATAGGTTCTCGGGCTCAAGGCGAGTCTATCATCCTTGTGCTAGCCCGACCTCTTTCTCGTTCCAGTGATGTTGACCACAAACCAGATTATCTCATAATCCTTGTCGCACGGTGATGTCTACTACACAACTTGTTCTTGTAGACTCGTGTTGGGCCTCCAAGCACAGATTTTTGTAGGACAGTAGAAAATTTTCCTCAAGTGGATGACCTAAGGTTTATCAATCCATGGGAGGCGTAGGATGAAGATGGTCTCTCTCAAACAACTCTGCAACCAAATAATAAAAAGTCTCTTGTGTCCCCAACACACCAAATACAATGGTAATTTGTATAGGTGCACTAGTTCGGCGAAGAGATGGTGATATAAGTGTAGTAATGATAGTAGATATTGATTTTTGTAATAGGAAAAATAAAAAACAGCAAGTAGCAATTGATAAAACGGAGCACAAACGGTATTGCAATGCTTGAAAATGAGGCCTAGGGTCCGTACTTTCGCTAGTGCAATCTCTCAACAATGCTAATATAATTGGATCATATAACCTTCCCTCACGTGCGATGAAGAATCACTCCAAAGTTCTTATCTAGCGGAGAACATAATAAGAAATTGTTTGTAGGGTACGAAACCACCTCAAAGCTATTCTTTCCGTTCGATCTATTCAAGAGTTCGTACTAAAATAACACCAAGCTATTCTTTCCGTTCGATCTATCCAAGAGTTCGTACTAAAATAACACCATACGATACGCATCAACCAACTCTAATGTCACCTAGATACTCCAATGTCACCACAAGTATCCATGAGTTAATTATACGATACGCATCAAACAATTTTAGATTCATAATACTCGATCCAACACAAAGAACCTCAAAGAGTTCCCCAAGATTTCTACCGGAGAAACAAGGACGAAAACGTGCATCAACCCCTATGCATAGATTACCCTAATGTCACCTCGGGAATCCGTGAGTTGAGTGCCAAGACATAGATCAAGTGCTCTCAAATCCATAAAAGTATTCAATCCGATAAAACGAAATTTCAAAGGGAAAACTCAATCCATCACAAGATAGAGAGGGGAAAACACCATATGATCCGACTATATTAACAAAGCCCGTGTACATCAAGATCGTGACATCTCAAGAACACGAGAGAGAGAGAGAGATTAAACACATAGCTACTGGTACAAACCCTCGGCCCCGAGGGTGGACTACTCCCTCCTCATCATGGTGGCCACCGGGATGATGAAGATGGCCACCGGTGATGATTTCCCCCTCCGGAAGGGTGCCGGAACGGGGTCTAGATTATTTTTTTGTGGCTACAGAGGCTTGTGGCGGCGGAACTTCTGATCTAGGATCTCCCCGAGGGTTTTTGGAATATTTGGCAATTTATAGGGCGAAGAGGCGGTGCGGGAGGCCACCGAGGTGGGCACAACCCACCGGGGCGCGCCTGGGGGCCCAAGCATGCCCTGGTGGGTTGTGCCCCCCTCGGGGCACCCCCCAGGTGCTGCTCTGGCCCATTGGATGTCTTCTGGTCCATAAAAAATTCACAAAAAGTTTCGCTGCGTTTGGACTCCGTTTGGTATTGATTTTCTGCGATGTAAAAAACAAGCAAAAAACAGCAACTGGCACTGGGCACTATGTCAATAAGTTAGTCCCAAAAAATGATATAAAGTTGCTATAAAATGATTGTAAAACATCCAAGAATGATAATATAGCAACATGAATACTTCATAAATTATAGATACGTTGGAGACGTATCAGCATCCCCAAGCTTAATTCCTACTCGTCCTCGAGTAGGTAAATGATAAAAGAAATAATTTATGAAGTGTGAATGCTAGCAAAGTGCATAAGTTTGATCAATAGTAATTTCAATCACTTTTCCTAGCATCATAACAGCAACTCTTTCTCATAAAACTCATCATGTTAAAGTAGCAACCAGTTCACATGTTAAGGTTCAAACAATGAATTCTCTTGAAACTCAACAACCTATGTTCTCAGTCACCAAGCAATTGCAATTCAACTTATTCAACAGAGTCTAAGTAAGAGCTCCACATACTCAACCATCATATAGTCTTCTATGATTGCTAACACTCACCGCATACACATGAGCAAAACGTTTCAACCGGACACATAGAAAGATAGGGGCTTATAATTTCGCCTCCCAACGTATTCACCTCAAGGGTGATGTCAACAATAATAACTCATGCTACCCATATCCAACTGGATATATGTGCCTAGATCTTTCCTCACCACATGATGCTTGCCAAAATAGAAAAATAAAAAGGAATAGAGAGAAAAACTTTGACTCTTGCATGAAAGTAAATACATAAAAGTAAAAGGTAGGCCCTTCGCAGAGGGAAGCAGAGGTTGCCATGCGCTTTTTGTTTGTATGCTCAACCCCTTAGTGCAAAAGAACGTCACATTACATTGCCCCTTATGATAGCAACCTTTATTATGCAGTCTGTCGCTTTTATTCTTTGCTATCACAAGTTCGTACAACGCTCAATTTTCTCTTACACTAAATGATCTAACACATTTAGAAGCAATTTTTATTGCCTTATTGCACCGATGACAACTTACTTGAAGGATATTACTCAATCCTTAGGTAGGTATGGTGGACTCTTGAAAATAAGGTTTGGGTTTAAGGGTTTTTGGATGCACAAGTAGTATCTCTACTTGGTGCGGAATTTTTGGCTAGCAAAGATGGGGGGCAAGCACCATATGTTGAAGGATCTATGACAATATAACTTCTATGTGAATATGAACAAACATAAATCATTACGTTGTCTTCCTTGTCCAACATCAACAATTTTGGCATATAATATTTTGATGGGGGCTCACAATCACAAAAGATTTCCAATATAGTGTATTTGCATGTGAAAGTTCTCTTCCTTATAGTAATTATTCATGAATTGCTTGTATGACCAATATTGTGATTGTCAAGCTTCAAAAGATTTCACTTTCTAAACCCAATGTGAAGCTACCACTGGGCATGATATGAACATATAATTTCAACTTCATGATATTCAATTCATTCAACAATTTACTCATAGGATATAAGTGAAGCACGAGAGTAAATGACAAATTACTCCAAAAAGATATAAGTGAAGATCAAGCAAGTAGTTAAGTAAAGGGGTAGCTAATTGAGGACTCTCTCTTATTTAAAAACTTTCAGATCTAAGTATTTTATTAAAACAGCAAGTAAAACAAAAAAAATGACATTCCAAGAATAGCACAACTCAAGTGAAGAAGCAAAAAACTTAGGCTCAACCGATACTAACCGATAATTGTTGATGAAGAAAGGTGGGATGCCTACCGGGGCATCCCCAAGCTTAGATGCTTGAGACTTCTTGAAATATTATCTTGGGATGCCTTGGGCATCCCCAAGCTTGAGCTTTTGCATCTCCTTAATTCCTTTTATATCACGGTTTCCCTAAATCTTAAAAACTTCATACACACAAAACTCAACAAGAACTCGTGAGATAAGTTAGTATAAACCAATGCAAAAACCTTATCATTCTCTACTGTAGCAAATCACAAAAATTATTATTAAACATTGCATACTAAATTCCTCTGCATATTTAATACTCCTATCCTCAAATAGAATCATTAAACAAGCAAACATATGCAAACAATGCAAACATAACAGCAATCTGCCAAAACAGTACAGTCTGTAAAGAATGCAAGAGTATCAATACTTATTTAACTCCAAAAATTATGAAAATTTACCACACTGTAGAAAATTTGTCAGATCTTATTGTGAAAAAAGTTTTAACATTTTATCACATTCTTACTTTTCTGGAGAATTATTGCAACAGCGATAAGCTTTCTGTTTTGAAACAGCAACATATAGACTTGCAAAATAAGCATGGTAAAGGCCATCCTTGACATTTTTATCAAAATGAAAGATGCAAAACATTATTATAAATAGCAGAAAGCAAATACAAATAAAATAAAATGACGCTCCAAGCAAAACACATATCATGTGACGAATGAAAATATAGCTCCAAGTGAGGTTACCGATAATGTTGAAGACGAAAGAGGGGATGCCTTCCGGGGCATCCCCAAGCTTAGTTGCTTGGATCTTCCTTGAATATTACCTTGGGGGTGCCTTGGGCATCCCCAATCTTAGGGTCTTGTCACTCCTTATTCTCCTCATATCGACATCTCACCCAAAACTTGAAAACTTCAATCACACAAAACTTAACGGAACTTCGTGAGATAGGTTAGTATGATAAAGAGCAAACCATTTCACTTTGGTACTGTCAAAGACAAGATTCATAATTGTTTCCACACAATTCCTACTGTAGCATATCATTTCCACAATTTATATTGAGCAATATAAGCCATAGAAACTAGGAAACAAGCAAACTATGCATTGAAAACAGAATCTGTCAAAAACAGAACAGTCTGTAGTAATCTGTACTCCAACCATACTTATGCTACTCCAAAAATTCTGAAAATTAGGAAAACGTAGAGAATTTGTATATCTATCACCTGTAAAAAAATCAGATCAAAATCTCGTTCCAGTGAATTTTCAAATTTCCTGGACTGAGCGCAAAAGTTTCTGTTTTTGCACAGATTCAAGTCAACTATCATCCACACTATCCCAAAGGCTTTACTTGGCACTTTATTGAAACAAAAGATATAAAACATGATTACTACAGTAGCCTAATCATGTGAACACACAAAAAAATTAGGTAAAAGTGTTGGGTTGTCTCCCAACAAGCACTTTTCTTTAATGCCTTTTAGCTAGGCATGATAATTTCATAGATGCTCACATGAAAATAAAGAATTGAAACATAACAAGAGCATCATGAAACACATGGTAAGCACATTTAAGTCTAACCCACTTCCTATGCATAGGGATTTTGTGAGCAAACAAATTATGGGAGTAAGAATCAACTAGCATAGGAAGGCAAAACAAGTGCAACTTCAAAACTTTCAACACATAGAGAGGGAACTTGATATTATTGCAATATGTAAAAGCATATGTTCCTATCTCATAGTAATTTTCAGTAGCATCATGAATGAATTCAACAATATAGCCATCACATAAAGCATTCTTTTCATGATACATAAGCATAGAAATTTTATTACTCTCCACATAAGCAAATTTATTCTCATGAAGAGTAGTGGGAGCAAACTCAACAAAATAACTATCATGGGATTGAAAATTAAAATCATGATGACAAGTTTCATGGTTATAATTATTCTTTATAGCATACATGTCATCACCATAATCATCATAGATAGCAACTTTGTTTTCATAATCAATTGAAACCTCTTCCGAAATAGTGGATTCATCACTAAATAAAGTCATGACCTCTCCAAATCCACTTTCATAATTATCACAATAAGATTCAACACCCTCCAAAATAGTGGGATCATTAGTACCTAGAGTTAACACTCTTCCAAACCCACTTTCATCAATATAATCATCATAAATAGGAGGCATGCTACCATTATAACAAATTTGCACATCAAATCTTGGGGGACTAAAAATATCATCTTCATCAAACATAGCATCCCCAAGCTTGTAGTTTTGCATATCATTAGCATCATGGATATTCAAAGAATTCATACCAATAACATTGCAATCATGCTCATCATTCAAAGATTTTTTTGTCAAACATTTTATAGAATTCTTCTTCTATCAATTGAGCACAATTTTCCTTTCCATCATTTTCACGAAAGACATTATAAAGACGAATAATATGAGGTCACCTCAATTCCATTTTTTTGTAGTTTTCTTTTACGAACCAAACTAGTGATAAAACAAGAAACTAAAAGATTCAATTGCAAGATCTAAAGATATATCTTCATGCACTCACCTCCCCGGCAACGGCGCCAGAAAAGAGCTTGATGTCTACTACACAACTTGTTCTTGTAGACTCGTGTTGGGCCTCCAAGCGCAGAGTTTTGTAGGACAGTAGCAAATTTCCCTCAAGTGGATGACCTAAGGTTTATCAATCCATGGGAGGCGTAGGATGAAGATGGTCTCTCTCAAACAACCCTGCAACCAAATAATAAAAAGTCTCTTGTGTCCCCAACACACCAAATACAATGGTAATTTGTATAGGTGCACTAGTTCGGCGAAGAGATGGTGATATAAGTGTAGTAATGATAGTAGATATTGATTTTTGTAATAGGAACAATAAAAAACAGCAAGGTAGCAATTGATAAAACGGAGCACAAACGGTATTGCAATGCTTGAGAATGAGGCCTAGGGTCCGTACTTTCGCTAGTGCAATCTCTCAACAATGCTAATATAATTGGATCATATAACCTTCCCTCACGTGCAATGAAGAATCACTCCAAAGTTCTTATCTAGTGGAGAACATAAGAAGAAATTGTTTGTAGGGTACGAAACCACCTCAAAGCTATTCTTTCTGTTCGATCTATTCAAGAGTTCGTACTAAAATAACACCAAGCTATTCTTTCCGTTCGATCTATCCAAGAGTTCGTACTAAAATAACACCATATGATACGCATCAACCAACTCTAATGTCACCTAGATACTCCAATGTCACCACAAGTATCCATGAGTTAATTATACGATACGCATCAAACAATTTCAGATTCATAATACTCGATCCAACACAAAGAACCTCAAAGAGTGCCCCAAGATTTCTACCGGAGAAACAAGGACGAAAACGTGCATCAACCCCTATGCATAGATTACCCCAATGTCACCTCGGGAATCCGTGAGTTGAGTGCCAAGACATAGATCAAGTGCTCTCAAATCCATAAAAGTATTCAATCCGATAAAACAAAATTTCAAAGGGAAAACTCAATCCATCACAAGATAGAGAGGGGAAAACACCATATGATCCGACTATATTAACAAAGCCCGCGATACATCAAGATCGTGACATCTCAAGAACACGAGAGAGAGAGAGATTAAACACATAGCTACTGGTACAAACCCTCAGCCCCGAGGGTGGACTACTCCCTCCTCATCATGGTGGCCACCGGTGATGATTTCCCCCTCCGGCAGGGTGCCGGAACGGGGTCTAGATTGGTTTTTCGTGGCTACAGAGGCTTGCGGCGGCGGAACTTCTGATCTAGGATCTCCCCGAGGGTTTTTGGAATATTTGGCAATTTATAGGGCGAAGAGGCGGTGCGGGAGGCCACCGAGGTGGGCACAACCCACCGAGGCGCGCCTGGGGGCCCAGGCGCGCCCTGGTGGGTTGTGCCCCCCTCGGGGCACCCCCCCCCCCCCCCCAGGTGCTGCTCTGGCCCATTGGATGTCTTCTGGTCCATAAAAAATCCACAAAAAGTTTCGCTGCGTTTGGACTCCGTTTGGTATTGATTTTCTGCGATGTAAAAAACAAGCAAAAAATAGCAACTGGCACTGGCACTATGTCAATAAGTTAGTCCCAAAAAATGATATAAAGTTGCTATAAAATAATTGTAAAACATCCAAGAATGATAATATAGCAGCATGAATACTTCATAAATTATAGATACGTTGGAGACGTATCACATGGCCATGCTAATCTTGGTCGGATCACACGAGGGCCCCAGAGTATATCTCTCCTGATCGGAGGGGCAAATCTCATCTTGCTTGACCATGTCTTGCAGCATGGGTCTGGACAAGCCCGAAACCTAACTTTGTAACTTCCCAGTCACGGAGTAGCGTTTGGTCGGCCCAAAGCAGGTCTGTCATCATCCCAAGTACATGCGCCAGCTCAGATCTTCGGACATAGAACGTATGTTGTACTAGAGACTCACAGATGACATATCGATGCGTCTCATAGTTGGGTCTGTCCGACTCGGACCTTATCTCGGCTCGAATCCGACTACGTCGAATCGGACCAAATCCTTCCGAGTCCATATTATCCGGTTAGCATCCAATGCCCCATGGCCAGTGAGACCAAGCCATCCACCGTGTCATATGCTAGTCTAGTCGGTTGCGCGTCCACACAGCCCTTTCAACTAGGGACCTTTTAGGATAGTCATCATACAATGCATAGTCCCACAAACAAGTCATGTACTTGCTGATACACATAACTGATAACATCCAAGGACTATCTTTATTCATAAACACATAGGAAATATCATCATACATGATTGCCTCTAGGGCATATCTCCAACACTTGGGTCAAGCTCCTAATTGGAACAAATATGCTATCTTGTTTAGTAAGAATGTTCCTATACAGGTTAAACAACAAGTAAAACAAATTTTCCCAGTCCCAGACATGACAGAAGCATCTACGCATCTTGGGCACCCACTTATTCTTCCTGCAAGGGATAGATCGGCTACATATAATTTTATTTATGACAAATTCAGATCTAGGCTCTCAGCCCACAGGGCGAATAGACTCTCTCATGCAGCTAGATTGACACTCATAAAATATGTTTTCTCCTCCATACCTGTTTACTACATGTCTAACGTACTATTCTCCAGGACATTTCTTTCTAAACTTACAGCCATTACTAGGAATTTCTGGTGGACTGGTGAGCGAGAGGACCAAGTCACAAAAACTTTATGTCTTAGAGCTTGGGCAGACATATGTGTGGAGAAAATGCTTGGTGGAGGGAATCACAAACCTGCAGGCCATCAATCAAAGAATGATACTTTCAGTGGCCTGGCACATTGCTGACAATCTCCAAGCCCATCTGGCCCAGGTGTTGAAGGCCAAGTGCCACCGTTATACAACCATCTGGAGGGACAATGCCAATAAGCCGAAGTCGGCCTTCTGGGCTGTCATCTTAAAGGTCGTATCTCTCCTTATTTCTACCTCTGTTTTGCAATTGGCTGATGGCACTAGTTTGATTTGGAGTTCTCCCTGGTTTGAGGGTTGGGAGAATATATACAATCATCTTATTATTTAGCAACCTTACTTCAATTACCATGCTATTGTTAAGGATCTTTGGATGCCAAACCATAAAGCTTGGACTACCCAACTCATATGTACCCTCTTTGAACCTCAAACGACCAATGCTATTATTCAGACACCAATTCTCAATGCTAATGAAACTGATACTCTTATTTGGAAACTAACCCCTGCAGATTGTTTTACTCCTAAGAGCACCTACAAGCATGCTTTTAATAATCTCAACCTCCCAGCAAGACAAAGATCGAAGCCAGTTCCTCCACAAGCAATCTCCCTGTTGAATCAGGTTTGGCATGATAATAGGATGACGCCAAGAGTGCAAACCTTTGCATGGCGGCTTCACGGGAAAGCTCTTCCAATTGGTGAACGAGCAAGTAGATTTTATAAGCATATCTTGCCATCTTGCTCCATGTGTGGAATGATAGAAGATGACATGCATATCCTTTTCCTCTGTCCATTTTCTAAGGTAGCATGGTTACAATTTCCTTGGTACATAAGAACTGAAAACATAGCTACCCGTCACCAGTTCATAACTTCCATGATTACCTTCTTGCTTTCCTCTGGACACCCTTCTATAAATATTTAAAATCTTTATACTTTTTTGTGGTGTCTCTGAAAAGCTAGAAATGAACTATCTTTGCAAAAAAAAATAGGGTGGCAAACCTACCCATGTCTTTGCTGCAGCTAATGCTATTTTGCAGGTCTCCAAACTTGAAGCTACAAGGTCGAGTGTTGAGCAGAGACAACAAGACAACGACAATAACAGTTTGTCGGCTGCCCAACTCCCTCATATTCTCAACTTCGATCTTGAAACATGGAACTTTTTACTCTGTGATGCAGCATCGGAAGAGCAACAAGGAGGCGACCCGCACCTACTGGACTTGGAGTTATCTTACATCTACATGATAATTTGCATTGCAGAAAAATCCGTGTCACAGCAATTTCTCCTCCGGTCTCCTCACGCTACAAGCTGAATCTTCTGGTCTACTTCTGGCAACTAAGCTTGCAGATATTTTCAGAATTCATAATCCTACCTTCTACACGGATAGCTACGTCCTAGCGACCGCAGCAACGGCCTATACCGTCTCTTCTGCTTCAGGACATTGGCACAACGGGCCTCTACCGTTTCTCCGGCTCCAGGACATTGGTGCAACTGCTTCTAGCGGACATCCAAGCTGATCCCTCCTTCAACCATAGCAGGATTTATCATATCAACAGAGCCACCAACACCATGGCACATCATCAAGCAAAGCTTCTCGTCAAAGACAGTCTTGATGCCTTGCTTCTTGTAGACGTTGTTGTGGAAGAAGTCGAATTAGTTGTAGGTATTTATTTCATACATTTGATAATGACTCAGCCGTATTTGTCTTTCTCTATACTTTCCTTAATCTTTACCTAATATTAAAGAAAGGATTGTTTCTCCACTTTTTTCGTCATCAGGTCCTTTCGTAGGTCAGCTATAATTTTCCGTCCGTCATCTGCACCGGATTTTCGCCCGTCCTTCAGGCGTGGAGCGCGTACGAACTCCCGCTTTGCCACTATGACCATAACCAGTCGAGCTAGCCTTCAATTGTGATGGAAAATAGAGTTAGCCACTACTTAATGCAAACAAACTTATGGACCCTCTATCCCGCACATGGGCCAATGTTGGGCCTGGTCTGCAGCAAAAAATAATTATTCCTACAGGAAGGACAAAGCCAACTGAGCTGGCTTACAATTGTGTTAGAAAAACAGGCACGCTTCTAAATTAATTAGTTCGATCGCTTTTTTACATCAAATCCCACCAATTTATATATATAGTGTGTTGTACCAGAATCAGCAAGCAGAGGATCAGATATGGATTGAGATTTAGGACGAGGAACACGAATGGCCTGCGCACATACACATACGCAAAAAGAGTTCAGGTTGGGGCCGCGTGCGTATGAGGAGCAATTGAATCGTGGAGCTTATAAAATGAACAAGCATGGAATTATAGGCACACAAGTTTGCTGCTGAATATGATTTTCAATTATTAAAAATATGTACAACATCAGAACACTTCTTACTTACAGATTTGGCTAATTGTTGTGATTTTATATTGTCATATGAAATGTTATTTTATCTGATGAACAGTAATAGCATTCCATGCCTAAAATCATAGTTTGGGAATCTATCTCTTTGCTATCTCATTTTCCCTTTGTTGAAGAGACAATCGATCACCCCCTCTCTATTGTATAATTTTTTTCATGCATATTATTACATGAATGTTTAGTTATATACTCCCTCCGTCCCAAAATAAGTGTCTCAACTTTGTACTAGCTCTAGTACAAATTTGTACTAAGCTCAAGACACTTATTTTGGGACGGACGGAGTATTTGATAATTTACGTAGAAACCTTTTTTTTTAATGTATGAACTTTGCATACTCTACACCAGGTATGAGGGAATATTTACATTTCTAAAGGGCCAGTGCATTGTGGTAAAATTTTTCATTAAAGTGATTGTCAAATTTTATTTTTTATTCAATAGTGGCTTAAGCTATCTCATAAAGCTATTGTAGATGTGCCTTGGAACTCCTACAATACTCAGACGGTTTTTCGAGATTGCTACCCGGTAGACACATTTACCAACCACCCTCGGACAAAAAGAAAATTGAAGTAATGGAAATTTAAACATTTCTTACAACATGAGAGGCAACCTCCATCGTTCAATATCCAATCAAGACGAGCAACTCCAGCTAACATGAACTTCTTTAGAGAGTCATCGAAAGATCGCGCGGTAGAGAAGGAGAGTTGTTCTAAGATGATGCAGAACATAAAGAGACATATATGTAGGATGAAGGAAGGAGTAATTCAACAGTAGAAAAGGTCGGCATTGTCGTTTGTTGTACGTGATAGTCAAAAATATATGTGATACATACAATTGATATCGAACCATAGATTATGTATCCTAAAGATATGTCACACAAAATTGGTATTGTGCAATAGAATATGCATGTCCCGTTGCAAGCGGGCATTTGTGCTACTAATTAATAAAAGTAATCGTGTGCATCACTATTATACATAGGCCGAGTTAACCTCCTTTTCCAGAAAAAAAAAAAAGCAGTACAACGCTCGATCCATGCCTGGTTTCTCCGACCGCGGCCGACGACGAACGCACGTACGGGAGTGACAAGTACGGTAGTGGTACGATCCTACGCGCCGACAGGACGACGGTGCCAAGACGACGCAGGTATTCTATCGTAGGCTCCTATAGCTATAGCTAGCTCTCTAGCTCATTCCGGTGGCTGCGTCGGATAAGCACGCTCGGACGTGTCATCCGTCCGGGGCCTCGCCCAACGCGTGTCAATGCGTCAGGGACAGCAAGAGGAGCGGCTTGCGTCCGCGTCGTCGCACACGCGCCGTCTCCTGGCCCCGCGACGCGCCTCCTCGCCGGCTATAAAAGTGCGACGTCGCTACCTCCTCCATCACCAGCATCAAGCAAGCAGCCACAAACACCGCACAAGCTGAAGCAGTAGAGCACACACGTTCCCTTCCAGTTGAGGTTGAAGTAGCGAGGCGGCAGAAAGAGAGTGAGCGATGGCCTCCGGTCAGCAGGAGAGGTCGCAGCTGGACCGCAAGGCCCGCGAGGGCGAGACCGTCGTCCCCGGCGGCACCGGCGGCACCAACCTCCAGGCGCAGGAGAACCTCGCCGAAGGTACGTAACAACGCACGTCGACGTTATGTGTTGGTGTTAGCGGCTTCAGCTACTCGTGTCATGTCTACGGTGTTGGCAGGGCGCAGCCGCGGCGGGCAGACGCGCAAGGAGCAGATGGGGGAGGAAGGGTACCGCGAGATGGGGCGCAAGGGCGGGCTCAGCACCAACGACGAGTCCGGCGGGGAGCGAGCCGCCAGGGAGGGCGTCGACATCGACGAGTCCAAGTTCAAGACCAAGTCCTAGATGATCCGTTAGCTTAGCAAGCAAGACGACTGCTTAGTTAAGTTGGTTTACCTTGCCGGATGAATAATGTAGGTCAGGAATCCTGACGTGTGCACGCATCTAGGAGATCATATGTAGTATGATCCATGTGTGCTTCGTAGTCGCTGGTACTGAGGTAGTCCGTAGGTACTGATGGTCAGTCGAGTCTGTGTCCGTGTCGGTCGGGAAGTGTGGTTGTGGCTCCGGTGGCTGGTCCGGCCGCTCTTGCCGAACCAGCTTCCGCTGTATCCTTGTTACTTCCAGTAATGTAAGTCGTCAGTTGCTGAAATCTGTAGCTTTGTACTACTCAGACACTTATTTTGGGACGGAGGGAGTACTAGTTTGCTATTCTGCTTTGCTAATTGTTGGTCTTCCCGGTTGTTGATTGAACTTCCAACCCGCTCATTTTAAACGACGTATCTCTTTGGTTAATAAAATAAAATCCGAAAGACGTGCCGCATTACTAGCCACCGGACTAGCCAATGTCAGCAGCTCCTTCTACCCAGGGCTAACTGTACATTTGACCGAACTGATGAACAAAGATGAATACCAAAACAGATAAAACGCACGAGCTCTAGCCGCAAGAGAGTCCGTCTGAGATACCAGAAGCTTCATATACTGGTACATTCCTCAAGTTTTATCAGCAGGCCTTCAGCTTGACAGGAAATGCATGCTGAAGATGGGGTGTGGGCATGCAGGAGGTAGTGTTCTAACAGTTGCAGCGGATAAGGACAGCACTTGAACGCCTAGGCCTAGACATTCATAACGGGCATATTGCTGCAAGTACAAGACATATTATGCAGCCCTGTTTTCCAGCACAAGACAACAGTATATTATGCAGCCCTTCTTTTCCATTTTCTCATGAATGATGCTCCTCTGGAACGGAAGAAGAGGCTTCATCGAAATGCACTTTCCAGGAGAAACAATCAGATCATAAACCGTAATAACGTGTACCGTATCATCCAAAATTACGTTGTACAGCCAACTGATAACATCACAAACAAACTGGCACTGTGCACCTACGGTGTCTACGCGCACTAGACACGGCAGCACAAGGAAAGAGCCACCGCCTAACGTTTCCATCTTCAGCATTCATGGAGCCCTTCTTGATGTTGCTGCTGCAGATTTATTCCACTATCTGTGTTGTACAAAATGCCTCCTCATCCAAAACATCCAGCTTGATTTGAGGTCCGTCCGTCCGTCAGTGGCTGGTCGCCAGGGCAGTAACCAGCAGGCCGAAGACGAAGAACGGTTGTGCACTCGCCTGCATTAAGCACGATCAGATGGCGGCGGCACGATAAGATGCAGTTTTGGGAGAGGCCGTGGATGCCGATTGGAGAGAAAGAAAAAGAATGCATTGGGAGACAACGACCGAACGCACCTGGTATTTGACGTCGTACTTCACGGGGTCCTTCAGGAAGTACTGGAACTGCTCCATGAAATCAAGGATTAGAAAGTACAGAACGTAAGTTTTTTTTTTTAAAAGGAGGTTAACACCCCCCGCCTCTGCATCCATGGATGCATACGGCCATCTTTATTTATTATTCAACAAAGGTCTAACAAGAACATACATCAAGCCACCCGAAGCCACCACTCACACCTATAAAACTCGATAATGTGGAGTGTTCTCACTCCCCATATCTAAAACCGGTGTCGTCGTCGATCCATCCACATAACGTATCGGAACTAAAGTCGGTGCAGCAAACCTAAAGCATACACCACATGCACACGTTTTAGAAGCCACCATCATCATCGAACCGCTAACCCATCTTCAGGAGAGAGATTCGCATCATCCTTGCCAGTCCGTCCATCCGTCGACGCCACCACGGCGCCCAACGGCGCCACCGCCCTGTGCTCGTCCATCCAGACACGAAGATACGGGAGGATCTGTCGTGCGTAGCACCTGCCGACTAGGCATGACACAGCGTAGCACCTACCGGCCAGGCATGACTTGACATCTCCACCGAAGTTCCGTGCAAGACGAAGCCGCTCCACCTCCTGCCTCTGTCTTCCAGCGCTGCTCCACAAATGATGCTCCCAAGAGAGAAACGACACCGCAGTGCCGCCATCGTCTGATCTAGAAGACCAGATCTTAGGGTTTCCCCCGGAGCAGCACGAGTGGGTCGACAGAAGTTACACGACGATGCCTTCATCAAGGTAACGGCGCAGAACGCCGCCATCGCCTGCCATCGGCTCTGTTTTCACCGGCAACTCTGTCTTCCCGACTCGCAGCCAGGACTAGATGGCGGATCTCGAGATCTGACCATCCAGCCTCAGGCCGACCACCTCCGATGGAGGAGATGACCACCACCGCCTGCTGCACCGGTCAGATCAGATCTGACCAGAGGTGCCGCCGAACAGTCCACCAGGCCCTCCACGCCACCGCCGCCGATCCGACGCCCGATGGCGCGCCGCCGCCGACCGTACCGCCCTTCCCGGTACAGTGACGTACCACGCCTGCAGCTGCCGCCGCCCGAGGCAGGGCCGGCCACCATGCCGCCGCCTGTCGCAGCCATCGCCGCCGCGCCGCATAGATTGGATCAGCCGCGCCACCACGCGTTTAGGGGCCCCGCACCACCCCTAAGGCGCGGGAGAGAGGGAGTCCCCCGCCACCGCCGTCGGCCTCCAGGCTTAGCCCGGTGGCGACCTCCGGCGGCGGCGGAGGGAGGGGAAAAGGGAGATCGCGCCCCCGGAGGCTAGGGTTTGGGCGCCGCCCGAGTCGCCCTAGCGGGCGCGACGCGGGGGCTGTTGGACGCGGGGTCCGTATTTGCTCTAGCTCAGCAAGGAAGGGTACAGTCAGTGTTTTCTTTTCATGTTTATTACTCTCCCTGTTCACGAATATAAGATGTTTTGGATATTCCGATATGGACTGCATACGGACTAAAATGAATGAACAAACACACTAAAACGTGTCTATATACATCCGATTCAGAAAAAAGTTAGAACATCTTATATTTGTGAACGGAGGGAGTAAGAGCTAAAGGACAGTCTGACAAGCCTTGCAGATAGAGCTATTGTGTATAATATAAGTCATCTAAATGATTCACTTATTTCATTTGACCGTGTGAATAGGAAATTCTGGGGGAGTGGGAACATCTGAAATACAAAACGAGAAATAAGTATATCCAAGGTCCAAAAAGATTGGTCAGCTCACCTGCAAGATCACCTGGGGAATTGTCAGTCCAACTAATGCCAGGGCATAATACAGCTTACCAGTGCTCAGGAGGTAGGCTGAAAATGGAGTTACAAGATTAGGGCACGTTCCCAACATAACTTCAGGATAGATAGATAGCGAATGAATGTAAGTTTCCTGTGCTCCCTAATTTATACTGGTAGATTGTAGTACAATTCAGGCACTCTTGTTCGGCCCAACAAAAACAGAAAATAGTTATACTACGGCAAGTTTTGGGTGTAGTTTGCTGACATCTGAAACTTTCTGGTAATGCTCAACATTTTTTTGTTCACTAAACACATCTTCTGTCGTTATGACTAACACCAACTGCCTTCCAAGGTTCCATGAAAGCTTCCATCATTAGGTTGAAAAGTTGTAGTATGATCTATTCGCTTTTTGACAAAAAGTACGATCTATTTTCGCAGCTGACCCATGACATTAGGGTATGGTAGGTAGTCGCATAAATCCATGAACTACTACTCTATTATATGCTTCTTTTTGTCAAGTTTGGGTTGCAAACCATGTGTTCCACTTGGTAACTCAATTATATGTTAAGCAAATGGCTTAATAGTAAGCCTTGAACGAAGAAAGAAATGAAAATTTTGTATCTTTACCTGCAACAGATAATTGAGTGATGTCGATTGCTCCAACACATATCCATTTTGCAGTTTCCATACCGAAGGCAACAGGGAGTGACTACAAAAAGGTAAAATGATAAACAGATCTGCTTTGACAACAATCCTACAATACAGACAGAAAGAATAATAACCTGAAGTCCCAGAGTTATATCCCCCTCGATACTCTTAAAATCATTTACAATAGCGATCCCTAGCTACAAAGCCAGGAAAAACAGTCAGCGATCATGATGATATACAGGATTGCAAACAAGCAAACAGATCATGAAATATAAATACCCCAGCTATGCTGTACAAAGTAGTTAGGACAACAATATCAGGAGTAAGAGTTCCAAATAACGCCTGGCCAGCCCACCTGCACAAAAGATATAAGGATTTTACGATACCTTAGTAGAGTAACTCTGGTCCTTGAATCCTAATATGGAATTATCTTCCCTATTATTCCTCAAGGTATTTTATACATTTTAACACAAACTAATTAAGTCTCAACAGAATTCACAAATTCCCACCCGACAGCTCGGCACTGAGCTTCAGGCCACACCTGTACTTCTGATGGGAAGTGGAAGTGGCGTCTATGTTAGAGCCAAGTAAATTGGCTCCTGCACATACCGCGTGGTATTGATAAATGTGATTAAATAACTTCGGTAATCAATCAGCAACCTACCAAGTGCGAACTGGTTACGGACTTGCAGTTCCTTAGTCATGGGCTAGGGTTCTGATGTTTGGAAAGTGAGTTTTTTTTTTCTTGAGAAGAGGAAAGTGACAGTTGTGCTGGGACTGAATGTAATATGTTACCACTAACGAAAATACAATCCCTTCTACTTGGTATTGTAGTCTGATAAAATCCAAACTAATTTGTCCGTTACATTGAAAATGATAGACAGTCCACAATAATTAGTGGTTACCACAAAAGAGCGGGAAAAAAAGATGCATCTTCTTGCGTATAGTATAGGTGACATCCAACAGAACATTATCCTCTTATTCAACATGAAAAAAAAGATTCACAGCTTGGATCCTACCAGGGCAAGCCAATGTAACTCGCACCAAGAGCAAAGTTTCCTATCCATCCATTCTGTTTGAGCTGAAATGAGGAATAATAAGACATGGACATTTTTTATCAAAGAGTACACAACACACAGTGTACTATGCTAAAAACAAGATGCAGAGTGCATAGAACACAAGTACTCAAGTACCTTGAGAGGCGGCGCTGAATATATGTAAGAAAGCAAGGATCCACCCAGAGCAAGGTAGAAAATAATAGGAAAATCATGCCCTGCCTGAAATGAAACTAGAGAATAAGCAAAGAAGGAACGTATCTTCAACCTCTTAGTATACTAAAGTAAGTCCTGTTGTGACTTACCCATACGTCTAATAAAGCACCCAACCCAAGACCTGCTAACAATAATACCCAGATCTGAGTAATTACCTGGATCCAATCAACAACATTAGTAAGACATGTCAATTCTCAGTGGACATCTGACATCAGCCTTTAGAATAAGATCGGACGATCGGAAGCTTGTCATTATTAAGAAGCCAATTTTGTTTGAAACATTCTACAGAAGACTGTAGCAATACATACTCTTCATCATCTCATAAGAAAACAAATCCCCTTGGATAAAAAGGCAATTCGAAAATGGGTTCCAGACATTAAAGCACAACAATTTCAAGCAAAGTATCACATCAATCAACTCGCCATCTAGATAATGTCTATAATATTCAAGCTATAATATAAGTGAAACACATGTTAAGCTTCATGCACTAGCCAACGCAACCAAAAGTCCAAACTGATGGAAAGGGCTAGGCAATCCACATATACACTTCAACAACACAAACTCTAATGAGAACAGAACCCACATGGAAGCAATTATGGGGACATGCAAGTTATGTAGTTTTGATGTTTTGAACCAAAAAAAAAAAAAAGAGGGAGCGGCCCCGGCCTCTGGATGGATTGATGCACGCAGCCATCTTTATTTAAAATGTTATTACACAGTATCTTGCTCAAAAATAATATCAAATGATCCATCGGTATATTTTAAATGAGATATTGGTAGATCAGATATTGGACTTATGGCACGAAAAATACATTGTCTATTGTTGATAATGGGCTAAAAACATAAATGCAAAGTCCGTGTGTAGCATTCCACAAATGGTGTAGCATCCTAAGAATTGATGTCTTTTATTCATGCACCATCACTGGATAATAGGGCAGATGAAAAGGGTCAACTTATAACATAAATATGCTTACAATATTTATTGAAAGAAAATAGAAACAAGTACATGTGAAATCGAATAAGAAAAAGGACATATAGACACAGATAACTAAACATCTTTTAAGCATGTGGTTGTGACAGCAATATATTTGAGATGTTTGCTTAACAGTTATTCAAGTCATACATGCATTCTCTAACATAAACTTTGGAAAGGAAATACTAGGATATTCTACAGTGGTTGTTTAACAGTTATTTATTGCTAAAATAAAATGTGGTGACAAATAAACCTACAAAGTGGTCAACAGTTTATTAAAGTCATGAAACTAAACAAAATTCTAATTAGCAGTTGCCATGGAATAAATCTCACTCCCGGAGACGGTCATACCTCATTTTCTGATATAGCTCCTGAAGGAATAGGACGATAAGGCTCATTAATAGCGTCGATGTCTCGGTCATACCAGTCATTAATTGTCTACAAGCAATAATTTTTTAAGCTGACATATTCTTTAGTACAAATAGTTTTCCATGAAACATATGTGAGGTTACAAAATATGAATAGAGCAAACACGATGAATCTAAAGTAAACCTGCGTGTATCCTGTAAGACATGGACCAGACATTAACATGCAAACAATAGATTTTGCAACATCTTCAACTGTCCAGTGGAAATTTCCTACAGCATGAGAAGTTCAAATAAGCATAACAGTTGCATTGTACACCAAGAGGAAAAGCATTCATTAGCACAGAAGCCATAATGGTATTGTATTTTCATCCTATATAAACCCTAGAAGTTCTAGATGTCTGACAAGAGAGGAGAACAGTATTGTTGAGTTGCCATGTGTTGTTTTATTGCAGCAACTGGGTGAAGTTTCCTGTGTAGTCAACCAATATTCAATTCTTTGGTCCACTCCAAAATAAATATATGGGACCAAGGATAGTGAGAAAGATACTGTAGGCCCACAGAGCATATCGACACCATTGCAAGCCAGCACAACTTAAATCCCCAGGTTACAGATGACTAGCAAATCTAAGGAATGTGGCACAATGTAACAACGATGCATCGCATATGGAAAAATATAGCTGTCCCAACTCCAACTCCACTTAAGTATAAACTATTCATGTACAGATAGAAACCATAATAGTCGATAAAGCATACCAGAGGCAGCTGCTCCACAAAGCACACCCCAGACAAGCGGAGGCCATGTCACCGGCTTAGTAAGTTGAAGACGGATCTTCCATATGTTCTACATATGCAGCATGATAAAGAGGGGGTTAATAAGCAAATTATCATTTCTAGTCCCTACACAAAAATAGCTAGATAGTGATTAGTCTAAGCACAAAGCTAGTATACACAAGCCATGCTCGCATGACACCATAAGCCGCAACTCCATAAAACATACTCCACAAAAAGGTGAAATTCATAAGTTTCAGCATCCACAGCCAGACACTTTACATCTGATACATACAGTCGGACATTGGCTGCATGCTGGATCCCGAATTCAACGCATGCCTGACCAACCAGCCAACTAACAAACGACTCCGATTTGGATTCATAAATATATTGCGATGAGAAACCAGTTCATGGGAGCAGATTAATGACTCACGTCTTCTTGCTTGGCGCCCTTGATTCCGAGCAGCTGGTTGAAGCTCGACCCCGCCGCCGGCGCCTTCTCCGGGACCTTCGGCTTCGTTGCTACCGTGCCCAACACAATAAAACAAATCACACGTTAGAACTTCAGCCGAAACGCCGAGGAATCAATCGCAGAACAAGCTGAACTTCACAAGGAACGGGCGCGCACTTTCTTTAGCGTCGGCGTCGGCCGCGCAGACCACCGGGAACGGCCGCCGCCCTGCGAACGGAACTCACGTGCATCAGCACAACACGCGGCAGCATACATACACAGTAAAGTAATAGGCCAGAGAGGACGAGGGTATACGGCTGAGGGTTAGAGAAGGAGGCGGCAGGGAGAGGAAGCGGAGAGGGGGGCGGGAGGCGACGGAGGAGGAAGATGTGGCGGCGGCGGCGGCGAGGAAGTGGGAAGTGGCCATGGGGGAGCGGGGAAGAGGAGACGGCCACTAGCTGCTTGGAGTGGACAGTGAGAAGTGGGAGGGGGGGAGGATAACGCCGGCGCAGTTCGTGCCTGTTGGCCGGCTTTGCCCGCCCAAGCCTAGAATTGGAATGGTTCCGGGAAATGGATTTTACGATACCGAATTGAATTTACAGTTTCGTGTAGACTATTAATTCAGTCCTTATGATTTACATTATGCAAGCATAAACAAAAAAATGTTAGGGCATCTCCAATGCTGATCCATCCGGACTCATTCTGCCATCCAACGCAATAACCTATGGGTCTGCCAAGCGGTCTGAACGACCGTTTTGCCGCAAATCGGAAGCACATTGGCGCTTTGATGGAGTCTGGATCACCGCTGACGATGACATGTATCTGGGATAGGGTCTTAGGCCTGACCTAGACACCCTGCACAAGGACACTGCCCTAGAGTCAAGGACATTCAGAGTACAACAGAAGATACTGATTGAAATCACCTTGGAGTGCAATCCACTCGACCAGCTATCCCACTCGGATACCTCAATTCCACTCGACAAAGTTAGAGTCACTCGACCATACGAAGAATCACTCGGAATACAGAAGATCTAAAGCCACCCCAGGATGGCAACGGGCAGGCGTTCACTCCGTAGTCTTAAAGACCATTAATAGTCATTTATAGCGGGCGGTACCAGTAACGCCCCCGTCTTAACTTACATTGAACCATGTGTAACCGAGGGCTGGAGGGGCCTGGCGCACTCTATATAAGCCACCCCCTCCTCTGGCACAGGGGTTCGCACCTCCTGTAACATTCACTCATAATCCAGTCGACAAGCCTCCGAGGCACCGAGACGTAGGGCTGTTACCTCCTCCGAAAGGGGCCTGAACTCGTAAACTTGTGTGCACAACCTCGTCGTAGCTAGGACCTTGCCTCCTCCTACGTACCCTATACTATTACTGTCAGACTCATTCCCACGACAGTTGGCGCCCACCGTGGGGCAGGCGTCTGAGCGACTTCCGGTGAGGTTACAAATTTCGTTCTCCATCAACATGGTTTCCAGCGGTGGCTTGGCTTTGGGTCGCGAGATCCGTCTCGACGCGCTTGCCTTCATCGCCAACGACTCCGCCTGGCTTCAAGAAGCTCCCCTCGACGTCGAGACCCTCCCCATCCGCGGGGCGGCGCACTTTCATGCGAGTGCCTGCGGCGTTCTGCTGCGGCAGCCGTCGACTCAGTATCGGTCGGCTCCCGTGACGTCTTCGCTCCCCGCCGTCCGCCGTTGCAAGCGATCCGGTCGTTCGCGGCTCCAGCGGTGGGTGAAGCACGCAGTGGCTCGTCAGTCGACCACCCCGCAAGTCGCGGTGATCGAGCCCAACGAATCCCTTTACGGTTTGTTCGATCTGCCAGCTGGTCACTCGGATTCGCTTTCCGAGTGCGAGAGCAACGATCCAGCGGCGGAAGTCCTCATGGTCGACCCCCGTCGCAGTCCGCCAGGATTTCGTCGCGGCGGCGGCGGCGGCGGCCCGTCGCTCGATCACGATGAATATATTCCCAAGGCCCTCACTGCAGAGCAAAGGGAAGAGCTGCATCGCCGCAACGTTCAGGCGCTCCAGACCCCCATCGTTGGGGAGACCTTCGAGGCTCGGGCTTTGGAGGCTGCGCGCTTAGCCACCTTGGCTGAGCGGGCGCGTCTGGAGAATCTCCAGCAGGCACTCGACGAACGCGCCCAGAGGATGATCCCTAGTTCCAGTTGACGTCAGCGACAATTGTTTCCGACCGGACCTCGAGAAGAAGTTCAGGTATACCGTACCCCGATTCAAAATGTTGCAGCAGCTGCCCGTATCGCAGACTCAATTCAGCCGTCCCGGTCAGAAGCTGGTAGAGGGCTGCAACAGATCCGAGCGCTGCTCCGAGCAGCAGGGGAACAAAACTCGGCTGTTTCTCAGTCACGCAACAGAATCCACAGTAGATCTGTGGTTGCGGACACAGTTCAGTCGGCACACAGTCCAAGATCGCCTCCGCGGCGTGACGATCGTGGTCACCGCCAGGATCAGTACCTGGATCGAGGCCACGTACAGTATGGTCATCGATACGCCCGTGATGACTACCGCCGAGTGCCTACGCCCCCTCCGAGGGGCGGATCGTACGCGCCCCGGCGGTATGATGACAGGCGTCCGTATGGTGATGAGTGGAGAGCTCCAGTCGACCCAAGAGAGCCTGGATTCGATGCGAGATCACTCCTCGTACAAGGCTTGGTCGACAGGGGCAGGGCACACAGAGAAGGACAAGACAGAAACCATCCGAGTGGAAGCAGAGTACATGTTTCTGGGCCCGAATGTTTCAGTAGAGCCATCCGAGCTGCTAAGATCCCTCCCAACTTCAGGTTGGCGACGGGCGTGAGTAAGTTCACCGGTGAGTCGAAGCCTAACACGTGGCTAGAAGATTACCGAGTGGCGGTTCAGATTGGTGGAGGCAACGATGATGTGGCCGTGAAGCACCTCCCCCTGATGCTTGAAGGTTCAGCCAGAGCTTGGTTGAATCAGTTGGCCCCTGGAAGTATTTTCAGTTGGGAAGAATTAGCCCGAGTGTTTATCAAAAAATTCGAGGGCACCTGCAAGCGACCTGCTGGGCTGACTGAATTGCAGCACTGTGTCCAGAAACAGAACGAGACTTTGAGAGACTTCATCTAGAGATGGACTACTCTTCATCATACTGTAGAAAATGTGTCAGAGCACCAGGCAGTTTGCGCCTTCAAAGAGGGTGTTCGGTACAGAGAGCTTAACCTGAAATTCGGTCGGTCGGGAGACATGTCCCTGGCCCGAATGATGGAAATAGCCACTCGGTACGCTAACAGCGAAGAGGAAGACCTACTCCGCAGTGGCAAGAACAAACCAGTTGCCCAAGACACCGGAGGTGGAAATTTCAGTCGGAAGCAGAAGCGCAAGGCTGAACCTGCAGGTCCTGCTGAGGCCGCAGTTTTGAATCAAGGGAAGGTTAAGGGAAAGCCTAAAGGACCATGGATCCCTAAAAAAGTGAAAGATCAGTCGGGAAACGACGTTCTTGATTTACCGTGTCACATAGACACTAAAAAAGATGAAGAGGGTAACTTGATTCTGCCCAAGCATACCACTCGATAGTGCCGACTGTTGATTCAGAGTTTTCGGGAGGGTCAGCCCAGTGAGAAGGAGAAAGAATCTGATAAGGAAGAGGACAAAAAGGAAGATGACGGTTACCCCAATGTCAATGCTACTTTGGTGATTTTTGCTGACGTCGAGAGCAAAAGTCGACTGAAAGTTATCAACAGAGAAGTGAACATGGTTGCTCCGGCAACCACGACGTATTTGAAGTGGTCAAAAACTCCCATTACATTCGACCAGTCCGATCACCCAGCGCACGTTGCTACCCCCGGGCGGCAAGCGTTGGTGGTCGACCTAGTCGTTGGGGGCACCCGACTGACCAAGGTTCTGATGGATGGTGGCAGTGGCTTGAACATTCTGTATGCTGAGACCCTTCGAGGGATGGGCATCCCGATGTCCAAGCTCAGTGAGAGCAACATGCGATTCCACGGAGTCATCCCAGGAAAGAAAGCAGATTCACTCGGTTAGATCACTCTTGACGTGGTTTTCGGTGATTCAAAGAATTACCGCAAGGAAAAGTTGACGTTTGAGGTGGTGGATTTTCACAGTGCCTACCATGCTATTCTGGGCAGGCCCGCATATGCTCGTTTTATGGCTCGACCATGTTACGTATACCTCAAGTTGAAGATGCCTGGTCCCAGAGGCGTGATCACAGTCACAGGGAATCGGCAAAGAGCGGAAGAGTGCCTCCAGAAGGGCTCAAAGATTGCCGACGAACAGATGGCAGCAGTAGAGATGGAAGAATATCAGAAGAATACAGATCCGAGTGATTTGTTGCAAGCTAAGAAGCCTGCTTCAGAGTCTGCGTTTCAGTCGGCCGGAGAGACAAAGCCTATACATATTCACCCGACTAATCCCAATGCTGCTCCGACCCACATCTCAACAACACTCGACAGCAAATAGGAAGAAGCGCTCATCCAGTTCCTCCGTGAGAACTAGGACATCTTCGCATGGAAACCATCTGACATGCCGGGTGTACCCAGGGGACTGGCTGAGCACCGTTTGCGCGTCAACCCAAAAGCAAAACCTATCAAGGAACATCTCCGTCGGTCCGCCGTGGAGAAGAGGAAGGCAATTGGCGAAGAGGTAGCTCGGCTTTTGGCAGCTGAGTTCATCCGCGAGATATACCACTCCGAGTGGCTCGCCAATGTTGTCATGGTCCCCAAGAAAGATGATTCACTTCATATGTGTATCGATTTCAAGCACATTAATCGGGCCTGCCCGAAAGATCACTTCCCTCTCCCCCGCATCGACCAGATTGTCGACTCAACTGCGGGGTGTGAGAATTTGTCCTTTTTGGACGCGTATTCCGGGTACCATCAGATCCGACGGTATGGACCCGATGAGATAAAAACGACCTTCATCACCCCATTCGGGTGCTTTTGTTATGTTACCATGCCCTTCGGTCTCAAGAATGCTGGTGCCACGTTCATGCGCATGATTCAAAAGTGCGTGCTCACTCAAATCAGTCGGAACATGGAAGCATACATGGATGATATCGTGGTCAAGTCACGTAAAGGTTCCGACCTGCTGACTGACCTCGCTGAAACATTTGCCAACTTAAGAAGATATGATATCAAGCTCAATCCATCGAAGTGCACATTCGGAGTCCCAGGCGAAAAATTACTCAGTTTTCTTGTTTCCGAACGAGGGATCGATGCAAACCTAGAAAAGGTTGGAGCAATTCTCCGAATGAAACGCCCTGTGCGTGTGCATGATGTTCAGAAGCTTACTGGTTGTTTGGCTGCATTGAGTCGATTCATCTCTCGTCTCGGTGAAAAGGCATTGCCTCTTTACCGACTGATGAAGAAATCTGACAAGTTCGAGTGGACTCCCGAAGCCGAAGCAGCGTTTGTAGAGCTCAAAGCCTTGCTTTCCACCCAGCCGGTGCTTGCTGCCCCAGTCAGCAAAGAGCCTCTATTGTTATATATTGCAGCCACTGGACAAGTTGTCAGCACAATGCTCACAGTCGAGCGGGAAGAAGAAGGCAAAGCCCACAAAGTTCAACGCCCTGTATACTATATTTCTGAAGTCTTGACTCCGTCCAAGCAAAGGTATCCGCATTACCAGAAGCTTGTCTATGGAATTTACTTAACCACGAATAAAGTTGCACATTACTTCGCAGACCTCTCGGTTTCAGTCGTCAGCGACGCTCCATTATCAGAAATTCTGAACAATCGGGATGCAACCGGTCGAGTGGCTAAGTGGGCGATTGAACTCCTTCCTTTAGGTATCAAGTTTGAAGCAAAGAAAGCAATCAAGTCTAGGCAATAGCAGATTTCCTCGCCGAGTGGATTGAACAGCAACAACCGACTCAGGTTCACTCGGAACATTGGACTATGTTTTTTGATGGGTCCAAGATGTTGAACGGTTCTGGTGCTGGAGTGGTCCTGGTATCCCCAAGAGGTGACAAGCTCAGTTATGTCCTTCAGATTCACTTCGACTCCTCAAATAATGAAGCTGAGTATGAGGCACTTCTATATGGGTTGCGTATGGCCATCTCACTCGGCGTCCGTTGCCTGATGGTCTACGGCGACTCAGATTTGGTAGTCAATCAAGTAATGAAGGAGTGGGACATCAGGAGCCCTGCCATGACTGGTTACTGCAATGCAGTGAGAAAGTTAGAGAAGAAGTTTGAAGGGTTGGAGCTCCACCACATACCCCGACTCAAGAATCAAGCGGCCGATGATCTGGCGAAGATAGGTTCCACTCGGAAACCCATTCCCAGTAATGTGTTCTTGGAGCATCTTCACACCCCGCCAGTTCAAGAAGATCCCTTTGTCGGTGTCAAAATCGGCGAATCTCGGGTAGGGGGTCCCGAACTGTGCGTCTAAGGTCGATGGTAACAGGAGACGGGGGACACGATGTTTACCCAGGTTCGGGCCCTCTCTATGGAGGTAATACCCTACGTCCTGCTTGATTGATCTTGATGAATATGAGTATTACAAGAGTTAATCTACCACGAGATCGTAATGGCTAAAACCCTAGAAGTCTAGCCTGTCTGATTATGATTGCCTCTATGGACTAAACCCTCCGGTTTATATAGACACCGGAGGGGACTAGGGTTGTACAAAGTCGGTTACAGAGAAAGGAATCTTCATATCTGAACGCCAAGCTTGCCGTCCACGCCAAGGAGAGTCCCATCCGGACACGGGAGAGAGTCTTCTGTCTTGTATCTTCATGGCCCATCAGTCCGGCCCACCTTACGTAGCTTGGACGCCCGAGGACCCCTTAATCCAGGACTCCCTCAGTAGCCCCCGAACCAGGCTTTCAATGACGATGTGCCCGGAGCGCAGATTGTCTTCGGCATTGCAAGGCGGGTTCCTCCTCCGATTACTTCGAAGTACCTAACTTAAGGAGTTGTATTCAGCCTTCCATTTAATGTCGTGCTCATCGGCTTCCATGCCTTCATGACTTCAGTTTCCACGTGTCGAGCGAATACGAGAGGTCGGGGTATCTTTACACATAACTCCCTGACCATGTAAGAAAGGCGTCTATTTAAAGAGATTGGATCTTTAGATCCATTCCACGCCAAGCGGGAAATCCTCAAAGTTTGCTAGGAGAAACCATTCCAACATGGCTAGTGCTCCCAGTTCTTCCACCCGCCCCCACGGCTCCAAAAAAGGCGATTGGGAAAGATGTTATGTATCCCATGATCAGCCGATGAAGCTCCAAACACAGGGATTTCTTCCCCCCGCGGATCTGGTCCCTGTTCGAGCAGGTTTGACCTCCTTCTCAGGCGAAGCTTTGGCGGAAAATTTCCCCAACCCAACCAGGGGGGAACGGGTGTGCTTCATTTCTTATTTGCCAAGAGGCGTCGGGTTTCCAATCCACCCTTTCCTCCGAGGACTCCTGGAGTATTATGGCCTCCAACTGCACAACCTCACGCCGGCCTCTATCTTGCACATCGCGGGTTTTGTTGCCCTTTGCGAGCTTTTCCTAGGCTGTGAAGCCCACTTTGATTTATGGAGAAAACTATTCTGCCTCGTCCCTCGTACCCAAGAGGGATCCATATTCGAGGTGGGCGGCGCCGAAGTATGGCGCATAACCGGGACCGGATACCTATCTGGCACACCGAAGAAGGCATCCGAGGAGTGGCCCTCAGAGTGGTTTTATATTGAGGACGTTGCTCTCCCTGACCCAATCCGAATGGGTCTCCCTGATTTTTCCAGCGCTCCTTTGAAGAAACGCCACAGCTGGCGCCCTGGGAGCCTCGAGGAGGAAGATAGTGCGGAAATCCATCAATTAATGAGCAAGATAAAGGCGCTCGCCCAGTCCGGATTATCAATAATCAAGGTAATGGCGATCTCCATAGTGCGGGGTGTCCAGCCACTCCAATTTAGAGGGCTCCCTATGTGGCACTACAATGGGGAAGATGACGCCTCACGCTGTGGCCAGAAAGGTCCGGACATCCCCGCCGCTCTGGCCAAAATATTGGTCGATCTGTACAAAGGGGAGAAAGAGGAATTTATTCGTCTTAAACGCCGAGAGGGATTTTCCATGTACAATCCTCCCAGCTGGGTGAGTTTTAATCCCACCACCATACTCAATCCTTTCCATGAGTCACTTTTGACTGATACTAACCCGTCCATTTGTAACAGGAATGGTGAAAGGTCATCACGGGGATCTATAGCCCCGCTCCACAGCTGGAGGACCATAACCGGGATCTTGACCCCGGATTCGAGGAGGATCCGGACATATTTGTGGAGCTAGAGGAGGGAGTATTTTACCAGGCGAGCTACGATGGCACAGAAGTGGCCATTATAGCAGACTATCCCGGCCTCCTTCCTGCCTCACACGTAAGTAATCAGGAGACCTCTCCTTCGAAAGAGCTTCCTCATTCTGCCTCACCCACCGCACTGTCTCGTGTTCTAAAGGGGAGGCGCTCGGCGCGCCATGTTACACCAGAGGCAACTCAAAAGAGAGCAGCGCCTACATCGGGCAAGCCTTCGAAGAGGAAGGCAAACGAAGTCACGACCGAGCCATCGTCAAAAGGGTTTGGCTTCGTAAATATGCCCCTTGGCAGTCACATCCAACTGTGACATTGTCTGTTTGTGTCTCATCAGGAAGAGCGTTCGCCGGACTATGTCCGGGGGTCCTGCAGGTCACGCTCCCAATAGCCAGGCTCCAGAACCTACCATAAAGACGAGGACCGGTACGGGAGTGACGCCGGATTGTCCTTCGGCAGAGGATTCGGATGATGTATCCGTCACAAACTCAGAAGTGGAGAGCGCCATGAATCATCGGCGCCGAAGGGACGCTCTTCGCGACCCCGGCTTTACAAAAGAGGCATTCAATGCCTTCAGCTCGACTGATGCATACATCCGAGCTGCTCGAGACGGGCTTACCAGAGCCACGGACCAACATTTGAAAGATATGCGGGTAAGTTCACATCGTACAAACCTGATAATTATATACCAGTAGCCCCCGAGACTTGAAGCAGTTGATACAACTGATTTAAGGATCATTGTATAACCAGGTGCTTACAGAGAAGAACAACCTGCTGTCTCAAGAACTGGAAAAGTGTCGGACTCAGCTAACTGCTGCCACCGCCGAATTGGAGAAATCCAAGAAGGCGTCGCCTGGTAATGTTCCTCTCCATCGAGAAAACATAATCATATACCAGCAATGCTAACAGTGTTGCATATCTCATGGCAGGATTGTCAGATCAGCTGAAGGAGGCACTTGAAATCGCGCAAGCGGATAAACAAGAAGCCAAAAGGCTACTGGCCGCAGCCGAACGTGTGCTGACACGGGTCAGGGAGGATAAAAACAAGCTGCAGGATTCCAACACCCTGTTGGGCGAAGAACTGAAAGATGTGCGAGCCCAGCTAGCTGACTCCGTGAAGGAAAATAAGAGGCTACGAGGCGGCATATTCAGTATGCTTTCGAACTTACCTCGGTGTAATTCGGCGAGGAAAGGAACTGACAGATTTATGTCTGCAGGTATGCTGACCGGCCGTCCCAAAGAGGAAATGTCCGGATCTTCAGGCGATCTGCTACAAGAGCTGTCGCAAATGCACGGGCGAGCTCGGCAGGCAATGCGGAGTGTTGCCAAGGCCTTGTGGCCATCCGCCTCCCCTCCAGAAAGTATGGAGGAACTTGTGCAGCTATTCAAAGGAGCGCGGAGGCGTTTCCGATTATGGAAGATATCGGCCTGCCGAGAAGGTGCGCGAGAGGCCTGGGCCATGGTGAAAACACGGTATACCAAGCTTGATCTGAATCATATGGCTCGGGTCGGACCTCGAGGATCAGACGGAAAAGAAGTTCCAGTTAGGTTAGTATATGACCAAGTAAAGGTAGCCGCCGAAATTGCCCCAACAGGATTGTAGGCTAGACAGCCTGTTGGACGGCATAGAGGAAGAAGTTTTTGAGTCTAAGTGACTATGTGCTTCGATTGACAAATTTGTCCCTAGATGGATTGTAAAATGATTGTCATGGCGGACCTTTTCGCTTCGACCTCCGGACCCGATGGTGCGGAGTGTTTCCGATTACCCGCACGGTAATATAAACCGGGGTATGCGTGGAAACCAGGTGTAGGGGTCATAGTTGCTTGAACAGACAAGTTGTATCCGGCTAGCTATGTTATATTACGTGTAATTGTAAGAAACATCTTCCAGAGAGAATAGTTCCGTTAAGGGTTCCTTTCCCTGGGTGAACATGCGTTAATGTTCATGTCCGAACTGTGATTAAAAAATTGCAGTATACATAGCATCTGGGGGTTCATAGTGTAATGAGTGAAAAAAAACATCTTTAGTCCGCCGACCGAATATTCCCTTAAGAACGCTAGCTTTCGGCTTCACCCAGTCTGAGGTACACATCCGGATGACCCGGCAGTAACAATCGCAGAGGTACTCCCTTTATGCCCTAGCCGAACTAACGGGAATGTAGGGCATAAGCACAGGAGCCAGGCAACCCAGCTTGGCCAAAACTTAAGTCATAACGATGCATATAATGGCGAAGAAAAGGTACATATGAGGAAAAGACACATATGTGGTGAGCTTGATGCTCGGAAAATAATAATAACAAGCTTCTGTACAAGAAGCCCCCAGGTATTATGGACATACATATTTAAGGATGTGTACGTCATAGGTGTGCGGTTTAGCCGCTCAAAAGCTTAAAGCTAGGAAAAAACGAAAGAGAGGAAAGAAAAGGTAATGGACAAAAAGGGAGAAGAAGACGAACAAAAAGTCCGGCTCTAGGCGTAGAATCTTCGGAGTCTGGCGGCGTTCCATGGGTTCGGCTCCAAGCGATTGTCTGATGCATCATGCAGTCGGTACGCTCTTCAGTGAGAACTTCGTCAATGATGAAGGGACCCTCCCATTTGGGCTTGAGTTTGTCCTTTTTCTTCTCTGGCAAGCGTAGAACGAGTTCGCCAACATTATAAGTCTTGGCCCGCACTTCTCTGCTTTGATATCTGTGAGCCTGTTGTTGATACAATGCGGAACGGGCCTTTTGCAATGTCGCGCTCCTCCTCCAGGGCGTCTAAGCTGTCCTGCCGATCAAGCTCGGCCTCTCTCTCTTCGTACATGCGCACTCATGATGAGTCATGCATAATGTCGCAGGGCAACACGGCCTCTGCACCGTACACCATGAAGAACGGTGTGTATCCGGTAGTGCGGTTGGGCGTGGTCCGCAGCCCCCAGAGTACGGAGTCGAGCTCCTCAACCCAGTGCTTGTCTGATTCTTTCAAAGACCGCACTAGTCTGGGCTTAATGCCGCTCATAATAAGACCATTGGCTCGTTCGACTTGACCATTTGTTTGCGGGTGATAGACGGAGGCATAATCGAGCTTGATGCCCAGGTTAGCGCACCAGGTTTTCACCTCGTCGGCTGTAAAGTTGGAGCCGTTGTCTGTGATAATGCTATGTGGAACACCATAACGGTGTACGACACCAGATATAAAGTCTATCACTGGTCCGGCTTCGGCCGTTTTAACCGGTTTGGCCTCAATCCACTTAGTGAATTTATCTACCATGACCAGCAGATATTTTTTCTTGTGGCTTCCCCCTTTAAGGGGTCCGACCATATCAAGCCCCCAGACCGCGAAAGGCCATGTAATGGGGATTGTTTGTAGCGCAGTAGGCGGCATATGGCTTTGATTAGCGAAAAGCTGGCATCCGACACAACGTTGGACAAGGTCCTGTGCATCTGCTCGGGCCATAGGCCAAAAGAAACCTGTACGGAAGGCTTTACTCACAAGGGCCCGAGCCGCGGCGTGGTGACCGCCAAGGCCGGCATGGATTTCGGCCAGGAGCTGCCGCCCCTCTTCTTCGGAGATACATCTTTGAAGGACTCCGGTAGCGCTTTTCTTGTAGAGCTCACCGTCATGGACCTTGTAGGCTTTCGAGCGCCGGACAATGCAGCGAGCCTCATTAGGATCCTCAGGGAGCTCTCGCCTATTAAGGTAGGCCAAGAAGGATTCGGTCCATGGGGCAATTACTGCCATTATGAGATGGGCCGATGGTGTTGCTTCGGTGGCTGAGCCCCCGATGATATCGGTATTGTGCTCGGACTCAGGGGGTATGATCGGGTCCGGGCTAGTGTTGCCGCTTTCATCCTGCCACACCACGGATGGCTTGAAGAGCCGTTCCAGAAAGATGTTAGGCGGGACGGGGTCGCGCTTGGCTCCCATGCGAGCAAGGACATCCGTCGCTTGATAATTTCTCGAGCCACATGATGGAACTCGAGTCCCTCGATCCGGGCTGATATTTTGAGTACGGCGTTACGATAGGCCACCATTTTCGGATCTTTTGCGTCAAAGTCTCCGTTTATTTGGGATATTGCGAGATTTGAATCCCCGCGCACCTCCAGACGTTGTATGCCCATGGAGACGGCCATCCAAAGACCATGCAGTAAGGCCTCGTATTCGGCTGCATTATTGGAGTCTGTATATAAGATTTGGAGTACGTACTGGACTGTGTCTCCCGTTGGGGATGTTAAGACGACGCCCGCTCCCAAACCTGCCAGCATCTTAGAGCCATCGAAGTACATGACCCACTTGGAATATGTGCCGTACTCTTTAGGGAGTTCGGCCTCTGTCCATTCGGCGATGAAGTCAGCCAACACTTGGGATTTAATGGCTCGGCGCGGTTTATACGTTATGTCGAATGGCAGGAGCTCAATGGCCCATTTGGCAATCCGGCCTGTAGCGTCGCGGTTGTTTATTATGTCATTGAGTGGTACTTCGGAAGCCACCGTGATCGAGCATTCTTGGAAGTAGTGTCGTAGTTTCCGGGATGCCATGAAGACCGCGTATGCTATCTTTTGGTAATGAGGGTACCGGGATTTGCATGTTGTGAGGACGGTGGATACATAGTATACCGGCTTCTGAAGCGGGAATTTGTGTCCGTCCTCCTCTCGTTCAACGACGAGCACTGCGCTCACCACCTGGTGAGTCGCAGAGATGTATAACAACATTGGTTCGCCGACGTTTGGCGCGGCCAGGATTGGGTTGCTTGCTAAAAGAGCCTTTACTTCTTCCAGTCCGGTCGTTGCTGCATCCATCCACTCGAAGTGGTCGGTGCGTCAGAGAAGGCGGTAGAGTGGCAATGCTTTTTCTCCAAGTCTGGAGATAAAGCGGCTTAAAGCTGCCACGCATCCGGCTAGTTTTTGGACCTGTTTAAGGTCAGTTGGTGTAGCCAATTGTGACAAAGCTCGAATTTTGGCTGGATTTACCTCAATTCCTCTACTGGAAACAATGAAGCCCAGCAGCTTTCCAGCGGAAACGCCGAAAATGCACTTTTCTGGATTGAGCTTGATGTCATATACACGGAGGTTGTCGAATGTGAGACGTAAGTCGTCTATTAATGACTCGACGTGTCTGGTCTTGACGACGACATCATCCACGTATGCTTCAACTGTCTTGCCGATTTGCTTCTCCAGGCATGTTTGAATCATGCGTTGGTAGGTAGCGCCTGCGTTTTTAAGCCCAAAGGGCATAGTGTTGAAGCAGAAAGGCCCGTATGGGGTAATAAATGCCGTTGCGGCTTGATCGGACTCCTTCATTTTGATTTGATGGTATCCGGAGTATGCGTCGAGGAAACACAGTGAGTCGTGTCCTGCAGTAGCATCAATGATCTGATCGATGCGGGGGAGGGGGAAGGGATCCTTGGGGCAGGCTTTGTTGAGGTCTTTGAAATCGACGCATAGGCGCTAGGATTTATCCTTCTTTGGTACCATCACCAGGTTTGCTAGCCAGTCCGGATGTTTTATTTCTCTGATGAATCCGGCCTTGATTAACTTGGCCAGCTCCTCCCCCATAGCTTGTCGTCTGGGCTCGGAAAAGCGCCGCAGTGTTTGTTTGACCGGCTTGTATCCCTTCAATATATTGAGGCTGTGTTCGGCCAACCTGCGTGGGATTCCTGGCATATCAGAAGGGTGCCAGGCAAATATGTCCCAATTTTCGCGTAGGAACGCTCGTAATGCGGCGTCGACCGTTGGGTCCAGCTGTGCCCCAATAGAGGCTGTCTTCTTGGGGTCCGTTGGGTGGACCTAGAATTTGACGATTTCGTCTGCTGGTTTGAAGGAGGTGGATTTGGGTCGCTTGTCCAGGATTACGTCGTCCCTATCCACCGTGGAGCGTAGTGCGGCTAATTCTTCGGCCGCGAGGGCTTCGGACAATGCCTCAAGGGCTAGGGATGCGGTTTTGTTTTCGGTGCGGAGTGCTATGTCCGGATCACTGGAAAGAGTGATAATACCATTGGGCCCGGGCATCTTGAGCTTCATGTACCCGTAATGAGGTATAGCTTGGAAGCGTGTAAATGCATCCCGCCCCAATAGGGCGTGATATCCACTGTTGAAAGGGGCCACTTGGAAGGTCATCTCTTCGGACCGATAATTCTCCGGCGTGCCGAATACCACGTCGAATGTGATTTTTCCCGCGCACCGCGCCTCTCGACTGGGAATGATTCCTCGGAAGGTCGTGTTACTTTGCTCGATACGGCTCCTGTCTATTTCCATTTTGTTGAGCGTGTCCTCATAGATGAGGTTTAGTCCGCTGCCGCCGTCCATGAGTACTTTGGTGAGCCGAAAGCCATCCACGATTGGACTGAGGATCAAGGCAGCTGGTGCCCGGACTGTCCTGGATTTTGGTTCATCACTGGCATTGAAAGTTATGGCTGTGTCATTCCAGGGGTTTATTGCTGCGACTTGGCAGACTTCGGCGAGGTCGCGGAGTGCCCTTTTGCGCCTATTGTTTGAAGCGAAGGTCTCGAAGACCGTCAATACTCTGAGGTCGTCGTCTTCCGGGGGGTGTTGTTCTGAGGTGTTTTTGGTGAGGATATCCTTGCCGCTCTTGGCCACTTGCCGGAGTATCCAACATGCTCTAAGGCTGTGAGTTGGTACGGTATCTGGTGTTGTGTGTATTTTGCATGGCCTATCAAGCCATCCCTCCAGAACGGTTTCGCGCCCCGTAATGGGCTTAGATTTCTTTACTATTGGGTCGGGCACCCCATGGGGGTGCATCCTTTTTGCTCGGACTAGGGGTTGAGTGGAAACCAGTGGTTCCCGACGAGCTGCCTGAGTTTTCCAGGCGCTTTCCATTGTGCAGTACTTCTGTACTATGGTTGCCAAGTCAGCGAAGTGTGATACGCGATGGCGGTTGATGGCATTAAGGATTCCTTCGTTCGTGCAATTGTTGCAGAATGTTGAGATCGCGTCTTCGTCGCGGCAATCTTCAATCTTGTCTTTGACAAGGAGGAATCTGGCCCAAAAGTGATGGACTGTTTCCTGAGACTGCTGTCGTACGTACATGAGATCGCGTATATCTGGGTGGCTTTAAATCCGAACCCTGACCCAGTTTAGGATCCGGAGTTTGAGAAACTTCCGAGCTTAGTAATTCGGGCTCCGGGATATCGACTGATTTTTCCGGCCCATCGTCCGATTCTAGGTTCGGAGGACAGGGCGTGCCGTTCCGCAGACAGGTATCCGGCTCTACGAGCTCGGAAATTCGAACATAGTTCGTCCTCAACACAGGGGAAGAGTTGTTGTTTTGCTCTTCTACCACCGCTATCTGATGGGTGATCGGTGGAGATTTGATTTCTCTCTGATCGGGTTTAAGCCCAATCCGATCGCAGTCTGTAACGACCCCCAAGGCGGTGATGTGATCCAGGAGTTCGTTTAAAGATGACAACTCCGTCGGATCCATCCGTTTGGAGTATTCGGAGTCAACGCGGAGGCGATTTTCGATGACCCGAGAAGTCATCGTCGGCTTAACGGCCGGACGGGCGGTCATGATAAAGCCGCCCAGCCGGAGGGTTTGGCCTGAGGCCAGGGCTCCTCCGGAGGTGATATTGTCCTTGATAACAAGGCGAGCCATCAACCCTGTCTTCGACGTCACAGCGGAACTCTCAATGAAAGCACCAATGTCGGTGTCAAAACCAGCGGATCTCGGGTAGGGGGTCCCGAACTGTGCGTCTAAGGTCGATGGTAACAGGAGACGGGGGACATGATGTTTACCCAGGTTCGGGCCCTCTCTATGGAGGTAATACCCTACGTCCTGCTTGATTGATCTTGATGAATATGAGTATTACAAGAGTTGATCTACCACGAGATCGTAATGGCTAAAACCCTATAAGTCTAGCATGTCTGATTATGATTGCCTCTATGGACTAAACCCTTCGGTTTATATAGACACCGGAGGGGACTAGGGTTGTACAAAGTCGGTTACAAAGAAAGGAATCTTCATATCCGAACGCCAAGCTTGCCGTCCACACCAAGGAGAGTCCCATCCGGACACGGGAGAGAGTCTTCTGTCTTGTATCTTCATGGCCCATCAGTCCGGCCCACCTTACGTAGCCTGGACGCCCGAGGACCCCTTAATCCAGGACTCCCTCACCCTTTACGGAGGAGCCCCCACAACCGATAAGTTCAACCAATCCGATTGAGATTGAAGTCCCAGCTGTAGTCGACTTGATCATGGAGGTTTTAGTAATCACTCCCGACTGGACGGTGCCATATATTGCATATCTGCTCAGGCAGGAGCTCCCAGAGGATGAAGATGAGGCCCGCCAGATCATCCTCAGATCCAAAGCTTTCACGGTGATAAGTGGACAGCTTTACAGAGAAAGTGTTACCGGTGTAGCTCAGCGTTGCATCTCTCCAGAAGAAGGTCGACTGATCTTAAATGAGATTCACTCGGGGACCTGTGGTCACCACGCGTCCTCTCGGACCATCGTGGCCAAAGCATATCGAGCGGGATTTTACTGGCCACGTGCGAATGAGATGGCTAAAGATATAGTCAACAAGTGCGAAGGCTGCCAGTTTTACTCAAACATGTCTCACAAGCCTGCATCTGCCTTGAAGACTATTCCACTCGTCTGGCCATTTGCAGTTTGGGGGTTGGACATGGTTGGACCTTTCAAGACCGGCAGAAGCGGTTTCACTCATTTGCTCGTGGCAGTCGACAAGTTCACCAAATGGATTGAGGCCAAGCCTGTCAAGAATCTTGACTCAAGCACTGCCATTAGTTTCATCAGAGAGCTGATATTCTGATATGGGGTCCCTCACAGCATTATCACAGATAACGGCTCCAACTTTGGTTCTGATGAGTTCAGAGCATTCTGCGCTTCCCAAGGCACTCGGGTCGATTACGCATCCGTTGCGCACCCGCAGTCGAATGGGCAGGCGGAAAGAGCGAATGGCTTGATCCTACAAGGGCTGAAACCCCGATTGATGCGTGACCTCAAGCACGCAGCCGGAGCTTGGGTGACTGAGTTGCCATCTGTCCTATGGAGATTGACAACGACTCCCAATCGGTCGACTGATCGAACCCCTTTCTTCATGGTATATGGTGCTGAAGCCGTGCTTCCGAGTGATTTGCTGCACAATGCCCCCTGAGTGGAACTTTTCTTAGAGGCTGAAGCAGAACAGGCACGCCAGGACGTAGTTGATCTCCTAGAGGAGGAACGAGAGATGGCTCTGATCCGGTCGACCATCTATCAACAAGACCTGCGTCGATTCCATGCCCGAAATGTCAGAGGCCGAGCATTTCAGGAAGGAGACCTTGTGCTTCGAGTGCACCAGAAACGGCCTCACAAGCTCGCTCCGGCCTGGGAAGGGCCCTTCATCATCACCAAGGTGCTCCACAACGGGGCGTATCACCTTTACAACGTAGCCAAGAAAGAAGATGAGCCACGCTCGTGGAATGCGGATTTGCTCCGCCGTTTTTATACCTAAATACTCGGATCGGTGAGTTGTAATAAGAATCCTTCAGTTTGCTTATCAAAGACATGATTTCTGCAGTATCTTAATGATTGTTTTCACATAAGCATGTATGTTCAAATCCCCCAGTGGGTGGCTTAGCCGCGAACCCGATTCGCCTAAGTTTCAAAAACACTCCGAGTGAAGAGTGACCCTCTCACTCGGGGGCTTAGCCGCGAACCTGATTCGCCTAAGTTTCAAAAACATACTCTGAGTGAAGAGCAACCCTCTCACTCGGGGGCTTAGCCGCGAACCCGATTCGCCTAAGTTTCAAAAACACTCCGAGTGAAGAGCAACCCTCTCACTCGGGGGCTTAGCCGCGAACCCGATTCGCCTAAGTTTCAAAAACATACTCCGAGTGAAGAGCAACCCTCTCACTCGGGGGCTTAGCTGCGATCCGTATGCCTAAGTTTCAAAAACACTCCGAGTGAAGAGCAACCCTCTCACTCGGGGGCTTAGCTGCGATCACATACTCGCCTAAGTTTCAAAAACATATCCGAGTGAAGAGAACCTCTCACTCGGGGGCTTAGCTGCGATCCGTACTCGCTAAGTTTCAAAAACACTCCGAGTGAAGAGAAACCCTCTCACTCAGGGGCTTAGCTGCGATCCCGTACTCGCCTAAGTTTCAAAAACACTCCGAGTGGAAGAGCAACCTCTCATCGGGGCTTAGCTGCGATCCCGTAATCGCCTAAGTTTCAAAACACTCCAGTGAAGAGCAACCCTCTACTCGGGGCTTAGCTGCGATCCGTACTCGCCTAAGTTTCAAAAACACTCCGAGTGAAAGAGCAAACCTCTCACTCGGGGGCTTAGCTGCGATCCCGTACTCGCCTAAGTTTCAAAAACACTCCGAGTGAAGAGCAACCCTCTCACTCGGGGGCTTAGCTGCGATCCCGTACTCGCCTAAGTTACAAAACATACTCTGAGCGAAGAGCAACCCTCCCACTCGGTTGGCCGCGCACTCTGAGCTGCGTCGCAAGTACAGCGTATGACTGCACTCTGAGCTGCACAAGTACAATGTCTACTCCGAGTGGAGAGCAATCCTCTCACTCGGAGACTCAGCTGCGATCCTAGATTCGCCTAAGTCAAAAAATTCGAAAGCAATATAGACAAAGCAACTGCATCCAAATAAAAGCAACCAAGTTCGGATAAATCCATGAAGGTTCGGAAGTACTCGGGCGTCAAGCCCGAAAGAGTTTAAGGATTACAGAACCACTCGGCATTCCGAGGCAAAAGAGGTTAAAGTTATCAAGTTTTTCACTTAGCAGGAGGAGGACTTGCTGGCTTGATGAAACTGTCCAGGTCGATGCCGTCTGCAATGCGAGTAGCTGCATCGATGAAGGTCTCCATGAAGGATTGGAATTGAAGCTTCTTGGTGTTGACGACCTTAAGTGCCGCTAGCTTCTCTTCTTTGACTTCCTTGCAATGAACGCGGACGAGTGACAAAGCCACGTCAGCACCGCAGCGAGCAGCTGACTTCTTCCACGCCTGCACTCGGACCGGGATGCTGTTGAGTCGAGTCATCAGTGACTCAAGGTCGTTCAGGAGCACATCCTCTGGCCATAACTCCTTGTCGATCCGGGATAGCGCAACCTTCAGTTGAGCAATATAATCCAAGACACTGGCAAGGCGAGATTCCAGTCGCAGCACATTCATTGCAGCTTCGTCCTTGACGGGAGAGTTGATAGGGTCCAGACCTATCTCGATCCGCCCAGTTTCTTCCTCGAAGTTCTGACAGAATTCTGCACACACGAAAGGTGTTGAAGTGACAGTAATATAATGGAAAAGTTCTCTGCAGTCAGTCGGATAAAAGAAAAGTACCTTCAAGCATGAGGAACATCTTCTTGGCAAGACCTCCCAGATAAGTTTCCAGTTCATCTCTCTTCCGAGTGAGAACATTAACCTTGTCTGCCAAAGCCACTTTCTCCTCCTTCAGCTGCATGACTTCCTTCTTCGCTTCATCAACAGCAGTTTTCAACTTGGCGTTCTCTTCTTCCAACTTTCCGACTGAAGCCAGCTTCTTGTCGGCAAGTTCAGTCTTCTCCCGGGCCGTCTTCTGCACCGCTGCAAGGTCAAGATCCTTCTGCTCCAGAGCCTGCTTCATTTTGTCTAAAGAAACAACATTCTTCAGACGAGCTTGGAGTTGACGGTTTTCACTATGCACATCTGTTTGAGTGGAATCACTCGGTTTAAAGGTTGAAAGGAAAAGACGGCAAGGCGAGCAGTCGACAAGTTGTTACCTCCCATGACGACTGCTTCATCTTGAGCCTTCTTCAGGTTCTCCTTGGCTAACTCCAGATCGAGGTTGAGTTTAATATGTTTCCTCTCCAAATCAGCAAACTTAGATCCAAGCTCATAGGATTTCTGCAATCAATAAACAAGACATGTCAGTCGACAGAAACAAGGATCAGTCACTTCCGAATGATAAGATGCAAGGTCAGATTATTACGACAAAAAGAGTTCTAAGACTACTGCCAAATCAAACATTCAACAGCAGTCTCGGGGACTACACCCAGTGGGTGCACTTGGCGTGCCCCCACTGGTTCGATTTCCCACTCGACATGGTCTGCCCAGCACGAGTGGAAGGAGTAAAAAAAGAGAGAGAAGACCAGAGATTAGGAAGTTTTAAGACCACCGCCGACTGCCAGCAGTCAACAGCGGTCTCGGGGACTACACCCAGTGGGTGCACTCAGCGTGCCCCCACTGGACCAAAACTTCACTCGACACGACCTGTCTAACTCGAGTGAAAAGAGCTACTCATAGCTACATGACACACCCAATGGGTGTAAAGATGCAAGAAACAGATCGACATCTTACGAATAATAAAGCAGCAGTTTTCAAGTAGCATATCCTAACAGAGCAAAGATCAAGCTGAAAGCCGATCGGAAATCAACTTACAGTCCCACTTACTCGGACGTTGGTTTGAAGGGCAGAGCTGGCATCATAGGCGGCCTTGCTGGTTTCGTACACGACCTTCATTCGGTCCATCATTAAGCCTGCTTGGATCATGGCTTCCTTGGCAGCGCCTACTTGGTCCTCCGGGACGTGGTGAGCAACAAATAGAGGGGTTGGTGGAACAGACGTGGTGGCCGGAGGAGCTGAAGCTTGAAGTTGCACAGTTGGAGCAGGGACTTGAGTAGTCGACGCCGAAGGCTGGTCAGTCGACAAAGGATCAGCAAAAGAAACAGAAGTCCGAACTGGATCACCAAGTTGTTGAACGACTGGTTCTGATGCTGATGTCGAGTGAGACACTTTGCTGACAGGCACCTTCTTGCTCAGAGTCCTGCCCCTTCTCCCGGTGTTCCTTTGTAGCACTTCTTCATCATCGTCATCATCTGGAAGTTGAATAACATTTGTTGGCACTGCAAAACACTCGACCGTAAGAGTTCGATCGACCGTCGGAACAGTTGGCAAAGTAAGAGCATGGCTGTGGAGCTGTACCCGCCCGAGAAGTGGCCGCGTCTGCGATTTCCGCATCGTCCTGCTCCTTTTCAATGTCCATGGACGTCCCAGAAGTAGCAGCGCTGAAAGTTCCCAACTTCACTCGGTTAAACAAGAAGAGAAGTTCCCGATCAAAACGAAAACAAAAAGAAGAAACACTCACACTGAGGCGACAGGCACAGGCACCTTGATCCTAGGCAGGGCCTTCCGAGGTTTGGACGCGGCAACTTTGGCCTGCTTTGGAGCCTTCTCTGATGGCTCGGGAGTGGATGTCCGAGTGCGCTTCGGGACTTGCGTACTTGGTGGAGCTGCTTTGCCACGCTCACCCGCAGGATCATGCGACTGCTTGGAACGCCGCTCAGAGCGGGGCGGCGAGTCGACTTCCTCGCTGCCACTAGAGTCCTCGCTGTCCTCTTCGCTTTCATCCTCAGATTGCCAGTCGGCACTTCCGCCGTCACTTTCCACTCCCTCGTGGTACTGCTCCCCGTTTGGCATCGAGTACATCTTGGTATAAATCTGCACGACAAAAAATAACAAGTATCAGTCGAATTCAAGAGCAAGTTGCAGATTGAAAAAAGAAAACACTCGGTATACTGAGCCCGACCTCTTCTGGCTCGTGGTCGGCGTCGAATGGCAGAATCCTCCTGGACCCCCTGGGGTTATCCTTGTTTCCAGTGATGCTCCGTAGCCACTGAGCCACTGTCTCCTCGGCAACCTCCTCTGGGTGGACCCGAGCGGTGTCTTCAGGGCCCGAGTACATCCACATCGGATGATTGCGAGCCTGGAGAGGCTGGATGCGTCGACTGAGGAACACCTCCAACAGATCCATGCCAGTCACACCCTCCCGAACTAAGTTAACGACTGCGTCGACTAAAAGGGACACCTCGCCTTTCTCCTCTGGGTTCACAACCAGTGAAGAAGGTTGGCGGAGTCTCTCCATAGTGAAAGGGGGAAGGCCGGTCGACTGACCAGGAGTCGGGATGTCTTTGCAGTAGAATCAGGTCGACTGCCATCCTCTGACTGACTCGGGAAAGGTCATGGGAGGAAAAGTACTTCTACCCCTAATTTGAATCCCTAACCCCCCACACATTTGCACCACGTGCGTCTTTTTATCAGTCGGGTTAGCCTTTTTCACCGACTGAGAACGGCAAGTAAAGATATGTTTGAATAGGCCCCAATGCGGCTGGCAACCAAGGAAGTTCTCGCACATAGAGACAAATGCAGCGAGATATGAGATTGTGTTGGGTGGAAAGTGATGGATCTGAGCGCCAAAGAAATTCAGAAAACCCCGGAAGAGCGGATGCGGAGGCAGAGAGAAACCCCGATCGACGTGGGTGGTGAGGAGGACACACTCACCCTCGCGTGGCTGGGGCTCGGATTCATTCCCCGGCAGCCTCCAGGACCCGTGAGCAATCAAGCCATCAATGGCAAGATTCTCCAAGTCCTCCTTCACAACGGTGGAGCGGATCCAGTCTCCCTGGATCCAACCAGGCGGCAGACCGGACCGCGACGACGACCCCCAAGCCGTCTTCTTGCCCTTCGCCGCAGCCGTCTTCTTCGCGCGCTCCAGGGCTGCGGTCTTCTCCTTCACCATGGCGGCGGAGCTCGAGAGGGATGGGCGAAGGCGTAAGGCATAGGAAGCAATGAGGCGGATAAGTGGAGAGAAAGGGGATCGAATGAGGAGCACTGTGCATTGCTTCGGCCTTGACGCCTTTATGGGGATGCTTCCGAGTGACTGACCCATGGGCCTGAGAGATCCTGTCACATCCCGCAACAGACGCTCGCTCGATACGTGGTGAAAAAGGCGATGCAGAAATCGAGGCGCCTCTGTCTATCCGTCCTGTTTACTGCGTCACGTTCCGTCCCGCGCGCTTCTCCAAAATTTCGAATCCCGTGAGATCCGGGAACTGTAGAGCAATCAATCGCACCAAAGATTTCACACTCTAATTCACTCGAAGATTTCCAGCATAATTCACTCGATGATCTCAGAAGCCAGAATCGATCAAGGCGACTGATGCAGGGTTAAAGTTTCAGTGTGTTTCCCAGGCCTTGATGAGATGCCTCCGAAGCATAAGATCGAGTCGGAACCAACTTCAACCCTTCTTCACTCGGACCTCAATCCATTCGGGGGCTAATGACAATGACATGTACCTGGGGTAGGGTCTTAGGCCTGACCTAGACACCCTGCCCAAGGACACTGCCCTAGAGCCAAGGACATTCAGAGTACAATAGAAGATACCGACTGAAATCACCTTGGAGTGCAATCCACTCGACCAACTATCCCACTCGGATACCTCAATTCCACTCGACAAAGTTAGAGTCACTCGACCATACGAAGAATCACTCGGAATACAGAAGATCTAAAGCCACCCCAGGATGGCAACGGGCAGGCGTTCACTCCGTAGTCTTAAAGACCATTAATAGTCATTTATAGCGGGCGGTACCAGTAACGCCCCTGTCTTAACTTACATTGAACCCTGTGTAACCGAGGGCTGGAGGGGCCTGGTGCACTCTATATAAGCCACCCCCCTCCTCTGGCACAGGGGTTCGCACCTCCTGTAACATTCAATCATAATCCAGTCGATAAGCCTCCGAGGCACCGAGACGTAGGGCTATTACCTCCTCCGAGAGGGGCCTGAACTCGTAAACTTGTGTGCACAACCTCGCCGTAGCTAGGACCTTGCCTCCTCCTACGTACCCTATACTATTACTGTCAGATTCATTCCCACGACAACCGCCACTTAGGATTTCGACACCTCTGATAACAAGGGGTCAGTTATAGCCTTTTCGATAAATAAGAGTGTCGAACCCAACGAGAAGCTAAAGGTAGAATCAATATTCCCTCAAGTTCCATCGACCACTGATACAACTCTACGCACACTTAGATGTGTTTGATTACATGGAGCCTGTCTTAGTGGAGCCTGTTTAAGAGTATACAGGCTTTGGGTCATATTTTGCATGTCCTTTGGTAGGCTGCCTCAAGCCCAGCTCGCATCCTCCCTGTAATGTAAATTGCACTAGGTCGAGCCTACATTTGAGAAAGCGGTCGATCTGAACATTCCTCGTGAGATAAAGGAGCAATTACCTTGCTTCAGTTTTGTCCTAAACCAGATAAAGAAGCTTCGTCTGAAGAGATTCCTGGATTTAAACCATGGGTGGAATAAGGAACCGATTCTTCAATTCCATGTCACTTTGTATGTTTCGGGAGACACAAATGACAATAGCACTTGGGTGTTTGAATGGATGTCTGAAACAAATAGATTGTTTGCTCTGCTGAAGAGATGCTGGAGAAACTCAATTTCCCTCGATTCGATGATGAAGGAAGACAAAGAAGAATGCATTTTTATCATGTGTTTGATGAACAACTGCATGTGTTGATAGGTCCTAAGGTTGGGACACCGTCTCAAACAACTCAGATCTAAAAGATTTGACAGTTGACAATGCAACATTTTTTCATATCTTGTGCAATACTCTCATACCCACAGCTCGCCCATGATAGATTGAAGGAGTCCTCAGGAACAGTCTGTATGCAATTTCCTGTGGAGAATCATTTGACATTGAAGATATTTTCCTTCGCAATCTTGTCGGTTCAGCTGAATATCCTCGTTGCCCGAAGTTCTCTGCACCATGGATACAAATGCTGATAAATATGGCTCAAGGCAAGAGGTGTATTTGTCGTGATGGTACAAAGTACTTCATACCACCAGGTCATAATACTGTTCAAGTGATGAAGGATAATGACGAAGGCAAATCTGTCGCTGAGCCTGATAAGAAAAAGATGGCTAAACTAGAGCCGATAAACAGGGAAACAGTGAGAATTCCAAGGGAAGAAAATCCTTTGTTGTATGAAATTTGTGTTCACACTTAGTAAAATCTTAATAAACATGTGTGTCTGACCGAAAGTAAAAAGATCATGTGGCTGCTGAGCTAAACCATGTTGCAAACACTACTCAACAGACACTCCTTGTTCTAAAGGAGGATAAGCGACGATCATGGTTTCTTCTTCGGAAGTTTTTCACTAAGGATCGACTCACAACAACTGGTATTTTAAAGAATTATGACTACATTGATGCTTTTGAGATGGATCACAAGTATAGAGATACTCCTCTTCCGGCCAAGTCCACATCAACTGATTTGTTGTTTGTTGAAGAAGATGATATTCTTGATGAATCTAAGGAAACTTCCCTAGAATTCCATCATGAAGCAAAAGAAAATGATGAAGAAGATCACCTTGCAGGACCAACAGATCCTACCATTCCCAGAGAACGTGTTGAAGGAGATGCAGCTGTTGGGAAACGTTGCATGGAAAACAAAAAAAGATTCTACGCACATGCAAGATCTATCCATGGAGATGCATAGCAATGAGAGGAGAGAGTGTGTCTACGTACCCTCGTAGACCGTAAGCGGAAGCGTTTGACAACGTGGTTGATGTAGTCAAACTTCTTCGCGTTCCAACCGATCGAGCACCGAACATACGGTACCTCCGCGTTCAGCACACGTTCAGCTCGATGACGTCCTCCGCCTTCTTGATCCAGCAAGACGGCGAGGTAGTGGATGAGTTCCGGCAGCACGATGGCGTGATGATGGTGATGGTGAAGTGATCTCCGCAGGGCTTCGCCTAAGCACTACGAAAATATGACCGGGGGTGTAAACGGTGGAGGGGGGCGCCGCACACGGCTAAGACAATGTTCTGGTTTTTGCTAGGCGCCCCCTCCCTCATATATATAGGTGGGAGGGAGAGGGGAGAGGCCAAGGGGTGCCCCAAGTAGGTCCGAATCCTACTTGGGCTTGCCCTAGGCCGCCCCCCTTTCCTTCTTTTGGCGCCAAGGGGAAGGAAGGGGGAGGTGGCGCCTCCCCCCCTTTCCTTTCTCCCACAAGGGGGGAAAGGCAGGAGAAGGTGGCGCCCCCCCTTTCCTTCTTCTAGGACCGGCGGCTAGGGAGAGGGCGCGCCAGCCCCTCTGTGGGCTGGTGTGTGCCTCTCCTTGGCCCATTAGGCCCATAGACCTCACGGGGCCTCCCGGAACCCCTTCCGGTGATCCTATGACTACCCGGTGCACTCCGAAACTATTCCGGTGTCCGAATACCATCGTCCTATATATCAATCTTTACCTCTCGACCATTTCAAGACTCCTCATCATGTCCGTGATCTCATCCGGGACTCCGAACAACATTCAGTCACCAAATCATATAACACTATATCGTCAACGAACGTTAAGCGTGCGGACCCTACGGGTTCGAGAAATATGTAGACATGACCGAGACACCTCTCCGATCAATAACCAATAGCGGAACCTAGATGCCCATATTGGCTCCTACATATTCTACGAAGATCTTTATCAGTCGAACCGTTATGACAACATACGTAATTCCCTTTGTCCATCGGTATGTTACTTGCCCGAGATTCGATCGTCGGTATCTTCATACCTAGTTCAATCTCGTTACCGGCAAGTCTCTTTACTCGTTCCGTAATACATCATCCTGTAACTAACTCATTAGTCACTTTGCTTGCAAGGCTTCTTATGATGTGTATTATCGAGACAGCCCAGAGATACCTCTTCGATACTCGGAGTGACAAATCCTAATCTCGATCTATGCCAACTCAACAAACACCTTCGGAGATACCTGTAGAGCATCTTTATGATCACCCAATTACGTTTTGACGTTTGATAGCACACAAGGTATTCCTCCGGTATCCGGGAGTTGCATAATCTCATAGTCGAAGGAATATGTATTTGACATGAAGAAAGCAATAGCAATAAACTAAACGATCATTATGCTAAGCTAACGGATGGGTTTTGTCCATCACATCATTCTCCTAATGATGTGATCCCATTATCAAATGACAACACATGTCTATGGTTAGGAAACCTTAACCATCTTTGATCAACGAGCTAGTCTAGTAGAGGCTTACTAGGGACACGGTATTTGTTTATGTATTCACACATGTATTTAAGTTTCCGATCAATACAATTCTAGCATGAATAATAAACCTTTATCATGAATAAGGAAATATAAAATAACAACTTTATTATTGCCTCTAGGGCATATTTCCTTCAGTCTCCCACTTGCACTAGAGTCAATAATCTAGATTACATAGTAATGAATCTAACACCCATGGAGTCTTGGTGTTGATCATGTTTTGCTCGCGGAAGAGGCTTAGTTAACGGGTCTGCCACATTCAGATCCGTATGTATTTTGCAAATCTCTATGTCTCCATGCTTGACCTTTTCACGAATGGAGTTGAAGCGTCTCTTGATGTGTTTGGTTCTCTTGTGAAACCTGGATTCCTTCGCCAAGGCAATTGCTCCAGTGTTATCACAAAAGATTTTCATTGGACCCGATGCACTAGGTATTACACCTAGATCGGATATGAACTCCTTCATCCAGACTCCTTCATGTGTTGCTTCCGAAGCAGCTATGTACTCCGCTTCACACGTAGATCCTGCCACGATGCTCTGCTTGGAACTGCACCAACTAACAGCTTCACCATTCAATATAAACACGTATCCGGTTTGTGACTTAGAGTCATCCGGATCAGTGTCGATGGTAGCATCGACATAACCATTTATGACGAGCTCTTCGTCACCTCCATAAACAAGAAACATATCCTTGGTCCTTTTCAGGTACTTCAGGATGTTCTTGACCGCTATCCAGTGATCCACTCCTGGATTACTTTGGTACCTCCCTGCCAGACTTATGGCAAGGCACACATGAGGTCTGGTACACAGCATAGCATACATGATAGAACCTATGGCTGAGGCATAGGGAATGACTTTCATTTTCTCTCTATCTTCTGCAGTGGTCAGGCTTTGAGTCTGACTCAACTTCACACCTTGTAACACAGGCAAGAACCCTTTCTTTGACTGATCCATTTTGAACTTCTTCAAAACTTTATAAAGGTATGTGCTTTGTGAAAGTCCTATTAAGCGTCTCAATCTATCTCTATAGATCTTGATGCCCAATATATAAGCAGCTTCACCGAGGTCTTTCATTGAAAAATTCTTATTCAAGTATCCTTTTATGCTATCCAGAAATTCTATATCATTTCCAATCAACAATACGTCATCCACATATAATATTAGAAACGCTACAGAGCTCCCACTCACTTTCTTGTAAATACAGGCTTCACCGTAAGTCAGTATAAAACCATATGCTTTGATCACCTCATCAAAGCGTATATTCCAACTCCGAGATGCTTGCACCAGTCCATAGATGGATCGCTGGAGCTTGCACACTTTGTTAGCACCTTTAGGATCTACAAAACCTTCTGGTTGCGTCATATACAACTCTTCTTTAAGATATCCATTAAGGAATGCAGTTTTGACATCCATTTGCCAGATTTCATAATCATAAAATGCGGCAATTGCTAACATGATTCGGACAGACTTAAGCATCGCTACGGGTGAGAAAGTCTCATCGTAGTCAACTCCTTGAACTTGTCGAAAACCTTTCGCGACAAGTCGAGCTTTGTAGGCAGTAACATTACCATCAGCGTCATTCTTCTTCTTAAAGATCCATTTATTTTCTATGGCTTGCCGATCATCGGGCAAGTCCACCAAAGTCCACACTTTGTTCTCATACATGGATCCTATCTCATATTTCATGGCCTCAAGCCATCTGTCGGAATCTGGGCTCATCATAGCTTCTTCATAGTTCGTAGGTTCACCTTGGTCTAGTAACATGACTTCCAGGACAGGATTACCGTACCACTCTGGTGCGGATCATGCTCTGGTCGACCTACGAGGTTCAGTAGCAACTTGATCTGAAGTTTCATGACCATTATCATTTGCTTCCTCTCTAGTTGGTGTAGGCATCACGGGAACGGATTTCTCTGATGTGCTACTTTCCAATTCGAGAGAAGGTACAATTACCTCATCAAGTTCTCTTTCCTCCCACTCACTTCTTTCGAGAGAAACTCCTTCTCCAGAAAGGTTCCATTCTTGGCAACAAAGATCTTGCCTTCGGATATGTGGTAGAAGGTGTACCCAATTGTTTCCTTAGGGTATCCTATGAAGACGCACTTCTCCAATTTGGGTTCGAGCTTATCAGGCTGAAGCCTTTTGACATAAGTGTCGCAACCCCAAACTTTAAGAAACGACAACTTAGGTTTCTTGCAAACCACAGTTCATATGGTGTCGTCTCAACGGATTTAGATGGTGCCCTATTTAACGTGAATGCGGCTGTCTCTAATGCATAACCCCGAAACGATAGTGGTAAATCGGTAAGAGACATCATAGATCGCACCATATCTAATAAAGTACGGTTACGACGTTTGGACACACCATTACGTTGTGGTGTTCCAGGTGGCGTGAGTTGTGAAACAATTCCACATTGTTTTAAATGAAGGCCAAACTCGTAACTCAAATATTCGCCTCCACGATCAGATCGTAGAAACTTTATTTTCTTGTTATGATGATTCTCCACTTCACTCTGAAATTCTTTGAACTTTTCAAATGTTTCAGACTTGTGTTTCATTAAGTAGATATATCCATATCTACTCAAATCATCTGTGAAGGTCAGAAAATAACGATACCCGCCGCGTGCCTCAACACTCATCGGACCGCATACATCGGTATGTATTATTTCCAATAAGTCATTAGCTTGCTCCATTGTTTCGGAGAACAGAGTTTTAGTTATCTTGCCCATGAGGCATGGTTCGCAAGTATCAAATGATTCATAATCAAGTGGTTCCAAAAGTCCATCTGCATGGAGTTTCTTCATGTGCTTTACACCAATATGACCTAAACGGCAGTGCCACAAGTATGTTGCACTATCATTATCCACTTTGCATCTTTTGGCATTAATATTATGAATACGTGTATCACTACGATCGAGATTCAACAAGAATAGACCACTCATCAAGGGTGCATGATGATAATCCCCAAGTGCAAGGAATCATCCTAGCAATTTCGAAAGGTGAAAGTGATAAGTATGGAGTGTCGAACCCACAAGGAGCTAAAGGTAAGATCAATATTACCTCAAGTCCTATCGTCCACTGATACGACTCTATGTACACTGAACGTTTGCTTTCATCTAGAAACAAGAAATAAAACTACGTTGTGGGTATGAAGAGGATAGCTTTGCATGATATCGGAGAACTAAAATATAAAAATAGGTGATGTTAACATAAAGTTAGAATATATTACTATATATTATAAATAGCGAGTGTGGAATAATGATGGATCGGTGTGCGTAATTACCCTAGGCGATTGTTAACAAGATCGGTAGTCATTATTGCAATTTTATATGGGGGAGAGGCATAAGCTAACATACTTTCTCTACTTGGATCATATGCACTTATGATTGGAACTCTAGCAAGCATCCGCAACTACTAAAGATCATTAAGGTAAAACCCAACCATAGCATTAAAGTATCAAGTCCCCTTTATCCCATACGCAACAACCCCCTTACTCGGGTTTAAGCTTCTGTCACTCTAGCAACCCACTATAAGCGAATCATGAACGTATTGCAACACCCTACAGCGGGAATCCTTCACGTGTGCGCAGCACAAAAGGCACCATAGGACAGCACCAAAATAAAACATACAACTCAAACCAATCTAGATCATCAATCAACCCAAAAGACAAAAGAAATCTACTCAAAACATCATAGGATGGCAACACATCATTGGATCATAATATGTGGCATAAAGCACCATGTTCAAGTAGGGGATTACAGCGGGGTGCGAGAGAGTGGACCGCTTAAAAGAGATGAGGAAGGTGATGAAGATGGTGATGTTGATGAAGACAATCACCGCGACGATGGTTCCCCTGGTGGTACTCCGGCGCCACCGAGAGAGAGGGGGAGAGAGTCTCCCCCTGGTGCTTCCTCCTCCATAGCCTCCCCCCTAGATGGGGAGAGGTTCTCCCTCTAGTCCTTGGCCTCCATGGTGATGATGGCCCCTTTCGGCTTCCTCCTCCATGGCCTCCGGTGATGATGGCCCCCTCCGGCAGGGTGCCGGAGAGGGCCTAGATTGATTTTTTGTGGCTACAGAGGCTTGCGACGGTGGAACTTCTGATCTAGGGTTCTTTTCGGAGGTTTGGGCATTTATAAGAATTTTTGGCATCGGTCTCACGTCAAGGAGGTGCCCGAGGGGCCCACAAGCCCTCAAGGCGTGCCCAGGGGGTAGGGCGCGCCCCCTAGCTTATGGACTCCCCGGGACTCTTCTGGTCCAGCTGCAGTGCTTCGGGGGTCTCTTTTGGTCCATAAAAAATCACCATAAATTTTCAGCCCATTCTGAGAACTTTTATTTCTGCACAAAAAAACGACACCATGGTAGTTCTACTGAAAACAGCTTCAGTCCAGGTTAGTTCTAATCAAATCATACCAAAACCATATAAAATTGTTGTAAACATGGCATGAATACTTCATAAATTATACATACGTTGGAGACGTATCAGCATCCCCAAGCTTAATTCCTGCTCGTCCTCGAGTAGGTAAATGATAAAAGAAATAATTTATGAAGTGTGAATGCTGGCAAGTGCACAAGTTTGATCAATGATAATTCCAATCACTTTTTCTAGCATCATTATATATCATAAACAGTAGCTCATCTCATAAAACTTCTCATGATCAAGTAACAAGCTATTCACATGTTAAAGTATAGACCATAATGTTTCTTGAAAACTAACAAACTATGTTTTCAGTCACCAAACAATTGCAATTCATCTTATTTTCAGGAAGGGTCTATGTAAGAGCTTTGATTTAGCAAATTCCACATACTCAACTATCATATAGTCTTCCATGATTGCTAACACTCAAAGCATATTTTTAGAACAAATAGCATCCGTTGATCACAGAGAAAGATAGGGGCTTAATGTTTCGCCTCCCAACTTATTTATCATATAGATAATTGTCAACAATAATGATTCATGATCAAATATATTTGAATGGCCATATATGCTTGTATCTTTCCCCACCACATGATGCTTGCCAACTAAACAATAATTGAGGTTGAAATAAGAAGGAATACTATTGACTCTTGTATGAAAGTAAATACATGAAAGTAAAAGATAGGCCCTTCGCAGAGGGAAGCAGAGGTTGTCATGTGCTTTTTAATTTTGGATGTGCAAACCCTTAATGCAAAGGAACGTCACATTGTATTGCCCTTTGTGATAGCAACCTTTATTACGCAGTCCATCGCTTTTATTTCCTTACCATCACAAGTTCGTACAACGCTTATTTTCCCTTACAATGAAAGATCATACATATTTAGGAGCAATTTTTATTGCTTTTTGCACCGATGAAAACTTACTTGAAGGATCTTATTCAATCCATAGGTAGATATGGTGGACACTCATGGCAAGAAACGGGGTTTAAGGGTTTTGGATGCACAAGTAGTATCTCTACTTAGTACAAAATTTTGGCTAGCAAAAGGTCCTAAGCAAGCACCACATGTTGGAGGATCCATAACAATATAACTTCTACACAAATATACCCAAACATAACTCATTACGATGTCTTCCTTGTCCAACTTCAACTAATTTTCTCAAGTTTAAAAATAATTAATGGGGCTCACAATCATAGAAGATGTCCAAGATAGTATATTTATATGTGAAATCTCTCTTCCTTCAATATTCTTTCATGAATTGTTCAAGTGACCAATGTTGTGTTTGCTAACTTTCTATAAATTTTACCACCTATACTTCTTATATGTGAAGTCATTACTCCCCATGGGATAAGCATATGAAACATATATAATTTCAGATTTATGATATTCAATTCATTCAACCATTTACTCATAGGATATAAGTGAAGCACGAGAGTAAATGATAAACTACTCCAAAAAGATATAAGTGAAGAACTATGAGTAGTCAAGCAGTTAAATATCCATGTGAGGACTCTCTCTCATTAAAGATTTAAGATCCAATGATTTTATTCAAACAGCTAGTAAAATTAAAATACGCTCCAAGCAAAACACATATCATGTGACGAATAAACATATATCTCCGAGTAAGGTATACCGATAGTTTTGAAGACGAAAGAGGGGATGCCTTCCGGGGCATCCCCAAGCTTAGTTGTTTGTATCTTCCTTGAATTTTATCTTGGGGTGCCTTGGGAATCCCCAAGCTTAGGTTCTTGCCACTCTTCATTCTTCTCATATTGATATCTCACCCAAAACTTGAAAACTTCAATCACACAAAACTCAACAGAAAACTTGTGTACTCTATAATTTCCACAATTTATATTAAGCAATATAAGCCATAGAAACTAGAAAACAAGCAAACTATGCATCGAAAACAGAATTTGTCAAAAACAGAATAGTCTGTAAAGATCTGAATTATGCTCATACTTCTGTTACTCCAAAAATGCTGAAAAATTAGGAAAACTTATAAATTTTTTATATCAATTCTCTGTAAAAATTCAGAGTTTTTCCAAGTTCCAGTGAATTTTAACAATTCTGTTACTGGACGCAAAAGTTTCTGTTTTTGCACAGAATCAAATCAACTATCAACCACACTATCCCAAAGGCTTTACTTGGCAATTTATTGAAACAAAAACTATAAAACATGATTAATACAGTAGCTTAATTATGTGAACACACAAAAACAGTAAGGATAAATATTGGGTTGTTTCCCAACAAGCGCTTTTCTTTAATGCCTTTTTAGCTAGCCATGAAATTTTAATGATACTCTTCCAAGCCCAATTTTGATGATAATTTTATTCATACTCTAAAAGATATAAGTGAAGTTCATATATCATTCTACAATTAATATAGATTGACCAATATTCAAGCTCAAAATATATAAGTGAAGCACACAAAGCATTCTATAAAGCCATACTCAAAAGATTTAAGTGAAGCACAATAAGCATTCTATAAAGCCATACTCAAAAGATTTAAGTGAAGCACATGAAGCATTCTATAAATAAATGAAGGACTATCTCATACTAGCATGGTGCATAAAGGAAAAGAAAAGAAAAGAAAACACAAAAGACGCATATCATGTGAACAAAACAAAAATCAAGGTATACCGATAATTGTTGAAGAAGAAAGATGGGATGCCAACCGGGGCATCCCCAAGCTTAGATGCTTGAGTATCCTTGAAATATTTACTTAGGGTGCCTTGGGAATCCCCAAGCTTGAACTCTTGCCTCTCCTTATTCTTCTCATATCGATAACTCCTCGATCTTCGAACACTTCATCCACGCAAAACTTAACAAAAAATCTTGTGAGATCCGTTAGTATAATAAAGCAAATCACTACCTTTAGGTACTGTTGTAAACTCATTCCAATTTCATATTAGAATTATATATACAGTATTCCAACTTCACCATGGTTCATACCCCCCGATACTACCCATAGATTCATCAAAATAAGTGAACAACTCATAGAAAACAGAATCTGTCAAAAACAGGACAGTCTGTAGCAATCTGGAAACTTCGTACACTTCTGTAGCTCCAAAAATTCTAAAAAAATAGGAAAAAATAATACGTTTGCATAGAAGTACTGTGTAAAAATGTCAGAAACTTTTGATCTTCCAGTAAAAAATGTAAAATCACGCACTACAGCTAAAGTTTCTGTTTTTGCACCGCACATAGCAAACAAGGAATCTAAACATCATAAAGCCAAACCTTGGAACATTATTTTCATAATACAATGGATATATACAAGGGGATAATTATTTTTGAGAAACTTCCATGAAAAATTCTACATTGTTTCTGTTGGGAAACGTTGCATGGAAAACAAAAAATTCTCTACGCACACGCAATGATCTATCCATGGAGATGCATAGCAACGAGGGGGAGTGTGTGTCTACGTACCCTTGTTGTAACGTCCAAGATGCAATTCTATCCCAATCACGTGATGAACTCATGATTGGGTCACAATCGCATTTCGGACACGTAGCAAGGTGGCATACAAATTCATACAACCAAGTGAATAGATAGAATACGAGATCCAGGCAACACTTGCCCCAGAATAGCATAAATATGACAATCATCATACAATCATCCATACATATAGTAGAGTCCGACTACGGACTAGATAAAAAGAAAACACCACCCTGCTACTATCCCCGGATACTCCGACTAGGTCCTCTACTGATCGTCTAGATAAGTAACATAGAATCGACCACGATCCTCGTCAAACTCCCACTGGAGCTCAGTGGCATCTCCTGCATCAGACTCAATGGTACCTGCAACTGTGGTTGTAGTATTCTGTGAGCCACGGGGACTCATGAATCATATCACCCATGGTATCAAGACTAACAAAGTTTAAATGGGTAAGGCATGGATAAGTGGTGGAGTTGCAGCAAGCACTAAGCATTTGTATGGTGGCTAACTTACGAATACAAGAACAAGGTGGAAGCTACGCAAACGGTCGCAAACTAGTAATGATCAAGAAGTGATCCTGAACTACTTACGTTCAAACATAACCCCACCGTGTTCTCTTCCCGAAATTCATCAAAAAGAGACGATCACGGTTAAACACACGATTGGTGTATTTTAAATTGAGTTTAGTGTCAAGTTCACTACAACCGGATATTAAAAACTCCCATCTGCCACATAACCACGGGCACGGCTCTCGAAAGTTTAAACCCTGCAGGGGTGTCCCAACTTAGCCCATGACAAGCTCATGATCCGCGGAGACAATCCTCCATCGTGGGACACTCCAATCAAGCTCGGAATCCCGGTGCACAAGACATTTTCACAATGGTAAAACAAAACCAGCAAGACCTCCCGACGTGCCAACACCCTGATAGTAGCCGCGCGTATCTCGTCTCAGGCCACAACGGATGAGCTATGGTTACAGCGTCCAAATCCACGAGTTGCCCCGGGCGGCGCCGCAAGCTGCTCTAGTTTGGACCAACACTCATGAGGAGCACTGGCCCGGGTTGTTGATTAAGAATCCTCGGGTTAATTACTCCCTATGCAAGTTTTAGTCATTATTAGGCAAATGGTAAACCAAAGTTGGGCCTTGCTGGAAGAGTTTTATTCAAAGCGAACTGTCAAGGGGGGCCCATAAACCCCGACCGTGTTAGGAACGCAAAATCAAGGAACATAACACCGGTATAACGGAAACTAAGGCGGCAAGAGTGGAACAAAACACCAAGCAAAAGGCCAAGCCTTCCACCCTTTACCAAGTATATAGATGCATTAATTAAATAAGAGATATTGTGATATCCCAACATGGAACAACCTGCACTGCACCTGCAACTAGCAACGCTATAAGAGGGGCTGAGCAGAAGCGGTAACATAGCCAAACAACGGTTTGCTAGGAAGGTGGGTTAGAGGCTTGACATGGCAATATGGGAGGCTTGATAAATAAGTGGTAGGTAGCGCGACATAGCGATAGAACGAACACCTAGCAAGCAAAGATAGAAGTGATATCGGGGGTAATGATCATCTTGCCTGAAATGTCCTCAGTAGGAACGAAAGCTTGCTCCTCGTGAACGTACTCGACAGGGTCCTCGGACTCAAACTCGACTCCCGGAACTACCCACAAGAAAGCAGAAGCATACAATAAACAAACAAGGCATGGCAATGAACATATAATTCATGCAATACTTTCACGGTATGCACGGAGTTGCGAATCTACCGGAACAAGGGATACATCAACGAGAAGGAAACGGTGGAGACATGATGGATATGGGCAGAATCTTGGTAACCCAAGCATGCCACTGGAAAGATTGGAAGATTTCGGTTGAAATCGATATAAAGATCACCGGGAACGGATGCACGGTTTGCAAATGGCAAGCAAAACAAAATGCAATGCAAACTGTCTAAAACAGCAACATGTCAACTTAGATGCCAACTTTAAATATGCTACAGCACTCCTACATGAAAATGAATGGCATGGCATTGAAGTACATGTCAAGCACTACAAAACATGATTACTGAGATACTGCTAAAACTCACTAGAACATGATTAAAACAGCATGGCAAAAATGCAAATGATAACAGTTTTACAGACAGCAGAATTTTACTGAACATGCAAAACAAATTCATGTGGCCATGTTTTCAAGCTTGCGGCACTCATCACAGTGCACTTTATGGCATGGAATAAAATCTAGCATGAAGTAGACATGAAAATGAAGCTATACATGCGCAAAACTACCACTTAGCATGTTTGAATTTAATTACACAAAAATGACAAAACAACAATGTAATGTAAAATGACATGTGTGCAAACTTGCTCAAATGATGAAACTAATGGCACAGATGGATTAGGTGGATTATTCTACCCCAAAAACATATATAATAAGTATATGTTGCTGTAGAAAAATATCCCCAAATGCATTAAGATAAATACTGCCTAATATGGAAATAAGCAGATTTGGCAATATACCAGAAAAGGAATGTCCAGATTTGGACACTGCCGGAAATGGAAAGTGGGCACTTTCCATAAATGGAATATGCTGAAATGAATTAAAAGAAAAAGAAAACAGGGGAGAGGGCATAACACGTGGGGCCCCGCGGTGTGAGAGTATGACTTGTGGGGACCGGTTGGCATAGGCAAAGCGCTGTGGAAAAAGAAAATGGGGCACCTGAGGGATCGAACCCAGGACCTCCTGAATGCATACGAGTGCACTCACCACTGCGCTAGAAGAGCTTGCATGTTTGGATAGGGCGCCTGATTCCTTTTCAACCAACACAAGAAGGCCGAGCTTTTGCTCATGGACGTACGGGGATCTCGTCGGCGACGCAACGAGCAAACACGGCGAGGTTAGCAGCAACAGAGGTTCGGCGAGCGTGCGAAAAAGTGGTGTGGGTGCGCATGTGCAGGCGCAAGAATGCGGGAAGCTAGGAGAGGCCGGGGCGAGCTCGAGCATGGCTCAGCTCGGGGCAGGGCGAGGCACGGGAATGCAGGGAGCAAGGCGGGGCCGGGATCCGCGCGAGGCTGCAGGGAGCGCGTGGGTGGCTGCTGCATGCGGGCGGGCAGGCGCAGCGAGGAGAATGCAGCTAGACAGAAACCGGAGCGCGGGGATGCACGGGCGCGCTACAGCAAGTGCACGCACACACGAAAAAAACTATAGACTTCGTCGGAGCACCGAGAGCACGTGAAAGATACGGACAAAGCAACGCCTACGGTGATCTATCGACGACAGGAAGGAGCAGGGAGGAAGTTGGGTATACTTCGTATACCTATGACAGGAAGATGAGGCCGGGGACTCGACGGAGACGGCGCGAGGCAGCTCTGAACTTGGCGGGTTTCTGACCGGGAAGAAGAGGAAGAAGACAGTGTTGTGGAAGCCGATCTGGAGGTCATGGTCGCGGGCGTGGAGGCAGGGGACGGAGAGGTACGTGACGGTCCTCTCCACGGCGGCCGAGGGGGTCGGAGGCGCGGCGAAGAGCTACCCCGAGCTCGAGCTCTTGCTCTCTCGGGTCATGGTGGGCGCAGCGACGGCGAGGGCGTGGAGCCTTACCTAGGCGGCGGCGAGGGCAGGAGAGGAGGGGGATCGGTCGAGGGAGGATAGGGTTTGGTCTAGGACATGATATATTGGGGCTAGGGGCGTCGGACGACTGTCAAATCAACCGGGGCGTCGACGTGGCTCCTGTGGATGAGCTGCCGTACAGGAGGGGGACGACTCTCCTGTCGCTGGTGGGTTGGCTGGGCCGGAAGAGGTAAGTGGGCTGGCTAGCTGGAGGGAGAAGGCCCAGGTGGGGTTCGGCTAAGGGAGCCCCTCCTTTGTATTCTTTCTTTCTAATCTCTGTTTTATTAATAAACAGATTCATAGAAGGAAAAAGGAGGGGGAGCTAGGAAGAGAATTTGGGAGGTTTAAAAATATCCTCATGCTCCTGGAAATGTGCACCATTTAAATAAATTGCCTTGTATATTTTTAGAGGTATAAAGATAAAACAAGTTTGAATTATATTCAAACTTGAGGCATTTTTGAACCTAACCAAAACAACTCCAAATTGCAAGAAATTTGGCAGAGAGGTTTAGGACATGGAGTAAGATTGCTGGGGAGAAATTGAACATTTATGGAGGAGGGCAAGATGGCACTTGCAAAAAGAAAGAAAAGAGAAGGATAGGTGGTGATGCATGGCTCACACATGGGGCATGCAATAAAATGTCATGCATGAAGCACAATGCACATGATGATTATGAGAATGCAAAATGACATAAGCACAATGCAACACTTGATATGACCATGATGCAACATATGATGGCATAGAGAAAAATATAACAAGAATGACAAGACAATGCAATAGGAAAATAACAAAGCAAAACAAAATGAAGCCAACAAGGGAAGACCCACATGGAATTAGATGAAGAACAAGTTGGATACATAGCCAAAATGGAAGGTGTTACAAATGGGGTGTTACAACTCTCCTCCACTACAAAAGGATCTCGTCCCGAGATCTAGGACTGAAAGAACTCCGGATATTCGGAACGGAGGTGATCCTCATGCTCCCAAGTAGCTTCTCGGTCGGAATGGTGAGACCACTTAACTTTCAGGAACTTGATCGACTTGTTGCGAGTTTTGCGCTCGGTTTCTTCAAGAATGGCAACGGGATGCTCATGATAAGACAAGTCCTCTTGGAGGTCAATCTCTTCGAAGTTGATAGTGCGCTCGGGAGTCTTGAAGCACTTGCGAAGTTGAGACACGTGAAACACATCGTGCTCATTTGAGAAGTTGGAAGGGAGCTCAAGTTGATAGGCAAGGTCGCCTCTTTTGCCAATGATCTTGAAAGGACCCACATATCTTGGGGCAAGCTTCCCTTTGATACCGAAGTGTTGAGTGCCTTTCATAGGAGAGACTCGGAGATAGACATGGTCTCCAGTCTCGAAAGCCAAGTCACGGTGCTTGCGATCATAGTAACTCTTCTGGCGCGATTGCGCGGCTTTGAGATTTTCACGAATGACTTTACACATTTCTTCAGCTTCTGTGATCAAGTCGTTGCCAAGAAGTTGGCGTTCACCAGTTTCGGACCAGTTGAGAGGAGTACGGCACTTTCTGCCATATAGAATTTCGAAAGGGGCCTTGCCCGAACTTGCTTGGTAGCTGTTGTTGTAGGAGAACTCGGCATACGGGAGGCAATCTTCCCACTTCATGCCGAAGGAGATGACACACGCTCTCAGCATGTCTTCGAGGATTTGATTGACCCTTTCAACTTGGCCACTTGTTTGAGGATGAAAGGCCGTGCTGAAACGAATGTTGGTGCCCATGGCCTTCTGGAAGGAGTCCCAGAACTTGGAAGTGAAGATGCTTCCATGATCTAAGGAGATCAATTGAGGACTCCCGTGCAGCGAGACTATCCTGGAGGTGTATAACTCTGCCAACTGAGCTGCAGTGATAGGTTCTTTGACTGGAAGAAAATGAGCCACTTTTGTAAGCTTGTCAATGACAACGAAGATAGCATCATTCCCTCGCTTGGACTTGGGAAAGCCAGTGACAAAGTCCATCTCGATATGGTCGAACTTCCACTCGGGAATAGGTAGAGGTTGAAGGAGTCCTGCTGGACGCTGGTGTTCTGCTTTCACTCTACGGCAGACATCACATTCATTCACGAATTGAGCAATCTCCCGCTTCATTCGCGTCCACCAGAACGTCTGCTTGAGGTCATGGTACATCTTAGAACTGCCTGGATGGATGGAAAGAAGAGAATTGTGCGCTTCGTTCATTATGACCTTCCTTAGATCACCCTTAGGAACCACTAGCCGGTCCTCGAAGAATAAGGTGTCCTTGTCATCAATGCGATAGCACTTGTATTTGGGTAAGCCCTTGGCAATACCATCTTTCACCTTCTTCACCATAGAATCAAGGAGTTGTGCCTCGCGAATTTGATCTTCCAAAGTTGGAGTAACTTGAAGGTTGGCAAGAAAACCTTGAGGAACAACTTGGAGGTTGAGCTTGCGGAATGCTTCACAAAGATCAGGCTGGAATGGCTTGAGAATTAAGCTGTTGCAATATGCCTTTCTGCTCAAAGCATCTGCAATCACATTCGCCTTGCCTGGAGTGTATTCAATGCTTGGATTGTACTCTTGGATCATCTCGACCCAACAAGTTTGCCGGAGGTTGAGGTTGGGCTGAGTGAAGATATATTTGAGGCTCTTGTGACCGGTGAAAATGTCCACTTGCCTACCCAACAATAGATGTCTCCATGTGATTAAGGCATGGACAACTGCCGCCAACTCAAGATCGTGAGTGGGGTAGTTCTTCTCGTTTGGCTTCAACTAACGATAAGTGTAAGCCACAACTTTTCTTTCTTGCATAAGAACAGCAGCGAGACCTTGCAACGAAGCATCACAGAATACTTGGTAGGGCTTGGACTCATCAGGAGGAGTAAGGACCGGAGCTGTGACGAGTTTCTCTTTGAGAGTATTGAAGGCAACGTCACACTCAGGAGTCCAGGAGTATTTGACATGCTTTTGGAGGAGGTTGGACAGAGGCTTAGCAATTTTCGAGAAGTTCTCCACAAACCTTCGGCAATAGCTTGCAAGCCCGAGGAAACTGCGAAGCTGCTTGACGTTCTGAGGAGGCTCCCAGTTGACAATGGAAGCAACCTTTTCCGGATTGACAGAAATGCCCTTGGCAGAGATGATGTGACCAAGATAAAGAACTTCATCAAGCCAAAATTCACATTTAGAGAACTTTGCGTAGAATTGATACTCTCTGAGCTTGTCGAGCACCAATCGCAAATGTTTGGCATGATCCTTTTTATTCTTGGAGAACACCAGTATATCATCGAGATACACCAGGACGAATTCATTGGTGTAGGGGTTGAAGATGAAGTTCATCATTCTCGAGAAGGTTGGAGGGGCATTTGCAAGCCCGAAAGACATGACAGTATATTCATAAGAACCAAAGCTCGTTCTAAAAGTTGTCTTTGGGATATCTTCTTCACGAATGCGAATCTGGTGATACCCCATACGGAGGTCAAGCTTGGAAAACACCTTTGCACCTTTGAGTTGCTCGAACAATTCATTGATATTGGGAAGTGGGTATTTATTCTTGATTGTCTTCTTGTTCAATGGGCGGTAATCGACGCAAAGTCGGTCCGTGCCATCTTTCTTCTGGACAAAGAGAACACCACAACCCCAAGGAGATGAACTTGGTCTGATCAAACCCAGACGTTCTTGTTCATCGAGCTGTTTCTTCAATTCTTTCAGCTCTTCTGGCCCAAGCTTGTAGGGACGCTTGCAAACGGGTTCTGTACCGGGCTCAAGGTCAATAACGAACTCGACTGGCCAGTGAGGAGGCATACCCGGAAGCTCTTCTGGAAAGACATCTTGATAATCACAAACAACTGGAATCTGAGAAATAGCATTGATTTCGCCTTTCTCATTGAGAGAGAACAACCGAATGGTGTCATCACGAGCCGCAAAGATAATCACATCTTCAGAAGGATGAGTCAGTTTAATCTCCTTTTCAACACAATCAAGAAAAGCCTTGTGCTTAGAAAGCCAATCCATGCCGAGGATGAGATCAATATCAGAATTGCCGAGAGCAATCGGAGAAGCCATAAAAGAATAGTTGCCCATCTTGATATCCACATCGGGAACTACAATATGAGAGCTCATGCGCATTCCCGGAGAAACCACACGAAAAGGATCTTGCAAAAACTCTGTGGGCAAATCATGTTTGGACAGGAAAGGTTTTGAAATGAAGCAATGCGATGCGCCAGCATCGAACAAAACTTTGGCAGGAATAGAGTTAACTAGAAGAGTACCCATTATCACTTCAGAAGATTCTTCGGCTTGAGCTGAATTCATAAAGTTCACCCTTGCAGACTTGGGATTGTGCTTGACAACTGCGTTGCTTGCTAACCTGACAGGAGGAGGAGGCGGAAGGCGCCTCTGGGTGCACTTGTTGGGGTAATGTCCTTTCATACCACACTTGTGACAAGTGACCTCTAAAAGTGGACGAAAAGGTGGAGGAGGAGGACCGCCTGTCCTTGGAGCCTGGGACTGAGACTTGTTCTGATAGCTTGGGTTGGGTGGGTGGGAAGATCCACGACCACCTGAGTGCTTCTGCTGATAGGGCGGACGAAACGGAGGAGGTGGAGGAAGCCAAAACTTCTTTGCTTTGAGACCACTTGAGAGGAAGAAGAAGAGTGGACTGCATCTCCGAGTCTCTTCTTTGAAGCTTCACACTTGAGCTGGGCAGCTTCTTGCTTGAGAGCCATGTTATAGAATTGATCGAACTGAGTGGGCTCCACAAGAATGAGAGCTAGCTGAAGGTCCTCTCTGAGGCCACCTCTGAAGTAATAGATCATACTCTTCTCATCTGGAATGTCTTGCCTTGCATAGCGAGCAAGATTCTGAAACTTGATGTTATATTGATACACAGACATGTTGCCTTGCTTGAGATTGCGAAATTGCTCACACATGCCCTCGACAACACTTGTTGGAATGTGATGAGCACGGAAGTCACGGCAGAAGTCGGTCCAGCTGATCACTCGACCCCCTCTGGAGTCTTTGTACTGCTGCCACCAATCTGCTGCTTGGTCCTTGAGCTGGAAGGAAGCGAACTTGACGTAGTCCTCAGGTCTGACATTGCTGCACTCAAAATGCTTGTTGATGTCCACGAGCCAATCATCGGCATCCATGGCCTCGACACAAGCGCTGAACATCTTTGGCTGATTAGCGAGGAACTGACTGAGTGTAGCAAACTGAGGCTGATTGTTGAAATGCCCTTGACCTTGATTCCCTTGGTTGCGTTGGCTGCGCTTTTGCATGAGCTGAATCAGCATCTGAGTATTGGCGTTGGTGGCCGCCATCAAAGCTTGCCATGCCCCCGAAGGCGGAGGAGGAGGTGGAGGTGGAGGTTCTGACTGCTCTCCTTCATCACGGTTCGGATTCTGACGAGTTGCGGGAGCCGTCCTGAAGAAGATGACATCCGTTAGAACCACCATAGAAATGATAGATAAGCTGAATCAAAGGCTAGACATGTGCAATGTAGTCTTCATAATAAGCATCCGAACTGAAAGATTGAATGAATGCATTCCAAAGTTAATATGATACAACCATTTGAATGAGAAGCCACTTTGAAGGAGATTGATGAATAAACCAAGGAAGGTAACAACTGGAACAAATATGTGATAGAGATTCCCCAATCTCATACCAAGTATCTGTCGGAAAGATATCCTAGAGCTACTTGAATTCCCACCTATTAACTCCCGAAACTTTCTGGTTATGCAATCTGGTGTTGGGAATACAGGGAGGCACAAATATCTCAAACAACTAACAAGCTCTATGCTCCAACTGTATCCATCCGTCAACACATAACCAAGGAACCTTCGAAAATTGTGTACCTCAGACCTTCAAAAACATCCGATATACTAGCTGTGGCAATACATCTGATCGCTCTCCCCAGTACTGGGTGTCGTCAAACTACTCTCACCACAAAGAGTATAGAAGCGTTTTCGATGTCGGCGTCCTCTGGTATTCCGGAACTGAAACGATAAACACTGTGACGAAAACACCTTGGAGCTCAACTCCCCGGGACACTGCCACAACCCCTAAATGTCAGGAGGCACCAAGACAGAATCCCCGTCACAATGACATCAGAACGATTCCACAATACCCGCGTGATCCTAAAAAAATTTGAGTGGAAAAGGATAGAAGAGTGAGGAAAACACCTACGTCACGAGTCCTTACCAGAGCGATGAAGGGGATAAGGAGTAAAAAGAGTTCCTACTCTCCGATATAACTAAGACTCAAAATAGTTTTGTTCTAGACTCGTTAGCGGTTCGATCAAGTAGGGGCTCCTATAGTCGGTATGGCTATGAATACCAACTTGTAACGCCCAAGATGCAATTCTATCCCAATCACGTGATGAACTCATGATTGGGGCATAATCGCATTTCGGACGCGTAGCAAGGTGGCATACAAATTCATACAACCAAGTGAATAGATAGAATACGAGATCCAGGCAACACTTGCCCCAGAATAGCATAAATATGACAATCATCATACAATCATCCATACATATAGTAGAGTCCGACTACGGACTAGATAAAAAGAAAACACCACCCTGCTACTATCCCCGGATACTCCGACTAGGTCCTCTACTGATCGTCCGGATAAGTAACATAGAATCGACCACGATCCTCGTCAAACTCCCACTGGAGCTCAGTGGCATCTCCTGCATTAGACTCAACGGTACCTGCAACTGTGGTTGTAGTATTCTGTGAGCCACGGGGACTCAGCAATCATATCACCCATGGTATCAAGACTAACAAAGTTTAAATGGGTAAGGCATGGATAAGTGGTGGAGTTGCAGCAAGCACTAAACATTTGTATGGTGGCTAACTTACGAATACAAGAACAAGGTGAGAAGCTACGCAGACGGTCGCAAACTAGCAATGATCAAGAAGTGATCCTGAACTACTTACGTTCAAACATAACCCCACCGTGTTCTCTTCCCGAACTTCATCGAAAAGAGACGATCACGGTTACACACACGGTTGGTGTATTTTCAATTGAGTTTAGTGTCAAGTTCACTACAACTAGATATTAAAAACTCCCATCTGCCACATAACCACGGGCACGGCTCTCGAAAGTTTAAACCCTGAAGGGGTGTCCCAACTTAGCCCATAACAAGCTCACGATCCGCGGAGACAATCCTCCATCGCGGGACACTCCGATCAAGCTCGGAATCCCGGTGCACAAGACATTTCGACAATGGTAAAACAAAACCAGCAAGTCCTCCTGACGTGCCGACACCCTGATAGTAGCCGCGCGTATCTCGTCTCAGGCCACGACGGATGAGCTATGGTTACAGCGTCCAAATCCATGAGTTGCCCCGGGCGGCGCCGCAAGCTGCTCTAGTTTGGACCAACACTCATGAGGAGCACTGGCCCGGGTTGTTGATTAAGAATCCTCGGGTTAATTACTCCCTATGCAAGTTTTAGTCGTTATTAGGAAATGGTAAACCAAAGTTGGGCCTTGCTGGAAGAGTTTTATTCAAAGCGAACTGTCAAGGGGGGCCCATAAACCCCGACCGTGTTAGGAACGCAAAATCAAGGAACATAACACCGGTATAACGGAAACTAAGGCGGCAAGAGTGGAACAAAACACCAAGCAAAAGGCCAAGCCTTCCACCCTTTACCAAGTATATAGATGCATTAATTAAATAAGAGATATTGTGATATCCCAACATGTCCATGTCCCAACATGGAACAACCTGCACTGCACCTGCAACTAGCAACGCTATAAGAGGGGCTAAGCAAAAGCGGTAACATAGCGAAACAACGGTTTGCTAGGAAGATGGGTTAGAGGCTTGACATGGCAATATGGGAGGCTTGATAAACAAGTGGTAGGTAGCGCGGCATAATGATAGAACGAACAACTAGCAAGCAAAGATAGAAGTGATATCGGGGGTAATGATCATCTTGCCTGAAATGTCCTCAGTAGGAACGAAAGCTTGCTCCTCGTGAACGTACTCGACAGGGTCCTCGGACTCAAACTCGTCTCCCAAAACTACCCACAAGAAAGCACAAGCATACAATAAACAAACAAGGCATGGCAATGAACATATAATTCATGCAATACTTTCATGGATGCATAAGAAGAACGGTATGCACGGAGTTGCGAATCTACCGGAACAAGGGATACATCAACGAGAAGGAAACGGTGGAGACATGATGGATATGGGCAGAATCATGGTAACCCAAGCATGCCACTGGAAAGATTGGAAGATTTAGGTTGAAATCGGTATAAAGATCACCGGGAGCGGATGCACGGTTTGCAAATGGCAAGCAAAACAAAATGCAATGCAAACTGTCTAAAACAGCAACATGTCAACTTAGATGCCAAGTTTAAATATGCTACAACATTCCTACCTGAAAATAAATGGCATGTCATTGAAGTACATGTCAAGCACTACAAAACATGATTACTGAGATACTGCCAAAACTCACTAGAACATGATTAAAACAGCATGGCAAAAATGCAAATGATAACAGTTTTACAGACAGCAGAATTTTACTGAACATGCAAAACAAATTCATGTGGCCATGTTTTCAAGCTTGCGGCGCTCATCACAGTGCACTTTATGGCATGGATTAAAATCTAGCATGAAGTAGACATGAAAATGAAGCTATACATGTGCAAAACTACCACTTAGCATGTTTGAATTTAATTACACAAAAATGACAAAACAGCAATGTAATGTAAAATGACATGTGTGCAAACTTGCTCAAATGATGAAACTAATTGCACAAATGGATTAGGTAGATTTTTCTACCCCAAAAACATATATAATAAGTATATATTGCTGTAGAAAAATATCCCCAAATGCATTAAGATAAATACTGCCTAATATGGAAATAAGCAGATTTGGCAATATACCAGAAAAGGAATGTCTAGATTTGGACACTGCCGGAAATGGAAAGTGGGCACTTTCCAGAAATGGAATATGCTGAAATGAATTAAAAGAAAAAGAAAACAGGGGAGAGGGCATGACACGTGGGGCCCCGCGGTGTGAGAGTATGATTTGTGGGGACCGGTTGTCATAGGCAAAGCGCTGTGGAAATTGAAAATGGGGCACCTGAGGGATCGAACCCAGGACCTCCTGAATGCATACGAGTGCACTCACCACTGCGCTAGAAGAGCTTGCATGTCTGGATAGGGCGCCTGATTCCTTTTCAACCAACCCAAGAAGGCCGAGCTTTTGCTCATGGACGTACGGGGATCTCGCCAGCGACGCAACGAGCAAACACGGCGAGGTTAGCAGCAACAGAGGTTCGGCGGGCGTGCGGAAAAGTGGTGTGGGTGCGCATGTGCAGGCGCAAGAATGCGGGAAGCTAGGAGAGGCCGGGGCGCTCGAGCTCGAGCATGGCTCAGCTCGGGGCATGGCGAGGCATGGGAATGCAGGGAGCAAGGCGGGGCCGGGATCTGCGCGAGGCTGCAGGGAGCGCGTGGGTGGCTGCTGCGTGCGGGCGGGCATGCGCAGCGAGGAGAACGCAACTAGACGGAAACCGGAGCGCGGGGATGCATGGGCGCGCTACAGCAAGTGCACGCACACACGAAAAAAATTACAGACTTCGCCGGAGCACCGAGAGCACGTGAAAGATATGGACGAAGCGACGCCTACGGTGATCTATCGACGGCAGGAAGGAGCAGGGAGGAAGTTGGGTATACCTCGTATACCTATGACAGGAAGATGAGGCCGGGGACTCGACGGAGACGGCGCAAGGCAGCTCTGAACTTGGCGGGTTTCTGACCGGGAAGAAGAGGAAGAAGACAGTGTTGTGGAAGCCGATCTGGAGGTCGTGGTCGCGGGCGTGGAGGCAGGGGACGGAGAGGTACGTGACGGTCCTCTCCACAGCGGCCGAGGGGGTCGGAGGCGCGGTGAAGAGCTACCCTGAGCTCGAGCTCTTGCTCGCTCAGGTCATGGTGGGCGCGGCGACGACGAGGGCGTGGAGCCTTACCTAGGCGGCGGCGAGGGCAGGAGAGGAGGGGGATAGGTCGAGGGAGGATAGGGTTAGGTCTAGGACATGATATATAGGGGCTAGGGGCGCCGGACGGTCGTCAAATCGACCGGGGCGTCGACGTGGCTCATGTGGATGAGCTGCCATACAGGAGGTGGACGACTCTCCTGTCGCTGGTGGGTTGACTGGGCCGGAAGAGGTAAGTGGGCTGGCTAGCTGGAGGGAAAAGGCCGAGGTGGGGTTCGGCTAAGGGAGCCCCTCCTTTGTATTCTTTCTTTCTAATCTCTGTTTTATTAATAAACAGATTCAGAGAAGGAAAAAGGAGGGGGAGCTAGGAAGAGAATTTGGGAGGTTTAAAAATATCCTCATGCTCCTGGAAATATGCACCATTTAAATAAATTGCCTTGGATATTTTTAGAGGTATAAAGATAAAACAAGTTTGAATTATATTCAAACTTGAGGCATTTTTGAACCTAACCAAAACAACTCCAAATTGCAAGAAATTTGGCACAGAGGTTTAGGACATGGAGTAAGATTGCTGGGGAGAAATTGAACATTTATGGAGGAGGGCAAGATGGCACTTGCAAAAAGAAAGAAAAGAGAAGGATAGGTGGTGATGCATGGCTCACACATGGGGCATGCAACAAAATGTCATGCATGAAGCACAATGCACATGATGATTATGAGAATGCAAAATGACATAAGCACAATGCAACACTTGATATGACCATGATCCAACATATGATGGCATAGAGAAAAATATAACAAGAATGACAAGACAATGCAATAGGAAAATAACAAAGCAAAACAAAATGAAGCCAACAAGGGAAGACCCACATGGAATTAGATGAAGAACAAGTTGGATACATAGCCAAAATGGAAGGTGTTACAAATGGGGTGTTACACTTGTAGACCGTAAGCGGAAGCGTTTCACAACGCGGTTGATGTAGTCGAACTTTCTTCACGCTCCAACCGATCTAGTACCAAACGCACGACACCTCCGCGTTCTGCACACGTTTAGCTCGGTGACGTCCTCGCCTTCTTGATCCAGCAAGACGGGCGAAGTAGTAGATGAGTTCCGTCAGCTCGATGGCGTGGTGATGGTGATGGTGAAGTGATCTCCGCAGGGCTTCGCCTAAGCACTACGAAGATATGACCGAGGGAGTAAACGGTGGACGGGGGCACCGCACACGGCTAAGACAATGTTGTATCCTTGTGTGGCGCCCCCTCCCCACATATATATAGGTGGGAGGGGAGGAGGCAGCCCCTAGGGCGCCCCAAGAGAGGGCTGCCGCCTTGCCCTGCGCCCCCCCCTTTCCTTATATGAAGAAGGGGGGAGGAAAGATGGGGGGGGGGAGAGGGAAGGAAGGGGGAGTCCTACTCCACACTTTCCTTTCCCTCTCATTTTTCCTTCTCCTCCTCATAGGCCGGCCTCTATAGGGGGCGCACCAGCCCCTTGTGGGCTGGTGTGTTCCCTCTCCTGGCCCATAAGGCCCATATCTTTGCCGGGGGTGCCCGAAACTCCTTTCCGGTGACCCGATAACTACCCGGTACCCTTCAGAACACTTCCGGTGTCCGAATACCATCGTCCTATATATCAATCTTTACCTCTTGACCATTTTGAGACTCCTCGTCATGTCCGTGATCTCATCCGGGACTCCAAACAACATTCTGTCACCAAATCACATAACTCATATAATACTATATCGTCAACGAACGTTAAGCGTGCGGACCCTACGGGTTCGAGAACTATGTAGACATGACTGAGACACCTCTCCGGTCAATAACCAATAGCAGAACCTGAATGCTCATATTAGCTCCTACATATTCTATGAAGATCTTTATCAGTCGAACCGTTATGACAACATACGTAATTCCCTTTGTCCATCGGTATGTTACTTGCCCGAGATTCGATCGTCGGTATCTTCATACCTAGTTCAATCTCATTACCGGCAAGTCTCTTTACTCCTCGTGACTAACTCCTTAGTCGTTTTCTTGCAAGCTTATGATGTGTATTACCGAGAGGGCCCAGAGATACCTCTCCGATACTCGGAGTGACAAATCCTAATCTCGATCTATGCCAACTCAACAAATACCTTTGGAGATACCTATAGAGCATCTTTATAATCACCCAGTTACGTTGTGACGTTTGATAGCACACAAGGCATTCCTCCGGTATCCGAGAGTTGCATAATCTCATAGTCGAAGGAATATGTATTTGACATGAAGAAAGCAATAGCAATAAAACTGAATGATCATTATGGTAAGCTAACGGATGGGTCTTGTGCATCACACCATTCTCCTAATGATGTGATCCTGTTATCAAATGACAACTCATGTCCATGGTTAGGAAACCTTAACCATCTTTGATCAACGAGCTAGTCAAGTAGAGGCTCACTAGGGACACGGTGTTTGTTTATGTATTCACACATGTATTTAGGTTTCCGATCAATACAATTCTAGCATGAATAACAAACCTTTATCATGAATAAGGAAATATAAAATAACAACTTTATTATTGCCTCTAGGGCATATTTCCTTCAGTCTCCCACTTGCACTAGAGTCAATAATCTAGTTCACATCTCCATGTGATTAACACCCATAGTTCACATCGTCATGTAACCAATACCCAAAGAGTTTACTAGAGTCAATAATCTAGTTCACATCGCCATGTGATTAACACCCAAAGAGTACTAAGGAGTAATCATGTTTTTCTTGTGTGAGAAGTTTAGTCAACGGGTCTACCACATTCAGATCCGTATGTATTTTGCAAATTTCTATGTCTTCAATGCTCTGCATGGAGCTACTCTAGCTGATTGCTCCCACTTTCAATATGTATCCAGATTGATACTCATAGTCATCCAGATCGGTGTTAAAGCTTGCATCGACGTAACCCTTTATGACGAACTCTTTATCACCTCCATAACCGAGAAACATTTCCTTAGTCCTCTTAGGTAACTAAGGATAATTTTGACCGCTGTCTAGTGGTCCACTCCTGGATCACTCTTGTACCCTCTTTGCCAGATAAGTGGCAAGACACACATCAGGTGTGGTACATAGCATGGCATATCATATAGAACCTATGGCTGAGGCATAGGGAATGACTTTCATTCTCTCTATCTTTTGCCGTGGTCGGGCTTTGAGTCTTACTCAATTTCACACCTTGTAATACAGGCAAGAACTCCTTCTTTGACTGATCCATTTTGAACTCCTTCAAAATCTTGTCAAGGTATGTGTTTTGTGAAAGTCCTATTAAGCATCTCGATCTATCCCTATAGATCTTGATGCTCAATACGTAAGCAGCTTCACCGAGGTCTTTCATTGAAAAATTCTTATTCAAGTATCCTTTTCATGCTATCCAGAAATTCTATATCATTTCCAATCAACAATATGTCATCCACATATAATATCAGAAATGCTACAGAGCTCCCACTCACTTTCTTGTAAATACAGGCTTCACCATAAGTCTGTATAAAACCATACGCTTTGATCACCTCATCAAAGCGTATATTCCAACTCTGAGATGCTTGCACCAATCCATAGATGAATCACTGGAGCTTGCACACTTTGTTGGCACCTTTAGGATCGACAAAACCTTCTGGTTGCAACATATACAACTCTTCTTTCAGAAATCCATTAAGGAACGCAGTTTTTGACGTCCATTTACCAGATTTCATAATCATAAAATGCGGCAATTACTAACATGATTCGGACAAACTTAAGCATCGCTACGGGTGAGAAAGTCTCATCATAGTCAACTCCTTGAACTTGTCGAAAACCTTTTTGCGACAAGTCAAGCTTTATAGACAGTAATATTACTATCAACGTCAGTCTTCTTCTTGAAGATCCATTTATTTTCTATGGCTTGCCGATCATCGGGCAAATCCACCAAAGTCCACACTTTGTTCTCATACATGGATCCTATCTTAGATTTCATGGCCTCAAGACATCTGTCGGAATCTGGGCTCATCATAGCTTCTTTATAGTTCGTAGGTTCGTCTTGGTCTAGTAACATGACTTCCAGTACAGGATTCCCGTACCACTCTGGTGCGGATCGTGTTCTGGTTAGCTACGAAGTTCTGTAGTAGCATGATCCGAAGTTTCATGATCATCATCATTAGCTTCCTCTCTAGTTGGTGTAGGCATCACGGGAATGGTTTTCTCTGATGTGCTACTTTCCAATTCGAGAGAAGGTACAATTACCTCATCAAGTTCTACTTTCCTCCCACTCACTTCTTTCAAGAGAAACTCCTTTCTCTAGAAAGGTTCCATTCTTGGCAACAAAGATCTTGCCTTCGGATCTGTGGTAGAAGGTGTACCCAATTGTTTCCTTAGGGTATCCTATGAAGACACACTTCTTCGATTTGGGTTCGAGCTTATCAGGCTGAAGCCTTTTGACATAAGTGCCGCAACCCCAAACTTTAAGAAACGACAGCTTAGGTTTCTTGCCAAACCATAGTTCATACGGTGTGGTCTCAACGGATTTAGATGGTGCCCTATTTAACGTGAATGCAGCTGTCTCTAATGCATAACCCCAAAACGATAGTGGTAAATCGGTAAGAGACATCATAGAATGCACTATATCCAATAAAGTACGGTTATGACGTTCGGACACACCATTACGCTGTGGTGTTCCAGGTGGCGTGAATTGTGAAACTATTCCACATTGTTTTAAATGAAGGCCAAACTCGTAACTCAAATATTCGCCTCCGCGATCGGATTGTAGAAACTTTATTTTCTTGTTACGATGATTCTACACTTCACTCTGAAATTCTTTGAACTTTTCAAATGTTTCAGACTTGTGTTTCATCAAGTAGATATATCCATACCTGCTTAAATCATCTGTGAAGGTCAGAAAATAATGATACCCACCGCGTGCTTCAACACTCATCGGACCGCATACATCGGTATGTATTATTTCCAATAAGTCATTAGCTCGCTCCATTTTTCCGGAGAATGGAGTTTTAGTCATCTTGCCCATGAGGCATGGTTCGCAAGTATCAAATGATTCATAATCAAGTGATTCCAAAAGCCCATCTGCATGGAGTTTCTTCATGCGCTTTACACCAATATGACCTAAACGGCAGTGCCACAAATATGTTGCACTATCATTATCAACTTTGCATCTTTTGGCATTAATATTATGAATATGTATATCACTAAGATCGAGATTCAATAAACCATTTACATTGAGTGTATGACCATAGAAGGTTTTATTCATGTAAACAGAACAACAATTATTCTCTGACTTAAATGAATAACCGTATCGCAATAAACATGATCCAATCATATTCATGCTCAACGCAAACACCAAATAACATTTATTTATTTAGGTCCAACACTAATCCTGAAGGTAGAGGGAGTGTGCGATGGTGATCTTATCAACCTTAGAATCACTTCCAACACACATCGTCACCTCGTCATTAACTAGTCTCTGTTCATTTTGCAACTCCTGTTTTGAGTTACTAATCTTAGCAACTGAACCGGTATCAAATACCCAGGGGCTACTATGAACACTAGTAAAATACACATCAATAACATGTATATCAAATATACTTTTGTTTACTTTGCCATCCTTCTTATCCGCCAAGTATTTGGGGCAGTTCCGCTTCTAGTGACCATTTCCTTTGCAATAGAAGCACTCAGTTTCAGGCTTGAGTCCAGCTTTGGGCTTCTTCATGGGAGCGACAACTTGCTTGCCATTCTTCTTGAAGTTCCCTTTCTTTCCCTCGCCCTTTTTCTTGAAACTAGTGGTCTTGTTAACCATCAACACTTGATGCTCTTTGTTGATTTCTACCTTCGCCGATTTCAGTTTCGCTAAGAGCTTGGGAATCATTTTCATCATCATTTGCATATTAGTTCATCACGAAGTTCTAGTAGCTTGGTGATAGTGATTAGAGAACTTTGTCAATCACTATCTTATCTGGAAGATTAACTCCCACTTGATTCAACCGATTGTAGTACCCAGACATTCTGAGCACATGCTCACTGGCTGAGCTATTCTCCTCCATCTTGTAGGCTAAGTACTTGTCAGAGGTCTCATACCTCTCGACACGGGCATGAGTCTGAAATATCAATTTCAGCTCTTTAGAACATCTCATATGCTCCGTGGCGTTCAAAACATTTTTGAAGTCCCGGTTCTAAGCCGTAAAGCATGGCGCACTAAACTATCAAGTAGTCATCATATCGAGCTTGCCAAACGTTCATAACGTCTGCATCTACTCCTGCAATAGGTCTGTCACCTAGCGGTGCATCAAGGACATAATTCTTCTGTGCACCAATGAGGATAATCCTCAGATCACGGACCCAGTCCGCATCATTGCTACTATCATCTTAGTTTTCTCTAGGACATATCAAAATAAAACAGGGGAGCTATACGCGAGCTATTGATCTACAACATAGATATGCAAAAACTATCAAGACTAAGTTCATGATAAATTAAGTTCAATTAATCAAATTACTAATGAACTCCCACTTAAATAGACATCCCTCAAGTCATCTAAGTGATACGTGATCCAAATCAACTAACCCATGTCCGATCATCACGTGAGATGGGGTAGTCATCAATGGTGAACATCTCTATGTTGATCATATTTACTATATGATTCACGTTTAACCTTTCGGTCTCTAGTGTTCCGAGGCCATGTCTGTACATGCTAGGCTCGTCAAGTTTAACCCAAGTATTCCGCATGTGCAAAACTGTCTTGCACCTGTTGTATGTGAACGTAGAGTCTATCACACCCGATCATCACGTGGTGTCTCAACACGATGAACTGTAGCAATGGTGCATACTCAGGGAGAACACTTTTATCTTGAAATTAAGTGAAGGGATCATCTTATAATGCTACCGCCATTCTAAGCAAAATAAGATGCATAAAGGATAAACATCACATGCAATCAAAATATGTGACGTGATATGGCCATCATCTTGTGCTTTTGATCTCCATCTCCAAAGCATCGTCATGATCTCCATTGTCACCGTCTCGACACCTTGATCTCCATCGTTGCGTCGTGGTTGTCTTGCCAACTATTGCTTCTACAACTATCGCTAACGCATAGTGATAAAGTAAAGCAATTACATGGCGTTTGCATTTCATACAATATAGCGACAACCATAAGGCTCCTGCCAGTTGCCGATAACTTACAAAACATGATCATCTCATACAACAACGTATATCACATCATGTCTTGACCATATCACATCACAACATACCCTACAAAAACATGTTAGACGTCCTCTACTTTGTTGTTGCAAGTTTTACATGGCTGCTACGGGTTTCCAGCAAGAACCGTTCTTACCTACGGCAAAAACCACAATGGTGTTTCATCAAGTTTGCTGTTTTAACCTTCTTCAAGGACCGATCGCTGTCAAAATCGATTCAACTAAAGTAGGAGAAACAGACACTCGCCGGCCACCTTTATGCAAAACTAGTTGCATGTCTGTCGGTGGAACCGGTCTCATGTGCGTGGACATGTAAGGTTGGTCCGGGCAGCTTCATCCCACAATACCGCCGAATCAAAATAAGGCATTGGTGGTAAGCAGTATGACTATCACCGCCCATAACTCTTTGTGTTCTACTCGTGCATATCATCTACGCATAGACCTGGCTCTGATGCCACTGTTGGGAAACGTTGCATGGAAAACAAAAATTTCTCTATGCACACGCAATGATCTATCCATGGAGATGCATAGCAACGAGGGGGAGAGTGTGTCTACGTACCCTTGTAGACCATAAGCGGAAGCGTTTCACAACGCGGTTGATGTAGTCGAACTTTCTTCGCGCTCCAACCTATCTAGTACCGAACGCACGGCACCTCCGCGTTCTGCACATGTTTAGCTCGGTGACGTCCTCGCCTTCTTGATCCAGCAAGACGGGCGAAGTAGTAGATGAGTTCCGTCAGCACGACAGCGTGGTGACGGTGATGGTCAAGTGATCTCCGCAGGGCTTCGCCTAAGCACTACGAAGATATGACCGAGGGAGTAAACGGTGGACGGGGGCGCCGCACACGGCTAAGACAATGTTGTATCCTTGTGTGGCGCCCCCTCCCCACATATATATATGTGGGAGGGGAGGAGGCAACCCCTAGGGCGCCCCAAGAGACCTGGCGGCAGCCCTAGGGCTGCTTCCTTGCCCTGCGCCCCCCCCCCCTTTCCTTATATGAAGAAGGGGGAAGGAAAGATGGGGGGGGGAGGAAGGGGGAGTCCTACTCCACACTTTCCTTTCCCTCCCCTCTTTCCTTCTCTCCTCATAGGCTAGCCTCTATAGGGGGAGCACCAGCCCCTTGTGGGCTGGTGTGTTCCCTCTCCTGGCCCATAAGGCCCATATCTTTGCCGGGGGTGCCCGAAACTCATTTCCGGTGACCCGATAACTACCCGGTACCCTCCAGAACACTTCCGGTGTCCGAATACCATCGTCCTATATATCAATCTTTACCTCTTGACCATTTCGAGACTCCTCGTCATGTCCGTGATCTCATCCGGGACTCTGAACAACATTCGGTCACCAAATCACATAACTCATATAATACTATATCGTCAATGAACGTTAAGCGTGCGGACCCTACGGGTTCGAGAACTATGTAGACATGACCGAGACACCTCTCCGGTCAATAACCAATAGCGGAACCTGGATGCTCATATTGGCTCCTACATATTCTACGAAGATCTTTATCGGTCGAACCGTTATGACAACATACGTAATTCCCTTTGTCCATCGGTATGTTACTTGCCCGAGATTCGATTGTCGGTATCTTCATACCTAGTTCAATCTCGTTACCGGCAAGTCTCTTTGCTTGTTCTGTAATACATCACCTCGTGACTAACTCCTCAGTCGTTTTCTTGCAAGCTCTATGATGTGTATTACCGAGAGGGCCCAGAGATACCTCTCCGATACTCGGAGTGACAAATCGTAATCTCGATCTATGCCAACTCAACAAATACCTTCGGAGATACCTGTAGAGCATCTTTATAATCACCCAGTTACGTTGTGACGTTTGATAGCACACAAGCCATTCCTCCGGTATCCGGGAGTTGCATAATCTTATAGTCGAAGGAATATGTATTTGACATGAAGAAAGCAATAGCAATAAAACTGAACGATCATTATGCTAAGCTAACGGATGGGTCTTGTCCATCATATCATTCTCCTAATGATGTGATCCCGTTATCAAATGGCAACTCATGTCCATGGTTAGGAAACCTTAACCATCTTTGATCAACGAGCTAGTCAAGTAGAGGCTCACTAGGGACACGGTGTTTGTTTATGTATTCACACATGTATTTAGGTTTCTGATCAATACAATTCTAGCATGAATAATAAACCTTTATCATGAATAAGGAAATATAAAATAACAACTTTATTATTGCCTCGAGGGCATATTTCCTTCAGTTTCCATGAGCATGAACACAGGTGTTCAAGGTCTACCCTCACTTTTCCAATGCATAACCTTCCAATCACTTCTCTTTTTGAAAAAGTTTTTAGGCATAAGAGGCAAGTAAAGATTTTTTTTTTGTATTTTGCATTCTTTTTTTTTTGTTTGTTTCACCCACAACTAAAGAAAACAAAAACAAAAGGGAAAACAAAATCTACTTAGTGAAGAAAGCAAACAAGCACACACGAGAATATCAACCCCATGCTATTGCTCCCCGGCAACGGCGCCAGAAAAGAGCTTGATAATCCCCAAGTGCAAGGAATCATCGTAGCAATTTCCAAAGGTGGAAGTGATAAGTATGGAGTGTCGAACCCACAAGGAGCTAAAGGTAAGATCAATATTCTCTCAAGTCCTATCTGCCACTGATATGACTCTACGTACACCGAACGTTTGCTTCCATCTAGAAACAAGAAATAAAACTACGTTGTGGGTATGAAGAGGATAGCTTTGCATGATATCGGAGAACTAAAATATAAAAATAGGTGTTGTTAACATAAAGTTAGAATATATTACTATATATTATAAATAGCGAGTGTGGAATAATGATGGATCGGTGTGCGGAATTACCCTAGGCAATTGTTAACAAGATCGGTAGTCATTATTGCAATTTTATATGGGGGAGAGGCATAAGCTAACATACTTATCTACTTGGATCATATGCACTTATGATTGGAACTCTAGCAAGCATCCACAACTACTAAAGATCATTAAGGTAAAACCCAGCCATAGCATTAAAGTATCAAGTCACCTTTATCCCATACGCAACAACCCCCTTACTTGGGTTTAAGCTTCTGTCACTCTAGCAACCCACTATAAGCGAATCATGAACGTATTGCAACACCCTACAACGGGAATCCTTCATGTGTGCACGGCACGAAAGGCACCATAGGACAGCACCAAAATAAAACATACAACTCAAACCAATCTAGATCATCAATCAACCCAAAAGACAAAAGAAATCTACTCAAAACATCATATGATGGCAACACATCATTGGATCATAATATGTGGCATAAAGCACTATGTGAAGGAAATATGTCCTAGAGGCAATAATAAAGTTGTTATTTTATATTTCCTTATTCATGATAAAGGTTTATTATTCATGCTAGAACTGTATTGATCGAAAACTTAAATACATGTGTGAATACATAAACACATACCATGTCCCTAGTAAGCCTCTACTAGACTAGCTCGTTGATCAAAGATGGTTAAGGTTTCCTAACCATAGACATGTGTTGTCATTTGATAACGGGATCACATCATTAGGAGAATGATGTGATGGACAAGACCCATCCGTTAGCTTAGCATGATGATCGTTCAGTTTTATTGCTATTGCTTTCTTCATGTCAAATACATATTCCTTCGACTATGAGATTATGCAACTCCCGGATACCGGAGGAATGCCTTGTGTGCTATCAAACGTCACAACGTAACTAGGTGATTATAAAGATGCTCTATAGGTATCTCCGAAGGTGTTTGTTGAGTTGGCATAGATCGAAATTAGGATTTGTGACTCCGAGTATCGCAGAGGTATCTCTGGGCCCTCTCGGTAATACACATCATAAGCTTGCAAGCAAACGACTAAGGAGTTAGTCACGAGGTGATGTATTACGGATCGAGTAAAGATACTTGCCAGTAATGAGATTGAACTAGGTATGAAGATACCGACGATCGAATCTCGGGTAAGTAACATACCGATGGACAAAGGGAATTACGTATGTTGTCATAACAGTTCGACCGATAAAGATCTTCGTAGAATATGTAGGAGCCAATATGGGCATCCAGGTTTCACTATTGGTTATTGACCGGAGAGGTGTCTCGGTCATGTCTACATAGTTCTCGAACCCGTAGGGTCCGCACGCTTAACGTTCGTTGACGTTATAGTATTATATGAGTTATGTGATTTGGTGACCAAATGTTGTTCGGAGTCCCGGATGAGATCACAGACATGACGAGGAGTCTTGAAATGGTCGAGAGGTAAAGATTCATATATAGGACGATGGTATTTGGATACCGGAAGTGTTTCGGGTGGTACCGGGTACTTATCGGGTCACCGGAAGGGGTTCCGGGCAGCCCCGGTTGGTTTTTGGGCCTTATGGGCCAAAAGGGGAAGAGCACACCAGCCCACAAGGGGCTGGTGCGCCCCTCTACCCTCTGCCCACGCACCAAAGGAGGGAGGGAAGGAAAGGGGAGGCGCCCTAAGGCAGCCATCTCCCTTTCCTTCCCCCGTCATGTCCAAATAAGGAAAGAGGGGCGCAGGGCAAGGCAGCAGCCCTAGGGCTGCCGCCAGGTCTCTTGGGGTGCCCTAGGGGCTGCCTCCTCCCTTCCCACCTATATATATGTGGGGAGGGGGCGCCACACAAGGATACAACATTGTCTTAGCCGTGTGCGGTGCCCCCGTCCACCGTTTACTCCCTCGGTCATATTTTCGTGGTGCTTAGGCGAAGCCCTGCGGAGATCACTTCACCATCACCGTCACCATGCCATCGTGCTGACGGAACTCATCTACTACTTCGCCCGTCTTGCTAGATTAAGAAGGCGAGGACGTCACCGAGTTGAACGTGTGCAGAACGCGGAGGTGCCGTGCGTTCGGTACTAGATCGGTTGGAGCGCGAAGAAAGTTCGACTACATCAACTGCGTTGTGAAATGCTTCCGCTTACGGTCTACGAGGGTACGTAGACACACTCTTCCCCCTCATTGCTATGCATCTCCATGTATAGATCATTGGGTGTGCGTAGATTTTTTTTTTTGTTTTCCATGCAACATTCCCCAACACTATGTTCAAGTAGGGGATTACAGCGGGGTGCGGGAGAGTGGACCGCTTAAAAGAGATGAGGAAGGTGATGAAGATGGTGGTGTTGATGAAGACGATCACCGCGATGATGGTTCCCCCGGTGGCACTCCGACGCCACCGAGAGAGAGGGGGAGAGAGTCTCCCCCTTGTGCTTCATCCTCCATAGCCTTCCCCCTAGATGGGGAGAGGTTCTCCCTCTGGTCCTTGGCCTCCATGGTGATGATGGCCCCTTTCGGCTTCCTCCTCCATGGCCTCCGATGATGATGGCCCCCTCCGGCAGGGTGCCGGAGAGGGCCTAGATTGATTTTTCGTGGCTACAGAGGCTTGAGGCGGCGGAACTTCCGATCTAGGGTTCTTTTCGAAGGTTTGGGCATTTATAAGAATTTTTGGCGTCGGTCTCACGTCAAGGAGGTGCTCGAGGGGCCCACAAGCCCTCAAGGCACATCCAGGGGGTAGGGCGCGCCCCCTGGCTTGTGGACTCCCCGGGACTCTTCTGGTCCAGCTCCGGTGCTTCGGGGGTCTCATTTGGTCCATAAAAAATCACCGTAAATTTTCAGCCCATTCCGAGAACTTTTATTTCTGCACAAAAAAACGACACCACGGTAGTTCTGCTGAAAACAGCATCAGTCCGGGTTAGTTCTAGTCAAACCATACCAAAACCATATAAAATTGTTGTAAACATGGCATGAATACTTCATAAATTATAGATACGTTGGAGACGTATCACATGACCATAATAGATATTACTCATATAAATAGAACAACAATTATTCTCTGATTTAAATGAATAACTGTCTCGCAATAAACAAGATCCAGATATAATGTTCATGCTCAACGTGGGCACCAAATAGCAATTATTCAGGTCTAAAACTAATCCCAAAGGTAGATGTAGAGGTAGCGTGCCGACGACGATCACATCAACCTTGGAACCATTTCCGACGCGCATCGTCACCTCGTCCTTAGCCAATCTTCGTTTATCCCACAACTCCTGTTTCGAGTTACAAATATGAGCAACCGAACCAGTATCAAATACCCAGGCGCTGCTACGAGCATTAGTAAGGTACACATCAATAACATGTATATCAAATATACCTTTGTTCACTTTGCCATCCTTCTTATCCGCCAAGTATTTGGGGCAGTTCCGCTTCCAGTGACCATTCTCTTTGCAGTAGAAGCACTCAGTTTCAGGCTTGGGTCCAGCTTTGAGCTTCTTCCCGGGAGTGGCAACTTGCTTGCCATTCTTCTTGAAGTTCCCTTTCTTTCCCTTGCCCTTTTTCTTGAAACTAGTGGTCTTGTTAACCATCAACACTTGATGCTCCTTCTTGATTTCTACCTCTGCGGCTTTAAGCATTGCGAAGAGCTCAGGAATCATTTTATTCATCCCTTGCATATTATAGTTCATCACGAAGCCTTTATAGGTTGGTGGCAGTGATTGAAGAACTCTATCAATAACACTATCAACTGGAAGATCAACTCCCAGCTGAGTCAAGTGGTTATGATACCCAGACATTTTGAGTATGTGTTCACTGACAGAACTGTTCTCCTCCATCTTGCATCTATAGAACTTGTTGGAGACTTCATATCTCTCAACCCGGGCATTTGCTTGAAATATTAATTTCAACTCTTGGAACATCTCATATGCTCCATGACGTTCAAAACATCTTTGAAGTCCCGGTTCTAAGCCGTAAAGCATGGCACACTGAACTATCGAGTAGTCATCAGATCGAGCTTGCCAGACATTCATAACATTTGCTTCAGCTCCTGCAGCAGGCCTGTCACCCAGCGGTGCATCAAGGACATAATTCTTCTGTGCAGCAATGAGGATAATCCTCAAGTTATGGACCCAGTCCGTGTAGTTGCTACCATCATCTTTCAACTTAGCTTTCTCTAGGAACGCATTAAAATTCAGGGGAACGGTAGCTCGGGCCATTGATCTACAACATAGATATGCAAAACTATAAGACTAAGTTCATGATAAATTAAGTTCAATTAATCGAATTACTAATGAACTCCCACTTAAATAAACATCCCTCAAGTTATCTAAGTGACACGTGATCCAAATCAACTAACTCATGTCCGATCATCACGTGAGATGGGGTAGTCATCAATGGTGAACATCTCTATGTTGATCATATCTACTATATGACTCACGTTCGACCTTTCGGTCTCCAGTGTTCCGAGACCATGTCTGTACATGCTAGGCTCGTCAAGTTTAACCCAAGTATTATGCATGTGCAAAACTGTCTTACACCCATTGTATGTGAACGTAGAGTCTATCACACCCGATCATCACATGGTGCTTCGAAACGACGAACTTTGGCAATGGTGCATACTCGGGGAGAACACTTTTTATCTTGAAATTTAGTGAAGGGATCATCTTATAATGCTACCGCCGTTCTAAGCAAAATAAGATGCATAAAGGATAAACATCACTTGCAATCAAAATATGTGACATGATATGGCCATCATCATCTTATGCTTTTGATCTCCATCTCCAAAGCATCGTCATGATCTCCATCATCACTGACTCGACACCTTGATCTCCATCATTGCGTCGGGGTCGTCTCGCCAACTATTGCTTCTACAACTATCGCTAACGCATAGTGATAAAGTAAAGCAATTACATGGAGCTTGCACTTCATACAATAAAGAGACAACCCTAAGTCTCCTGTCGGTTGTCGATATTACAAAACATGATCATCTCATACATCAACATATATCACATCATATCTTGACCATATCACATCACAACATGCCCTGCAAAAACAAGTTAGACGTCCTCTACTTTGTTGTTGCAAGTTTTATGTGGCTGCTACGGGCTTCTAGCAAGAACCGTTCTTACCTACGGCAAAAACCACAACGGTGATTCATCAGGTTTGCTATTTTAACCTTCTTCAAGGACCGACCGTAGTCAAATTCGATTCAACTAAAGTAGCAGAAACAGACACCCACCAGCCACCTTTATGCAAAACTAGTTGCATGTCTGTCGGTGGAACCGGACTCATGTGCATGGACATGTAAGGTTGGTCTGGGCCGCTTCATCCCACAATACCGCCGAATCAAAATAAGATGTTGGTGGTAAGCAGTATGACTATCACCGCCCACAACTCTTTGTGTTCTACTCGTGCATATCATCTACGCATAGACCTGGCTCGGATGCCACTGTTGGGAAATGTTGCATGGAAAACAAAAAAAAAATCTACGCACATGCAAGATCTATCCATGGAGATGCATAGCAATGAGAGGAGAGAGTGTGTCTACGTACCCTCGTAGACCGTAAGCGGAAGCGTTTGACAACACGGTTGATGTAGTCGAACTTCTTCGCGTTCCAACCGATCGAGCACCGAACGTATGGCACCTCCGTGTTCAACACACGTTCAGCTCGATGACATCCTCCGCCTTCTTGATCCAGCAAGACAGCGAGGTAGTGGATGAGTTTCGGCAGCACGACGGCGTGATGACGGTGATGGTGAAGTGATCTCCGCAGGGCTTTGCTTAAGCACTACGAAAATATGACCGGGGGTGTAAACGGTGGAGGGGGGGCACCGCACACGGCTAAGACAATGTTCTGGTTTTTGCTAGGCGCCCCCTCCCTCATATATATAGGTGGGAGGGAGAGAGGAGAGGCCAAGGGGCACCCCAAGTAGGTCTGAATCCTACTTGGGCTTGCCCTAGGCCGCCCCCCTTTCCTTCTTTTGGTGCCAAGGGGAAGGAAGGGGGAGGTGGCGCGCCCCCCTTTCCTTTCTCCCACAAGGGGGGAAAGGCAGGAGGAGGTGGCGCCCCCCTCTCCTTCTTCTAGGGCTGGAAGCTAGGGAGAGGGCGCGCCAGCCCCTCTGTGTGCTGGTGTGTGCCTCTCCCTGGCCCATTAGGCCCATAGACCTCCCGGGGCCTCCCGGAACCCCTTCCGATGATCCGATGACTACCCAGTGCACTCCGAAACTATTCCGGTGTCCGAATACCATCGTCCTATATATCAATCTTTAGCTCTTGACCATTTCGAGACTCCTCGTCATGTCCGTGATCTCATCCGGGACTCCGAACAACATTCGTTCACCAAATCATATAACTCATATAACACTATATCGTCAACGAACGTTAGGCGTGCGGACCCTACGGGTTCGAGAACTATGTAGACATGACCGAGACACCTCTCCGTTCAATAACCAATAGCGAAACCTGGATACCCATATTGGCTCCTACATATTCTACAAAGATCTTTATCGGTCGAACCGTTATGACAACATACGTAATTCCCTTTGTCCATCGGTATGTTACTTGCCTGAGATTCGATCGTCGGTATCTTCATACCTAGTTCAATCTCGTTACCAGCAAGTCTCTTTACTCATTCCGTAATACATCATCCTGTAACTAACTCATTAGTCACTTTGCTTGCAAGGCTTCTTATGATGTGTATTACCGAGAGGGCCCAGAGATACCTCTCCGATACTCGGAGTGACAAATCCTAATCTTGATCTATGCCAACTCAACAAACACCTTCGGAGATACCTGTAGAGCATCTTTATGATCACCCAGTTATGTTGTGACGTTTGATAGCACACAAGGTATTCCTCCGGTATCCGGGAGTTGCATAATATCATAGTCGAAGGAATATGTATTTGACATGAAGAAAGCAATAGCAATAAACTGAACGATCATTATGCTAAGCTAATGGATGGGTCTTGTCCATCACATCATTCTCCTAATGATGTGATCCCGTTATCAAATGACAACACATGTCTATGGTTAGGAAACCTTAACCATCTTTGATCAACGAGCTAGTCTAGTAGAGGCTTACTAGGGACACGGTATTTGTTTATGTATTCACGCATGTATTTAAGTTTCTGATCAATACAATTCTAGCATGAATAATAAACCTTTATAATGAATAAGGAAATATAAAATAACAACTTTATTATTGCCTCTAAAGCATATTTTGAAGGAAATATGCCCTAGAGGCAATAATAAAGTTGTTATTTTATATTTCCTTACATCATGATAAATGTTTATTATCCATGCTAGAATTGTATTAACCGGAAACTTGATACATGTGTGGGTACATAGACAAAACACCGTGTCCCTAGTAAGCCTCTACTAGACTAGCTCGTTAATCAAAGATGGTTAAGTTTCCTAACCATAGACATGTGTTGTCATTTGATAAACGGGATCACATCATTAGGAGAATGATGTGATGGACATGAACCATCCGTTAGCTTAGCATATTGATCGTTCAGTTTTATTGCTCTAGCTTTCTTCATGTCATATACATATTCCTTTGACTATGAGATTATGCAACTCCCGGATACCTGAGGAATACCTTGTGTGCTATCAAATGTCACAACGTAACTGGGTGATTATAAAGATGCTCTACAGGTATCTCCGAAGGTGTTTGTTGGGTTGGCATAGATCGAGATTAGGATTTGTCACTCCGAGTATCGGAGAGGTATCTCTGGGCCCTCTCGGTAATGCACATCATAAGAAGCCTTGCAAGCAATGTGACTAATGAGTTAGTTGCCGGATGATGCACTACGGAATGAGTAAAGAGACTTGCCGGTAACGAGATTGAACTAGGTATGAAGATACCGACGATCGAATCTCGGGCAAGTAACATACCGATGACAAAGGGAATAACGTATGTTGTCATTACGGTACGACCGATAAATATCTTCGTAGAATATGTGGGAACCAATATGAGCATCCAGGTTCCGCTGTTGGTTATTGACCGTAGAGGTGTCTCGGTCATGTCTACATAGTTCTCGAACCCGTAGGGTCCGCACGCTTAACGTTCGATGTCGATTTTGTATTATATGAGTTATGTGATTGGTGACCGAATGTTGTTCGGAGTCCCGGATAAGATCACGGACATGACGAGGAGTCTCGAAATGGTCGAGAGGTAAAGATTCATATAGAGGACGATAGTATTCGGACATCGGAAGTGTTTCGGGGGTACCGGGTACATATCGGGTCACCGGAAAGGGGTTCCGGGCACCCTCGGCAAAGATATGGGCCTTATGGGCCAAGAGAGGGACAGACCAGCCCCTGGTGGGCTGGTGCGCCCCCATATAGGCCGAAATAGGAGGAGAAGGAAGGAGGGGAAGGGAGAAGGAAAGGGGAGGATTCGGCCTCCCCCTTTCCTTCTCTCCCCCATCTCTTTCCTTCCCCCTCCGACACTTATCGAAGGGGGGGGGGGGCGAATTGGACTAGGGGACCAAGTAGGATTCCTCCTACTTGGGCACCCCCTTGGCTGCTCCCTCTCCCTCCCACCTATATATATGAAGGGGGGAAGGCGCCTAGAACACACACCAACAATTGTTAGCCATGTGCGGCGCCCCCCTCCACAGTTTACGCCTCCGGTCATATTCACGTAGTGCTTAGGCGAAGCCCTGCGTGGATCACTTCACCATCACCATCACCATGCCGTCGTGCTAACGGAACTCTCCCTCGACACTTTGCTGGATCAAGAGTTCGAGGGACGTCATCGAGCTGAACGTGTGCAGAACTCGGAGGTGCTGTACGTTCGGTGCTTGATCGGTCGGAACGAGAAGAAGTTCGACTACATCAACCGCGTTAACAAATGCTTCCGCTTTTGGTCTACGAGGGTATGTGGACACACTCTCCCCCTCTCGTTGCTATGCATCTGCTAGATAGATCTTGCGTGAGCGTAGGATTTTTTTTGAAATTGCATGCTACGTTTCCCAACAGTGGCATCAGAGCCAGGTCTATGCATAGATGATATGCACGAGTAGAACACAAAGAGTTGTGGGCGGTGATAGTCATACTGCTTACCACCAACGTCTTATTTTGATTCGGCGGTATTGTTGGATGAAGCGGCTCGGACCAACCTTACATGACCATGTTCATGAGACCGGTTCCACCGACAGACATGCAACTAGTTTTGCGTAAAGGTGGCTGGCGGGTGTCTGTTTCTCCAACTTTAGTTGAATCGAATTTGACTACGGCCGGTCCTTGTTGAAGGTTAAAACAGCAAACTTGACGAAACACCGTTGTGGTTTTGATGCGTAGGTAAGAACGGTTCTTGCTAGAAGCCCGTAGCAGCCACGTAAAACTTGCAACAACAAAGTAGATGACGTCTAACTTATTTTTGCAGGGCATGTTGTGATGTGATATGGTCAAGACATGATGTGATAAACGTTATTGTATGAGATGATCATGTTTTGTAAGATATCTGACAACCGGCAGGAGCCTTATGGTTGTCTCTTTATTGTATGAAATGCAAACGCCATGTAATTGCTTTACTTTATCACTATGTGTTAGCGATAGTTGTAGAAGCAATAGTTGGCGAGACGACCACGACGCTACGATGGAGATCAAGGTGTCAAGCCGGTCATAATGGAGATCATGACGGTGCTTTGGAGATGGAGTTCAAAGGCCCAAGATGATGATGGCCATATCATGTCACATTTTTTGATTGCATGTGATGTTTATCTTTTATGCATCTTATTTTGCTTAGTACGGCAGTAGCATTATAAGATGATCCCTTACTAAAATTTCAAGGTATAAGTGTTCTCCCTGAGTATGCACCGTTGCGACATTTCATCGTGCTGAGGCACCACGTGATGATCGGGTGTGATAGGCTCTACGTTCACATACAACGGGTGTAAGAAAGTTTTTCACATGCGGAATACTCGGGTTAAACTTGACGAGCCTAGCATGTACAGACATGGCCTCGGAACACTAGAGACCGAAAGGTCGAACGTGAATCATATAGTAGATATGATCAACATAGAGATGTTCATCATTGAAGACTACTCCATCTCACGTGATGATCGGACATGGTCTAGTTGATATGGATCACGTGATCATTTAGATGACTTGAGGGATGTCAATCTAAGTGGGAGTTCTTAAGTAATATGATTAATTGAACTTAATTTATCATGAACTTAGTCCTGGTAGTATTTGCAAATCTATGTTGTAGATCAATAGCTCACGATATAGCTCCCCTGTTTTATTTTGATATGTTCCTAGAGAAAACAAAGTTGAAAGTTGATAGTAGCAATGATGCGGACTGGGTCCGTGATCTGAGGATTATCCTCATTGCTGCACAGAAGAATTTTGTCCTTGATGCACCGCTAGGTGACAGACCTATTGCAGGAGCAGATGCAGATGTTATGAACGTTTGGCAAGCTCGATATGATGACTACTTGATACTTTAGTGCGCCATGTTTTACGGCTTAGAACCGGGACTTCAAAAACGTTTTGAACACCACGGAGCATATGAGATGTTCCAAAGAGATGAAATTGGTATTTCAGACTCATGCCCGTGTTGAGAGGTATGAGACCTCTCAGAATGTCTGGGTACTACAATCGCTTGAATCAAGTGGGAGATAATCTTCCAAATAAGATAGTGATTGACAAAGTTCTCTAGTCACTATCACCAAGCTAGTAGAACTTCGTGATAAACTATAATATGCAAGGGATGACGAAAATGATTCCCGAGCTCTTCGCGATACTGAAATCGGTGAAGGTAGAAATCAAGAAAGAGCATCAAGTGTTGATGGTTGACAAGACCACTAGTTTCTAGAAAAAGGGCGAGGGAAAGAAAGGGAACTTCAAGAAGAATGGCAAGCAAGTTGTTGCTCCCATGAAGAAGCCCAAAGCTGGACCCAAGCCTGAAACTGAGTGCTTCTACTGCAAAGGAAATGGTTACTGGAAGCGGAACTGCCCCAAATACTTGGCGGATAAGAAGGATGGCAAAGTGAACAAACGTATATTTGATATACATGTTATTGATGTGTATTTTACTAGTGTTCATAGTAGCCCCTGGGTATTTGATACCGGTTCAGTTGCTAAGATTAGTAACTCGAAACAGGAGTTGCAAAATGAACAGAGACTAGTTAATGACGAGGTGACAATGTGTGTTGGAAGTGATTCCAAGGTTGATAAGATCACCATCGCACACTTCCTCTACCTTCGGGATTAGTGTTGGACCTAAATAAATAAATGTTATTTGGTGTTTGCGTTGAGCATGAATATGATTGGATCATGTTTATTGCGATACGGTTATTCATTTAAGTCAGAGAATGATTGTTGTTCTGTTTACATGAATAAAACCTTCTATGGTCATACACTCAATGTAAATGGTTTATTGAATCTCGATCGTAGTGATACACATATTCATAATATTGATGCCAAAAGATGCAAAGTTAATAATGATAGTGCAACATACTTGTGGCACTGCCGTTTAGGTCATATTGGTGTAAAGCGCATGAAGAAACTCCATGCAGATGGGCTTTTGGAATCACTTGATTATGAATCATTTGATACTTGCGAACCATGCCTCATGGGCAAGATGACTAAAACTCCGTTCCCCGAAACAATGGAGCGAGCTAATGACTTATTGGAAATAATACATACCGATGTATGCGGTCCGATAAGTGTTGAGGCATGCGGCAGGTATCGTTATTTTCTAACCTTCACTGATGATTTGAGCAGATATGGGTATATCTACTTAATGAAACACAAGTCTGAAACATTTGAAAAGTTCAAAGAATTTCAGAGTGAAGTGGAGAATCATCGTAACAAGAAAATAAAGTTTCTACGATCTGATCGCGGAGGCGAACATTTGAGTTACGAGTTTGGCCTTCATTTAAAACAACGTGGAATAGTTTCACAACTCATAACACCTGGAACACCACAGCGTAATGGTGTGTCCGAACGTCGTAACCGTACTTTATTAGATATGGTGCGATCTATGATGTCTCTTACCGACTTACCACTATCGTTTTGGGGTTATGCATTAGAGACAGCTGCATTCACGTTAAATAGGGCACCATCTAAATCCGTTGAGACGACACCGTATGAACTGTGGTTTGGCAAGAAACCTAAGCTGTCATTTCTTAAAGTTTGGGGTTGCGATGCTTATGTGAAAAAGCTTCAGCCTGATAAGCTTGAACCCAAATCAGAGAAATGCGTCTTCATAGGATACCCAAAAGAAACTGTTGGGTACACCTTCTATCACAGATCCGAAGGCAAGATCTTTGTTGCTAAGAATGGATCCTTTCTAGAGAAGGAGTTTCTCTCGAAAGAAGTGAGTGGGAGGAAAGTAGAACTTGATGAGGTAATTGTACCTTCTCTCAATTTGGAAAGTAGCTCATCAAAGAAATATGTTCCCGTGATGCCTACACCAACTAGAGAGGAATCTAATGATGATGATCATGAATCTTTAGATCAAGTTACTACCGAGCATCGTAGGTCAACCAGAGCACGTTCCGCACCAGAGTGGTATGGTAATCCTGTTCTGGAAGTCATGTTACTAGACCATGACGAACCTACGAACTATGAAGAAGCGATGATGAGCCCAGATTCTGAGAAATGGCTTGAGGCCATGAAATCCGAGATAGGATCCATGTATGAGAACAAAGTATGGACTTTGGTGGATTTGCCCGATGATCGGCGAGCCATAGAAAATAAATGGATCTTCAAGAAGAAGACTGACGCTGATGGTAATGTTACTGTCTACAAAGCTTGACTTGTCGTGAAAGGTTTTCGACAAGTTCAAGGAGTTGACTACGATGAGACCTTCTCACCCGTAGCGATGCTTAAGTCTGTCCGAATCATGTTAGCAATTGCCGCATTTTATGATTATGAAATCTGGCAAATGGACGTCAAAACTGCATTCCTTAATGGATTTCTTAAAGAAGAGTTGTATATGATGCAACCAGAAGGTTTTGTCGATCCTAAAGGTGTTAACAAAGTGTGCAAGCTCCAGCGATCCATTTATGGACTGGTGCAAGCATCTCGGAGTTGGAATATACGCTTTGATGAGGTGATCAAAGCATATGGTTTTATACAGACTTTCGGAGAAGCCTGTATTTACAAGAAAGTGAGTGGGAGCTCTGTAGCATTTCTAATATTATATGTGGATGACATATTGTTGATTGGAAATGATATAGAATTTCTGGATAGCATAAAAGGATACTTGAATAAAAGTTTTTCAATGAAATACCTCGGTGAAGCTGGTTATATATTAGGCATCAAGATCTATAGAGATAGATCAAGACGCTTAAATTGGACTTTCACAAAGCACATACCTTGATAAATTTTTGAAGAAGTTCAAAATGGATCAGTCAAAGAAAGGGTTCTTGCCTGTGCTACAAGGTGTGAAGTTGAGTCAGACTCAATGCCCGACCACTGCAGAAGATAGAGAGAAAATGAAAGTCATTCCCTATGCCTCAGCCATAGGTTCTATCATGTATGCTATGCTGTGTACCAGACCTGATGTGTGCCTTGCTATAAGTCTAGCAGGGAGGTACCAAAGTAATCCAGGAGTGGATCACTGGACAGCGGTCAAGAATATCCTGAAGTACCTGAAAAGGATTAAGGATATATTTCTCGGTTATGGAGGTGATAAAGAGTTCGTCGTAAAAAGTTACGTCGATGCAAGCTTTTACACCGATCCAGATGACTCTGAGTCTCAATCTGGATACGTATTGAAAGTGGGAGCAATTAGCTAGAGTAGCACCATGCAGAGCATTGTAGACATAGAAATTTGCAAATATACATACGGGTTTGAATGTGACAGACCCGTTGACTAAACTTCTTTCACAAGCAAAACATGGTCACACCTTAGTATTCTTTGGGTGTTAATCACATAGCGATGTGAACTAGATTATTGACTCTAGTAAACCCTTTGGGTGTTGGTCACATGGCGATGTGAACTATGGGTGTTAATCACATAAAGATGTGAACTATTGGTGTTAAATCACATGGCGATGTGAACTAGATTATTGACTCTAGTGCAAGTGGGAGACTGAAGGAAATATGCCCTAGAGGCAATAATAAAGTTGTTATTTTATATTTCCTTACATCATGATAAATGTTTATTATCCATGCTAGAATTGTATTAACTGGAAACTTGATACATGTGTGGGTACATAGACAAAACACCGTGTCCCTAGTAAGCCTCTACTAGACTAGCTCGTTAATCAAAGATGGTTAAGTTTCCTAACCATAGACATGTGTTGTCATTTGATAAACGGGATCACATCATTAGGAAAATGATGTGATGGACATGACCCATCCGTTAGCTTAGCATATTGATCGTTCAGTTTTATTGCTATAGCTTTCTTCATGTCATATACATATTCCTTTGCCTATGAGATTATGCAACTCCCGGATACCGGAGGAATACCTTGTGTGCTATCAAACGTCACAACGTAACTAGGTGATTATAAAGATGCTCTACAGGTATCTCCGAAGGTGTTTGTTGTGTTGGCATAGATCGAGATTAGGATTTGTCACTCCGAGTATCGGAGAGGTATCTCTGGGCCCTCTCGGTAATGCACATCATAAGAAGCCTTGCAAGCAATGTGACTAATGAGTTAGTTGCGGGATGATGCACTACGAAACGAGTAAAGAGACTTGCCGGTAACGAGATTGAACTAGGTATGAAGATACCGACGATCGAATCTCGGGCAAGTAACATACCGATGACAAAGGGAATAACGTATGTTGTCATTACGGTACGACCGATAAATATCTTCGTAGAATATGTGGGAACCAATATGAGCATCCAGGTTCCGCTATTGGTTATTGACCGTAGAGGTGTCTCGGTCATGTCTACATAGTTCTCGAACCCGTAGGGTCCGCACGCTTAACGTTCGATGACGATTTTGTATTATATGAGTTATGTGATTGGTGACCGAATGTTGTTAGGAGTCCCGGATGAGATCACGGACATGACGAGGAGTCTCGAAATGGTCAAGAGGTAAAGATTCATATATAGGACGATAGTATTCGGACACCGGAAGTGTTCCGGGGGTACCGGGTACATATCGGGTCATCGGAAAGGGGTTCCGGGCACCCCCGGCAAAGATATGGGCCTTATGGGCCAAGAGAGGGACAGACCAGCCCCTGGTGGGCTGGTGCGCCCCCATATAGGCCGAAATAGGAGGAGAAGGAAGGAGGGGAAGGGATAAGGAAAGGGGAGGATTCGGCCTCCCCCTTTCCTTCTCTCCCCCTCTCTTTCCTTCCCCCTCCGATACTTATGGAAGGGGGGGGGGGGCGAATTGGACTAGGGGACCAAGTAGGATTCCTCCTACTTGGGCGCCCCCTTGGCTGCTCCCTCTCCCTCCCACCTATATATATGACGGGGGGGAGGCGCCTAGAACACACACCAACAATTGTTAGCCATGTGCGGCGCCCCCCTCCACAGTTTACGCCTCCGGTCATATTCACGTAGTGCTTAGGCGAAGCCCTGCGTGGATCACTTCACCATCACCATCACCATGCCATCGTGCTGACGGAACTCTCCCTCGACACTTTGCTGGATCAAGAGTTCGAGGGACGTCATCGAGCTGAACGTGTGCAGAACTCGGAGGTGCCGTATGTTCGGTGCTTGATCAGTCGGAACGAGAAGAAGTTCGACTACATCAACCGCGTTAACAAACGCTTCCGCTTTCGGTCTACGAGGGTACGTGGACACACTCTCCCCCTCTCGTTGTTATGCATCTCCTATATAGATCTTGCGTGAGCGTAGGAATTTTTTTGAAATTGCATGCTACGTTTCCCAACATATTTCGTTAGTGATTTTCTATCGTACTCCAGAATTTTAGAAAAAAGTATTAACATTCACAATGCCAAATCAACATTTTTAGATTCATTGTGAAATGTAGTTTCATAGTGTACATATTTGATATTGTAGATGTTGATACTTTTTAATATAAATTTGGTCAAACTTTGCAAAGTTTGACTTGACACAAACCTAATATGCAGAGTAAAAAGGACCGGAGGGAGTAGATCTGCTCCTGCTAAGTTTTTTTTTCCGCTGTGATGTACTAAGAGATTTCAAGTTTCGAAATAAATTTTAAATCTCCCGTACATCCTCCTCTAGTCGATATACTCTCGAGCCTACATAAAGAGAGAGAGACCCCGAGAGAGAAGCCATTTTTAAAACTTGTGCTTGTGTCTGAATGTTTGGGTTGCAACCCGGACGTTCGATTGATGCCTGGATGATTTGGTCAGGTCAACTGCTTTGGAGCGAAAGGCAATATGGCTGGAAGAAATGTTCCTCTATGTAGATGTCTCAGTTGGGCATCCGGGGTAGCTCAGACGTCCGAGATGGGAGTCAGATGATCTTGCTAAGGGGTAAACCTTCTGAGACGGTAAGTGGCTGCTTGGATGTTCGGATGTAATCCAGAATGTCTAGGGCAGCCCAAATGAAAACTCTCTCTGGATGATCGTCTGGGCAACAATTTCGGAATGCTGTTGGATGCCCGGGTTGCCTCACAAACAGTCCGGCTCCAGAGCATAGTTTTTCTTGCCTCCTGGTGGTCTAGCCGGATGTCGGGGATGCAATCAGGATGTGGCAACCCAGAGAATCCGGCTGTGAAGGTGAAGTTGGCTATTGAAAGAATCGATATGGTTGACTAGAGGGGGGGGGGTGAATAGGCAACCGCCAATTTTAAGGTCTTTTTAACAAATTATGGTTAGCAACAAATAGGTTGTCTAGATATGCAACTAGGTGGACAACCTATATGATGAGCTCAACAACAACAACATAAAGCAAGCACAAAGATACAACACAACATAAGCTTGCACAAAGTAAAGGTAAGAGATAACCACAAGTGGAGTCGATGGAGACGAGGATGTATTACCGAAGTTCCTTCCCTTTAGGGGGAAGTACGTCTCCGTTGGAGCGGTGTGGAGGCACAATGCTCCCCGAGAAGCCACTAGGGCCACCATATTCTCCTCACTCCCTCGCATAATGCAAGATGCCGTGATTCGACTAGTGGTGCCCTTAAAGGCGGCGACCAAACCTTTACAAACAAGGTTGGGGCTCTCTCCACAACTTAATTGGAGGATCCCAACACCATCACGAAGCTTCACCACAATGGATTGTGGCTTCAAGGTGACCTCTTCCGTCTAGGGTGCCCAAGCACCCAAGAGTAACAAGATCCACAAGGGATTAGTGGGGGAAATCAAAATCTCTTGATGGAAGTGTAGACCGGGGCCCTCTCAAGCAAACCCTAGAGAATCAACAAGTTTTGATGGCTAGGGAGAGAGATTGGGCGAAAATGAGCTTTAGGGTGCAACAGTAGAGCAAGAGGATAAGAGGTAGGTCTTCTTGGGGAAGAAGACCCCCTATTTATAATGGGAGAAAATCCAACCGTTTTCTGCCCTCAGCCCGCACACAAGCGGTACTACTGCTCAGGAAAGCGGTACTACCGCTTAGTGCGGTAGTTCCAGGAGTACAGGGCAATAGCAAGAAGTAATTAATGAGGCGGTAGTGCCGCCGGAGCGGTACTACCGTTGGCCCCCGCGGTACTACTGCAAGGGTTGCAGTACTCAGGAGTTGCGGTAGTAGAGCGAGCGTAGGACGACAGTACTGCCACAAGCGGTACTACCGTTCCCTACTGCTGCTCTACTTCCACTGAGAGGCAGATGGTTACAGAAGCATAAATTAGGTGGTAGTATGAGCAGAGGTAGAATGCGGCAGTACCGCACAAGCGGTACTACCACACTTCCTTAGTGGTACTACCGCTTAAATCCACAGGGCTACATCAAGAATTGCGGTAGTGGGGTAGAAGTGCGAGTCGTAGTGCCGTACGAGCGGTACTACTACTGAAGCGATTTTCATCATAGTAGCCCAAAACGAGAGGTAGTTGACGAAGCACTAAAATGCGGTAGTACCGCTCCCCAGCGCGGTACTACCGATGGGTGCTTCAAAACCACCAAACAGAAAAACAGAGGGACCTCCATTGAAGCGGGAAAGTATAATGGGTGCGTAGGGAAGTGTATGTGTTGATTTCACCCAAACCTTCCAATACGGACCCCATCTTAATAGTATGGTTTTCGTACGACTCAATTCCACCGAAAAAGAAACGCCAGAAATAAACCGTCTTCACTCTAACACACCGAGGGGAGTAAATCGTCTCGTGCCATATGATAGAATATTTGAAATGCTCAATGCACACGATTAGTCCGCAAATAGCATTGTCATCAATCACCAAAATCACTAAGGGAGAAATATGCCCTAACAGCTATATTGTCAAGATTTATTTGGTGGATAGTTTTGCGTAAGACTTTCTGGAATGGATATGATTGGAATGATGTTGAGAAGATTTTGACTTCAACAAATCTTTGACAAACCCCACTGATCCCCTCTTAATAGTGCGGGATCCCTATAACTCAAGATTTAACTGAAAAGACCACGCTTCTTTTCTCATTTTCGCCATGGTTGAGTCATATTCATTTTGATGAGTCCACGATCCACACACATATATGCCAAGGAGGCTAGTAAGCTATGTATCACTTAACAAACATGATTAGTCCTCTATATGTATATTTTCATCAACATTAAAATATGATTAAGGGCATGATTGCACTTTCACACACCCATAAGCACATAGTTGCAGGCATAGTAGCCCAATACAGATAGCCTAACAAACATGGATAACCACAGTTGGATCATGGCAAGCATTTATTCATGTTGGTCGCACTTAGCCATGACCTCCGTGTAGGAAAAGTTAAACACGATGATCCTGAACCATCCTTAGCCAGGACCTTGAAGTGAGGAAGTACATGATCATGGAATGACGCATAGAGCTAGAACCAACGTTAAGGACACAAGGAATCAAAAGTGCACATGGATAATTAGACAGAAACCGCAAACATAGAAAACCCAATGGAAGAAGGAAGATGACAATAGGAGCAACAAAGCGGAGAAGTGGCTGACCTCCAACAATGGCACGCAGGCCTAAGAACAGGCACATACAAAGAACAAACAACTACTAAGATGACCTGCAAGCAGGGGGAGAAAAAAAAGGACGTTGAGCGAGGAGAAGAGGCGCAAAAGAAACCAGATGGAAACAACCAGAAAGAGGGGGGCAACACGAGCATCGTTGCGAAGAAGCAAGCTACCTCGAACAACACCGACGTCAATAGGAACATGTGTATACGAAAAACAAGGCAGAATCTGCAGAGACATGCAGTTACGATGAAGGAAAAGGATAGTGAGCATGAAGAAAATACCTGACTTAGTCAAGAGCCAAACAAATTCAAACCTCAGTTGGTACAAAAAGGTAACGGGCCACCGGCCACCGCCGCCGGCAAACAAAGCACCAATGTTGAGAAAGCTTGAAGAAGCCCTCGCAGCAACGAAAAGAGTATGATGTGTGTGTCAAGCAGGGAAGAAGAAGAAGACCCCCATGTATCAGAACACCCACACGCACCGCAGAAAGCACCTTCGACAAAACCAACTAGATTGGAAACGAACAAACCCATCGACATATGGGACCAGAGAAACAATCGCCGGTGAGAAACCCATAAACCCACCGACACGCGGGACCAGAGAGAAAAACAACAGTGCCCGCAACAAACCGACATAACACACTCCAAGCCTTTTTTATAAGGGTTTGTGCAACTCAATATATGGCCTTTGGCCTTTCCGTAAAAAATAAAATCAGTTGTTCTCTTATAGCAGTCGAACCAGGTCAACTCAATTATTCTAGTCCATGGAGGCAACTTCTAATCTAGGTTGCTATGTTAACATTTGTTAGTTAGAGTCTAAAATGAGAGATAGTGCTTAAGGGCGATAAAATACATATACATTGTCGATTTAATGGATCTAATAGCTTTGCTGATAGTTTGACACATATGCAATTTAGCCTCTCTTTTTCTTGTTCAGCCACATAAACTTAGTCATAATTGCCAAATATATGCAGTTCAAACCCTTACTATAAAGGGAAAGATTACATATTACCCTCCTTTCGATACGCGAGATAGAATAATCTTCCTTTTTTTGAGGGGTAAAAAAAATTATCTTCCTTTTTCTTGGAGTCCTAAAAAAATATCTTCCTAATTTCTATCTCGCTGCTCAGCCTTTTCAGCCCATCAAGGCCCATCACGCTGGATTCAACCAGGTAGAAACCACGAAGGGTTTCCGGAGGAGCAAAATCTAGGCGCCGCCGTCGCCACTCGGCTCACGCCTTCGTCGCCCGCTTCTCCTCCCTAGGTTTTCTTCGCGCCGCTCTTCCCCGGCTACGCCTCCGCGCGCGCTCGTCGTCTCCATCCGCCTCCGTATCCCCGGCCGAGCTCGTCGCCGTCCTCCGTAGCGGCTCGCTCGGTCGTCGTCGCAGCTCCCCCCCGCCGGAGGTTCTCCGCCGTCCTGATCCGGCCGGCTTCGTTCGTCTCCCCGGCTCAAGGTGCGACAATTATCCTCCCTTGCCTTTTCCCCTTCCTCACGCGCCGAGCGAGGACCACGCGCTCCGTCTCTCGGTCTAGGGTTGAGACGTGAGCTAGGTTGTTGGATGCGGTAATGGGTCACTCGTTGAGTAGGTTGAGACGGCACTGGGAAGATCTGGATTAGCTGCATCAATTCCTGGTTTCTCACAGCAAAAACGAGACTGGTGCGTAGCCTGTGTTATGGATAGTTTTATTCATATGTGTTCCTACTTTCTCAGAGAAAATTCTCATTTAGTGACCCATCTTGGTGTTTAATTTTGAAGTATTAGTTCTTTGTATATGTTATGCTTGCTGTAGCATACTCGTTATCGGTTTCATTATGAATTTCTTGTAGGATTTTTGATAAGTTAAAGCATGGAGTCTTTGCTCTCTGTGCTTTCTTTTTTCGAGGATTTATGTTAGGGTTAGTATGATAGTTTTTTTCTTGCCTAGGGCTTGTTTAGTTTTTGACCTGGCCCCTATTTCCTGTCTACTTTTATACAAAGTATAATAATCTGACCTACAGCTTTATATTAAGCTATGTTCCTATGTATGTCTAGATCTGTAAAAGAAACTATGTATGTATGCCTAGAAATATTGTAATTTGACATATAGACCCAAAACATGCGAGGAACATCAGTATTAGTAGAAGACATGAAACAAAAGCTTTTGTAGCGGAATGAAACTCTAATAGCTAGGCATGTCAGTTACGAACTTACGAAGTTACATAGAAGTGGATTTATGATGAATCTATGTGACACAAAGTATCAAAGCTCCAAAGTAACTTGGTGCTATTCATTAAGTAATATCTCATGTAGGTTTACCATAATACATTTTGCGTAAATTATGTTAAATCATTGAGTTTCTGCTTCGAGAGTTAATTTCGTTAACATGGTGTAATGAAGACTGCTGCTTTGGTCTATATGACTATGGCTGCAAAGTTTTGTTATCTGCGAATAAAACATTCAAACTATGCTATATTGAGCTCCAGCTTTGGTGCTTTCCCTTCTATATCAATAAGATCTACTGTAACTTGTCCACCCACCTACGTCACTTGGCTAATGTCCAGTATTATAGTTTTGTTTGTTATGTCAATTATCCAATACAGAAAACAAACTTAGACAAATTTAGCTTAGTCACGTAAGTTTGTTATGTCAGTATGTAACATAAGTTTGCGATTTTACTTAATTTTCGAAATAGTTATGCTTTTAATTTTGCATAACTTCTTCCCATGCCAATTAAGTTTGCACTGCAGCTTGGCTGCCATTAGGAGTTTTCCTCTACATCAGTATATTTGGGTAGGCTAGATTTTTATTTGTACTCTGATTGGATATTTGTCATTGTTGTTGTATAGAAATTATTCTGCTTTAGCTGCTAAATAGCACCTATATGGCTATATCTTTAAGCATAATGTTGCACGCATGACATGTACGAGACAGCGGGAGTTGTCTGACTGACATATACTGGGGACGCATGGCTTCTAGCTCTCTAGGAAATGATACCATGCCTTTGGTATGTCAGTACTGTGCCAACACTGCGTCGCAGGAAAAGATTTGTTTCCCACGCTGCGCCAACCCAGAAATTACCGTTTGACATCTTGTTATAGGCACCATAGTTTTCCTTCACAAATCTTGTTTAGTCTTTAGTTACAGAGATGCCGGGTGAAGTTGGGAAAGTATTCATGTTAGCTTCCCTTTCAATTTTTTAGTTTGCTTTATGGTTTATTCTGTAGGTGGGTTGGTGCATTACAAAAAGAAGGAATCTGCATAATCAAAATCCTTTAAAACTGTGCTAATCTCTGATGTTGCATGGTTACTTCTGCAAACTATTTTGCTAATGTTCTCTTCAGTTTGTTGATGTTTTTTATTATTTTAATGTAGCCAAAACTTGTAAGGATGGCGGACGAGGAACATGCTCAAACTTCTAGGAAGAGGGTTGCAGACAAACAAATCAACAAGGATCATCCTGAGCCTGATGATGACTCATCGGAACAAGAGACAGGAACATTTAAGAAAGCTAGTGAAGAAGTGATGGCAACCCGGAAGATTGTAAAGGTTCGGCGTCAGCAGCCATCAGCAGCTCCTTCTTCAAATCCTTTCTCTGCAATTAGATTCACCCCCACTCATTCCATTGCTCAAGCGAGTATCACAGTCTCAGAGCCTCCACCTTCTGATGTTAGCAATGGCAAGTCCAGTGCCCTAATTGAAGCACCCTCTCAACTTGTTGAGTCAGATGGCAAGGCAGAAGTTACAGTGGATGGAACTGGTGAGGACAAAGCGGTTGTTGAAGAACCCAAGGAAGATAACAGCAAGACATCTGAAATCGAGGGCAAAACAAATGATGGAGATGCTGAAGAGAAGAAAGCAGCGGATGAAGCTGGAGGTGAAGATAAAGTTAGCAAGGATGATGATGAGAAGAATGATGAAGCTGAATCAGGGACCAAGGATGGATCATCTGAGCAGAAGGATGCTGATAACAAAGGGCAGTCATCATCGCCGACACCTCTTTTCTCCTTCACCAATCTATCAAGTGGCCAAAATGCTTTTACGGGACTGGCTGGGACTGGATTTTCAGGCTCATCATTTTCATTTGGCTCGGGCTCTAAAGACAGCTCAAATGCTCCCCTATTTGGGCTAAAGAGTGATGGCTCATCATTCCCTTCCTTCAACATTGGTGCTCCAAACAATGGGTGTTCTGCCCCATCACTCGCCACTGCAGCAGACGCACCGAAGAAATTTGCCATGTCAGAGGGCCCAGTTGAAACCGGCGAAGAGAACGAGAAGGCTGTATTCACTGCTGACTCTGCTATATACGAGTACCTCGATGGCGGCTGGAAGGAAAGAGGAAAGGGTGAACTGAAGCTGAACATCCCGGTATCTGGCGGTGAGAGATCTCGGCTCGTCATGAGGGCCAAGGGCAACTACCGGCTCATTCTGAATGCAAGCCTTTACGACGACATGACGCTGAAGGACATGGACAAGAAGGGCGTGACGTTTGCTTGCATCAACAGCATCGGCGAGTCACCGAGTGGGCTCACCACTTTTGCTCTGAAGTTCAAGGATACCGGCATCCGGGAAGATTTCAAGGCTGCAGTGGAGACGCACAAGGCGAAGAAGGCTTCGGACACGCCAAAGACTCCTGAGGGCTCCCCGAAGGCGTCCGACGTTTGAAACCCACCCCGGTGTTCCGCGTTTTGATGTGTATGTGTCAGAGCAAGGAGCCGAGGCGGTCCTTGCTCTTCCCGGAGTCTTATAAAGTTAAAACATATCGTGCGTATGTCATGGTTTCTGGCGTGTCCTGTCGCTGGTCTGGAACGGTGGGTGGTCTGTTGAACTTTAATTAAAGTCATAAATCTTGGTAAACTGGAGAAATGGGACTCGTTTCAGGCTATATGCTTCTTCTGCTATGCGATATGTATTATACTCCCTCTGTACCGTAATACATGTCGCTGGAGTAGCCGAAGTTCAGCTACTCCTGCGACATGTATTTCGGTACAGAGGGAGTATTCAGTAATGTAGTTGAGCGAGTCATCACCACAGCACTGTTTTATGCATGTTTGTCGTCGCGTTTGCACATGTTTTTTCACCGGTTGCTCCATTTCGAAGCTTTTCTACTGTAGATCTATGCCGTTGGATGGCTTGTCTGTATTGTGAAGTCAATCTCTTGGGGAGGGTTTATCATTTAGTGTCCACAACAGTGCCATCATGCCACTAGTTTTACATTGACACACTTCAGGTTCTTTTGAACTTGCAACTTGAGTGTTTGTTTATTTTATGAATTTTTGTAAAAAGTGTTCTTATCAGGTGGAGCATCTGAACACTCTTTATCAAGTGCGGGCTGAGCTTGTTTGAACTTGGGTGTATCTCTAGAACCCTTTTGATCCGATTCTCTTGATTTATTGCTAGTACGTTTGCAGTTCAGGCAAAAAAGAAAAAAACACGCCATGGACGCTTTTCCTACCCTTGGAATCCTGCCAAGAGCCAACAAAACATTCTCTAGTGGAGTACTAGCACTAGTTATGCAAGTCATGACTGGACATCCTATCAAACAATCTTTTTCGTTTTGGGATCACTTGATTCTAATAAGTCGTACTAGTACGCAGTTTTCACCTAGGCATCCGAAAGCGACGGCGATCGATCGAGTGCGACGTGGACCGGACCTATCTTAGGTAGTAGGGTGACAACAAACACGCGGACGTGGCTCCGCGGCGCGATAGGGTCGGGCGGAAAAGGACGAGACGCCAAAAGATCGCCGCACGCGCCACGGCTGATAGATACTCCTAGCATGCAATTATTTTATTAATAAAAAAAGAAAAGGTGCAATATATTAGCTTCGCTCCGCACGTACTGCTTGCTAGCGCTCTTCTTTCGCTCATGGTTTGGGTAGGGTAGGGTAGCTATCGCTCTTAATTTTTCTGTATCTGTTCTTCTCAGGGACAAAACGGCAGGTTATAAAACTGCACGCACGTACCACGCGGTTGGTTGTTCCATCAGGCCTGCGATTTGGCGTGGAGGCGTTCCTGGGCTCCTGTACAGGCGGCGGGACAGCGGCCGGCTGGGCGCGCTGCGGCGGCGGGCCGGCGGCGGCTAGGAACCTCTGTCGCGCTGGGGAGGGAGGCTCGCTTTGGGGGTGTGGGGGAGGCTTTCCTGTCAGCAGTTGTAACTGAATTTTATCTTCAGTTATCGCACAGTAAACTGAATTTTTTTGACACCTGATGTACACTTAAACTGAATTTTGGTGACAGGTTATGCACTGAATGTGTGCAGTGTACAGAACTGAATATATGTGCTCAATTTGTGCTATGCAGTATAGATGTACTGAATGTGTGCAGTTGTATGTAAAGTAATGAATAATTAAGTGTTTAGTAAACTGAATAATTAACTGTTTAGTAAACTAAATAGACGGATGTTGTGTACTGAATAGGTAACTTATTCTTTTGTACATAAGTGAAATCTATGTTGAATATATGTGCAGCATAGTTATCTGAATATTTGTTCTATTTTAATAATGCAGGGCTATTTGATGGTCTGTTCACAGTTGAAATCCATCACAAGGGATTTTTTTGTGGATCTGGTAGCAACATGAAGTATATAGATCATAAAGTGGACTGGTTTGACTACTGTCAGAGTGATACTTGGTCTAATTTATGGATAGATGATTTCCTTCTCCAACTGGGCCATGACAGAGCAAACTCCAAGATGGATGTGTATTGGTGTCAACCTGGTAAATCTTTTTGTGATGGGCTTCACCTGATGTCATGTGATGCAGATATAGTGCTCATGATTGTTGCAACAGTAGAACACAAGAACTTGGTCCTACTGGTAGACCATGGTGCAGGAGATATTAATTATAGCAGAGCAAAGAGTTTCGTCCCATTTGGTGAAGGGTGTAGTTCTGGTGTTGGTAATGAAGAATTAGAGGCTGAATTTGACAACTATGAGAATGGTGATAGTACAAGCTCTGAATATGATGATGATGTACATCAGAACACTGAAGAAATTGTAACAGATGAGGACTTCTATGAGAGTGATTATGAAGTAGCAGATGGTGATGACGACCTGTTTGATAGTAATGTAGATAAAGATGTTGATGATCACAGAGAGAAGGAGATTTTGCCTGATTATGAAGGAGAACTTCCTGAAGATGTCCTAGATGATAGTCACTTGGAACTTTCAAAAGAAGAGAAAGATAAGCTCAAGTACAGGTTCAACACATTCAATCCATGCACTGATCTTAATGCTCCCGCTTTCAAAGTTGGGATGGTATTTGGTGACATGAAAGAGCTCAGGCTTGCACTGGTTTCCTATAGTGTGAGAAACAGAGTGAAGGTGAAGAAAACAAGGAACACGGCCACTAAATTAGAAGCTATCTGCAAGCCTGGATGTACTTGGTATTTAAAGGCAGGCAAAGATAACAGGAGTAGTAGCATTCAGATCAAGAAATATCTTGATAATCACACATGCACCGAAGCTTGGGACCTTAAAGCTCTCACTGCCCCATTTCTGACTGCAAAATTCAAAAACGAATTCAGAGATAATGAGAAAATGCCTTTGAGGAAGTTTTCGGAGAAGGTGCAAACAGAATATAACATGATTGCTAAGAAAAGTAAGCTAGGAAGGGCTAGAAGAGCGGCAGTTAGGTCGATCAGAGGAGAGGATGATGACCAGTACAAGATGTTGTGGGATTATGGCCAAGAGCTTAGAAGGACTAACCCAGGAAGCAAGTTTTTCTTGTGCACAAAGGAGGTTTTTGACAATGAAACTAAAGAGACAAAAGATCACTTTTCAACACTATATTGGTCATATGATGCGTGTAAGAGAGGGTTCCTTAAGGCTTGTAGACCAATAATTTTCCTTGATGGCTGCCACATTAAAACTAGGTACAAAGGAAATTTGCTTACAGCAGTTGGTGTCGACCCCAATGACTGCATATTCCCCATTGCATTTGGTCTTTGTGAAGTAGAATCGACAAGTAGTTGGGAGTGGTTCTTGGCTTCATTGAAGGATGACTTGAACATTTCCAACTCATCATCTTACACACTAATGAGTGACAAGCAAAAGGTAAGCATTGTTATCTCTATAATTTGGTTCATGATATTCTAATTGCAGAAGTTGGTCTAAGTTGACATGAATTTTGCAGGGTTTGATTGCTGCAGTGCAAAAAGTGTTCCCTCATTCCGAGCACAGACATTGTGTGAGGCACATATATCAGAATTTTCACAAAGTACACAAGGGTGAAACGTTGAAGAATGATTTCTGGGCAATAGCAAGATCTACAAACAAAATTGCTTACCACAAAAACATGGAGCAAATAAAGGAACACAGTTTAGATGCTTACAAGTGGGTTGAGAAGTTGTCTCCAAGAACATGGATAAAGGCCTTCTTTAACCCTTTCTGCAAATGTGACATCCTCCTCAACAATATGTCTGAGGTGTTCAACAGGTATGCTGCAATTTCTTCTTTTTGTTCTAAACAACATGCCACTTATACCATGCCTACATTGATTAAATTTTCTGTGCATCTATATTCTAGATGGAAGAGATCTGCCAATAAAGTCCATGTTAGATTATATTTTCCATAAACTAGCAAACAGGATAGTTGGCAAACAAAGGGAATCTGAGAAGTGGACTGGCAGGTTGTGCCCCAAAATTCAGAAGAAACTAGACAAATATATAGAATGGGCAAAGAACTGCATGGTTACTGAGTATGGGAAAGGTGTGTTCCAGGTTTTGTCTCTGAATAATACATATGTTGTGGATTTGAACATGAACAGTTGTGACTGCAACAGATGGGAACTCTCAGCCATCCCATGCCATTGCATGTTTCAGACATGAAAGGATTGAGCCAGAGAGCATGGTGCATGACTGTTATAGTGTTGAGAACTACAAGAGTTGGTATGGCTGGAACCTTATGCCTATGAGGGACATGAAGCATTGGAAGAAAATGAATGGCATAGATGTGTATCCACCTATTTACACAAAAGTCATGGGAAGACCAAAGAAAAGTAGGAAAAAAGAGCCAGAAGAGAAAAAAGGTAAGGATGGTCTGAAGAAAGTAACAAAACATGGTGTCACTATGCATTGTTCTATATGTGGAGCTGCTGATCACAACAAAAAAGGTCACCACAACCATGTAAATGATGAACCAAAACCAAGAAGAACAGAGGAATCGGAAGAAGAGTATGATGACCCAAGCATCATTACTGTAATTTCCTGCCTTCTACATTCGGCCTTTACATTCATGACTTAATTTACTTTGCTTCCAATGATCATAGTATCACTGCATTTGCAGAACATTATGCCACATAGAGTAAATCCCATGCTGGATCCAACACAAACTAAAGATTCGATGGTGTTCATGATGCAGGAAAGGGTAATTTTCTTCTGTACCATGAATCATTTCCTTGCAACACTATGAATAATTTACTTCCAATGCTTTGAATAATCTCCTTCCAATGATCATTGCTTTATAATGCAGGAGAGGTTTAGGTCACCAACAATTAGAGATTATGGTCCACTACCTGAGTCAAGCTTTATTGCTAATGCTAGAGACTCAATCCCAGTAGGCAGAGTGACTACAACAATGACAAGTGGAAGGGTGAGAAGAGCAGAAGGTGCTACAGCTGAATCTGAGCAAGGAGCTGCACCAAGACCCAAGAAGAAGCAGGCAAGAGGAGGGTCAATTGCTGCAAGGGGAGGGAGAATACCTGCTGCAAGAGGAGGGGCAAATGCTGGAAGGGGAGGGAGAACACCTGCTGCAACAGGAGGGGCAAATGTTACAAGGGGAGGGAGAACACCTGCTGCAAGGGGTGCAAGGGGAGGGAGAACAACTGCTTCAAGGGGTGCAAGAGGAGGGGCAAATGCTGGAAGGGGAGGGAGAACACCTGCTGCAACAGGAGATAGCACAAGTGTTCCAAGAGGAGCTAGAGCTGCTGCCCCTGGCTTCTACAACCTTCTCTTTGGAAATGATGGAGCAAGTGCACACCAAGCCCCACACTTCATGCAAGCAGAAGAGGAGGTTCTTGTTAGCCAGAATGCACCAAATGGTCTCTATGATGAAGGATGGCCTGATAACCTTCATGATTTCCTCTCACTATTATAGCCATTTGTCCATCTCACCTAGTTTCAGTTCATGAATGAACTTGTCATGCATCTTAGTTGAGTTCATGAATGAACTGCTCCTTTTGTTCGGGTTAAGAGACCAAGAGACCAAATGAACCCTTTATCTTTTGCTCTCATTTCAAATGTACTGGATTTGGTCAAGTTCTATTTGAAATACTGCTATTTATGTTATCATTGGAAGTCCTCTTCTCACTGTGAAGTTCTATTTAAAATGTTGTTGTTTATGTTATCACTGGAAGTCCTCCACCCACTGACCCGTGGGCCGCACGCCAGCTGTCAAGCCACGCGACAAGCAAATACGGCGGCGTACGAGCGAGGCACCGTATATGCACCAAATGGACAAGTTGTGGCACCAGTTTTCGACATTTTGCAAGTTTAGGCACTAAAGTGACCGCACCAGACAAGTTTAGGCACCTCTGATGTATTTACCTCACAACAAAACTATCGGTTGGTTAAGAAAACTAACTCCACTTTTTTTGATTTGCAGGAGAAACGTTTTGATTGCCACGGGAAACAAGAAGAAAAACCCACGCGAAGCACGTTGGGGTATAATAAGAGTCGAACCCACTATCCGAAGAGCATCTACACTTACAAATCCGACCTTTGTACGGACGCGCCCGGTCATGCCCACGGGCGCATCCGGACGTGCCTTCATATTTCCCTTCCGGCATCCACATATCTCAAATCTGGACTCGTAATTTCATGCGCGTCGATCATAAAAGACAATGTCGCACGTAAATAGCAAATGTTGGTATGGAGCATCGATAGCGTTTACATAAAATTCATGTTAAGTGCACAACTCAAGCATTAGCTCCTTGATTACTATTGTGGGTCCACATGTGCTCCACAAGATCATTGAGTAGCTGCGTGTGCACCTGATGATGTCGAAGATTCTGATGCATATACAGAAAGTTCATGAGCTGAGCCGCATCTTGATCTTACGAGATTTCAACTTGTTCTCCAGGTGCTTCAAAATCATGGGTTTGGGCTACACCACCACTCTCATCCTCAACAATCATATTGTGCAGAATAACACAATATGTCATCAACTGCTACAAAGTTTCTGATTCTCACATCATTGCAGCGCTCCGCATAATTTCCCAACGAGCTTGAAGCACACCAAATGCCCTCTCCACATCCTTCCTAGCCGCTTCTTGCATTGTTGCAAAGTGGCTCTGTTTATTGCCATGCGGTTCGGATATGGTCTTCACAAACGCCGCCCACTGAGGATCGATAACATCGGCAAGACAGTATCCCATGTTGTACTCTCGGCTGTTGACGGTGTAGTTGCATGGCGGTGATTCCCCATTGCAAAGCCTCCTGAATACCGGAGATCGTTGAAGCACGTTGATGTCGTTGTGGGAACCCGACATTCCAAACAAAGCATGCCAATCCATAAGTCATGTGATGCCACCGCTTCTAGTATGATGGTGGCCTCTCTGGTGTGACCTTGATACATTCCTCGTAAACCTTTGGGGCAGTTCTTTCATTGCCAATGCATCCAATCTATTGATCCGAGCATTCGTGGAAACCCCCTTGCCTCTCCAATAGCCAACAACTTCTCCGTGTTCAAGCACGTGCTCTTCCCCATCCTGACCATCTCACCAACGGCATCTGCAGCAGTACCAAGTGCAAGCATCCTCAGAGCAGCCGTGCACTTCTGCTTGGCATAGAAAGAGAGTTGTCCGCAACAATCCCTTGTGAGCTTGAAGTAGTCGTCGTATGCTTCCACTCCCTCCACAATGCGCAAAAATAATGGTTTCCGCATGCGAAAACAACGACGAAACCATGGATCATCCGGGAAAGTAGTGTTGGGAGCAAAGTAGTCCCTGTGCAGTAGCTTTGCTCCGGACACCCTGTCCCGGTTGATCACTCTTCTCCCTTTGATTGAGCCCTTGAAGTTGAGAATATGCTCCACTTGCCGGACCATTTCCTCTTGCATGCTCATGAGCATAATCATGTCCACTTCTTCGTTCGAATCCGAGGAATCGAAGGACTCATCTTGAATCATTTGGTCAAGCTCCATCGGTCCATACTCCTCGTCCGACAAAGCATCAGAATCCATCGTTTTCCCTAACAAAATCACAAAAAATCCGGTCGGACAATGTGTCGAGCACATCAAGCGCAAGGCGGAGCCAGAGAGTTACCGGACATACCATGGCGGCGTCCGGGCCGGCGACGATGTCCCCCACGGCGAGGACGGGAGAGAGGACTGCTCTACCGTAGTTGGCGGCGTAGAGGCTAGGAACGGCTACGGAGCTGCGAGACGGACGACGCAAAGGAGGAAGAAGAGAGGAGATAGCAAATGGATCTGGCAGGTCTTGGGGGTGGATTTGGTGCAATTTGGGGGGGGGGGGGGGTCAGGCTGTCGAGTCCGACGTGGCGGGCGTGCCCGGGCGCCCCCATATCCGCCCCATATTTGGGCTGGATATGAGGGGGTCACTCCCGGGCGTTTGAGGCCCGTTTGAGGCGCCCGTCTGGGTCAAAATTTTGCGACCGGACAGTGACCGGGCGGCCCGCCCGGGCGTACAAGGCGGGTTTGAGGCGCCTGGCTATAGATGCTCTAACAGCATCTCCAACAGCGACCCGCAAATTTCCTCCTGCATCCTTCCGTGGATAAGGGGATCAGTCCAGGGACACGGATGCGGAAGACCGCCATCCAACGTTATCATGTATATGTCCGCCAGTAAAGGGCAATTTGAAATTCAAATTCACTCTGATCCATACAGAGCGCCGGATCGCATGCCCGATCACAACCAAAAAGAGGCAAGTATGCTTAGTTTTTACATGCCCGAATCCGAAAGAACATCAGTCCGGCAGTCCATGCAAACTTCTGCCCTGCCAGACCGACAATCCCTGCCATCTTGAAACCAATCAAGGTGCCGCCGCCGCCGCATAGGCATCCATCGCCTATGTGTCCGCCGCGTCCTCGTTGTCCACCGTCGCCAACTGATCTTTCTGCCGCTGTAACATCTGGTAGCAGACAGATTGCACGATCATTTTTGCGTCGGCATCCAAAGAGTCCACATTCAACATCAACATCTTGGCGTCCTCCGCATTGGTGGCGATCTTCACCTTCCCTTCCTCGAGCGCAGCCTTCCTCTCTTCGACCATGGTCCTCCTCTCTTCGAGCTTGAGCTTCTTGTCCGTCGCCACCATCAACAATTTGAACCTCTCCGCCTTTTTCTCCTCCTTGATGTCCGAGCGCTTCACACATGCCTCTTCCTTCTTCGCCAAGATGTCCTCGAACCTCTCCGTCAGCTTGGCTGCCGCACCTTCTCCCTTTGCCCTCTCCTCCTCCCACTTCTTTCCCCGTAAATTTCTTCTAACCTTCTTCGGCGGTTCTTGGGTTGGATCGGTAGGGTCACCGGTTTCTTCCTCATTGGCTTGAGCGGCGGTCTTGGCTATGAAAAGGTTTCACTTCAGTTGCCCATTCAACTTCAACCAACGATGCATGACGGTGAAGGACTTCTTCAACTTCTTGTACACCACACAAGCACAAGTAGGCTACAAAGTGAAACATTACCAACAATGCATATCCGGCTAGTGAGCACCAAAACAATGCGTGTCCAGCTAGTGATCAACAAAACTAAGCATATCCGACTAGTGATCAACTTACTTGCTCGGTGATTCGTCCACTGCTAGGCCACCGTGCGATGAGATCCTTCAAGTGCCGCAATACTTGGATACGACCTCTTGGATGGTGTACCATCGATGGTTGAGGAACTTCCATTCACGGTTGCGGACGACTGCGTCGGAGTAGGGCGCGGAATGCTTGAGTTCATGGAAACATAGGTGAATGTTCCTCCAAAAGGTTGTGACCTTTTTCTCTGTGTCATGGATCAGATCAATGCTAGTGGCCAACCATGCATCGCACAATAGCTCGACCTCCCACATGTTGAAGCTTTCTCCTCTACCCTTCTTCTTCGGATCCCCGGTTGTATCATCCGGATTACCATCCTCGTCGTCGTCCTCCTCCTCCTCCAACTCTTGTTGTCCGACGGCCTAGTGTTGTTGTTGTTGTTGTGTGCCATCGCCAGTCTGGGTGTAGGACTGCTGCGTGGCCGTTTGGGTGTAGGACTCCTGTTGCTGGTAGTTGCCGAACTGGGTGGGATCCAAGTCTTCTACATGTCCGTCCTCATGGACTCCTCCTCCTTCGTCGTGGATGATGTCGAGCATCTCCTTGTCTGGGTCGTCGTACGCCAGCTCCCCCGCTCTAGGCATTGTAGCGAACAACATGCAGGCACCCATCTGCTCCCCGCCAGCCGTCCGCACCCGGATGAGCTGCGGCAAAGAATACTCAGAGAAGAGCGGTGTCGCATTAACGTCGATGATGTAAGTCACCATACCGGTGGGGGTTCTAAGCTCCTTGGCATAGTAGTAGTATGGAGCCTTGTAATGCTCCGGCCACGACGCCATCTATACTGTGGGCGCGCCCGTCTAGCGGCGTCCGCCACGACCGCCACGAACGCCTTGTCCGCCATGACTTCCACGCCCAACGCGAGCACCAGGTCCACTGGTGGCCAACCGCTTCTTGAGCTTCTCCTCCTTTGCGGCCTTCGCTTTGATGCGGCGAGTTTGTCGCATAGCCAAGCTAATCCTTCGGGCGAGCGTGATGCTCGGATCCTCCGACACCCCCATCAGCTCCATCTTCGACGGTTCCATGCGTCAGCGGCAGAAGGAAGGAGAGGGTGGGAGAAAAGACTGGGAATTGGGCGGAGAGCGGCGGGGGATGGAAGAAGAGAGTGGGGGATTTTGGGGCGGAAACAATGCGGGATGCTACAAAAGCGCAGGCTCCACCTTCCTTTCGGGTGGGCCAGGGGGCAGAGAGCGATGTTTCTCATGTCCGGACTCCCGCAAAGCCCCCACGCCTGTCTCCGCTTTGCAGGAGAAAACACGTCCGGACTGTCTAGCGGACCGATACAGGCCCGCGTTGGATGGTGCAACACGTCCGGACAGCGCGGTCCGGACGGATGCGGGCGGTTTGTGGTCGCCGTTGGAGGTGCCCTAACAGTATCTGCAGTTGCGATTAAAAATCCGGCACCCTATACGTTGGCGTGCAGTGGCCGGTCAATTCTCAAATTGTCGCATCCATAGCTATATATCTCAAATCCGGTACACTATATCCATGCTAAAGCATGCAACCCGTTCACCAAAAGATCTCCACAGTTCACATAATCCATATAACCGGCGGACAAGTTCTAAACTAGATTACTAATACTTGAAATAGAAGACGGGGAGACGACGGAGCTTCACCACTTCCTCGGCCCTTTGCCCACCCGATCACCGGTGTTGCTGTAGGCGTACATGTAGGTGTCGGCCGCAGAAGTGAGTCGTCGGAGTCGAAATCGTCGGTGACATTGAAGGAGGAGTCGATGAAGCCCTTCATCCTCTGAACGGCGCGGTCCTGCTTCCTCTTTAGCTTAGCCACTCTCATCGCCTCCACTGCCTCACGCGCGGACTGCACCAACCTAGACGTGTGCATGAACAACCCGGCCCGGAGGCCCAGAGCCCGAAAGCACGGCATCCGGGCTGGGCCCGGGCTCCATTTTTTGGCCCGAAGCCCAGCCCGAAAGCCCGAAATGACAATAAATGTATATTTTATTCAAAATATAGGTATATTTTATTATTTTAATATCCTTATTATTGTTATTTTAATTGAAAAATGCAATTGTTCATGTGTTTCGGGCTGGACCGGCCCGGGCTTGGGATTTTTGCTCCGGGCTTTCACAAGCCTGGCCCGACAAGGCCCAGCCCGGCGAATGATCAGGTTTACTCCAACCCAAGCCAAAGCGCCTTCCCGTTTTTTCAAAGGAGCTGGTCGGTGTCTGTCTGCGCCATCGTCAGCAACCGACAGTAGACCCACGCGAGGAGGCGCTCCTCCTCATCGGCCTCTGAAGGCAGCCCTCGACGGTGGGGGGAGGACTGTGCGACTACATCCGAGGCCGCCTCCCTTTCCCTAGCCCGCTGCCTCTCGCGGCGGAGGGTGCGTGCTTCGGATTGGGCATGCGCGTCCGTGGCGCCGGCAAAGAGGGCACTCAAACCAACCGCTGCCCTTGAGAAGCAGAAATCGAAGGGGGAGGAGGTCGACGTACGGGCGGCACGGAGTGAGCTGCCCTGCTCGGAGCTACGCGCTGGGCTGGATATGAGGGTGCCGGACAGCCCGGTTGTTTGAGGCCGGTTTGAGGTGCCCGGATGGGTCTTTTTTGTTTTGACACGTCAGTGACCGGTCCGCCCGTTCAGACGTTTGAGACCGGTTTGAGACGCCGTACCGTAGGTTCTCTATTGAGATGGTGATCACTGACTTACTTGGTGAAAGATTTGCTAAATACGGTTGGTGTGATGGTACAATCTAACACTAGTTCCTATGTGTTGTTCCAAAGGGAATCTCACTACATGGACCCTTCTTCGGCCTCAAATATCTGAATCGGATGCTTTGGATATTTTTACGCCCCCACATGACCTGTACTTTGGGTCGAATGTGTATGTAGGTCCGAAATCTTTCAGTTCGATTCCAAATCGAGATACGGAGTAGGGAAGTTCGGATGTCCGTCATGTCGCACCCCGATAGCCCGGACTTACCCAACCCCCCTCTTCCTCCAAAGCCAGCGTTTTATTTTTCTCGAAACCATTGAAACTCAATGCTAAGCTTACCACACATTCATGGCACGGCGGCCGGGCCGCCCCCTGAGGAGCCTTCCCCGACTATTAAAAGTCGGCTCACGACTCTCAAACCGCACACCCCCATTTCTCCCATCCATCCGTGTTGTCGCCCGGATCCGAGCTTTTCGTTGACCCCGTCATACTCCGGCCTGCCCCCCCCCCCCCCCCCCACCACACACACACACCGAGATGTCGTGACATCCGACCTATAGCGACCCCATAGATCCCATGGAGAAGAACGATGACCACATGGGGATCGCGGGTTCCGGGGGGGGGGGGTCCCGCGAAGGAGCTTACCATAACCTTGGTGCTGCAGCTGAGGGTGGCAACGCCATTCACCTACTCTCGTGGGAGGATGGGAAAACACAATACCATGTGGCGCTCGCCGAGGAGACCAAGCAGTGCACGGTGGAGGCGTAGCTTGCCGTCGCCGCTGCCCACCAAGAACCGCGCCATCCTCAAGTCCCTCAAATCCGAGCGCGTGGTAGGCCGCAAACTGCTCATCCGCCACATTGAGTGGGAGCAAACGTTCACGGAGGACTCTGGCATGGAGGAGATGCCGCCAATGGCCACGAGGTCGGTGGCTCTAGCAAAGGGTAATCGAGCTCTCCTCTAATGAGGAGTACGGGTTACGAGTAGTTTAGTTCATTTTACAAGCATGTAGTGCTAAAAATGCATGAACTATCTCAACCGTCAAATGCCATATACTATGTCGATCCACATTGCATGGATATTTGAGGTTTAGCCTTGGATAGCCGAAGGGCGACCGGCTGTCCGCGGGCACGTTGTGACATGGTCGTGAACATTTGAGGGCATTTGTTTGAGGTATAGTATTGAGGATGCCCTAAGTACTCCTAGCACCAACCCATACCCTACACAGACGTTGGCATTTTGCTTTTACTAGCTAATTGCACGTGCATTACAATGGGGGCATATTTTTTTTTGGTTCACATCAATTTTGATTCGCATATACCTTCCATCCACTGTCCCTGCCTCCCCAATCCAATCTGATCACCTATGTCAATGGCTCGTCCGGTCACAATCCCCTTCCAGTGTCACCCGCACACACTTTGGATTCTAAGCACATAACTCTGCAATTGTGTATATGTGAAGATTCCATGTATACAGTAATGGATTAGGGGACACCTGGCCGGACATTTTATTTCCATGTACTAGGTTTTCATATTACTGAACAAAGAACATGTGATATCGAACAAATAAAATTGAAAATAAATCAATTGGATGGGTGTGAATTGATGGGAGGATATAGAAGCCATGGAAGCAAACGGACATACCAACATCATTTATATATATCTATATCTATATCTATACCTACTAATAAAATAAATAGGTATTTTTAGTCTGTTTTGCTATTTTATAGAAAACTCCTTAATGTTTCTGACATTAAACCCGTAATACATATCAAATGTTTTTTAAAATACTCATATCTTCTAAACCGTAACTCCAAATTTAACATGTTATATATGGAATTTGATTAGAAAAATATGTAGAATCTGAATATGATGTTATTTACCTGTTAACAATTTAGAAAATACTATCTAGGCTGCAATGTTAATCAACAATGCATTATTCGTCTTTTTTTCATACCAGTACTGATTCAGATTGGGGATGAACACCTCAGCAAAATCAGGATTGGACATGAAATTGAAGATAAATTTGCTAGAGACACCCAATAAATAAGGACATGCATGAAAAGAAATGAAAGAACGACCCAATAAAGATGGGATGTCCGCTATAAAAGAAATAAAAGAGAAAATGCAGAGGAGATCTGATAAAAATGAGATGTTGCGCTATTCTCCTGTATATAAGAAGAAAAAGGAGAGGACATGCATGAAAAAAAGTAAAAAGGAGGCATGCATGACAAAAAATAAAATAAAAGACAACTTTGATAAGATATAAATAGTGATGAACAGGGACTAATACCTATGACATGTATGGCAAGAAATAGTGATGAAATAAGGGCGCAAGTACCCGCGTCCACAGAGACCATACACAAATGTTTTTTTCCAGACAAAAAAAACTCTTTTTATGATAAAAAAATCATGTATCTTTTTAAGAACCTTTTTAACAACTCTTCATGTATTTAAGAAATATGCATGTGAAAAAAAATAGTCAAGAGATACCATAAGTTGGTGATTCTTAAACTGAAAACTGCCATTGATGCACACATGTCTCCGTAGTGTGTTAATGTGTCATCGTTTATTTTTGTCGTTTTTCTTTACTCGCCCGTAACAACACCCCATTCTGAACATGACATGAATAAATTCATGATCACTTGCCCGTTTCTTTGTACGGATTAAATCTACATGCAAGCCGTGTTGAAATAGAATACCCGTAGAATCTTAAACTGCGCTTTTATAGGTTAAGATCATCTTTGTTTGGGCCGTAGCTACAAATTCTCAGATTATAGACCATTTTTTGTAAATTAAAAGCGTGTGGTATTTTTTTCTCCCGTTGCAACACACGGGCCTTTTTGCTAGTAATAGTAAAAAAGACGTAACGAACGTTTATAGAACAACTAGATTTGATACCCACATTCATGAAACGGAGGAATAGGACACGTTATATTGCCTCAAATGGAGAGAGACGTGACACTACCGTGAAGAGTGGTCGCAATAAGACGCAAACAAGAACAAACGATGGACCAATTCCAATTGGACCACCAAGTGGTCAGCATGTTCGAAAAATTCGCTCTAGCCTTTCAAAATAAGTAAGTGTTCCCCTACAATTGGTACGAGCAAGCAAACAAGAGAATGATTCACCACCCATCGCCACTCCCTGCTCCACATATAGCAAGCAAGATGCAAATGAATTCCCATCTTTTCTCGGACAAGTCGTCGAAAAACTCAGTTCCGTGTAGCCTTCTGACTCCTGAGTCGAACATCACAGGGGTCATATTTTGATCTTGGCAACAACGAGGGACAGAAAGGCATCAGATGCAGATGCATGCAACTATTTGGTCCCTGCATGTACTAGTAGTAGTACTTCCTCCGTTCCTAAATATAAGTCTATTTTAGAGATTTCAATGCGGACTACATACAGATGTATATAGATGTACTTTAGAGTGTAGATTCATTTATTTTGTTTTGTATGTAGTCCGTAGTGGAATCTCTGCAAAGACTTATATTTAGGAAGGGAGGGAGTACAATTTTTGTGTGGATGAATGGATTTCAGATCGCGGTCAGGGACAGCGACCTCCATTTCCCACGCATCTATTTCGCATGCATGCCACCGAGATGCGAGCGAGGCGATTGGGTTTTGGTCCCAACGATGATAAGTACTCGTAGATAGTTACGTGCTATCGCTTTTGCGTGGTCAGGTTTTAGGAACCCGACCGGATCTAACTGCCTCATCTCATCTGACCCCAGTCAGCTAATTGATTGATCAGGGCTTTTTTTTTGATTGATCAGCTGCAATCGACTTTTACTGCATTATTATCATCTGAACAAGATCTTTCAGTGCTCCGTTCACAAATGGATGTTAGCGGTGTTATTTGAATTTAGCTGACTGGGCCTTACTAGAAAAAGAGAAAGTGACTTTTTGATCTTGATATCTTTTCTTCTCTCTAGTGCTGCACAACAGTTTTGGGATACCAAACATCCTCAAATAGCAGTCTTGATGTGGCCGTTTTGTGCTACGATATGACCTTTATATACGCCAGATTCAGGTTGGATCTGATTGCAAAGTGGTGGTGGAGGAGACTAAGACGGGAAGTTCGGCGATATATGATGCCGTCCTTCAGGAGATCAAACAACACTTACCTTCTTTTATTTCATGTAATATACTAGTTCGTGAGGCTATGATCTCAAATTTTGGAGCTCACAATTTGGCCGAACATGCATTAGCATTGGGGGCTGGCCACCATGTCTGGTTAGGCCAGTCCGATGGTCTTTCATTCGTCCCTATAAACATGAGAGAATTTCTTATTTAACACTGTCTTAAATTTTTTTGCCCTATTTAACACTGGAAAAAATTTTCTTCCCTATATAACAATGCGTCTAAATTTTATGCCCTTTACGACACTTTTGTCCATTTTGAGCCTTAACTGTGTTAAATGACACCTGAAAAGACGTTTTTGCTCCTCATCTGATATGTGATCAAAATTTTGATAAATGCTAATATTGTATGTATGTATGTATCCAACCGGCTCGGTTTGGTAGCTGTGTCAGTCAACTTTCAAGAAAAATCAATCAACCGCTTATGCTAGCTCTGGTGTACGTGCGTGTACAAGTGCTCTGAGTTGCATGGTGTAACTTTGCTTGTATTAATCACATCTGTCAAGTTACATATACATACCGATACAACGAGTGGGGCAGCTCGCTGCCTAATTGAACATATAAACCCTCAAGAAGTGCTAGGCAGGGGGAAGCCTTCCACGTCGCCCCCTATAGCGGTATGAATAGTGTTGTGCCACCGCCTGTAGATGTCATGCCCCGCCGAGGGCATTATCGTACTTTCACGTGCAGGTGTATAAAAGCCAGCCGCTCCACCGCCTGTACAAACCTAGCCCCCAAAACTTCCTCCCCCGCACCCGCAGCCGCCTCCCCGAGCTCCCTCCTATCTCTCCTCCCTCCCTCCTCGTCCCTCCTCCCTCCCTCCTCGTCCATGAGCGCTCGCCTCTGGACACCTCCGCCGCGAGCCCTCCTCTATCTCCTCTCCATCTCCCTCTCCTCCCTCCACTCTTCTCTTCCCCGCCTCCTCCTCCTGTCGCCGCCTCCCATCCGCTCGACGACGCGCCGCAGGACCCGCACGGCCCAAGCTTCGACGACGACGCGCGATGATAGAGGAGGAGCGATGGAGAGGTATGGTGGGGGATCTGCTCATGAGCTCGAGGTGCTCAAGTTGGGGTAGCAGAGGACGGCTCGCCGGCAAGCTCAGGTTGGAAGTGGTGAGATCCATCTCCTCTCTTCCTCGCCAAACCCTCACCCTTGTCTCTGTCTCCCAGCCCTCTCCGCCTCATCTTCAGCGCCTTGGGCTCTTCCGTTGATCTGTTGGGTTTGGTGTACATCTCTAGCCCTTGCCTCTCATGCCTTGTATTGCTTCTATTTACCTTCATGTTCACGTTCTGGTTAGGGGAAAAGTGCAAACGCTGGAGCACATGGATGTGCAGCAGGACTAAGTTCTGATTGGACCAAGTCGAAGGAAACATACGACCGGAAATTTCTCTCAGGTCAAATTATCTACAAGATTAGTTCTTTTGGATGGGGAGAAATCACCATGTCCTGGTTAATATAACTGAGATAGCTTGTGTTTTACTGCTGGACCCTGTTTATGTTTGTTCTAGCTTGCTATTGATTGGATCCATGTGCTGAAAGTAGTTGTAGTTTACATATGAAGATGCAACCTTTCTTTTCATGTACGATAAAGAACACTAGCTAGAACTGGCATGTCTCTTTCATGAGATGTTTATATGTTATGTTCCTTTCCACTAACATGAAATTAGCCGTCTTGTCCTTCTAATTATTTTGTAATAGGAATTTCAGCTAGGGCATAAAAGTCCAGAGATATTGGTTGAAACCCTTTTGATTGTTGCTTTTATTTGACTTCTACAAGTGCTGGTGTTTGCTGTGGGTTGGTAATGCCTGCCTCCTCTCGCGCCTTTTCTCCCCCGATGAAGCCGCCGCCTCTCCATCGGCATGACTATGAGAAGAGGCTGCCTCTCCATCGGCATGACTACGAGAAGAGGCTGGAATCATCCCAGCTGTGGCGCGTTTTCCATTGCGGTGTGTGGCTAGCGCATCTGTTTAGGAGGGTCTGCAAGTCGATATAGCCGGCGACGGAGGAAATGGAGTACCTGATGCAGCAAATTTGTAGGTAATCCCATCGACGTTGTTGAATTAGTGGTTATTCTAGCCGCAACTCATTTCTCTGTCTCTTGATTTGGATGGAAATTGTGGTGTACTGCGTCGGGCGTGTGGAATTTGCAAATGCAGGACCACGCTGCTGGATGTGGACGGCCAGATCTGCACGGCTGAGGGGGCTCCTTCCCGAGGAACAGAGACCCAAGAACACCGGGATTGACGCGAAGGTAGCCATCTTGCTCTCTGTTCTGCAGTGTGAGGAATACCGTGAAAATGTGTGTTCATGTACTTTCTGCAATGCATTTGTTCAGGAGTAAAAGTCGGATTAGTTATTTTTAGATTGCAGGCAGTGTGGAAGAACAGAAAACCTAAACTATAGCATGTGGATACCTGGGGTAATTGTGAATCTAAAACAGGGATTGATTCTTGGTTGTGGAATGATGATAAACAGTAAACTTAAGTACAACTGGACGTTTGTGTCATGTGGCTCCAGAGTTGGCTTCTTTTTTTGATATTATACGTTTGTGTCATGTGGCTCCAGATTTTTTGTACATCAGAAGCATTTTTCTGCTATGTAAATAACATTTTGTGTCCACCATCTTACTTTAGATGATGGTCTGCTACCTATATTACCGGCTTGTATGCTTTAAGAAGGAAATTTTAATATGTTGGTCTTTCATATCTCTGGCCATGTGTGATGAAAAAATGTTAATTGCTAATGCCTTATTTCAGAAAACTAAATCTGCACCATGCCGATATGCTTCATGACGAGTGTGTATTTGGCATCCCTCACCTTCTCATGTTAGTGTTTCACCCCTTTTGATAATTTTTTATTTGACTTGCTCAAGCCAGATTGTAGGTCTGCATATTCCTACATATGTGTTCCAGTCCATGTTAGTGTTTAACCCCTTTTGATAGTTTAAAAGTTCCAACCAATGTTTACCTGAAGTCGACATTCGACAAACTGGAGGTCGCTTCAGCTTGTGCCTAGCTCTGGGTTTGCTTTTTTAATTCATTTAATACTGCTTGCATACTATTACTAACTGTAACTCTTATCCTATCCTCACTGAAACTCGTTATCCAACTTGCCCCAATGATGTTCTATTTCGCAAAAGCTTGCTCCTTAACATATATGGTGGTTCTTTTCATGTATTACTTGCTTTTCTGGTTTGAGCCGAGAAGCCTCTAGGCATGTGTACTTTGAGAATCATTCTGAAACTGTGGTTCAGAGCAGAGCATTTAAAAAAGATGGTTTTGTTTCTAATCTTGATCTAATGCCTCTAGGCATGATTTTGATATTTTTACAAGATATTACATCGGTTTTCTGGTTTGGGCATACTTATAATTTTTTTCTTCTAACTGCATCTTAGCCTGCACTTTTGTATAATCTTCTAGATTAGAAGATGCATATGGATGTGAGGAACAGAGTTCAGCAACAGAGTTCTTTACTCCTAAAATATAGACGCACCAATGAAATTCAGGCATCCCTTGATAAGTCTCAGTTTTTTTGCTTTCGTTTATATGATTAAAAATTGGCATCAAACAAACACGTAGTTGGATCAACTTTCTTCAGGCACCAAAGATTAAGGAAGGTTATAGCTCTGTCTTTGTTTTTGGAAGTTAAGAGGGCCTGTCTGGTTAATTAGACGTTCCTGTGATCATGGAATTACTAACGAAGCTTGAGTTCTTTATTTTACTTAAAATATGATGAACTCTTTACTTAAACAGTTTCCTTCAGGATCAGTAGCTTCTTTATGAACCCATGTTTTCTTCAAGTTTGTATTTAGGCTGCTCTTTTTTTCCTTTTCAGATGTATGCCATGTATGTGTAGCAATGGTTCTAACATATCCCCATTCCGTCTCTTCCTATCAATTTTCTTTGATTTAGTTATTTGACTAAATGGTAATATGTGCCCTAGGGTTAATTAGTACCTAAAATGCTTCCTTTAGTTTGTGAAAAAGGTCTAGAGTGATCTTTGCAGCTGCTGTTATGTTTCATTGATTAAGTACTATAATTAGATAGTTCCAGTGGATTTTACTAAATAGTTTTGTAGCTTTAATAAGTGAAAAGGCCACAATTCATTTCTACAACATTGTGTATATGTTTGCAGCTGGAGCATACTTGGCAAATGGGCCTTGCCGTGAGTGATGGTGCAACGGTGACCTCGACGAGCAAGGTAGTGGACAGATATGAGTCAGGCACCAAAGATGACTGGAAGCAGTCAAAAAAGTTTACTGCGATTTTGTTTGCTTATTCTACTGATTTTTTTGAGCAATGCCGACATACATGGTTTACGATGTTACTGGTGGTCTGAAGCTTTTATAGAAGCATTTGCGCATTCTCGAGCTTAGGAGTTACGAATTCAAATAGCACTAATAAAATTTTCTGATCTGCTGCTGAAGAATGGTCCTTAATTTCATTGGCTATCTTGATTTCTTTTCGACGGTAGGTCAGGAGCTTGCATCGACTTTTATGTGTATGTGCTATTGTCTTTGGAGATCCGATTTCAGTAAATACATTGAGTTTGGAGCTCAGAATCTTCTGAATGTTCACATCGTTTGTATCATTCTTTTTAGCTGAGCCATGGTTGCGGATGATGGCAGGAGCGAGCAGTGGCAAGTGTTTTCTCACTTCCAATCTGTTCAATGTCCAGTTCATAGGAACATCCTGGACCACCTTCTGAAAAACGACAAACTTCACTACCCCAGTAAAGCATGGGTAGGTTCCTGACCTTTAAAACACATGATGAAACAAAGTATCATTGATATGTATTCTTGTTTCGTTATTAAGGTAACCAACATACACATAAAATTCTAGACAAAGAAAGACAAGAAAGGCATTTTTAGTCCATCACAGATGAATGGCGGCATCACACAACTCCAATTTTTTATCAGTAATACAAAGCTGCCGTACCGCCCACCATCTGAAAATGATGTGCTATGTACATATAAGTATATAACTACCTGTTTACGTCCAGTTTGGACTGTAATATATTTGTGTAGAGCAATCTGATTTCCAGTCTATTACCTTACTGTCCTGTAGCATTGCCATGTTGGACTCCAGAGATACAAAATATGCTACATGCTTCTTTGAGAATTCTGTGTCATGTCATTCAAAACTACAAAGTCTTCCACCATTTATCGTTAACTTCAGTCCATCTTTTTGTTCCACCAGTGTTTCTTCCAATATTGGATAGTTTTATGACATCTGACATGTATTCTTTCTATTATACTGTGACACATGTGTCATAGAAATGGTATCATCCATCGGGACCTTAAACGAGAGAACTTCTTACATGCAAATAAGAAGAAGAGTTCTCCTTTACACGCAATTGATTTTAGACTATCTGTGTGATTCAGGACTGGTATTCTCAGGAACATACCTTTGCACCTTATAATCCATATCTGCTAAAATAAGCGATGTAGACCTTTCCATTTCTTTCTCTGATTTGTGTAGTAATTTCAAGCCTCTGAAAGCAAATGTGGAAACTCTTATTAATTTATATTATATATACATTTCCTATTGTATTTTGCTTGATTTTCCATCCCTGCATAATGGAGCTAACTTCATTGATACAGTTTATTCAGATTATATGTAAGAATTTTTTGCCATGAAAAACTGCTTGCACGATGAAATCATGTTCGATACTGATGGGGCATGCAGCAATGACTCTACATAATACCACCGCCTCCATGTCCTGGTCTTTCCAGCTGGCAGCTATACAATGCATCTTTGCCATTATAGCTTGCTTTATAAAGCCAATGCATGATATTGTTAAGTGATCCCATTACTTTCTTTTAGTCTATCATGGTACCATGTAATGGGATATAAGTATCTATTAAGTTGGTTGTAAATCAATCACATATGCACAGTTTAAATACTCGCTCGCTCTCGCTTTTTGCGCCATGGGCGCAACAGGTTATATTATGCCTCTCTATGTTATGTTCTGCTTGCTATCTGGTTTATGGATTCTTTATAAGTGCGCCTTTGTATTGGTAACCTTGTGCTTTGGTTATCAGATTGCTGTTGTTTGTGATCTGGTAATAGTTTTCCTTGGTGCTACTTAAATAGCCCCTGCTATTTTCTGTTGGTTCCATACATGTTAATAGGGGTAACATATACAAAGGCTGCATAGGTAATGGTCACAATAGATTTTAATTGCATGATCTTACTTAGATGCAGACCTGGCAATAGATAGCTTTGGGCATGAACTTGGAATTGTTGCTATTTTGATAGTATGCTACATGGACTGCAGTTCTGATCTCTATGCTTTCCCGTTGTAGAAGCTTCATTCAGTATGGCAATGTCAAATCAGAAATTACGTGCATTTGAATGATGATAGCTTAGCACTCGATGATAAATGTGATGTTGTTTTCTGTTAATGTGAAACTCATTCTACCAGTTGTTAGTTTGAATCAGTACCCAATCCATCCTCCCCACTACACTCCTCTTAGTTGTTCATGTAGTTCTTCCTTCTCGGTATCAACCAGGTAACAATTAGGTTGGTTACAGAATACACTTCAAGATTGCGGCAGGCACAAAATGCTTGGCAGACTAAAATAACTATGCCTCATTTCTACTATCAAGATCTAAGTGTATATTTAGATGCTTTTGTCCAATGAAAGATCCATGGGGTTGTAGTTTTGTTTTCCTGTAAATTTTTGTGCAGATTTTTTATTGGTGCAAATATTTAATTTGAATTATAGTTTATTATCTCTGGATGTCGCTAATTTCATACGAGCTGGAGGCGACCATCATCATGTTCTTTCTGTTTTGTATAGACAAGTTCTATTCCAAAATTAACAATGCTTTCACTCTGTTGTCAGATTGACAATTTTCGCTGACCCTTGTTGCATCTCCTCTGTCATGCCTTTTTCTCAGCATAGGAGCAGCAGGTAAGGAGCACAACACTTCGTGCATCATGCTGCATGGTCCAGCAGCCAGAACAGGCAACAATGTGGTCCATTACCTCTTATTATGCTGAAATTTGCTTCACTCGGTCATCTCTGCTTTTGACATCCACTAGATAAACATGTGACAACTAAATTTATGCTTGAGCAGATGCTTTCCACAGCCACTAGAGAAACATGTGAAAACGAATTTACGCTTGATTGTCTGCGCACTTTTATTCCTTACATTTAGCTCTTGTCTTTGATTAGTTCTTTTGCAATGAGGGTTTCTGTGTTCAACATAATATCCCATTTTCAGGTTTCCACTAAAACTTACTCCAATAGAAGAAAGTGCATAAAGAATGAACCAGGAAAAGCTACATATGGATATGTCCAGGTTACAATTTTTTCTACCTCAGGCCCATATTTCTACTTATGGTTTAGTGAAGACTATGATTTCTTGCTTGGGATGATGCCACACACAAGACATGCATTAAGTTTCAAATGCATTTTCATTACAGTAGCTTTTTGCTCAAGTTATAAAGTAACCTTCTAGAACAGATCATTTTAGATGAATATATGACGACAGGTCTGCGATTCCATGTAGTTTAAAACAGCATCCTAGCACAGATCATTTTAGATGGATATATGACGGCATGAAATTGACTTTGTCCCATGCATTGATATGTTTCTCCAAATTTGAGGAATCGATTGTGTTTTGACTTATCTACTTGTTGGCCATGAAGGATGCGTACTGAGAAAAAAAATCCTCATATCATATTTTTGAGAGGGAAGATGGTTTAGGGAGTACTACCACCATTCCAAAATATAAGACGTTTTCCTAGGCTTGGCTAAAATGGCCTACCAAAACGTCTTATATTTGGGAATGGAGGTACTATTATATCTCTAAAGACATGCCTTGCTGTAGATCACAAGAGCCATCTTTTTTTGTGGGTACAAGAGCCATACTTCTATTTACGATTATCTCCCAGCAATGAAAGTCGTTGACAAACTTGAATAAGCTAGCGGAAAGGTCAACTGCTCTCTTCCTTTTTGTTGGAGTGTTAACTTTTTGTTTTCAATATCCTAACTATTTTCTATGTCTGTACGGGTTCTTGCTATGTCAGATAGATATAGAAATCAATCTTGGTTACCGCAAGCCACGTGGGGGTTACAGCTACCGCTTGAGCACAGGGCATGGAGAAATGTCGGTGTTCCTGGAATCATTTGTTGCACATGTTCTTTGTCTTCCTTCTGGGATGCTACTAAGAGATTCTTTTCTTAGGTATCGAGTAGGATTTTAGATGCACAACTTGTTGAAAAAATATGTGCCAAAGTTGATGATAAGATGCTAATTGACCTTGATCTTTTGTTCTCAAATCATTTGATGTTACTGTCTCATATTCTTTCATCAATTTTTGGCTTAATTCTTTCCTTCCTGCCAACGGCAGGTACAAGACTCAAGCAATGGTTAACGGGCAAGCACTACATACACCATACATCTATGCTAATATAGCTTGTCTTTATAAAGCCAATGTATGCTATTACCAAGTGATCTGAATATTTTCTTCCGCTTTTGGTGCGTCACATTTAGAGTCTTTCTTTCCCATTTTACCGTGTTTCCATGGTAAGATGTTTGGTTGGATTTGAAGGTTCGTAGCCTTGGCTCCAAAGTTTCAAGCTCTTATAGAAATTATAACTGAGGGCCTTTTAAAATGAGTCTTGCATAATAGTGTTGTTCAGTGGGATGCAGAATTTTTGTTTGTCTGATCGGCTATCCTTGGTGCTGATTTACGTACTGATTTCATCATCATATGACTACAATAAAGAAGCTGTGTGTATAAATATTACTAACTGCTGATAATTTGCATCAGTGATTTCAATTCTGTTGGCCCTCCTTAAGATTGCTTGGGAATGTGAGGCTTAAAAGTTTCAACCCTGTGCAATGTGCTTTTCGGGTGTGGATTTGAGTCTGACTAATTAACGGTTCTGTTAATACTGATATGTCCTTGAACATTATATGGGTATTGCATCGCTTGTACTTATAGTAAGTGAATTTTTTTCATATGTTTCAATATATGCCCGAATAATATTAATGTACACTCTTTCAATACATGGTTTACTCTTGACCTTTGTGTCATTGACGCAACTGGTCATCTAGTCTAAATAGAAAGGTTGTCGAGTAGGCGGAGACATGCGGAGCGCGGCGCCGTTGCACTTGCACCCTGCATGCGCGCGTGTTGACCGAGTCCACGAGCTGGTCCTTGTGTATGGAGTGGAATCCAGTTGAGTCCATTTTGGTCAGGCGTGTCTTGCTGTCTGGCAAGGACGTGCGCGACGCCTTGCCCAGGTTGCCTCTTGCCAGCGGAGGAGCTCGACCACAGGGACGGGGCGTGTACTGTAGTCGACAGCTCATCGACGTATTCCAGATGACCGGTTCATATTATACGAGGGGCAAAAGTGTCTTTTTACATGCAATTTAACAACGTTAGATGAAAAAATAGGCAAAAGTGTCATAAAAGGCATAAAATTTAGATTCCATGTTAAATAGGGAAGAAAAAGTTTTCTAGTGTCAAATAGGGAAACACATTTTAAAGTAGTGTTAAATAAGGAATTTTCTCTATAAACATTGTGACGGATGAATAAAGTTTCGCGAGATTGTCTAAAAAAAACTTGTACTGCTAGGAGGAAAAAAAAAGTATCGCACGGATGCCATGGAAGTTACAAAACATTGATATCATTTGAGAAATATTTTGCACAAAGACTAGCATCTTTTTATAGTTGGGTAGAGTTATACTACAATACATGTTTTCCTCTTAATTAATGAATGAGGCAAATCTTTTGTATTCGATTAAAAAAACTGATAGCAACATTTCTCTTCTTGCATATGACAAGAACAGAAAGGGTATCTAATATTATTCACTCTCTTTTACCATATTATTCTATGACTTAATGCAGAGTTAATTACATATGGTATTCCTCCCTTTGTTCACAAATATAAGATGTTTTTGATATTTCTATATGGACTATATACAGACTGAAATAAGTGAACAAGCACACTAAAACATGTCTATATACATCCGATTTCACAAAAAAAGTTAGAGCATCTTGTATTTGTGAATGGAGAAAGTATTATATATGATAAAAGGCATGCATCTCGAGCACATACAACTTATGTCACACTTGCAAGCGTGTTGCTAAGCTCGTTAAGTATTTTGTGGAGGCTTGGGACCCTCTCGTAGGAGAACGGCACATGACTTTACATCGAACCTATTCCCATAGGTGTCATCTGATCAAACAACAAAACATTTATTATTCCGATGCTCCTTCTAAAAAAAGAACTCACGACCTAGGTTGTGCCACCATTTTAATTATTCTGATGCTTGGCATCAAATTTACAGAAATATTGCATCGAATGTTCGGTCCTTTCTGATGGTTGTCATCATATACACAGTGCAACTCCATGTCAAACATCTAGTTCCTGGTTTTAGAGATCGTGTGCTTGAGCATTTTCGTTTGTGGAGGAGGAATCAAAGAAGCGTGAGAGAAAGGAGGATGAGGAGGCTGATGGGGAAAGGGGAGCTACCAGGAGGTTAATTGGCGTTGGATGGATGATGGGCTCCATGAGGGCTTAGAGGAAGGTTTGATGGGGGGCGTCGATGCGACGATGCCCCGACAAGACATCGCCGGTGGTGGTAGTGGTGATTACCTGGTATAGGTGAGCAAGAGGAGGAAGTAGAAGGGTCATGGAGCTAGAAGGGTGAAGGCGGCCAAGCGACGACATGGTAATGGACGGAGGTCGGATAGTGGTGGTGGATGTATAACATATGCTTTCAGTTTCAATATAAACAAGATTTTTCTTTTTTGCTTATTCAATTTAGCGAAGTTGATATTTGGTGTGGAATAGGTTAGGTAACAATTTCCCTAGCTTAAACACGTATGCCCAATGGGGGAAAAGGGTTTGCTCCAAGTACCCCCCACAAAAATATCTAAGTACAAAATTTAAGGAGTAACTCCTAGGAAAAAAAAGAAAGTGATATGTTCCAAATAAACTTCAACGTATCCCATCACATTAACCATCCTAGTAAACTTTGCTAACCTCCATAGCAAGAATAATTTCTTATTGAAAGGTACCCCTTCAAGTACCTAGAGAGGTGCAAGGACTACCCATACCGATGACTTTGATCAAGTGCCTTGCTTTGTTTCACCCTAAAATAAAAGAAAAATGACATGTTTATACCCAGAACACTATTTCTATCTTATAAGCCTCCTAATGGGTAAGCATCTTTTATGAGTGTTTTTATATTAAAAATGACACTCAAAGGGCATCTTATAAGGAAAACAAATACAATGGAAAGGCAACTAGAGACAGGAATTGAAAATCAAACTAGTCTTCTTCTTCCTCCAACTGTACGTCGAAGATTGAAAAATACACTGAACCAATAGTAAAGGAAAGAGACACCTACAAATGCCCTCGCTATATCAGGCTTTAAAGACCGCAATACCCGCTCATCGCTTAAAGACGAGATCTAGAAGTCACTAAAGAAACATCGGTTGAAGCATTACCCCACGCAGTACAGGCTTGCAATCCATCACCACCAGTCTAGAGAGTTGAAGAAACCGAACCATGCCACAGAACAACACAGAAGAAGATATCAACGCCATCGCACCAATAGCCAGCCAGTTATTCTCCTTGAAAGACATACCAACCGCCAATATCCGAAGAAAGCCGACAAATCTCACGACACAAACTATAATAGAGCCCTCGTCGGTGCTTGACGGTGTCATGGACTTAGGGGTACTAACCTATACGGCCCACAGTCCACGGGACGAACTTACGACTCGCCGATCTTCACAAGGAAGGACTCCGGGAGCTGTGCCCCTTGGCGTAATCAAATAGAAACCTCCGAAGACTTGGCGGATAGCTCACCAGCCAGCATGACTGGTACTACCGCTGAGTGCAGTGTGTTGACCCCCTGTCAACGCACTGAGGCGGAACTACCGCTGTGGGGCACGGTACTACCGCTTAGGCAGTACTACCGCGGGTCCCAGCGGTACTACCGCTTCGAGGACTCGCGTGGGGGTTAAGTGCTGGGCACGGGGAGTTCCAACTCCCCCATACCCATTCACTTCTCCTCCCTCCGAACTCTCTCTCTCATGCACTGTTCAAGATATCTTCCGATATTCCGATAAATCGGCCGATTTATCGCTTACCGGTGTCTCACCGATATGATAAATCGGCCGATAAATCAGCCGATATGACGATAAATCGGCCGATATGCCAATAAACTAGCCGATTTACCCCTTATCATGGGTTGACCGATAAGCTTCCAATAAGCGATATCCCCAACATTGCTCTCAGGCGACCCGAAACTGCTCCGGAGGCTGGCTCTGGCTCTCCGAATCCGTGCTGTCTTCTTCGTTTCCGACCGGTGGGATCGATCCCCACCTTCTCCTCTTGCCATGGATACCGGTATTGCCCTCGTTTTCCTCTCCTATGGTTCTATTTTTTGAATCTTGGTTTTAGGGCAATGCATGTGTATTCGTAGATTTTTGGCTAAATCTAGGCATGAGTAGGATGCGGGATGACTGCTAGATAGGACTATATTAGTCCTTGCCTAGATTTTGCACTTCTACGTCACCAGTAGTACCGGATCCACTCCGCGGAAGTATTTTCGTCAGGTGGGCGGTACTACCGCTTGGACACGGCCGGTACTACCGCTTGCAGCGGTACTACCGCTCGTGTCCAGTAGTACTACCGCTTAACCTGCGGTTGTACTACCGCGGCTGGGCACGATACTACCACTGTGATTTAGATTTTCATGATTTTCGCAATCACTTATATTCTCATTTTATATCATTTGGCTTATGCAATGACCTTATACCTGCTTTTCCCTCGATCTATGTTTGTGGTTTCCAGGTGATGGTAGCTCCGTTCATCATGCTCGACGCAAGAACCCAGATCGTCCGGGTGGTTCCAAGCGCTACCGTACTGCTGATGACACCCCTGCCGGTTCCAGTCGTCCACCCAGGCAGAATGTGAAGACGACAGCCAGCAAGCAGAAGGAGAAGGAGAAGTACACCCCTCCTGATGAGATGTCTGGAAAGGAGTTTCAGGAGTTCCGCATTCCCAATCCGTATTGCCGTCCTCAGGATGCGGCTTTGGTTGGTCGTCCCTTCTGGACCAAGGAGCAATCATTGATCTATCTGGACATTCTGAAGGCCAAGAAGAATGTGTTTGTCAACGTCAAGTCGATTGATGTCACTCGCATGGAGAAGGATCCGGCGTACTTTGGAGAGGCCCTAGCTCTTTGTCAATAGTGGGGGCTCATTCCCTTCATCACATACAACAAGGACTATGATCCAGAGATTGTGGCTCAATTTTATGCCACGGTTCACTTTCATGCCAATGAGGAGAGATCTATGTCATGGATGACCGGTGGGAGAATATTCAGGATTGATTGGAAGGACTTCATGAATTGCTTGGGTGTTGCTGATGAGGGGGAAAACAACCCAGTTGGTCTCCGGCCTCACAAGGAAGCACCTCCCACTCACAAGTCCAAGCTTATCCGGTACTCCAGGACCGTGAAGACACTCAAGAGGGCCACTCGCACGAAGCTCATTCCCTTTCTGGACATCATGCACCGTATCTTCCGCAACACTCTCTTCCCTCGCATTGGGAACTTGGATATGGTGCACTCTTACCTGGTGGATCTTCTGTTGATGTGCATCAAGGAGCAGAGCAAGTCTTCTACGTTGGATATCTCTCACATCATGTGGCGTGTGCTTCGCTATGCTGTATTGGATCGCAAGGTGCCCATATATGTCCCTATTTGTTCAAGCTTATTGGGGAGAAGTGGGCTGCTGACTGCCCTGCCCAGAAGAGGCTCTTCCTACTGAGCACATGGTTTCTCATCCAGTTCTGAATCTACGCCAGAAGGATAACTGGGGGACTGCGCCTGCTGGCATCGGCGAGGAGATTGCTCCCACTGACTCATATGATGAGGAGGAGCCTGATTACGAGTTTGTTCCCTCTCCAGAGAAGGTGCCATCTTGGGTATCTAAGCTCAAGTCAAAGATGAAGAAGCTCTTCTGCATTGAAGCTCAGGTAATACAGGGCTCATGTGGCTGAGAAGGCCGCTCGCACTCACCATAAGAACATGATGAGGGATCTTGGTCAGGAGATCACTAGTGGCTCTGAGGAGCGGGTCATAGATGAGGAAAACTGGATCTCACTGCATTGCAAGTGGTCAGATTCTGAGACGGAGCATCAACATGGAGCTGCTGAGTCTGAGGGGCACGAGGAGTCTGAGGGGCATGAGGACTCAGATGAGCACGAGGAGTATTGATGATCTGGAGCACTACTATCACCTTGGTCGTGTCTAGCACTCTTTTCCCTTTTGGTGTCTCGATGCCAAAGGGGGAGAGAGTTTAGGGATTTGCTGAGTCACGAGTGTGTCTTCTTTATTGTTGTTTTTGTTCTCTTGTGAACTCTTTATCGTTGTTTGGTTTGCTTTTCGTTCGTGTGTGGAACCTATCATATGGTGTGAGACATATGCTACCTTATCTTTATCCTTATGTCAATTACCGTATTAGCTTGTGAAATATTACTTGTCGTATGCTCTATATTTATGCTCACATGCTACTATCTTGCATTCATGCTTTACCTTCTTATATTATTGTTGCAAGTATTGCCAGTCCATAAAATATAGGGGGAGCCCATCTATATTTTGTAGATGTTGTGTTTGCATGTTATCTTATCACACGTTTTTGCAAATCCGTATTGTCATCAATCCACCAAAAAGGGGGAGATTGTTAGGGCATATTTCTCCCTTAGTGGTTTTGGTGATTGATGACAATGCATTTGCGGATTAATCATGTGCATTGAGCATTTCAGATATTCTATCTTATGTCACAAGACGATTTGAACCCCTCTCACTACAAAAAAAGACACATCCGTGACATTTTGGCCCGAACGATTTTTTTTCCTGTCATGCTTATGACACTTCTATGACGATAATTGTGACAAAACCCGGTATCATCATAGATGTGGTGGGCTCCTACTTCTATGACAAAAAATCATGACAAAAAATGGGCTTTTCATCCTGGGCGGGCTGGGGACGCACCTGCATGACATTCTTTGGGCTGTCCATGACGGAAAAAATCATGGTAGAAGCGAGGGCGAGGAAAATTTCGGGGAGTTCCCGGTTACGGTGGGTGGTCGGGGCCGAGCGATGCACGGAGGGATTGTGCGTTTCTCTCGTACACGTACGCGCGTGTGTGCGAGGCGTTGGGCTCTAACTAAACCTGAGCGAGGCGTTCGCTTACTGAACCCGAGCGATTGATCCTCGGCTGTTAACTGAACCCGAGCGATTCCTTCGCTACTGCTGCTAACTGAAGCCGATCGAACCTGCTCCTGCTGCCTCTTGATGAACAGTGACCGTTGTTGGGGGTTGGATGAACAGTTCCCGGTGGGGGTTGGATGAACAGGACCCCGTGGTACTAGAGGCCGTTGCCGCTGGATGAACAGGACCCCGATCGAGAGGAGGCCGCCACACACCACCCGATCGAGCCGGTTGGGGGTGGATGAACAGGACCCCGTGGAGGGCTGGTTGAACAATAGCCGGTGGAGGGTGGATGAATAGGACCCCGTGGAGGGCTGGTTGAACAGTAGCCGGTGGAGGGTGGATGAACAGGACCCCGTGGAGGGCTGGTTGAACAGTAGCCGGTGGAGGCTAGATGAACAGGACCCCCGTGGATGAACAGTAGCTGGTGGAGGCAGGAGGAAAGTCGATGGTGGATGAACAGTAGCCGTGGAGGCTGGAGGAAGTCGACGGTGGATGAACAGTAGCCGTGGAGGCTGGAGCGAGGCAGTAGACGGTGGATGAACAGTAGCCCGTGGAGTCCCGTTTTGCGGTACGCCACACCCCTCTCGATGAACAGGACCCCCATTTCGACCGTAGGAGCTCCAACACAAGTTCGTTTCCTCCGTTTTGCGGTACGCCACATCCCTCTCGATCAACAGCACCCTGTTTCGACCGCAGGCACTTGAATAGAAGGCCGTTTGCTCCGTTCTGCGGTACGCCAGACCTCGTTTCGGCTGTTCCGTCCAAGCTGGTTGGCTCCCGATGAACACGACGCATTCCGTTGCCTCCCGATGAACACGACGCAGTTTTTCTGTTCCGACAAAGCCGGTTGGTTTCCGATGAACAGGATGCCGTTGCTGCTATCCATTGCCTCTCCATGTACACGAGCCCTGGCCATACGTATGCGCGAGTATGCATTCGAGACCCTGCCCGTATGTACGTACGCTGTACGTATGTGTACACGGTTTAGAAGGGACTGCCTGAACTGCTACGTCGGGGGCTCTACTACTACACGTGCCGCTGCTTGCTCGGCCACGGTTCATCGTTGCAGAGAGACCGATCGACCAGTATGTACATACACGTTCGCGACCAGACAGACAACGCTATGTACGCTTCGACCGGGTAGGTCCCAGCCATCAGGAAGGATAAGGAGGCACTCCCTTGCGTGCGAAGATATATGTGGTGGGTCCCAGTTGTCAGGGGGAGGAATCATTTTTTTGCGCGTAATAAGGAGGCACTTCCTTGCTTGCGAAGATGTAGCTGGTGGGTCCCAGCTGTCAGGGGGCAAGCATTTTTTCGCAAAATACAGAGGCCCTTCCGGTGGGTCCTTGCTGTCAGGTGGAGGAATCATTATTTTGCGCGTAATAAGGAGGCACTTCCTTGCTGCGGCCGTGGACCCAGCTGTCAGCCTCTCCATGTACAGTCCTCTTCCGATGGAAGTCGTTCCTTGACCACGTTGAGCACGCCGCGCCGAGAGCACCAAGGCGATGGATGACGGCGAGGCCTAGGAAAGGAATGACCCGGAGCTGGGGAAGACTCGGCAGTTGTTTCCCACACGGAGGGGAGTACGAGGGTTTACTGGTTCGGCTGCAGTGTGAGGCTGCCGTCACCGGAGAATAACAGGAGGTCTGGGTGAGTACAGGGATGGCCAGGCCAGTGATGGGAGTAGGGTGGGGCGGTGAGGCCTGCGTGGCAGCACAGCCAACCATGGGAGGCAGGAGCAGGCGGCACGGCCGGCGCTGGTTTGGGCGGCTGGAGCAAGAAGGCCAGAGGTTGAAGAAGCACGACGACCGTTGGATGGACATCGTACGGTCACCGCAGCTAGAATCGTTTATATTGACTAAGTTGACGACAAAGCCCTGCATCCGCGTCAACTTAGTAGGCCCACAGGTCAGCTTCCAAATATGGTGGGACCCACCTAGTAGCGGGGGTATTCATTTTTGTGTGCATAATAGCTGGTGGATTCGAGCTGTCTGCGGGGGGAATGTTTTTTTCGTGAAATACAGAGGCCCTTCCGGTCGGTCCCAGCTGTTAGGAGGAGGAATCATTATTTTGCGCGTAATAAGGAGGCACTTCCTACTCGCAAAAAAAAGGAGGCACTTCCTTGCGTGCGGCCGTGGACCCAGCTGTCAGCCTCTCCACGTACAGTCCTCTTCTGATGGATGTTGTTCGTTGACCATGCCGTGCCGAGAGCACCAAGGCAATGGACGACGGCGAGGCCAAGTAAGGGAACAACCCTGAGCCGAGTAAGACTCAGCAGTTGTTTCCCACGCAAAGTGGGTACGAGGGCATACTGGTTCGGCTGCAGTGTGAGGCTGCTGTCGCCACAGAATAACAGGAGGTGTGGGTGAGTAGAGGGATAGCCAGGCCAGGGATGCGAGTATGCTGGGGCCGTGAGGCCTGCCTGGCAGCACAGCCGGCCACGGGAGGCGGGAGTAGGCGGTTCTCCGGCACTGGTTTGGGCGGCTGGAGTAGGAAGATCAGAGACTGAAGAAGCACGATTGCCGTTAGATTGACATCTAACGGTCTGACGCTGGTAGAGTCGATTGTTGACTAAGTTTCTTTTTTTGAGAAACCTTGTGTACGCATGAACTTAGTAGGCCCACAAGTCAACCTCCAAATCTGTGGCAGACAACATAGAGCCCATTTGCTATTTTTTTAATAATTTGCAGCATATTTGCTAATTCTTAAGGAATTTATTATAGCCCATTTTCTGCCCAGGACCACGGTCAAAAAGTTCAACTTAATTTTGCGTATTTCGGTGGAGTCCGAACTGTTTTAATCCAGAAATGATAAACATTTATTTTTAAGAACTTATTGATTTGCCAAATAAAATATTATTTTATTTTTGTAAGCTAATAAGACGTGGGACAATTGAGTTGGTTTTAGAGAAAACCAGTGATAAAAAAATCAGCGCTGGGAGGAAAAAAAATAAGGATGTAAAGATGAAAAGGGAACTTTATGTATTTTGAATATAATAATACGTGTATATGAACTAGTAAAACTATAGGTAGAGATTAGAAAACGGAAGTAGGACATGGCGTTTCAAGAGGAAAATAGAACTTGGCTGTGTGTTTTCTTCAGTAAAAAAACTGCCTGCGGATGTTCTAAGAGAAAATATAACTAAGGCTGGCGGGCCAGAGGCCAGTTGATACCTGCTGGATCTTTGTGCCCCATTGTCGTCATGGGCTGGGCCTGCTAAAAACAAAACCAAGCCTGGGCAGTCGACAACCCAGTTAAAACTTGCTCGACCTGAAAAAAACAATATACCTGCTGGATCCCAGTTATCAGTCTGTACTTGCAGAATTCTCTCGTTTATTGACTACGTTGAAAACTTCATGGGTTTCACCGTCTCAGACGTCAGCATTATTTTTCCAGCGTGATAATAAGTGCATGCACTTGCTTGCGTACGGCCATGGACCTGCTGGTTCCATACGGTTAGGCTCTGTATGGACAGCTGTCTTGTGGTTCTACGGACGAATTTCATGCAAATCGGATGGTTTTCAGTGAAAGCGGACTAATTCATTGCATTTTACATATTTCTTTTTATTATGGAATATTTTACATATTTCAACTAATAATAACCGACTAGGCCTTTTTTAGTCCATAGGAGGCGCTTCACGATCGAGGTCGCGGCACTTAACTGTTATGGAAGGCCCAAATCCATCACTCCTCTCTTTTAACAATTTGCAGCTGGGCTTGGCATGCCACAGCCCAGTTCTGACGTGCTGTGTCCAACTATCAGCCTGTGAAACCGGATGGATCCCGTGCGTACTCCGAAGATGTAAAAAATTTGGAGAACTGGGAATTCGAACGGCAGGTGCTTATGCTACCCATCAAATAAAAATCAGGTGCCTGAAAATTTGTTTCGAAACAAATGATTCAGCTTTATATCCACGTCGACCCTCGACATGATGGTTGGAAGCAAATGCCAAGTTCATACCGAAAGATCCTTAACAGCAATACCAACTTGCAGATGACCAGGTAGTACAAGTACCAATACCAAACTAACTTATAATCTTTTTAGTCCTGGCCCTAGTGTTCGTCTGGTAGAAAATCTTGCAGACGACCAGCTCCCGCTCCTTCTCTTGCTCCAGGTCCCCGAGGTGGTACTGGTGCATCACCTAGTTGGTCCTCTCCTGGTCGAAGTTCTTGTTGGTGTGTAGCACCAGAACCTTTTTGCTGCCCGTCTGCCGGCCGTTGACCATCACCGGCAAGGTATTGCCGATCTTGTGCCACATCGCGTGCATGCCGCACTCTGACTGTATCTTGCACGCGTCCGCGTGCCCCTTTTGAACGCCCTGGAGTTGCGCTGGAAGAAATGCTTGCTTAGGCCACTCAGTGTGATACCTGCAGTATTGGCGAATACAAGTTTTAGGGTACGTAGTTGGCATTTTCATAACATCTTTGGCATGTTGCAGTCACTTGCTTCACTTTTTATTAACCGTCAAATTGTAATTGCTTCACTAGGTCTGCGTCTAAAAATAAAAATAGAGGTATGAACAAAGGAATATGTTTGTGCAAGTAGACGACCGATTGGTGTCTCACCTGGAAGTTTCTCAGGATGGGTGTAGCATATGCCGTGCTCGCTGTCGATCGTTGGTATGAACAAATCGATGAGAGGGTGAGATCTCGCGCTGTCAGCACTCACTTTGGCCTCAAGGTGCTCGATCAACTCCTGATCCGTGGGATCGAACTTGACGCCAGCCGGCAGCACCGGCCAATCCTTCTTGGACTTGCATCGGTTAGTTCCAGTTAAATGGTACTCAATGTATGATCAATCAACTGTTCTAAGTAAATGATGAAAGATTTCGACAGATAAGGGGTACTCCAAATCTGAAGTCCACAATACCTGAATAAACTGGGGTCTCGGCTTCATTACTACATGCAGACTCTAAAGACTTGAAAAACCCCCATAAAGATCGAAATCATCATACAGGGCGACGGGACGAATACTCACAGGAGCGGCCTCCCTGGTTCCTTCCTTCATCCGGCTAGCTTGAAGAGCATCCTTGTTGAGATTGATTTTTTCAGCGTCTTCCTTTTGACTACTTGCAATGAAGTATAGCAACTCCAGTAGCTCATCGCTCATCGTACCAAATGGATCGGAACAAGGCGGCGGCTGGGAGGCGGGGAGACCGGGAGAGAATGGGAGAGTGATCTCTACTCTTATAAAAAACAGAGTTGGTGATGATGGTGTGCCTGCCATCCTGCAATATAGGCCGTCCGATTTATATCTGACAGATAGGAAGGAAACTATCGCAATTTTGCAAAAAGATACCCACACCCCTCTCCACATTTGCAAATAAGGCCTTCCCTCGTTCATCCTTTTCTCCCACAAGATAAACTACTCATACAAATGCATCTTGATGTTCCGTGCAACGCATGGGCATCTTGCTAGTTTTGTAGAGAATGCGAGAGTGCTGTTGTAGTACGAGAGGGGTGAGGCTCACTTTGGTGAACCGAACACGCCGCCGGGACTCTTGTGTCACCTCACGCGCAGCATGTTGTCACGTCAATTCAATGTGAGGACATGATGAATAATTTGACCGACGTATACTAGTACTACTGTACTACTTACTAGTCATATTTAGTGTCACATTTTAACCATAGGTTTACCTAGAGAGTGGGGGAAGAGATGTGTGCATGCCCGAGAGACAAAGTGATAGAGACCTATATTGGGGTCCGGACTTAGAAGAGAAAGGGGGGTTAATATGCTCCTGTGTTCGTGTCTGGGGGAGAGAACGACTTGTGGGGGGGGGGATGGGGTGGGTGGCTTCAGATAAAGAGTGAGGTGTCTATATTTAAGAGACTTAAGCGTAATTGAGATATATATGGTCAATAGTGTGTGCACTCATGGTTGATCAATTTGTTTCACAGTTTGGACTATGAGATAATGATACTTTTGAACATGCGTGATATACTTTGAAGTACCATAATTACAAACCTAATATTGGAATTTTGGAATTCGGCTCCATTATTAGCTTTTGTAATTCATTTAAACGGAGGTACATTTTTTAAGCCGGGATTTCGTGATTTCAAATAGATATATCAAACCTAGATATATACACATACGGGCATGTTCAAACCTTATAATCATCCACTTTATTCATACACATACACATTTTTGTTTTTGTCATCATATTTAGGATAAACACATTTGGAATTTCATTTGAATTGGACCATATGATGGTATTTTCTTCCACTAGCTCAATGATCCATATTTGAATTGAATGGACAATCTAAGTTTCGAGTTGGAGATATTGATTTTCGAAACTTGCACTTTTTTTTGCGTGCAAAACAAATAAATTCTCGGCCATGATATCATAGTCGGCCGTACAAGAGTAGAACACTTAATTTCAGCCGCCAAAAGCTTTCAAACTTCCCGCTCACATCGAAATATCTCGCGCCTGAAAGTTTAGCCCTGCGATATTCCTGTTTTACCCCTGCCACATGAACGGAAAAGGGCTGCTTTGGTAACTCCATTGTTTTCCCCTCTTTGCCCCCAACATTCTTCCCCAGAGCCCCTCCCCGCCTCCTCCCCCCCAACCACGCCAAGCCGCCGAATCTAGTCCTCCGCCGCAGTGGTGGACCTCACACCCCACCGGATCTACCTTCCGCACCTTGGAACCACCAACTGCCAACTCACCACTTCACCGGAGCCGCTTCAGCGACTAGCTTGTCCACCGCTCCAGATCTCCTTGACCGCCATCATGGTCCACCGCACCGGATCTGCTTCACCGGCGCCCTCGTCCACCACAGTGTAGGCCCTTCACCGACTCCCTCGTCTGCCACATCGCTGGCCCTTCATACAAGCCCTCGTCCACCGCAACAGATCCGCCTCACCGAAAGCACTGTACACGCGCCGGATGTGCTTCGCCGACGCCTTCGTCCACTGCATCGGACTTGCTACACGGACGCCATATTCAACTCCACCGACCCTGCTTTACTGACGCCACAGCCTCATCAGGTTATTTTGATTTGTACTCCTTCGCTTTTTCTCTTCTTTATCATGGAACTGTTCACTTACCACAGATGAGCTTTCTTGTATGTCGACAGGCGCCGCAACCGAACCACCGGAGCCGCTTCAGCAAAGGTGACAGCCAGCCCAAACTCAACCGCAACATGAGCACCACCGACGATCCTTAGCTTTCAAGTATGACAACGATACCCATACGCCGCCGAGAATCAGGTACTATTATCCAATGGCCGGCGCCTACGTTCACTTTCTTAGCATAAGCACCGCACCTTCGAATTTCTTCAGGGCATCATTCAATTTTTCATGAGACGCATTATTCTGCTTGCACCTGTAGGGCCATACGTGCGGCAGTGAACAGGTTACATGTGCTAAATTACAAACCAGTGCACATATAGTTACAATGCTTTTGTTTTGTCCTAATTATTACTGTACTTCCTAGATATCACTGCATACTATTTTACTTCTTGCATGCTATATTTATGATAATGGTGTTGTTCTGATGCCACTTGTTGGTTACATCAGACTGCTTCTATGGCCCTATTGGATACTCTAACCTAGCTAGAGGTTAGAGTTAGTTTCTAGCTCATGACTAACCCTGAACTAACTCTAGCCAAAGAGGTGTTTGGATGACAGGGTTAGATTGACAATAAATGCACTAGGAGAACTAGCTCCAATTAGCACCTCTTGGGTGGGATAGTTTTTTTGGGTGGGTTAGATGCAACTAGCTCAAACTAGCCCTCATGTTTGGATACTTTAGGGCTATTTGAGCCTAAACTAGCTCTAACCCATGGATCCTAACAGGGCCTATGTTCTCTATGCTTAATTACACATCAGCAAACTAGCTTGTGGTTCCGCTACTTTTTGTTCGTTTACCCTCCATTTTCCGATGCTAGCTATTACATCACTGCTCCAAGCCTCTGTTCATTACTTTTTTGTGCGTTCTTGATATTCCCAAGTTGCATGACTAATTTGATGCTTCTATTCATTATGGAGCTGCCAACCCCATCAATCAAAATATTTGTTCTTTTGGGGCTGGCACCTCAAACAAGCATAAAAATAGAGTGAAGCACATATAGTGTCGTGTAAGCACACACCCTTCTTTCATTAGTTTAGATTAACCATTGATGATCAATTCGAACCAGTGCATGTGATTAAACTTAATTTTACCTAAATAGAGGGGGAAGAATAAACAACATCGACTAGATTTACAACCACGGGATGCTGACGATATCTTCAAAGAACATTGCAACAGCAGTGAGGCTTCACAGCAACATATGGTAAGCCAGTGTGTTTTAGTACATGTGAAATGAAATGCGTGTGGGCTGGTTTCTTGGCTTGTGCCCTCAACCTGTAATCCTACAGAATTACAAATAGTTCAGTTATCTGCTTTGTTGTATTGCTTGATTCGAATGCTTGTTTGTTACTTGTTAGGCTATACCTGAGTTGGCCAATATATCAGCAGTGCCTGCTGTACTATCGTAAAGAAATGCATGCCTAATTCATTTGACTCCTTAACTTTTCCTATGAACTTCATCACAAGACTGTCTTCGTTGTTTATATGAGGCCACACTGTTTAAGTGCTTTCTCAGATTATTTCAACTGCTTAGATGCCTGGGCAACTTAAATATAGCGGTGGTACACTGCCTTTCATCTTACCATTTTAATTTGTTTTCGGCTGATGCTGCTTCGAACCATTTAAATATAGCTTTCCATGCTCGGCAATAATTCGTATGTCGTTTACCATGTAAGCTTACTGCCTGGATCATGCGATAACTATCTCTTACTTATGTCCAGCGGAAACCTTTCAGGATGCTGTTCACACTAGGACACAGTGTACAACCCCAGAATCTATTTGTGGAAGCAGTGCGCCAGCCATGTTACCGGATGGTAGCAGTTCAGAGGCAACACCGCTAGAGAGCAGTCTAAGCACAGATATTATAGTTCTTAAGGCTCTACTAGAGGCAGAAAGAGATGGTGTGGCTGCCATGAATGAGGTAATCTTGATCTTGAGGCTGGAAATTATGCAATTAGCTGCACGCATTATGCAAGCAACCCAAGAATTGGAGGAAGTAAGAATATTGCATTTGAAGACGGAGGAGGTCCTGCTGCTTCTGCTATCTGAAGCCCAGGGTAATCCCAGTTCTTCTTTAGATACCAGTTGAAATTGTCATTAGATTAGTATACTTGGATGTTGTGTCATGTCTCTGAATGGATTACGTTGTAAGACCCCCTTTGTTGTCCATGTGTTGTAATGATCTGAATTTTTTAGGCGAGGTAATCCTCAGTACTTGTATGATTGACATACGGTGAACTATTTTTTGTGTCAGCATATTGTATTGGATGAAATAACTGTTTGACTCAAAGTGTATCCAACCTACTGAATTCGAAGATCACGGCATTTCTAAATCATATTCATATATAAAGGTGGAATAAATCTTTGTCGTGGTTTTGAAGAAATAAATAACAAAATGTAGAATGATGTATGGATATTCGTAATCGAATACAAATTGGATTTGAATTTAGTTGACAGGGCCCAGGTTAAACGTGAATGCTAATTCTCCCAAATTTTGAACAAAGCGGCAAAACACCCACTATCATTTGTCAGCTGCCCAAAGCCAGTGTTTGCGAGATGGAAATTACTGTCTACCCTTGACACTTCACATCCTAATCGACCCGATTTCCACTGCTGTCAATAGGCGTAGACTAGTAACTTCAATCAGACATGACACGACCGACTGTCTCCCCATTCGGACACGGTGGGCGCCAAACATGGGCGGCAAACACATATTTGATTCAAACTCGTTCGAAAGACCTCTATCTCTCCCTCAATTCTCATTCATACACGTGGGCGGCAAAACAAACTCTCCTAGTCCAAAATCGATGTAGGCAAATATTTTAAATAGGGGCAGGTGTGTAACTTCCCTAAGACGTGACACAACCGCCCTACCTGTCAGCCCCGTTCATACACCGTGGGCGCCACATGGCAAAAGACCCTCTCCTCACTCGAAATCGCTATCGGCAAATATTGGGGAGATGCGAGATTACCGTCCTATCCCCAACTGACGAGATGTCTGAAATTTTAAACGGGGGCTAAGTTTGTAATTTTCTCACATTTCAGAAAAGCGCGTCCCAAAGTTTGAGATCCCCTCCCCCTCCACCACCATTTCCCCATTCATACACCGTCGGCGCCATAACAACCTCCCCACTCCGGCCAGCCTCCTCTGTCCGCCACCCCATCCTCCACCTTACCGGAGCCGCTACCCCTACCCCATCGTCCACTGCAAGAGATGGACGTCTCTCATCCACGGCGCCAGACCAGGATCCTTTCATCGCGTCATCTCGCTTCATCGGCACCATCGTCCACCTTGCCATTGCCGCTCCTACGGCCGCCTCGTCCACGGCAACAGGACTTATCCCCCGTCCCGGCCGTCGGCCGTCTCAAGTCTTCTTCTGCGCCGTCGACAACTATCGCACCCGCAGCACCCTCAACGTATCAGCAGGGGCCTACACGGTGTCGCAAGAGAGGTGGTACTCTTTCATATCTGCTTAAGTTATTGATCTCACCTGGAAAATAGATCGTAACTTATTTACTGTACTTTTCTTGTCCATACCAAATCGTAGTGGCTAGTTGAAAGCAAACATTGGTTGCAAAGTAGCCTTTGTCCAGTTTGCACCTTCAGATCCGCCATGGCACGATCAATATACTCGTAAAGCTTATGGTTTCCCCCCTTTATATTCACTACCATCATCGTAGGTGCTTCGTGTCGTGCTAGCACTTCTCCTCAAGACCTCAACCCATCAAGCGAAACAACATGACACTCATAATTCCAAAGCTTAGTTGTTGAAATACGAATCTGATATGATGCTCATATTACTAAAATAGAGAACGTTTAATTGGTGAGCTAACGTTCCTATATTTGTTTTGAAAAGCATGTGCACCACATATAGAGAGACAGCACGGATTTGCATTTCTCTGTGCGCTCTGGTTCATCATGGGTGGGCAACACACATTGTATTATCTAAAATCTGCTTGCTCTTTGTTATCATGTTCCTCTTCTGTTCTTCTTCATAAGTATGTTACTTCCTCCGTTCCTAAACTGCCTTGGGTGCGTGCTTGTGTTGTGGTGGCGTGCATTTGTACCGGGTGTTGTTCATCGTTGCTTTATTTATAAAGGGGGGCGAAAGCCTTTTTGGGTAAAACATAAGTCTTTTTAGATATTCCAATAAGAACTAGATACGGATGTATATAGACATATTTTAGAGTGTACATTCACTAATTTTGCTCTGTATGTAGTCCGCATTCGAATCTCTAATAGATTTATATTTAAGAATGGAGGGAGTAGTAGAGTATGTTCCTTGTCGGGAAGTAGAGCAGGGACATTTGAAGTCGACAGGTCTATTGGGTCGCTTCAGATGGATGCTTTCAACAAGTCTAGATGGTCTGCCATAATATCCGGGAAATGCTGGGAGCTATGTCGTCTTTGATAGCCTAGACTCATAGTAACAGTATTGTGCCTTCAGCTGAATAGAGCTGCCCCTTTTGGGGCCGAAGCCTTTCCGAACCCTTTCTTGCCGTACCGGCAATATAAGGCCATATGGTCCAGCTAGTTCCACTTTCCTGATTTTACTCTTGATGCTTAGGGTTTTCCCCTTTTATCTACCCTACTATGATCTGCGTAGGTGCTTTCTATCATATTAACAGTACTCCACCCTTCAAGCTAAACAACACATCACTCATAATTCCAAAGCTTAGTTGTTCAAATATGATTGTGATATGATACTGATATTAGTTAACAGACACATTTAATTGGTTAGCTAAAGGTCCCACATTAGTTTCCAAATGGATGTTGCGACATATAGAGAGGCAGCAGGAATTGCATTTCTTTGTCACTTGTTGACTGTACTTTCTTGTCCATACCAAATCTTAGTTGTTATTTCAAAGCAAACATCGGTTGCAAAGTACCCTTTGCGCGGTTTGCAACTTCAGATCTGCCATGCCACTGCCACGATCAACACTATACTCATCATGCTTACGTTTCCCCATTTTATGATGACCACGATCAGCCTACGTGATTTGTGTCTTAATAGCACTGCTCCACCCATCAAGCTAAACAAGCTTAGTTGTACAAATTCGAATATCATATTATGCTGATATTAGTAAAACTGAGACATGTTTAATTGGTCACCTAAATGTTCCTACTTTAGTTTCGAAATGCATGTGAGCCACATATGGAGAGACTGGAAGGAATATTATTTCTCTGTGCGCTCTGGTTCATCATGGGTGGGCAACAGACATTGTATAGAAAGGCTTGTAAAATCTTCAATCTGCTTGCTCTTCTTTAACATGATCCTCTTCTCTTCTTCTTTAATAAGTATGTTCCTTGTTGGGAAGAGTAGCAGAGACATTTGCGGTCAACTGGCCAGGTCGAGTTGTTCTCCCTTAGTATATTTTGAATCTGTCAGGTCAGGTCGACTTGTTCTTCTTTACTATATGTTGAAGCTGTCATCTGCGAAGTATCATCACTTCTGGAGCTCTCATATTTTGAGTAGTAGGCCACATTATATTAATGCACACACCAAATTACAGCATGCATGGCATCTCCCAGAAGAATTACAGAGATAGCACAAAGGGTTTTACAGGGAGGCAGTATTGCATTAGAATCATTTCTGCATTACAAAGATAATCTCACTTATTTTTATGTTTTCATGCATGTCAGGTATTGAACATGATCAAAATGAATATGAGAATGGGCGCACGAGAGGAATATTGCGGAACAATCCACTGGCTAACAAACTTGGCATGGTGGAGGATGGCCTATCTTATTCACCCATGAAGGTGCTTGCTCTAACTTGGCAAGGTTGTATTGGTCGGACATATTTTGCATATGACCTCTTGCATTACTTCTACTTTGTTACACCACCATCTGCTTAGTTTAAGCATCATATATGAGTATATGCCATACCTATCCATTTTCTGTACCTATTCCATGTGTCATCATACTATGTTTTTCCAGTCAAATGTTGTTCTTTCGTAATAGATGTCCAAAAGGAAGAGGGTGAGTGCAGATCCTCAAGGAGTACAAACTAGGTATTTGGAAATGGTAGTGATACCTGTTAAATCAGATAGATCAGCAGCCACAGAAAACACAGGCCCAATTGTACCACACTTTAGCCCTACTCCACTGGCCAAACCCCTATTAGAACTGCAGAGAGCCCAGCGTCAGGTACTGTCTATGATATCAATTCAAAATTTGAACTCCTACATTTCTGCATGTGCCTTACCTTCTCTCTTATATGAAAACTAATTTCAGATGAATCTCCTTTCTCAAAGGATCATAGGATCTCACAACAATACTGGGCACTTCATTGCTCTTGTCAGTACCTCTTGCCTTTGTCAGCATACTTACACTCATTGCTGTTTGATTATGTAGCATCACTGTAAATGTTTGCTTCCTTATCCTCCCTTTGCTCAAAATTATAAGATCTATATTTACTCTTAGGTAAATGTAGAATTGACACAAAGGTTATGAAGTTTTGGATTGCTCATGTAAGTACCTGTTGTCATGTACTCCCTCCGTATCGAATTAATTGTTGCTCAATTGGATGTATTTAGAACTTAATAGTGCTAGATACATCCATTTGAGCGACAAGTAATAACGGACGGTGGTAGTATTACTGTACTTGCATTGCGAGATAGTTGATTGTCTAGCATTACTCTGCATCTTATCTGCCCTGCCCTCCACTTTCTCTAAATTATCAGATCTACATTTACTCTTACCAAAATGTTGAATAAAGCCAATGCCGCTGCACACGTTGATGTCTGAATTCCTCTTGTCAGTACCTTTTGCCTTGTAACGCTGTACTTAATTAATAGCTATTTGATTATGTATGATCACTCTGCACCCGAGCTTCATTATCCTCTATTTCTTCCAATATTATTTGATCTATATTTACTCTTTACAAAATGTAGAATAAAGGCAACGCTTATAAAGAAGTTTCTTTGGGGAATTTCTTGAATTATCCTTCCATCGACATGGAGAAGGGCTTTGTCCAGCCCGTGTTAACATGTAATGTAAGTTCATCCTTCTCAAGCCTTCAAACTTTGTTCTAGTATAAATTTGGATAGGCATCATTTCCTCCACTGCTGTTTACTTTGGTGTTTACATCTGATTGGATGTTTGCAACAACTACCCGTTTTAAATTGTAGTTGTAAAAACATGTTCCTTATGCAGAATAGATCCATTTATTTGCTTATATAATTGTGAAACCTGTTACATGTGTCCTTGTTTTTCTTTTAGAGCCATATCTCTTATGCCACGCAGAACTTTAGGGAAGATAGTGAGCCAAACCATCTTGAAGAGAGCGAGATGACCCCAAGGTCATGTCTTGATGAAGACAGTGAGTTGAAGCTACTCACTAGCAGCTGTGAGACAACCTCTGTGCAGTTGCTGCCTCAATCAGTTTAACTTCTTCAGTCTCAAGTTAAAGTGGAAAGGCTTGCTTCAGCTCAGCTCTGACTTGATGTCAATGATGCAAAGAAGACCTCAGAGGACAGCCTTGCGGGCTTTGGTTCTATACAGCTAGGGTTAGAGCATCTATCGTTGGCAACTCAACTGCTAATACTTACAAATATTCTTTGGCTCTCCTTATGTCGAATCAATAAATTTGGTTTGAATACTCTACCCTCAAAAACTGTTGCGATCCCCTATACTTGTGGGTTATCAAGACCTTTTTCTGGGGCCGTTGCCGGGGAGCATAGCTATATTTGTTGAGTCACTCAGGATTTATATCTATTTATCACTATGAAGAATCTGAAAGATACCAGAACCAAGATTTTCCCTCTAAGACGAGGGAAGGTAAGGAACTGCCATCTAGCTTTGTACTTGACTCACCTTCGGTTCTGAATAAACTTGCAACACCACCACATGCTATTAATCTTGATATGTCGCAAGTTATTGATGATGCTACTTCTACTATGGATGATGCTTATGATGATGCTAGCACCTTGCTTGATGATAATGTGCCACTAGGTGAATTTCTTGATGAACAAATTGCTAGAGCTAAAGATATTGAGAATACTGAAACTGATGAAGTCTTTGAAACTGAAAACTATGAAACACCTATTAGACCTAGCTCTCCTAGATTTGAATTGCCTAAGATACCTGAGGGTTATGTTATGGATGGAGAGGTAGCTAGAGACTTTCTTGCTTGTAAGGATAGAGATGATCTTAAGAAATTGGTATGCAAGTTGAAAGAAAAATCCTTGAATGCTAGAATGAAATGTGATCCTAAGTTTGCTACTTCACCTATCTTTGTTACTGATAAGGATTATGAATTCTCTGTCGACCCAGAGTTAATTACTTTGGTTGAATCTGATCCTTTCCATGGCTATTAAACCAAAACTGTTGTGGCACATCTTACTAAACTAAATGATATAGCCACCCTAATTGCTCATGATGAGAAAATTCGCTATTATTATATCCTCAAGTTATTTCCGTTCTCATTAAAGGGTGATGCTAAGATACGGTACAATACTCTTGCTCCTGGTTGTGTGCGTAGTCCCCAGGATATGATTTATTACTTCTCTGAAAAATATTTTCCTGCTCATAAGAAACAAGCTGCCTTACAGGAAATATTTTACTTTTTGCAAATTGAAGAAGAGAGTCTCCCACAAGATTGGAGGAGGCTTCTCCAATTAATTAATGCTTTGCCTGATCATCCTCTTAAGAAAAATGAAATACTTGATATCTTCTATAATGGACTTACTGATGCTTCTAGGGACTTCCTAGATAGTTGTGCTGGTTGTGTTTTCAAGGAACGAACTGTTGAACAAGCCAAGGAATTATTGAATAACATATTGAAGAATTATGATGATTGGACTCTTCTTAAACCACCGCCGAAACCCACTCCGAAGAACAGGGGCATCTTATTTCTCAGTCCTGAAGATATGCAAGAGGCAAAGAAATGTATGAAGAAAAAATGTATTAAAGCTGATGATGTTAAGAATTTAGCACCTATTGAAGAAATACATGCTCTTGACACACCACCACCACATGTGGTAGAGGTAAATTCTTTATGAAAGTTTGATGAAGGTGACATCCCTTATAATAAACATCCTAGTCAATGCTTATATGAATTTGACAATTACATTATGTAGCAAGATCTCTTCAATGCAAATGTTATGAAACAATTGAAACAAAATTCTGATATGATTGCTCGCTTGAGTGACTTGTTATTTAGAATCACTAATGATATTAGAGGTGTAGGAAAACATGCCTCTATGGTTCAAACTCAGTTAGAACAAGTTGCTAAATCTCAAAGAGAATTGCTTAGTGAAATGACTAATAATATGAATGATTATGATGTTAGAGTAGCAACTAGAGGAGGCAAATGACTCAGGAACCACTTTATCCAGAGGGACACCCTAAAAGAATTGAACAAGACTCTCAAAGAATTAACACTGATGCACCTAGTCCTTCTAAAAAGAAAAAGAAAAAGAAAAAGAAAAATGATAGGAGTTTGCATACCTCTAGTGAACCTGAAATAGAAAAACCTCCTGAAGATAATAATGATGTCTCTATCTATGATGCTGAAACTCAATCTGGTAATGAACATTCGCCTAGTGATAATGAAAATGATAATGATGATGTTCATGAAGATACTCAACTAGACAATGATAAAGAACTAGATAATGATGTTGAGATTGAACCGGCTTTTGATCTTGATAACCCACAACCTAAAAATAAACGATATGATAAGAGAGACTTTGTTGCTAGAAAACATGGTAAAGAAAGAGAACCATGGGTTTAGAAACCCATGCCCTTTCCACCTAAACCATCTAAGAAAAAAAGATGATGAAGAATTTGAACGCTTTGCTGAAATGCTTAGGCCAGTCTTTTTGCGTACCCGTTTGACTGATATTTTAAAGGTGGCCCCTTATGCAAAATACGTGAAAGAAATTGTCACTAATAAAAGAAAAATACCTGAAGCTGAAATCTCCACCATGCTTGCTAATTATTCTTTTAAGGATGGAGTACCTAAGAAACTTGGAGATCCGGGAATACCAACTATACCATGCTCTATCAAAACAAATTATGTGAAAACTGCTTTGTGTGATTTAGGAGCTGGTGTTAGTGTTATGCCTTTCTCTTTATATAAAAGACTTGATTTGAATAAACTCACACCTACTGAGATATCATTGCGAATGGCTGACAAATCAACCACCATACCTATCGGCATTTGTGAGGATGTGCCCGTTGTTGTTGCAAATGTTACTATCTTAACAGACTTTATTATACTTGAGATGCCCGAGGATGACAACATGTCGATTATCCTTGGTAGACCCTTTTTGAATAATGCAGGGGCTGTTATTGATTGCAATAAAAGCAAAGTCACTTTTCATATCAGTGGTAATGATCATACGGTGCATTTTCCGAAGAAACAATTTCAAGTGAATGCTATTAATGTTATTGAAAAATCTCTGACAATCACTATTGGAAGTTTTCAACTCCCTTTGCCTACTGCCAAAAAGAAATATGACATACTTATTGTTGGGGATATGCATATCCCCGTTGAGGTAACTTAGTGTTTTACGAAAGTTCTTCAGGTTCATATTAATCGAAAGTGATTGTTAATAAGACTTGATCAACCTTATTAATGGATTGTTTTCGAGAGACATGTGGTTGATGAATTTAGTAAGCACAACCTTCTGTTCCTACTTTTTGTTTTCTATTTTTCTTAGTTAAATAAAATAAAATGCCATGTTTACCCTGTTTTCTGAATTTTCCGTGCAATAAAATAGTGGTCAAAAATAAAAGTGCTCAGAATGACCTGAAATTTTAATACAATTATTTTCTGAATATTTGAGAATTTCTGACACAAATAACATCACGAGGGGGTGCCCATGGTGCCCACAAGACACCAGGGCGCGCCAACCACCCCAGGCGCGCCCTGGTGGGTGGTGGGCCCCACGTGGCCCCTCTCACTTATCCCTTTAGCCCATGTCATCTCCTACCTCCAGAAAAAAATCACTCTTGCTCTCTCTCTCGTGTTCTTGCTCTCAAACCCGTGGATTTCGATCTCTTTGTTCGAAGCTCCATTTACGAAATTGTTTTGGGGGATTGCTACTTGGTATGTGACTCCTCCATTGCTCCAATTAGTTTTTGCTCTAGTGGTTTATATTTTGAGTAATTAGCTACTCTTGGTGCTGCTGTAAATGGGCTTGCATGTTGAATTCTTAGAGTTCTAAGTAGTTTGAATGCTTAATATAGCCTCTAGGCATCCATATGAGTAGTTGTTATCAATCTTGTGAAGTTTTATTGACAAAAAATTTGTGGCCCAAAATTTTCAGAATTTTATTCATAGGAAAAGATGAGTATCTTCAGGAAGTTTTCCTCCAAAAAGAATGCCAAGGGAGTCATTGGGGAATCATCGGACAATGACCTCAACACTCCGAGAACGGTAGAGGTGCGGCCTTGCGAATGGCCACATAATGCCTTCATGGACGAGGCCGGTTTCCATTAAGAGTTTGCCCAATTCATTACAAATGCCGGTCTAACCGACTTCCTCACAGATGAGTGTGACCAACACCACATCCTCACGAACTCCTTTGTGCAAAAAAATTATTTTCTGAATAGCCATGAACCTCCTGAGGTGCGGTTTAATTTATATTCTGAAACCCGTCAGATACCACTAACTGAATTTTGTGACATATGTTTGATTCCCTCTGATGGTGAATTAAGAGAGCCTAGACCGGAAGAGTTTGAGGACTTCCTTCTCACTTTGACAGTGGGTGAGGAAAGAGGCATGTCGAAAGCCACCGCCACTAGTTTGCAGTTTCCTTCTGTGCATTACTTTGCTTTATTCAAAGCGAAGTGTTTAACTGCTAGGGAGAAGGCCGGTGCACTTAGTGCTCCCGACCTCGCCATTTTACGCCGTGTAGTACACAATGATCACACCTTTAGCCTAGGGGCTATTGTTGCACGTCGTCTGCACCTCAACAGAACTAAGGGAAAAATCCATGGTGGTATTTATGCCGCTCGCTTAGCGCGTCACTTTAATGTTCGGATACGCCAACATGATTATTGTTTGCCCCGAGTTTATTTAGATCACCAGGCGATGGTGGCTCACCAGTTTACTGATGCCGCTGACTCTTTTAACAATGTTCGTTATAACTTGGTATTCAGCGAGGATACCCGTGATATTATCCCGTTACCTACACCTGCTTTGTTTGATTCTATTGCAAGGAACGGATACAGGGTCATGCCAGCGGACATTATTGCCTACCGGAACAACCCGGCAGCAGCAGAGGAGGAGCCCCAGGATTGGGACGCTTAGGTGCCACTGCCACAACACTTTCACATGGGACCGAGAGGCTATTACGGATGGTGATTACCAAGCTAGGCCAAAAGCCTAATCTTGGGGGAGCACGTATTTCCACCGACATTACATTCATGTTCACACATTTCATTCCAGTTGTCGGTGTCCACACTCTTTCATTGTATTATCCATGCTAGATTTATTTTCTCGCTTTCTTCTTGTGTGTTTGAAAAACTTTGAGAAAATCCAAAAATATTTCTTGCTTCTTTTCGGTTTTTCTTTCTAGTTTAATTTAGTTGTAGTATTAAAAGAAAACCCAAAAAGATTTCCCATTTCTTCTTTTGTTTGTTGGGAGCTTTCCTGTGTAAATAGTTTTTCTCGTTCTTGTTCTTCTTTCCTTTTCAAGAAAAACTAAAAACTCCAAAAATATTTCAGTGTGCCTCTCTGAATTTATTTTATTTTCTTTTGTTGAGTTGTACCAAGGGAAAGACCACGATGAAAATGTTGAGTGGCTCTCTTATGCACTACTGTTGATCTAACAAAGAGCCCATATTATTTTGTCTTTCCCTCTCAATAAAATGTTGCAGATTTCAGCTTAGTCCACGACACTCTTGCACTATTATTATTTTCATACCATTCGGTCATGCAAGTGAAAGGCAATAATGATGATATTTGATGAAGTGACTGTGGCAGGGAAAAGCGGGTATGAACTCAACTTGTTTTTGTTTTTGTAAATATGTTTAACTCAGTATCCATGATTCAGCATATTATGATCAACCATGTTTGCAATGACAATTAGAGATTATAGTTGCTCATGCCATGCATAAGTAGCTAGGAGTGGATAATGATTTATCTTGGATGTCAACATGCATTAAAATGATTGTGATGTAGTATGATGATATGGTATCCTCCTCTGAATGTTTCAAGTGGCTTGACTTGGCACATGTTCATGCATGTAGTTGAATCAAAACCAACATAGCCTCCACGATGTTTATGTTCATGGTGTTTATATCCTACTCATGCTAGTATTCAATGTTGATTATTCATAAAGCATGTTCATGACTGTTTTCGCTCTGTAGCTGGTCGCTTCTCAACCTATTTCACTACTGTAGGATGCTGCTAACGCGACACTACAATCAGAGACCTTTTGACGAAATTGTGTGCGATGCATTAATCGCAAACGGTGATGTAAAAAACCCGTCAAAAATGATACAAAACATTTGCGATGGTGGAGACGTCAAACACGGTTTAGATCTTAGTTGCGTGTGCGATGCGTGGCATACGGTTCACTCCAATGAACTATTTGTGATGAGGCAGAACAACAGAAACGGGCAGCCAGATGAAGTTGTGTGCGATATACGGCATACAGTTCACTCGGATGAACTGTTTGTGATTAGGGGACGCAACAGAAATAGTCACCCAGATCAAGGTGTGTGCGATATATGACATACACTTCACTCGGATGAACTGTTTTCGATTAGGCAACACAACAAAAATGGTTCAACTAAACAAGATGTGTGTGATATGCAGCAAACGGGTTCCTAATCAGAAATGTGTGCAAAGACGCATAATAACACAGACAATTTCTCCCAATAAATCATGTGTGTTGTGGGCAAACGCTTGCTGGTATACAATTGTCAGCGATTGATGAATTCATCACCGACGGGTTCCCTAGTATGGTGCGTGTGCGATGTCATTGCATACATAACAACAATATATGTACTTATAACTTATAAGGACTTGATTCCATAACCAAATTGAACATCCAATTACATAGGTGTCTAGTACACACATGACCTTTGCACACACCAAAGTATGTTCCAAAATGCCTAGAAAACTCAAATAATGTATAAAAAGGCAAAACAAACCCTGAATAATTTCATATTCTTTTCATATTCTTAGGACGACGCTCCTATAGTTTCATGTTGCCTCTGTAAAATAAATCAAGGAGGGAAGAGACAGCGTATGTTGTTTCGCACACATAGGTGACAAGTTCCCTCTCGGAACCATGAGGCTTCTTGAGAGAAGCTCCAATTTGTAAGAAGTTTATACCAAAACTTGTCCCAAATCGGACTAATTTTTTACCACAGCATGTTGGTGCGATGTCATAACACCATGCCAAGTTTCATGATTTTGAGGCGAGTTTTGGATTTATAGTAATTTTAAAACCAGGTTTCTCAATGTTTACTGTCGAGTTGACAGTGCCCTGGATAGGCTTTTTCCTTGTGTGTCCCAAATGTCAGAATCCAAATCTGTCACTACCATATAGCTTTTCTTATTAAGAATTACAGCCCATTTGGTGTGCTAGCTGAAAATAAGTTTGTGGGTGCTGGCGGGCGCTAAGAACTTGCGGGTTCTGTAATGAACAAAGATCAAAGCCGAGTATGAAAGAAAATATGGGTCAAAGCCGAGTTGAAAAGGGCAATAATATCTAACTCTAGCTTACAAAAGGTACAAAAGCACGAGGATTAATTGTTCATCAGGTTTACACAAAATCCAGATTGAACAGGACAATAACATCTAACTCAACCAAAGTTTTCGGCAGTCACAATCAAATGGATCGGTCCGATCCATAAAATCAAGATCGCGGTACAAAAAATCTAATGGTCCATGATGACGACAAGTTGTTGTAAATAGAAGCCGAGCATGATCAAAAGCCCTTAGGTCCACCTGAAATTTCTTGTCAAAAAACTTAATCCTCACGGACAATAGTGCCCTCGCATTCAACATGAAGAATGTGACAAAGCTAGTGTTTGCATGGTTGGATGCATATCCTTCCACCGTTATTGTCTTCAAATGAATGTCATGAGATCTGAGAAAATCCTTGTGCTTCCTCTGCCATCGATTGGTTATACCTTTTTCTCGAAGTCCTAGTACCTAAATAGACATGAAGATTGAAAATAGTTAATGTCTAATATGGAGTATGTGGAGCGACAACTGAACGGTTAATTCTAGTACATTATATATGGGCTTTCAATGTGTGTGAAATCATCACCTTTATATACAAATTCTCCAGATATGGAAAGCATTACAGCAAGCCAATAGTGGTGTTCGGATCAAGACACCGTATATAAGGTCTTGACAGAATCCAGCACCCCTGATAGGCCATCCATGGACAAGCTCTTCATTCAACATAGAACATAATATTAGCACCAAAAATGTACTCCAAGATGATATTTAACTTATGCGCACAAATGAAAAATGCAGATTACAAAAGTGTACCTGGATAATATACAGTACCTAAATAAGTGTGGAGCCAACCACAATCTTGTAACGTTTAAACGGATCAGGAATTACACCCAAGGTCTCCAGTTTAGGCGCAGAGACCATAATTATTTGCGAAGGTTTATAACAACAATCAAGGAGCAACCTTTGAAGTGAAGGGGCATCTTCGATGATGAGCTCCTATCCTTCAAAACGAATTCCAATGCTTACAAGGTGAGGCGACTTTATTTTGAGACAAGAGATATGGATTCCGTTTCCAAAAACAAGCACCAAACACTCCAGCGCAGGGCAGCTGGAGTGGATGATGTTGTGCACTGAGGCCTCCGACAGATCAACCAACACAAGCGCAAGTTTTTTCAGCAGTGGGAGTCGAAGCATTTGTACCAGATTGTCTGCTAGATGGCACTGGGTCAAGGTGGCGGTGTGGAGAGAGGAGGAAAACCATGAGATGGACATCGGTGGTGACGGCACAGATGTAGCGATTGGTGGTAACCTATCACTGTAGTAATGGTAGAACTCAAGCTGCTGGAGTTTTTCGAATTGATGGGATGTCAGCTAGGCGGCCACCATGCAGGGTATGTCCAGCAGGTAGCATGCCGGGATGCAGATGCGTTGAACGGAGCCCTGGTGGGAGGAGAAGATGGCTCCGGGAGTTCAGAATCATCATCGACAGATAGCTGACAATAGTCAAGATTAAGAGGTGCGACGCGCCACTGAGTGCGCCACCAAGATGCGGGGACTTGTTTGTGGCAGCCATTCTTGGTGGGGAGAAGGGAGATGATCTCCCCAAGGATGGCGTCCGGGAGATCGCTGATGCGGTCCGCCGGAGATTCTACGGGTTCCTCAGATCCAGGGGGCCGGGGCCGCTTCTAGCCGTGCTGTCAGGTGCAAGATCCACAACCAGCAGCGCCGCTGGCCGGAGCCTCATCTGTGTACATACCAATCTGAAAAAATGGCAGAAACATACATTTAGGACATTCAAAATCAATTCTCAAGATCTGGAAGAAAAAAAGGCACACATATATGTAGGACATTCAAAATCAATTCTCAAGATCTGGCCACGAATTATTAGCGTGCACACTAACCCTAGTCGGATTATTAGCAAAAATCATTTGTACAGAAGAAACAATTAATCACTAACCCTATACGGATACCATTCAAACAATCAATACACTACATGCATCTAACGGATCTTAATTACTCTGATTTCATGGACTGAGAGAACATAACCATAGGATTTGTATTCTAAAAAAATTAGAGGGGGTGGGGGAGTAACTAGAGAAAACACATGATATGTTTGCCGCACAAATGGGTATAGATGACTAACCGGTTTTCCGTCGGAGTCGCAGTCATTGCCAGAGTTGCTGTGGACCTCCGGCTCCGGCTGGGGGGCACGCCGACGCCGACGAAGTCAAGGTCATGCTGCTACCCGCGCGAGACCTCGTCGGCGGCGACGGCAACCTCTGTGCTTAGCTTCACGCGTTGCACGGGTGCTTCACCAGCCCCGGCGTTGCCACTCCCTCCGATGGTGCGCTTTAGCGGCATCCTCATACACTCCAGAGTCCAGACGGCGGTGACCACTGTGGACAGGGGGTGCGGCCGCCTATTATGGCTAGTGGCTCTGGCGCGCCATTAATACGGACCAGTGGGAGCAAGGCGGGGGGTGGTTAAAGGCTGTCTCGCCTCCCGGTGAGCCTGCGCGGCGGACTTCTGGCATTCCTACCATCATTTCACATAGCTACTCGCACGCCTCCCGGTGACACTACGCAGCGAAAACGCCTCCTGTCAATTCACACACCTGCATGCATGCCTCCCGGTTTGCCTGCGCAGCGGATTGCTCGCATGCGTCCCGTCAACTCACGCCTGCTCGCACGGCACACGGGGCGCGTGGCGGCATGTATATATTTTTTTGTTTATTGATGATTCATTCTGCCACTTTACTGCTTAACCGAAGCATGGCACGGTCTAACGCATATGGTCCGAATAAATAATCCGTATGAGATATTGGTTGCCAGTTATTAACAATCTCCTGTTTGTAAGAAGATTATATCAAAACTTGTCTCAAATTTGACGAAAAAATACAATATCACAGTCTACTGGTGTCCATATATGACACCACAATAAGTTTCATGAATTTCAACTAAGTTTTGGATTTACTGAATTTTAAAAATCAATATTCTCAATGTTTTGAAATCTCTTTCACAGGGAAACATGCACCCAAGGACACACATATGATTTTGCAATCCATTTTCGTGCACATGTAGCTCAAATTTGATTTTTGCACATTAAATCCCTAGGAAATCAATCAATGTATAAAAACGGTTGAATGATCTCTGTTTTTTTTTAAATTTTAACATGACACTCCTTTGGTCACATGTTCACTGCAGAAAAAGTTTGACATGCCTCAAAGTGGCGGTGGTGGTGCAGGATGTGTGTGTCTCTGTGTGTGTGTGTGTGGGGGGGGGGGGGGTCCGGTAGTACAACTACGAGTCATAGCTTCGTGTGTGTGTGGGGGGGGGGGAGGGGGGTCCGGCAGTACACTACAAGTCGTGAGCCTCCGTGTGGGATTATTGGTCATTTTGTGAGTCATATATGCCACATCAAAGTCATGAATTGGTTATTTAAAGCATTGCACAACCCTTTCATACATGCATGTTCGGGGCACATGCATGCATTGGTGGTCCTCTTGGACACTCCCTCGTGCGGTTATCATCGACGTGCCCATTCTTAGCCCGCAAAGGTTTTCAGTTTCACCGACAATGAGAGGCATTTGACCAAAGGTGGATTCATCTTGGCATGTGTGTTACGGTGTGGATCATGGTGAGATTCCATATCAAAGTTAGGGCACGTGCGTACACATGAGTCCCTCCCACCGGCTCGAAGTGAGGGGGCTACGCATCGTGAACCTCTGTGTAGTGCGTTTCCGGTTTGCGAAGCATGTGCCACGTCAAAGTTGTGCATTGGGTATTCAAACATCACACAGCACACGGGCACATGCACGCGGTAGTTGTCCTATGCCACTCACTCGCGCTTGACTCTCTCTGTGGGCCCGCGAGGTCGTCGTCGATCAGTTGAAGTACATCGAGAGAGAGGTTAATTTGACCAATAAGGATGGTTCTTTTATGGTTTGTGTTACGTATATGCACGGTAGGAGTATGTAGTACATGTCAAAGAGGGGGCAACATGTATACTATATATGCGTCATAACCTCGCTCCATGTGGGGACTTTCTAGTTCCCGAGGCACGGGCAGCATCAAAGTTGTGCATTGGTATTCAAACATCACGCAATACCATGCAGGCGGTGGTTACCCTATAGGAACTCACTTGCGTGCGGCGCTTCCATATGTGGGACCGCGAGGTTGTCCTCCATCACTTTGACCCAACGAGAGAGAGGTTAATTTGACCATTAAGGAATGATTCTTTTTGGTTAGTGCTACATTAGAAGTATACATATACCACGCATCGAATGGGTGGTAGCACATACCACGCATCATGAACCTCGCTCTCTGTGGGGACTTTTCGGTTTCCGAGGTATATATATATGGTGCCACATCAAAGTTGTGCATTGCGTATTCAAACATCACACAAACACAAACACCTCTTTGGGCCACTTGCAGACGGTGGTACGTATAGTCCTATATAGGATGCTCACTAGCGTGCGACCTACGCTTCGCTCCTGTGGGCCCGCGAGGTCGTCATCCATCACTTTGACCCAATGAGCGAGAGGTACGTTTGACGAACAAGGAGGATTAATTCTTTTAGGATTGTGTTACGGTAGGAGTATATAAATAGTATGTGTCGAAGGGGGGATGGGACCAGCATATACTAGGTGTCACATGTACCTCGCTCCGTGTGGGGACTTTACGGAATTTGAGGCAGATGCCACATCAAAGTTGTGCATTAGGTATTCAAAACATCACAACCACACACCTATCCATATATATGTTTTGGCACACATGCAAGCGATGGTGGTTGTCCTCTGGCACTCAATCATGCGGTTACCGGTGATGCTTCCATATGTGGGCCCACTTGGTCCATCACTTTCACCGACAGCGAGAGAGGTTAATTAATTTGACTTAGGAGGGGATTAATTTTTTGTTTGTCTCATGATATAGGTCATGATGTGAGATTACATATATAATAGAGCATTTGTACACATGAATCCATCCCGCTGGATCGGGGGGGGGGGGGGGCGAGCACACGACACGTCATGAACCTCTTGCTCTGTGTGGGGACCTGTGCGATATTCAACGCATGCACCACATCAATATTGTGCATTGGGTATTCAACACATATGCATGCATCACGCACTTCCATAAATATGTTTGGGAAACATGCATGCAATGGTTGTCTTTGGACACTCTCACTCGCTTGGTGATATGTCTCCAACTTATCTATAATTTTTGATTGTTCCATGCTATTATATTATCTGTTTTGGATGTTTTATATGCATTAATATGTTATTTTATATTTTTTTGGGACTAACCTATTAACCTAGAGCCTAGTGCCAATTTCTGTTTTTTTCCCTGTTTTTGAGTTTTACAGAAAAGGAATATCAAACGGAGTCCAAACGGAATAAAACTTTTGCGATGATTTTTCTTGGACCAGAAGACACCTACGTAACTTGGAGAGAGGGCCAGAAGAGTCCCGAGGAGGCCACAAGCCTCTAGGGCGTGCCCCCGGGGGGGGGGCGCCCTGAGGGCTTGTGGGCCCCTCGGGTGTCCTCCAACCCTAATTCCACCTCTATAAATTCCAAAATATTCCCCAAACATCAAAAGCGTCCCCCAAAATACTTTTCCGCCATCGCAAGCCTCTGTTCCCGTGAGATCCCATCTTGGGGCCTTTTTCGGTGATCTACCGGAGGGGGATTCGATCATAGAGGGCCTCTACGTCAACCTTGCCGCCCTTCCGATGATGTGTGAGTAGTTTAGCACAGACCTACGGGTCCATAGCTAGTAGCTAGATGGCTTCTTCTCTCTCTTTGATCTTCAATACAATGTTCTCCTCGATGTTCTTGGAGATCTATTAGTTGTAATACTCTTTTGCGGTGCGTTTGTTGAGATATGATGAATTGTGGATTTATGATCAGATTATCTATGAATATTATTTGAGTCTTCTCTGAACTCTTTTATACATGATTAAGATATCTTTGTATTTATCTTCGAACTATCGGTTTGGTTTGGCCAACTAGATTCGTTTTTCTTTCAATGGGAGAGGTGCTTAGTTTTGGGTTCAATCTTGCGGTGTCCTCACCCAGTGACAAAAGGGGTAGCGAGGCACATATTGTATTGTTGCCATCAAGGATAAAAAGATGGGGTTTATATCATATTGCTTGAGTTTATCCCTCTACATCATGTCATGTTACTTAAGGCGTTACTCCGTTCTTATGAACTTAATACTCTAGATGCATGCTGGATAGCGATCGATGTGTGGAGTAATAGTAGTAGATGCAGGCAGGAGTTGGTCTACTTGTCACGGACGTGATGCCTATATTCATGATCATTGCCTTAGATATCGTCATAACTTTGCGCTTTTCTATCAATTGCTCAACAGTAATTTGTTTACCCACCGTATGCTATCTTCAAGAGAGAAGCCTCTAGTGAAACCTATGGCCCCCGGGTCTATTTTCCATCATATATTTTCAGATCTATAAACCAAAAAACCCAAAAATACTTTGCTGCACTTTATTTCTATTTACTTTAGTTTGCTCTTTTATTTATCTTTTATACCTATCTCTTTTAAATCTCACTCTTGTTCGTGACCGTGAAGGGATTGACAACCCATTTTTCGCGTTGTGTGCAAGTGTTTGTTAGTTTGTGCATGTGCATAGATTGGAGACTTGCTTGTGCCTCCTACTGGATTGATACCTTGGTTCTTAACTGAGGGAAATACTTATCTCTACTTTGCTGCATCACCCTTTCCTCTTCAAGGGAAAAATCAATGCAAGCTCAAGAAGTAGCACTTGGTTATCGGCGGCAAGCCAATATATATTCATGGGCCCGCGTGGACGTCCACCATTTCGATCGACGATGAGAAAGGTTACCAGGGTGGATTCTTCTTCTTTGGTTCGTGTTACCGTATAGTAGGTCGATCAGTCCAGGCCTAATTAAGTTTGAGTGCATGCTACGTGTCGTGAACCCTCGCACAGTGTGGGGATTTTACGGTTCCAAAGCATGGTGCCACATCAAATTTGTGCATTGGGTATTCAAACACCACACACCACTTCAATATACATAAGTGGGCCACATGCACAAAGTGGGTTTTGTCTTCAGACACTCCCTCGCGAGGTTATCGGCGACAAGCTAGCCCATTTTGCGGGGCCGTGTGGACGTCCATCACTTTGACGACCAATGAGCAAGAGAGGTTATACGACCAAGTTGGATTATGTTCATCCGTGTTACAGTATGTCTTGGTGAGATGCCCTCCCCCTCCCCGACATGTGTGTGGGGGGGGGGGGGGGGGGGGGTGGGGATGGGGGGCTACTTCGCACTACCTGCAACCTTCGTGGGGTCGGGGAAGTCCGGTTAATTTGCGAGGCACACGTGCCACATCACAGTTGTGAATGGTAGTTAAATATCACACCACACCCTTTTCATACATATAGTAGGGCCACCCGCAGGTGGTTCGTATGTGGTCTCACCCATCTCGCGCCACAAGCACACATTTGTGGGTCGTCACATGGCCCACCTTTGTCCGGAAGAGAAAGGGGAAGTTTGACCACGATGGACTCCTATAGGTTTTGTGTTATGGTAGGGTGAGATTTCAGACCTAGCTATTTGGGGGCATGCGTTCGTAGCTAGGATTCCCTTACCACCGACACGAAGTGGGGTTCGTAGGGGGTTGCTGACTAGCAATACTGTGCGCTTTGTGCGACAGGTGCCACATCAAAGTTGTGCATTGGGTATTTGAACATCAAACCACCCTTTCCATACATATATTTGGTCCACATGCAAGTGTGTTCGTGTTCTAACCCTTTCCCGTGTTATTCTTTTTGCCAAATATTTAAACAACAGATGAGTTGGATTCTATGTTAAATTCACCTCATGCTTACAATCAAAATAAAGCTTTTACTAAACATATCATTGATGCTATGATGAAATCTTTTGAAGAAAAACTTGAGTTGGAAATTTCTATCCCTATAAAGCTCTATGATGAGTGGGAACCTACTATTAAGATTAAAATTAAATATTATGAGTGCAATGCTTTGTGTGATTTGGGTGCCAGCGTCTCCACTATTCTGAAAACTTTATGTGATGTGCTAGGTTTCCATAAATTTGATGATTGTTCTTTGAATTTTCATCTAGCGGATTCCACTATTAAGAAACCTATGGGAAGGATTAATGATTTTCTTATTGTTGCAAATAGGAATTATGTGCCCGTAGATTTTATTGTGCTTGATATAGATTGCAATCCTACATGTCCTATTATTCTTGGTAGACCTTTCCTTAGAACGATTAGTGCAATTATTGATATGAAAGAAGGAAAGATTAGATTTCAATTTCCTTTAAGGAAAGGCATGGAACACTTTCCAAGAAAGAAAATTAACTTGCCATATGAATCTATTATGAGGGCTACTTATGGTTTGCATACCAAAGATGACAATACCTAGATCTATGTTTTATGCCTAGCTAGGGGCGTTAAACAATATCGCTTGTTGGGAGGCAACCCAATTTTAATTTTTTGTTTTTGGTTCTGTTTTTCAATAAATACACATTATTACCTCTGTATTAATTGTGTTTTGGCATTTTAATTATTGTTTGAGCCAAGTGAGACCTTTGGGATGGTCTACGGTGATAGTTGATTTGATCTTGCTGAAAAACAGAAACTTTTGTGCTCATTACCAGAAATTTAGAAAATCACAGAAATGTGCTTTTGATCTTAAATTTTTACACAAGATTGATATACAAATTTTCCAGGTTTTCCTAAATTTTCAGAATTTTTGGAGTTACAGAAGTATACGAAATTTACAGATTACTACAGACTGTTCTGTTTTTGACAGATTCTGTTTTCTATGTGTTGTTTGCTTATTTTGATGAATCTATGTGTAGTATCGGGGGGTATGAACCATGGAGAAGTTTGAATAAAGTAGATAGAACACAAATATAAATTAAGAATGAGTTCACAACAGTACCAAAAGTGGTGATTTATTTTTTTATACTAACGGATCTTATGAGTTTTCTGTTGAGTTTTGTGTTGTGAAGTTTTCAAGTTTTGGGTAAAAATTTGATGGACAATGGAATAAGGAGTGGCAAGAGCCTAAGCTTGGGGATTCCCAAGGCACCCCAAGGTAATATTCAAGGACAACCAAGCATCTAAGCTTGGGGATGTCCCGGATGGCATCCTCTCTTTTGTCTTCAATCCATCGGTAAATTTACTTGAGGCTATATTTTTATTCACCACATGATATGTGTTTTGCTTGGAGCGTCTTGTATATATGATTCTTTGCTTTTTAGTTTGCCACAATCATCCTTGCTGTACACACCTTTTGAGAGGGACATGCATTAATCATGAATTTATTAGAATACTCTATGTGCTTCACTTATATCTTTTGAGCTAGGCAGTTTGCTCTAGTGCTTCACTTATATCTTTTTAGAGCACGGCGGTGGATTTATTTTATTGAAATTGATGAACTATCATGCTTCACTTATATTATTTTGAGAGTCTTAAATAGCATGGTAATTTTGTTAGGATATGAAATTAGTCCTAATATGATGGGCATCCAAGAGGGAATAAAAACTTTCATATAAAGAGCATTGAATAGATGAGAAGGTTGATTCCTTGCATTTGTTTTGAGATATAAATATGGTGATATTGGAGTCATGCTAGTGAGTAATTGTGGATTGGTATAAATACTTGTGTTAAAGTTTGTGATTCCTATGGCATGCACGTATGGTGAACCGTTATGTGATGAAGTCGGAGCATGATTTATTTTTTGATTGTCTTCCTTATGAGTGGCAGTCGGAGATGAGCGATGGTATTTTCCTACCAATCTATCCCCCTAGGAGCATGCGTGTAGTACTTTGTTTTGATTGCTAATAAATTTTTGAAATAAGTATGTGAGTTCTTTATGACTAATGTTGAGTCCATGGATTATATGCACTCTCACCCTTCCACCATTGCTAGCCTCTCTAGTACCGCACAACTTTCGCCGATGCATTAAACCCACCATATACCCTTCCTCAAAACAGCCACCATACCTACCTATTATGGCATTTCCATAGCCATTCCGAGATATATTGCCATGCAACTTCCACCGTTCCGTTTATTATGACACATACCATCATTGTCATATTGCTTTGCACGATCATGTAGTTGGCATAGTATTTGTGGCAAGGCCACCGTTCATATTTTTCATACATGACACTCTTGATCATTGGACATCCTGGTACACTGTCGGAGGCATTCATATAGAGTCATATCTTGTTCTAGTATCGATTTGTAATTCTTGAGTTGTAAGTAAATAAAAGTGTGATGATCATCATTATTAGAACATTGTCCCATGTGAGGAAAGGATGATGGAAGCTATGATTCCCTCACAAGTTGGGACGAGTCTCCGGACTTTATAAAAAATAAAATAGGCCAAAGAAGCCCAAATTAAAAAGAGAGGCCAAAGAAGCCCAAACAAAAAAAACGAGAGAAGGTACAATGTTACTATCCTTTTTCCACACTTGTGCTTCAAAGTAGCACCATGACCTTCATGATAGAGAGTCTCCTATTTTGTCACTTTCATATACTAGTGGGAATTTTTCATTATAGAACTTGGCTTGTACATTCCAATGATGGGCTTCCCCAAATTGCCCTAGGTCTTCGTGAGCAAGCAAGTTGGATGCACACCCACTTAGTTTCTTTTTGAGCTTTCATACACTTATAGCTCTAGTGCATCCGTTGCATGGCAATCCCTACTCACTTGCATCAATATCAATTGATGGGCATCTCCATAGCCCATTAATTTGCCTAGTTGATGTGAGACTTTCTCCTTCTTTTTGTCTTCTTCACAACCACCATATTCTATTCCAGCTATAGTGCTATATCCATGGCTCACGCTCATGTATTGCGTGAAAGTTGAAAATGTTTTAGAACATCAAAAGCATGAAACAATTGCTTGGCTTGTCATCACGGTTGTGCATGATGAAATATTTTGTGTGATGAAGATGGAGCATAGCCAGACTATATGATTTTGTAGGGATAACTTTCTTTGGCCATGTTATTTTGAGAAGACATGATTGCTTTATTAGTATGCTTGAAGTATTATTGTTTTTATGTCAATATTAAACTTTTGTTTTGAATCTTATGGATCTGAATATTCTTGCCACAATAGAGAAGATTGCATTGATAAATATGTTAGGTAGCATTCCACATCAAAAATTCTGTTTTTATCATTTACCTACTCAAGGACGAGCAGGAATTTAGCTTGGGGATGCTTGATATGTCTCCAACGTATCTATAATTTTTGATTGTTCCATGCTATTATATTATCTGTTTTGGATGTTTTATATGCATTAATATGCTATTTTATATTATTTTTGGGACTAACCTATTAACCTAGAGCCCAGTGCCAGTTTCTGTTTTTTTTCTTGTTTTTGAGTTTTACAGAAAAGGAATATCAAACGGAGTCCAAACGGAATAAAACTTTCGCGATGATTTTTCTTGGACCAGAAGACACCTACGTAACTTGGAGAGAGGGCCAGAAGAGTCCCCAGGAGGCCACAAGCCTCTAGGGCGCGCCCCGGGGGGGGGGCACGCCCTGAGGGCTTGTGGTCCCCTCGGGTGTCCTCGAACCCTAATTCCAGCTCTATAAATTCCAAAATATTCCCCAAACATCAGAAGCGTCTACCAAAATACTTTTTCACCGCCGCAAGCCTCTGTTCCCGTGAGATCCCATCTTGGGGCCTTTTCCGGCGATCTGCCGGAGGGGGATTCAATCACGGAGGACCTCTACATCAACCTTGCCGCCCTTCCGATGATGTGTGAGTATTTTACCACAGACCTACGGGTCCATCGCTAGTAGCTAGATGGCTTCTTCTCTCTCTTTGATCTTCAATACAATGTTCTCCTCGATGTTCTTGGAGATCTATTCGATGTAATACTCTTTTGCGGTGCGTTTGTTGATATCCGATGAATTGTGGATTTATGATCAGATTATCTATGAATATTATTTGAGTCTTCTCTGAACTCTTTTATGCATGATTAAGATATCTTTGTATTTATCTTCGAACTATCGGTTTGGTTTGGCCAACTAGATTGGTTTTTCTTGCAATGGGAGAGGTGCTTAGTTTTGGGTTCAATCTTGCGGTGTCCTCACCCAGTGACAAAAGGGGTAGCGAGGCACATATTGTATTGTTGCTATCAAGGATAAAAAGATGGGGTTTATATCATATTGCTTGAGTTTATCCCTCTACATCATGTCATGTTACTTAAGGTGTTACTCCGTTCTTATGAACTTAATACTCTAGATGCATGCTGGATAGCGATCGATGTGTGGAGTAATAGTAGTAGATGCAGGCAGGAGTTGGTCTACTTGTCACGGACGTGATGCCTATATTCATGATCATTGCCTTAGATATCGTCATAAATTTGCGCTTTTCTATCAATTGCTCAACAGTAATTTGTTTACCCACCGTATGCTATCTTCAAGAGAGAAGCCTCTAGTGAAACCTATGGCCCCCGGGTCTATTTTCCATCATATATTTTCAGATCTATAAACCAAAAAACCCAAAAATACTTTGCTGCACTTTATTTCTATTTACTTTAGTTTGCTCTTTTATTTATCTTTTATACCTATCTCTTTTAGATCTCACTCTTGTTCGTGACCGTGAAGGGATTGACAACCCCTTTTTCGTGTAGTGTGCAAGTGTTTGTTAGTTTGTGTAGGTGCATAGATTGGAGACTTGCTTGTGCCTCCTACTGGATTGATACCTTGGTTCTTAACTGATGGAAATACTTATCTCTACTTTGCTGCATCACCCTTTCCTCTTCAAGGGAAAAATCAACGCAAGCTCAAGAAGTAGCACTTGGTTATCGGCGGCAAGCCTATATATATTCGTGGGCCCGCGTGGACATCCATCATTTCGACCGACGATGAGAAAGGTTACCAGGGTGGATTCTTCTTCTTTGGTTCGTGTTACCATATAGTAGGTCGATCATTCCATGCCTAATTAAGTTTGAGCGCATGCTACGCGTCGTGAACCCTCGCACAGTGTGGGGATTTTACGGTTCCAAAGCATGGTGCCACATCAAATTTGCGCATTGGGTATTCAAACACCACACACCACTTCCATATACATAATTGGGCCACATGCACAAAGTGGGTTTTGTCTTCAGACACTCCCTCGCGAGGTTATTGGCAACAAGCTAGCCCATTTTGTGGGGCCGTGTGGACGTCCATCACTTTGACGACCAACGAGCAAGAGAGGTTATACGACCAAGTTGGATTCTGCTTCGTCCGTGCTATAGTACGTCTTGGTGAGATTCCCTCCCCCTCCCCGACGTGCGTGTGGGGGGTGGGGATGGGGGGCTACTTCGCACTACCTGCAACCCCCGTGGGGTCGGGGAAGTCTGTTTAATTTGCGAGGCACACGTGCCACATCACAGTTGTGAATGGTAGTTAAATATCAAACCACACCCTTTTCATACATATAGTAGGGCCACCCGCAGGTGGTTCGTATGTGGTCTCACCCATCTCGCGCCACAAGCACACATTTGTGGGTCGGTACATGGTCCACCTTTGTCCGAAAGAGAAAGGGGACGTTTGACCATGATGGACTCCTATAGGTTTTGTGTTATGGTAGGGTGAGATTTCAGACCTAGCTATTTGGGGGCATGCGTTCGTAGCTAGGATTCCCTTACCACCGACACGAAGTGGGGTTCGTAGGGGGTTGCTGACTAGCAATACTGTGCGCTTTGTGCGACAGGTGCCACATCAAAGTTGTGCATTGGGTATTTGAACATTAAACCACCCTTTTCATACATATATTTGGTCCCCATGCAAGTGTGTTCGTGTTCTGACCCTTTCCCGCGTTATTCTTTTTGTCAAATATTTAAACAGCAGACGAGTTGGATTCTATGTTAAATTCACCTCATGCTTACAATCAAAATAAAGCTTTTACTAAACATATCGTTGATGCTATGATGAAATCTTTTGAAGAAAAACTTGAGTTGGAAGTTTCTATCCCTATAAAGCTTTATGATGAGTGGGAACCTACTATTAAGATTAAAATTAAATATTATGAGTGCATTGCTTTGTGTGATTTGGGTGCTAGCGTCTCCACTATTCCGAAAACTTTATGTGATGTGCTAGGTTTCCATAAATTTGTTGATTGTTCTTTGAATTTGCATCTAGTGGATTCCACTATTAAGAATTCTATGGGAAGGATTAATGATGTTCTTATTGTTGCAAATAGGAATTATGTGCCCGTAGATTTTATTGTGCTTAATATATATTGCAATCCTACATGTCCTATTATATTCTTGGTAGACCTTTCCTTAGAATGATTGGTGCAATTATTGATCTCCATGAGGCTTGCCTCCCACTCTCGAAAAAATCTACTACCTCGCAATCTCGAAAATATCTACCGCTTAGAAGGTTTTTATGTTTGATAGCACACGATTAGTATGTGTGGGCTGTGTGCGATGTCTGTTACTCCTGCTCTGCTTCAATCCCTTGATTCAAATTTTCAATAGCCCCGGCATTTTACTCTCGCCTCTGCATCCCTCGCAATCTCAAAAATATTTGCTCGCCCTTGATTCAAATTTTCAGTAGCCCCGGCTTGTTGCTCCCGCCTCTGCATGCCTCGCAGTCTCAAAAATATCTGCCCGCCCTTGATCCAAATTTTTTGTAGCCCCGGCAAATTACTCCCGCCTCTGAATCCCTCACAATCTCAAAAATATCTGCTCGCCCTTGATCCAAATTTTCAGTAGCCCAGCATTTTACTCCTGCCTAGTAAAATTTTCACTTGCCACGGTAGTTCCTCAAACACCACCTTGGCCCATCCCTCCACACACACCACACACACCCCAAAACCTCCACTCACACAGACACACACCACCCCTCCCTCGCTCAAACCCATTGGTAGGTCGCCGCCATCAACACCGCCACTGCCTCCATCCTCAACCTCTGCCTGTGTGCCATGGAGCTCGAGGAGCCAATGGCCCAAAAGAGGTTTATCACGGCCTCTTCGCCCGACATCGGCGAGGTGGCCGCCGAGGTGTCCCCGTCGTCCTCCGCGGGCTCTTTATCAAGCCGCCATCGCCGGTCGCCCGATCCGCCCGCTACCGCACCCCTACGCCGGTTCAAGGACTTCCCCGTCCTCCGTCGGGCCCAGCCACCGACCAGGTCCTACCTCGGGGTCTGGCAGCGGCGGTGGGGGACGTGGGTCGCCGAGATTACAGATCGGGAGACCCACACCCGCCGGTGGCTTGGTAGCTTCCACACGGCCGAGCTCGCGGCTATGGAGTACGACTGTTGGCAGGTCCACTACCACGGCGCGGCGGCTAGGCTCAATTTCCCCTTCGGCACACGTCCGGTCGACCTCGTCCCACCGGAGCCAGGGGTGGTGAGCTCGGCTGTGGCGTGGGAGGATCGCCAGGCGAGGGAGTGCCTCAAGGCCGAGGCCGCCGCTGATGCCTACATGCAATAGCTCCGCCGGCAGCACCCGAAGCTCGTGGAGGCAGAGTGGATGATCTTTGCTGGCGCAGAGGGCGGTGAGGTTATCGTGCTCTCCTCCGATGATGAGGTCGAAGGCGGCGAGGACGACAGTGCGGAGGGCGGTGAGGTGGGCGGCGAGGATGAGGAGATCAACGTCAACGAGTGGAGGAGTGTCTTCCCCAACGACCCCGACGACGGCACCGGCCCGGACCCGGCTCGCAGCACACCGTACCTGACGAGGACGGATTGGCTCGGCCTCCACTTTGACTGAACGTAGTTTATTTAGTTTGAATTTATGTTTTTTGTGTGCTTATGCAAAACTATCTATGTTTATGTTTCAATGCATGCTACTTTCGATTGAACCTGCTTTGAACTTGATCAAATTGAAGTTTACAACATTAAGTTTAGGGGATCGACTAGAAACAGCCAAAAATTGCTGGAGTATATATATACTCACTAAGGGTTTTACTCCGTAACTTTTAGGGGATCGGCTAGAGATGGCGTTATGCCTTTATTTCAGTTATTCACAATGTGATGCTCTATATGTGCAACTATTTGCCGTGCAGTTCAATTTCATTAATAACAGTTTCCACAATACCACTATGAATTACAATATTTGGTTGCTGTTAAGGATGTTGAAGTTAACACGCCTTTCCTTTTTTAAACAATAACTAGTTTACTTTAGACCTGCACAATACCAGTTTGAATGACTATATTTGCTTGTTTTTAAATGTTATGCCTGTTGCGGTTAACACACCTTTCCACTTCTTGTTTTTCTTAACTAGTGTTCTTAAACCTGCACATTGAAGCTATCATTTGGAGATTATGTTGTCTACCATGGATATATTTGGTTGATGTTTAGCCTGTTATGCTTAACATGCCTTTAGATGTACTCACACAAGACAATATTGGGAACAGCTGCTGTTTTCCATCGAGTGCATTGCTTATATATACTCATTGTTCAGGATATCGGTAGCTGGTATCATATAGCCCGGTGGCTGATAAGGGATTAATCGTCGAATCGGACATTTCACTAAATATATCTATAACCCATTTATCGGTAGGTTAACTAGGGCCATATTTAATATATCTGAGGCTACATAGCAACATGCATTGTACTGAATGACTAAATATGCAATCCTAGGCTACATAGCAACAAGGAAGAGTGTTACCTTAATGTTCTGGTGATATCTAGATATACATGTAATAAGATATTATATAATGGGATGGAGGGAGTGTTGTACTACACCATTGTGCAATTGTTGTTTAGCTTCTGATATTAACTTGGTGCTTTTAGGTACATTTGTCATTGCCAAAGATCCACGCTTCGACCCTTTCTGCGTATGGGGCAATGAGATATTCATGAACCAGCATCAAGTGAGGAAACTGATAAAGTTTGTTATTAAAATGGGTCAAAAGATGTCGATCGAACTATTTGTTTACACTTTATGCAAGAGAACAGTGAACTGCAGCATGGTAAGTAAGAACTCCGTAGCGTTCTTTTTACTGCCCATAATGGGTTGTGTTAGATGACAATGTCTGAATCTTTTTCCTTTGCAGTGGTTCCCGAAGCAGTTTACTCAAGATTACCTCTCAAACTACATGATTGGCGGCCGGCCATCACAAGGGGTTGGACTAGAGTCATGCGTGCCTTCTGCATGGAGGAGAGCACAATAGGGGCATTCCGCTTCACCTTGTTCAGCAACCAGAATGTCTCTCGCCTCTTTCTTTACCATCTTTAATAGTACATGTATACAACCCTGGTTCATCATTCTTTATTTGGTGCTTATGTAATGCTTTTTTTGATGTAATTCTTGAACATATGTACCTGTGAATCAAATAATGCATTGGTTGTTTGAACCTGATGGATATGAATAAAGCTATAGCCTACTTTCGAATTCAAATTTGGTACAATTTTAAATAACAACAATTAAATTAGGGTGAAATTATGCTCTGCAGGTCATTATGGCGCACATAGTCTATAAAGCACACCGTGTGTGATATACATCATAATCCGACACGGTTCACGAAGAGGAAACGTGTGTAACCATGCACATAGTTGCCGTTAGCAAAGCGTGTGTGATGCCAGACAATATCACAAACGGTGCGAGAAAACTAAATGTGTGTGATTGTTGCCTTATCGCACACGCTTTACAATCATGAACTGTGTGTGATGTGGCGCGCATCGTAAACGTAGAGCCAGTTTGGTACATGCCTGGAAAAATCCCATGCCTGGAATGTGCTTGGCCTGTGCCTGGTATAAGGTAAAACCACAAAAGTCCGACTGCGATGATAATGCGAGCACAAACGAGTAGCAAGGATGGAGCATTTGGGATAGGTGCGGGCATAGCATACGCTTTGTTCTGGAAAATGTATGCATTCCTACTCCCTATCCCCGACGGTTTCTGGGTCATGTGGGAAGGACCCCCCTATCGCCCACACTCACTAGGCGATGGTTTAAAATGTCATCGCGGAAAGGTGTAAAAACTGTTTGTATAGCAGCTTGATGTACTAGTGTTTGCTAGCCTACGCATGTACTAAGCGGGAATACTGCTTGTGCATCAAAATCCTTGAACCAAAGTTATTCCATATGAGTCCACTATATCTACCTATATGCAGTATTACCCTGTTGTTCCAATTAATTTGCATGTGCCACCTCTAAAATTTCAAATGAACATCTGTTTTGTGTGCCTGGACCGCTCATGGAGCGATAGGGGGTAGTCAGTATCTTCCATGCTAATCGGGTTATTCTCATGATGAGTGTTTATTCACTCGTCCTTGCACGAGAGGGGCCGGTAATAGGGATACCCAGTCCCGAAATAAAAAATTGCAAATAATTAAACAAAACTCCCCCAGGACTGTTGTTGGTATGGACGACACCCGTGGATTTGGCTAGCCATGGCTTGTGTTTGTTGGTGGAGGGGGAGTAAACTTTTACTTTTACCGCTTGGGAACCGCCGCTGATGTGTTTAGCATGGAAGATATTGATAACTCTTGGTCGTAACATTGACAGGAAGGGTGCACCTCCCAAAATTTTATTTATATCTGATTTAAGCTTTGAGCTCTGGCACCTCTGCAAATCCCTACTTCCCTCTGCGAAGGGACTATCTATTTACTTTTACGTTATTTTATTTTTATGTTGAGTCATCACCTTCTCAAACAAGCACCAGACCTGAGAGCACTATTGTCATCCTCATGCATTGTGTATAGTTAATGTTGAATGCATCATGACTGGATCTCTTCTACCATGAATTACAATGTTTAGTTGCTACTTGAACTTTGGAGGTGCTCTGCATTTATGTTTTGCAGTCTCAGAAAAGGCTAGCGAGATACCACTATTGTCATATTATATCATGATTGTTTTGACAAAGTGTTGGCAATTGATATATCTTATTATTGCTCGCTAGTTGATTATGCCATTGATATGAGCTAATATAATTTCTAAGAGTTATGGTTGACATGGTTAGTCATGATCTTTGCTGAAAACCTGGGTGTCATTTAAGCATATATATGTAAACAAGAACAAAAGAGTTCGTAAAAGTTTTTCTTTATCACTTTCAGTTTGTCAACTGAATTGCTTGAGGACAAGCAATGGGTTAAGCTTGGGGGAGTTGATATGTCTACATCGTATCTACTTTTCCTAATGCTTTTGCTCTTGTTTTGGACTCTAATTTGCATGATTTGAATGAAACTAACCCGGACTGATGATGTTTTCAGTAGAACTACCATGGTGTTGTTTTTGTGCAGAAATAAAAGTTCTCGGAATTGGACAAAACTTTTTAGAGAATTATTTTGGAATATATAATAATTTCTGGAACCAAGACCCACCGGAGGGGGGCCCACGCTGCCCACAAGGCACCAGGGCGCCACCCCCTCTGGCGCGCCCTGGTGGGTGGTGGGGCCCTCGGGGCTCCGCTGACCCTAATCCCAATGCTATAAAATCATATTTTCGGAGAAAAAAATAGGAGAGGAAGTTTCATCATGTTTTATGATACGGAGCCGCCGCCACCTCCTGTTCTTCATCGGGAGGCCAGATCTGGAGCCCGTTCGGGGCTCCAAAGAGGGGGGTCTTCGGTCTTCATCATCACCAACCCTCCTTCATCGCCAATTCCATGATGCTCTCCACTAGGAATGAGTAATTCCCTCGTAGGCTCGCTGGTCGGTGAGGAGTTGGATGAGATTCATCATGTAATTGAGTTAATTTTGTTAGGGCTTGATCCCTAGTATCCACTATGTTCTGAGATTGATGTTGCTATGACTTTGCTATGCTTAATGCTTGTCACTAGGGCCCGGGTGCCATGATTTCAGATCTGAACCGTTAATGTTTTCACCATTATATCTATGTTCTAGATCCGATCTTGCAATTCATATCCAACAAATTCACCTATCCAATGCCTACGAGTTTTCCACATACTGCTCTTGCTAAGTACTGCTCACCCAAGCGGTACTACCGCTTATGCACGGGCTATGGGAGCATAACGGTTGGATCCATTCTCCAACTATATAAAGGAGTCATCTTTCTTCTAGTTGATTACCTCTTCCTCCCCTAAGCTCCATTGTTGCTCACAAACTCATTCTTGCCCAATCTCTCTCCCTAGCCAATAAAACTTGTTGATTCTTTAGGGATTGCTTGAGAAGGCCTAGATCTACACTTCCGCCTAGAAAAATTTGATTCCCCCCACTAATCCCTTGTGGATCTTGTTACTCTTGGGTGTTTGAGCACCCTAGACGGTTGAGGTCACCTCAAAGCCACATTCCATTGTGGTGAAGCTCCGTGGTGTTGTTGGGATCCTCCAATTCGGTTGTGGAGAGAGCCCCAACCTTGTTTGTAATGGTCCGGTCGCCGCCTTCAAGGGCACCACTAGTGGAATCACGACATCTCGCATTGTGTGAGGGCGTGAGGATAATACGGTGACCCTAGTGGCTTATTGGGGAGCATTGTGCCTCCACACTGCTCCAACGGAGATGTACTTCATCTCAAAGGGAAGGAACTTTGGTAACACATCCTCGTCTCCACTTGTGGTTATCTCTTACCTTTACTTTGTGCAAGCTTTACTTGTGTTGTATCCTTTACTTGCTTGTGTTGCTAGCATCATATAGGTTGCTCACCTAGTTGCATGTCTAGACAACCTATTTGTTGGTAACCCTAATTTGTTAAGAAAAGTTAAAAATTGGTAGTTGCCTATTCACCCCCCTCTAGTCAACCATATCGATCCTTTCAATTGGTATCAGAGCCTCGTCTCTTTATTAAGGGTTTCATCACCCGAAGAGTATGGTTGACGGAGAGGAGGAAGTGCCCGAGGCCATGGAGTTGAACTCGATCACTCGAGAAGACTTAAATGAAGCTATGGCTTCACTTAAGACGTCTATGACGACCGAGGTCAAGTCCATGCTTAAAGAATTACTTGACGGGTTGAAAACTCCTCCCGATCCGTTGCTTATGGTTAATCCCACCGCATCGGAGTCGGAGGCCAATTCCGGCAAGGAAGCGGCTAAAGGTACTCAAACCTTCTCCCCTCAAAACAAGAATGGGACGGGAACCTTTGCCTTGGTTCCCCCTCCCCCGGTCTATGGAGGACCGGTCCCTACACCGCATATTAACAACCTTGGTCCTCCTCCTAAGCTTGTAAAGGGTGATTTTGCTAATTGGGTTTTTCGCATCAACTCTCATTTGAATCACAGCTCAATGAATCTTTGGAGAATCATCGAGCAAGGCTTCTATCCGCATGATCCAAACAACCTCACTCCAAGAGAAGAGGCGGACAATCAATACAATCACTCCGCATTGTTCATCATCCAAGCCGCGGTGCCTCCCGAAGATCTATCTCACTTGCGTCCCTTCTCCCGTGCAAAGGATTGTTGGGAACACATCATATCTTTGTACAAGGGGAGCTCAAGCATCCAGTGGTCCAACTTTGAAGTGGTTCTTGATGAGGCCGATGAATTTGTGATGATGGAAGATGAGGATCCTCGCGATCTCTACCAGAGGGTGACAACTCTAGCGGTTGTTCTCCAAGATCATGGGCGCAAGGATACGGATGAAAATTGGATCAAGCACAAGTTTCTCAAGGCTATCATGCCATTCAACAAGGCCATGTTCTCCGTGATTCGTCAAAGTACGGATTTCCACACCTTGTCTTCAAGTGTAGTGTTGGACGAGTTCATTGCCATGAACATCATGAACAAGACCACTGACAATGCTCTAGCTCGTGTCCGGTCAAAGAAAGCCTCACCAAACCTTGCCTTGAAGGCCAAGGCCATTCCAGAAGAAGAAGTGGAGGGTTGCAACATTCTTTGATCTTGATACCGTGGCCCTTTTGTGGAGCAAGACTCTTAAAGTAGCTTTTGTTGGGCATGTCGAGAACGGTTTTTATGTGGTTAACTTTTCGGCGCGACCCACTAAGACCGCGACGTGCCTAATGGCTAAAGTTGATATGGGATGGCTTTGGCATCGCCGACTAGCCCATGTCAATATGAGATCTTTGCAAAGTCTCCTCAAAGGGGATCATGTCCGGGGACTAACAAATGTGAGTTTTACCAAAGATCGTACTTGCCGTGCTTGTATTGAAGGAAAGTTACATGAGACGGCTCACCGACCCACGACTATCATCTACTCGAAGAGGCCCTTGGAGCTCCTTAACATGGATCTCTTTGGCCCTCCATCCTTTGATAGTCTTGGGGGAAGAAAGTATATATTGGTGATTGTGGATGATTACTCAAGTTACACATGGGTGTACTTATTCAAGAGGAAGAGTGAGACCAAACAAATCATCATCGACTTTGCTAATGAAGCTGAACGTCAACATGAAGCAAAGATATTGATGATTAGAAGTGACAATGACACTGAGTGCAAGAACTACACCTTGGATGAGTTTCTTAGTGATGAGGGGATCAAGCACCAATATGGCGCACCCTATACCCCTTAACAAAATGGTGTGGCGGAGAGGAAGAACTGGACGTTGATGGATGCGGCAAGGACCATGATGGAGGAATTCAAATCTCCATACAACTTTTGCGCCGAAGCCATCAATACCACATGTCATGCATCCGATTGGCTCTACATCCGCAAAGGCTTGAACAAGACTCGATATGAGATACTTACCAGTAACAAGCCCAATCTCAAGTACTTCCAGGTGTTCGGTTGTAAGTGTTTCATTCTCAAGAAAGGTGTTCGCTTGTCTAAATTTGAACCTAGAGCTCAAGAGGGCATATTAGTTGGTTATGCTACAAACTCTCGTGCTCACCGTGTTCTCAACAAGTCCAATAGATTCATTGAGGAGATGTGTAACATAGAGTTTGATGAAAATAATGGCTCCCAAGTGGAGCAAAGTGGTCTTTGTGATGTAGGTGATGAAATTCCTCCTCAAGCCATAAGAAGAATGGGGATTGGTCAAATACTCCCCATTGAGGAACCCCTTGTGGCCGAAGGAGAAGGACAATGCTCTACTCAAGTGGAGCCATCACCAACGCTAGACCCACACACTACTGCAGGATGCTGCTAACGCGACACTACAATCAGAGACCCTTCGACGAAACTGTGTGCGATGCATTAATCACAAACAGTGATGTAAAAAAATCATCAAAAAGATACAAAATGTTTGTGATGGCGGATACATCAAACACGGTTCAGATTTTAGTTGCATGTGCGATGCGGGGTATACGGTTCAGTTCAATGAACTATTTGCGATGCGGCAGAAGAATAGAAACGGTCAGCCAGATGAAGGTGTGTGCGTTATACGGCATATAGTTCACTCGGATTAACTGTTTGTGATTAGGCAACACAACAGAAATGGTCAGCCAGATCATGGTGTCTGCGATTGAGGGCATACACTTCAGATGGATGAAATGTTTGCGGTTAGGCAACACAACAGAAACGGTCAGCCAGATTAAGGTGTCTGCGATTGACGGCATACAGTTCACACAGATGAACTGTTTGCGATTAGCCACAAGAAACAGAAACAGTTAGACAGATCAATGTGTGTGCGCTAGAAGGGCACACATTCTAATTAAAAGAAGCGTGCGCGATGGTAATAACGAGCGCGCAAGGTTGATGGAACAAGACATGTGCTGACATTGCCTATTGTGGTGCACCCTATGGTGCAAACGCCACGTACGTGGCCGAGAACACGTGCCCACGTTACGCCATTCGGGAATAGTGCCCCACTTAGAAATTATAGAACCGTCAATAAATTTTGTGCCTGCATCCCGTCACATTCCAAATTACTACCACACTATATTTAATTGCAAACCTGTTCACACCGATCAAAATCTAAATGGTTTCCCACTTAGGAGCGTATTAGTACTCGGTTATAAATACTACCTACTCCAAGATGACTGCACATTCCTCCTCAACTCATCATCCACAAAAACAAGCAAGTCATTCATCATCGTTCCCTTGCGTCTGCCATGGCCCGCATGAGTTCTTGGTCGAGAGATTACTACCAGGGAGAGGCAAGCATGGAAGCGGAAGCACGAGAGATGTCCCGCCTCGCCGCGAAAGCAGCCGAGATGTCCCGCCGCGCCGCCGAAGCAGCACAGAGGTCCCGCTGCACCGTCGATGCAGCAGACTGGTCCGGCCGTGCCGCGGAGCAGCAGAGATGTCCCGCCGCGCTGCGAATGCAGCAGAGATGTCCTCCCGCCCCGCAGCAGCCTGCGAAAATGTCTCATGGGCAGGCAAGGACTCTCACAGGTGCATGCGCGCTATGCTCAATGACCTGATGGGTTGGATCTCCGACTGGATGAAGTTGCAGGACGAGATGAATGCCTCCTTTGAAAATGCTACCAGCGTCATCCGGGGACTATGGGAGGACAAGGCGAAGCTCCGCACCGAGCGCGACCTGCTGAGGGCGAAGATCACCGGAACGACGAAGTAGCACGAGGAGACCACTGCCTTGTTGAAGAGGACCGGCGTCATCATCAAGAAACTTATGGACGAGAATGCCATGCTCTGCATCGAGCGCCAATGGCTGGTGGAGGAATCCGTGGATGCTCTCAAGCAGCGTCTTGAGGACACGAAAGAGCTCATCGCCGCTCGCCGCGAGAACTAGTCTCAATGGCCTGCAGCAACACATCAAGAAAGTAGAGATCAGTGAGCCAGATCGTTGTCTGCGTCTTCCTTCTTCTTTTGCCCTTGTGTATTTCGGGCATTGCCGCATGTGGCTTTTTAAATTATCTTCCTAAATATGTAAGACAATTATTATCCACTGTCATCGTCCTTATATTCATCAGTCTTGCTATAAGTCGCAGTCGATGCTATATAGGTCCGTCAGATCTTACATCAAGATCCGTGCAAAACTTTCTTTTCAGATTTTCTTTTTTCTCTCTTAAATCTTAGTCGAGTGAGACATAGCCACGCCATTAAACATGGGGCTCGGGCGCCATTAATGGAGACGTTGGGAGAGAGGTGGGCGGCAAATAGAGGTCAAAGGGCTCTCCTCCCGATAAGCATGTGCAGGGGCCTGATCGCACGCCTCCCGTACTCAAATAGCTACCCCGCACGACACCTCCAAGCCAATACAAAAAGGGGACGCGTGGCGACACGTAAATGGTAAGTAGAATGCCCACGGTTTCAATAATACTTGTGTTTCCGATTGTAACGTGACAACACTTGTTCCAAAATGACTTTGTTGATTGTTAATGTGTGCGCCTTCACAAATCGAACAAAAAATTTACCACAGTATGTTGGTGCCATGTCATGACACCATGCCAAGTTTCATGATTTTCAGGCGAGTTTTGGAGTTACTGGAATTTTAAAACCAATTTTCCCATTTCTTGCATGGGACCTAGAAATTCGCCCAAGTACACATAAATGATTTTTTAACTAACTTTGGCGCACTCGAGCATGTGCTTGTAGTTCAAATTTGAATTATGTGCATTAAATGCCTAGAAACTCAATTAATGTATGAAAAAGGCCAAACGAACCCGGAATAATTCCAAAATTTAGCACGAAACTCCTATTGGTCTAAGCTGCCTGTGTAAAAAAATCAAGGCGGGAGAAGGCAGTGTATGTCGTTTCGCACACGGAGGTGACACGTTCCCTCTTGGAACCACGAGCCTTCTTGAGAGAAGCTCCGGTTTGCAAGAAGCTTATACCAAAGCTTGTCCCAATTCGGCCAAAAAATTACCATAGCATGTTGGTGCCATGTCATGACACCATGCCAAGTTTCATGATTTTCATGCGTGTTTTGGATTTACAAGAATTAAAAAACCAAGTTTCTCAATATTTCCGGCCGAGCCACGATGCCCAGATGTTTGAATTTCATTCCCATTTCTTGCATGGGACCTAGAAATTCACCCAAGGACACACATGTTATTTTTGTTCAAATCTGAATTATGCACATTAAATGCCCAGAAACTCAATTAATGTATTAAAAAGGCCAAACAAACTCGGAATAATTCCAAATTTTAACACGGCACTCATATAGTTCTATGTTGCCTCTGTAAAAAATCAAGAGGGGGAGGCAGCGTATATCGTTTCGCACCCAAAGGTGACACGTTCCCTCTCGGAACCACGAGTCTTCTTGGGAGAAGCTCCGATTTGCAAGAAGCTTATACCAAAACTTGTCCCAATTCGGCCAATTATTTTTACCACAGCATGTCGGTGGCATGAAATGACACCATGCCAAGTTTCATGATTTTCAGGCGAGTTTTGAATTTACAGGAATTCAAAAAACCAAGTTTCTCAATGTTACCGGCCGAGCCATGACGCACAGATGTTTGAATTTCATTCCCATTTCTTGCATGGGACCTAGAAATTCACCCAAGGACACACATGTGATTTTTCAACCAACCTTGGTGCACTGGAGCATGTGCTTGCAGTTCAAATTTGAATTATTCACATTAAATGCCGAGAAACTCAGTTAATGTATAAAAGGGCCAAACGAACCCGGAATAATTCCAAATTTTAACACGACACTCATATAGTTCTATGTTTGCTCTGTAAAAAAAATCAAGAGGGGGGAGCGTATGTCGTTTCGCACACAAAGGTGACACGTTCCCTCTCGAAACCACACACCTTCTTGAGAGAAGCTCCAATTTGCAAGAAGCTTATACCAAAACTTGTCCCAATTTGGCCAATTTTTCTACCACAGCATGTTGGTGCCATGAAATGACACCATGCCAAGTTTCATGATTTTTAGGTGAGTTTGGTATTTACAGGAATTTAAAAACCAAGTTTCTCAATGTTTTTGGCAGAGCCACGACGCCCAGATATTTGAATTTCATTCCCATTCTTGCATGGGACCTCTAAATTCACCCAAAGACACACATGTGATTTTTCAGCAAACTTTGGTGCACTGGGGCATGTGCTTGTAGTCCAAATTTGAATTATGCACATTAAATGCCTAGAAACTCAATTAATGCATTAAAAATGTCAAACGAACCCGGAATAATTCCAAGTCTTAACACGACACTCATATAGTTGCATGTTCACTGTAGATAAATGTTCTAGCAATTCAAACACCATCCTTTCCCTCCGTAACACCATTTTGTCTTTCAAAACAGAATGAAAAAATCAGATATACCACAAAGAGTTTACTAGCAAGAATTGTGTGGGATGCAATATAAAATATCTTGGCGCACCGTCTAGTCTGGCTTACGCAGGAAGCTTCATTGTCTACAGTCCATCGCCCGTGCTTGAACCACACTTGCGCGCCAGTTTCTCGCGGCACCGAGCGGAATTTTTCTGCCACCGTGGAAATATCTATCTCCCCCCACCAAAAGCCACATTTCCACTGTTCCTCCTTGCTTTCCAAGTTCAAACCTTCACTGCTGCTTACTGGCAGCGCCGCCTCCTCGCCGGGGACCCTTCTTCTTGCAGCGCCGCCTCCTCGTCGGGGACCCTTCTTCTTGCAGCGCCGCCTCCTCGCCGGCGACCCTTCTTCTTGATGCGCGGCCTTGTCGATATGGTCAGGTAATCCACAGCCCACCCACACTATCCTCCTCCTTCCCCGTCCCACATGCCCCGACCGACGGTGTAACACCTTCCGCCGAAATCACTGGCCCCGTCCTCAAATTAAGCGCCGCCCACATCCATTTTGCACGCAGTATAACGTGGAGCTCAGTAGCATCTGGCAGCGGAGAAGCAAATCGCGGCCGCACACGCAGACGAGGTTGCTATGGCTGCCACATGTGCCAACCGCTAGATCTTGGAGGAGCACCTCATCTTCGAGGCCACCGTCGACACCGCCACACGGGTGTCTACTTTAAAATACAGTTCGTGCTGTTTTCTTGAGGCCACCTGTAACACCCCATGTCATTAGCCACAGTAATCACTTTTGATAATGACAAGTCAGCAAGTTTAACAGTGCATGATCATCATTAGCATCATATTGCATTTCAACTCCTAAGACAAATTCAATATTTAAATGAAAGTGGAAAATAAAAGTTGTCCAACATAGAAACTAAAATGTTCAATAAATAACAAATATTGCAGAGGCTATTCTAAAATTGTAACCAACAATTAATAAATTAATTAGGTGGCACTAACATTACCAAAACAGCAGGGTTTAATACATTTTATTTATTATAAAATTTGTGTGGACTCCAATTGCCTCCAAACCAATTTTTGACAGTGATAGATAATGCCTAGTAATTATTGGAATAATTGCCATGTTTTACAAAAATCATATTGTGGCCTAACTAATTACAAAACAGAAAATAAGAATAAATAAAAGAAAAAGACAAATAGAAAACAAAACAAAAAAAATAAAAGAGAAGCCCCCCCTGGCCCAACTGGGCCATAGCCCAGCCGGCCGGCCCAGCTCCCCCCTCCCTGGCCTATATGGCCCCAGGTCCCCGAAACCCTAACCCCACCGACACCCAGCCCCCCTCGCTCCCCCACCCCGATCCATTTCTGGATCGGGCCGAGCACCCGCGCTCGCCTCGCCCGCCCGACGCCGCCCCGCGCCCGACGCGCCCTCGACGCCGTCGCCGGCCTGGTCCCCGCCTCGCCTCCTCCCCGACACGCCCCAGCGCTCGCCACCCTGGATCCTGTCGACGCCGCGCTCGCCTGCGCTGCCCCGCGCCCGTCCCCGACATCCCCCTTGCTGGTCCTCCTCGCCGGACTGCGCTGCCCCGCCTCTCCATCGCCGGACCACCTCGAGCCTCGCCGCCCCTCTCCTCTGCAACAAACGGTGAGGCCACCGGCCTCGTCGCCCGCTCCTCTCTCTCCCCCGCCCCGCGCTCGCCCTCCGCCGCGCAACTGCTGCCCCGCTGCGCCTGCCTCGCTCCTGCGCGCGCTCGCCGCGGCCTCTGCTCCGTTCCACCGCGCGCACGCGCACCGCTCGCGCCTGCCTTCCGCGCCGCCTACCATCACCCCGCTGCCCCCTGCCGCAGCTCCTCCTCCGGCGCCGCCTCGCACCCGCACCCACGCGCGCGACCTCGCCCCGCGCCCGGCGGCGCTCTGGCCGACGCCCTGCCGCGCCTGGCCGCGCCCAGCGCCGGGCTCGCCCCCTGGCCGCGCCCGCGCGCCGCGCCCTCGCCTGCTGTGGCCATTGGGCCACAGACAGGTGAGGCCGAAGCCCCAGGGTCACCGATCGCTGGGCCCCCACCCCCCCTGTGCCATTGACATGTGGGGCCAAGCCCCAGGAATGTTTAAAAAAAAGAGAAATAAAAAATGAATTAGTAAATTAATTAATTAGTAAATTAATTAATTTAATTAATCCTGATTAGGTTAATCTAATTAGTTAATTAGTTTAATTAAACAGTAATTAATTAGTTAATCACTAATTATCTGGTCAGAGTATGAAAGGTGGGACCCACATGTCAGGATGACTGCTGACGTCATGCTGACGTCATGATGACATTAGCATACACTGTTTCGGATAATGTTTAATTTAAATAAATAATTAAATTCCAGAAATTAATTAAAACTTTAGAAAATCATATTAAATAATCCGTAACTCCGATGAAAATACTTTATACATGATACTTGCTCAGAATTCCGATACGAACCCGAATACGCCCTTCGTATTCCTGTCAGATGCCTCTAGCTATAAGAACATTGAACTTTTAGACCGATTTTGATAAATGAATAGTGCCCAACTTTAATTAAATAAATCTGAATAAATTCCTAAATTAACTAAACCATTTAGTCAGGCAGTAGAACACCCCGACATATCATTTAGACATGTCATGCATATTGTTTGCGTTTTACCGTGGATTTATTGTTTCTCTCCCCCTCCTTCTCTCTCGATAGACGCCGAGACCGACGTCGCTGCACCTGGGTACGACTACACTACCGACGAGCAGCCCGTTGACGACCCCTCTCTCTTGCCAGAGCAACCAGGCAAGCCCCCCCCTTGAGCATCCAGATATCGCCCATTCTATTCTCCTGCTTGCATTAGATTTAGCTACTGTTAATGTATGTTCCTATTCTGATGCATAGCCTGCTTTCGTAACCTGGTCATTGTCACCTTACCTGCCTATGATAAACTGTTTAGTATAGGTTGGTAGTGAACCATCAGTGACCCCACCACCTTACCCTTGTTGCCCCTGCTTGATCATCGACGACTTGATCAATGTGATCGTCGACCAGAGACCGACACCTCACTTCACACCCCCCTTAGTTGTATGACTTTGCATAGTAACTATCGGGTGCCGAGGGTGATACCTCGTAACGCACTCCTGGTGAATACTCTGCAGTGCAGCTGTTCGGTCGTGGTCATCGAGGGTGATTCCTCCTTCTCCACTTTCGATACGACTCTGTCGTGCAACCCCTCAGTGTGAACCTCGAGGGTGATGCCTCATCCGTTCACCCTGATGATTTCGTCGAGTGGAATCCGCCGAGGGTGATTCCTCGGGTTTCCCCCTGGATGTTATGACCACACGGTTACTTTGACCTTTGTTACAGGCGGGTCCACCCTGGTGGGTACCCGCTGGGGATCTATGATGTCGAGTGTGCTGGAAGGGCACTCGAGTGTGATATTGTGGCGGAGCATCAGAGACCCTGATTGTCTCTGCGTGACACTAAATGAGCCTATTGGATTTGGGTGTGTGATCTGAGTGGGTCGACGTGCCCTATACGCACTACCACCACGCGGGATAATGGTTATGGGGCCCTCTGCGATGTACGTTTCTCCCGAAAGCTCGTCTGATGTCACGATTCACCCTGCGGGCTGATCACCGGGAATGGGTTGGATACTTCACTGACGAGTTCAGTGTCGCGCCTGCACCCCGGCCAGCCATGCAACGCGCAGGGTGCCCAGGGCGATGGCCCAAGACCTCTGGGTGCATAGGTTAGTCCGGTGTGCTGTCCTCTCTGCCGAGCCTAGGTAGGGTGTTGCTTCGTGTTGATCTACCGAGGCCGGGCATTACCCAGCAAGTGTGTCCGGCCAGAGTTGATCGAGCGTGTTGGGTAACAGTAGTGCACCCCTGCAGGGATGAATGATCTATCGATAGCTGGTCCTATGGTAAAGGACGCTCACTTTGTGTATCCCGATCTACTACTTGAACTGGATACTTGTTACTTAATTGAGGCTTCGGGATCGCTTTCTCGCTTGGGAGTCGAGGAAGGATCTCTAGGCTTTGCTTCAACATGTTTGCTAAATAAAATGCTATTCTACTCTCTTCTACTGCTGCAAGATGATGGCCTCGTGAAGATGTTTGAAGATGCTAGTCTTCGATAGGACTAGGCCTTCCCTCTATTCTGGCATTTCTGCAGCCCAGTCCACATATACAGCCTTTCTCCATTGATAATGTTGCATATATAGTATAGATCCTTGCTTGCTGAGTACTTCGGATGAGTACTCACGGTTGCTTTACTTTCTCTTTTCCCCATACCCCACCTTGATGATACATCAGACGATGGAGTCCAGGAGCCAGATGCCACCTCAGGAGCTTACTACCAGGAGGGTCCAGACGGCACTTACTACTGGATCGAGCCAGCCGACCAGGAGTAGGATCGGAGGCTCCCAGGCAGGAGGCCAACGCCTTTCGATCTAGAGTCGTTGTTTGTGCTAGCCTTCTTAAGGCAAAACTTGTCTCACTATGTCTGTACTCAGATAATATTTGTATGACTGACTATGTATTCGGATCTTCATGATCCCTGGTCTGTAATATTGTGGATCTCCGTTTATTTGTGTTTAGAGTTGTGTTGTGATATCTTCCCGTGAGTCCCTATGCTTGATCGTACACGTTTGCGTGTATGATTAGTTTACGATTGAGTCGGGGGCACCACAAGTTGGTATCAGAGCCGACTGCCTGTAGGAAGCCCCCTTCCAATTCCTTGGCCGAAGTTGAGTCTAGACATCGAAAAACTAATTTACTAACTTGGCTGTGTGGCTTACGGGCCCACGTCGCCAACTGGGTGGTATTAGGATCTTTTATTCCTCGTCTATACTCTCGGACTCTGAACTCTCTTCTATTCGGGTTAAATAAATTTTACTAACGCTGACATTTAGGATCTCATAAATCCCGTCTACTCGGAGAGCTGGATATCTGTGCGATTTCCCTGTCATTGATCTGATTAGTCTGATAATCATTTTCCTTTCCATTGTTTTGTTTAACCTTCTCTCCGAGTTGTGTTAAACTTCTCATTGTCGTTTGACAAACCTGAATTTCCTCTGTTTCAGATGGATCGTTTGTTTCCACCCCGTCCTACGACGCAGCTTGTGCTTCGCACTCGGGCTCGTGATGCCCCTGGGTTTCTAGCTGTTCTGATCGCCCTCCTGACCAGACTTGGCTACCGCTGGTACCCTGAGTACATGGTTTACGAGGATTACCGTGAGTTCAACCAGGAGCAGTACCATGCTGATGTTCGTATCTATGATCGGCAAGATGACTCAGACACTGAGCTACACCTTTACCACGGTATCGGCGTGACGATTGAGATGGCAGTCCATGATGCCGCCTACTCTGCTGTCGCACGTCTCCGAGGACAGTTCAGCGATATCTTGGATGACTCTGAGTTCCGATACATTTCTTATGCCCCTGCTGGAGATACTACTGGATACTACACAGCTATCTGTGCCCCACACGAGCCTCGTTGCTATGACCCACGCATTCTGATTCAGTGCACTCAGGCTCTGGATCGCACTGTTCGGGCTCTTGCCGTCGAGTTGGTTGCCACTCGAGCACGTCTCTACGATGCTATGACGCAGTTGCTACCCGTTGTTCGCGCAGGGATACATCTTGAGCACATCCTTTATCCGCGCAGGACTCAGATGTATGCTGGTATTGATTGGCCTGCTGTTGGAGCTCATACACCTGCACGTGGACCTCTTCTTACAGCTCGAGACCAGATTCTGCATCAGAGTGCACATGGAGCGCAGGATCCTTCCGCGACAAACATTCATCGTCCGCACTTGTAGTTACCCCATTTCAGTGGTTTTCTCCGACGTTGATGTAGCCTTTGCTATGTCTCGTTGTGTACTTCCTTACCGCGTGCCTGCGCGCCGCCTAGTATCAATGTCCCTGTTATCCGCACCCCTGGAGGCCAGTGTCAAACCACTATGATGGCACACAATGTCCCTGTTGAAATCGAGGGATTCGAATTCTTTGCCTCACCTATTATCCTGAAGTCTTCCACTATAGACCTCATCCTCGGAATGGATTGGTTGAAAGCTCACATTGCTTCGATCAATTGTGCCACTAAAGTTATCCAACTTCTTCACCCCTCCGATGAGATAGTGAACTATACCGCCCGCATTACACGGGACGCTGAAGCTCAGATGTATGTTCTGAATGCTTTGAACGCCTCACCTCTGGAAGGGATCGAGAACGTTCCTGTCGTATGAGATTTTCCAGACGTCTTTCCAGAAGAACTTCCAGGAATACCCCCGGCAAGAGCTGTCGAGTTTGTCATTGACTTGAAGCCTGGCACTGTCCCTATTGCCAAGCGTCCTTATAAGATGCCTCCGCACCACCTTCTTGAGCTTAAGGAAGAAATCGACAAGTCACTTAGGAAAGGTTTCATCCGCCCCAGTTCCTCTGCTTGGGGAGCACCTTCACTCTTTGTTAAGAAGAAGGATGGAACTAACCGATTGGTTCAGGATTACCGGCCCATTAACCAAGCCACAATCCAGAATAAATACCCACTACCCCAGATTAATGATCTTTATGATCAGCTTGCTGGATCCTCTGTCTTCTCGAAACTCGACTTGAGGTTGGGTTATCATCAGATCCGTGTTCGTGAAGAGGATATTCCGAAGACTGGCTTTGTTACTCGATATGGCTCATATGAGTACACTGTCATGTCATTTGGTTTAACCAATGCTCCAGCAACTTTCTCCCGGTTGATGAACGATATCTTCATGGATTACCTCGACAAATTTGTCGTGGTTTATCTGGATGATATCCTTATATATTCCAAGAATGAAGAAGAACACGCCAAACATCTTCGGCTTGTATTGGAGAAGCTACGAGAACATCAGTTGTATGCTAAATTCTCCAAGTGTGAATTCTGGTTATCTGAAGTGACCTATCTTGGTCATGTGATTTCCAAGGATGGCATTGCTGTTAACCCCGAACGAGTTCAAGCTATTCTTGATTGGACTCCCCCGAAGAATGTCAAGCAAGTCAGAAGTTTTCTCGGACTCGCTAGTTATTGCCATTGGTTCGTTGAGAATTTTTCCAAGATTGCAAAACCACTTACGAATCTGCTTCACAAAGGTGTTAAATTTGAGTGGACAGAAAAATGTCAAGAAAGCTTTCAGACACTAAAAGATAAGTTAACATCTGCCCCAGTGCTAGCGCCCCCGGATTCCCAAAAAGATTTCGTGATATACTGTGATGCATCTCGTCAAGGGTTAGGCTGTGTCCTAATGCAAGAGCGTAAAGTGATTGCTTATGCCTCTCGACAATTGTGTCATCATGAAGAAAATTATCCAGTGCATGACCTTGAACTTTCTGCGGTTATTTATGCCCTGAAGCTATGGCGACATTACCTTCTCGGTAATCGTTGCGAGATATATACGGATCATCAAAGTTTGAAGTACCTATATACTCAACCAGATCTGAACCTTCGCCAACAAAGATGGCTTGAAACAATTGCCGATTATGATATGAATATCTCATACACCCCTGGCAAGGCTAATGTAATGGCCGATGCTTTGAGCCGTAAGGCTTATTGCAACAATCTTATGGTTCAGGAAGCACAACCAGTTCTTTATGAAGAGCTTCGCAAATTGAACCACCATATTGTTCCACAGGGTTACCTCCATACCCTGGTCGTCGAACCAGATTTAGAACACAGCATTAAGACTATGCAACAGTATGACTCTGAAGTTGAAAAGATCAAGCGATACCTCAAAAAAGGAAAACCGTCGGAATTCCATCTTGATGATGATGGGATCCTATTCTTCCAACACCGTCTCTTCATACCCAACTTCAAGGATGAGAGAGAACACGTTATGAAAGAAGCTCATGACACTCCTCTGTCAATTCATCCTGGTAGCACAAAGATGTACCGTGACATTTATCAGAGATACTGGTGGCCTAATATGAAGCGAGATATTGCTCGTTATGTTTCTGATTGTGACGTCTGCCGACGCATTAAAGCAGAACATCAAAGGCCTGCTAGAACTCTGCAACCCCTTGAAATTCCTGAATGGAAATGGGACAAGGTCCAAATGGATTTCATTACTAGTTTTCCCAGATCTCAGAAGGGCCATGATGCTATTTTTGTCGTCATTGACCGATTCTCAAAGGTTGCTCACTTTCTTCCAGTTAAGGAGACAATCACTGCTAGCCAGTTAGCAGACTTGTATGTTTCCCGAATTGTGTCACTCCACGGTGTTCTGTTGGAGATCAGTTCTGATCGTGGCAACCTCTTCACCTCCAGAATATGGAGTAGTTTCTAAGAAGCTATGGGAACTCATCTGTCTTTCAGCACCGCTTTTCACCCTTAGTCACAGGGTCAAGTTGAACGAGTTAATCAAGTGCTCGAAGATATGCTTCGAGCGTGCGTCATCTCCTTCGGTAAGAAATGGGAGGAATCTCTCCCGTATGCCGAATTCTCTTACAACAATAGCTATCAAGCTAGCTTGAAGATGGCACCGTTCAAAGTTCTATATGGTCGTAAGTGCCGAACCCCTCTGAATTGGTCAGAAACTGGGGAACGCTCACTCGTCGGACCGGACATTATCCAACAAGAAGAAGAACAAATCCGCATTGTCCGTGAACATCTGAAAACTGCTCAGTCTCGTCAGAAGAGCAACTATGACCGAAAGCACCAGGAAATAGTCTATCAACCTGGCGAGCAAGCTTACCTTCGCATCACTCCGTTGAAAGGCACTCATAGGTTCGGAATCAAAGGCAAGTTAGCTCCTCGCTACATTGGCCCGTTCTGTATTCTTGCCCGTCGAGGAGAAGTGGCATATCAATTGCAATTGCCGCCAAATCTTTCACAAGTACATGATGTCTTTCATGTATCCCAACTCCGTCGCTGCTTCAACGATCCTATTCGAGCTGTGGATCACGAAATGCTTGAATTACGGGAAGATCTGTCTTATCCAGAATATCCCATCCATATTCTTGACCAAGCTGAACGTTGGACTCGTCAGAAGTCAATCAAATTTCTCAAGGTTCAGTGGTCAAATCATTCTGAAGATGAAGCCACTTGGGAACGCGAGGATCGTCTTCGCGAAGAATACCCCTCTTTCTTTCAGTCTTCCTCTTAATTCTCGGGACGAGAATTCTTGATAGATGAGGAGAATTGTAACACCCCATGTCATTAGCCATAGTAATCACTTTTGATAATGACAAGTCAGCAAGTTTAACAGTGCATGATCATCATTAGCATCATATTGCATTTCAACTCCTAAGACAAATTCAATATTTAAATGAAAGTGGAAAATAAAAGTTGTCCAACATAGAAACTAAAATGTTCAATAAATAACAAATATTGCAGAGGCTATTCTAAAATTGTAACCAACAATTAATAAACTAATTAGGTGGCACTAACATTACCAAAACAGCAGGGTTTAATACATTTTATTTATTATAAAATTTGTGTGGACTCCAATTGCTTCCAAACCAATTTTTGACAGTGGTAGATAATGCCTAGTAATTGTTGGAATAATTGCCATGTTTAAAAAAAAAATCATTGTGGCCTAACTAATTACAAAACAGAAAATAAGAATAAATAAAAGAAAAAGACAAATAGAAAACAAAACAAAATAAATAAAAGAGAAACCCCCCTGGCCCAACGGGGCCATAGACCAGCCGGCCGGCCCAGCTCCCCCCCCTCCCTGGCCTATATGGCCCCAGGTCCCCGAAACCCTAACCCCACCGACACCCACCCCCCTCGCTCCCCCTCGATCCATTTCTGGATCGGGCCGAGCCCCCGCGCTCGCCTCGCCGCGCCCGACGCCGCCCCGCGCACGACGCGCCCTCGACGCCGACGCCGGCCTGGTCCTCGCCTCGCCTCCTCCTCGACATGCCCCAATGCTCGCCACCCCGGATCTCGTCGACGCCGCGCTCGCCTGCGCTGCCCCGCGCCCGTCCCCGACATCCCCCTCGCCGGTCCTCCTCGTCGGACTGCGCTGCCCCACCTCTCCATCGCCGGACCACCTCGAGCCTCGCCGCCCCTCTCCTCTGCAACGAACGGTGAGGCCACCGGCCTCGTCGCCCGCTCCTCTCTCTCCCCCGCCCCGCGCTCGCCCTCCGCCGCGCAGCTGCTGCCCCGCTGCGCCTGCCTCGCTCCTGCGCGCGCTCACCGCGGCCTCTGCTTCGTTCCACCGCGCGCACGCGCACGCGCACCGCCCGCGCCTGCCTCCCGCGCCGCCTACCATCGCCCCGCTGCCCCCTGCTGCAGCTCCTCCTCCGGCGCCGCCTCGCACCCCCACCCACGCGCGCGACCTCGCCCCGCGCCCGGCGGAGCTCTGGCCGACGCCCTGCCGCGCCTGGCCGCGCCTGGCTCGCCCCCTGGCAGCGCCCGCGCGCCGCGCCCTCGCCCGCTATGGCCATTGGGCCAAAGACAGGTGGGGCTGAAGCCCCAGTGTCACCGACCACTGGGCCCCCACCCCCCCTGTGCCAATGACATGTGGGGCCAAGCCCCAGGAACGTTTAAAAAAAAGAGAAAAAAATGAATTAGTAAAATAATTAATTAATTAATTAATTAGTAAATTAATTAATTAATTAGTAAATTAATTAATTTAATTAATCCTGATTAGGTTAATCTAATTAGTTAATTAGTTTAATTAAACAATAATTAATTAGTTAATCACTAATTATCTGGTCAGAGTATGACAGGTGGGACCCACATGTCAGGATGACTGCTGACGTCATGATGATGTTAGCATACACTGTTTCGGATAATGTTTAATTTAAATAAATAATTAAATTCCAGAAATTAATTAAAACTTTAGAAAATCATATTAAATAATCCGTAACTCCGATGAAAATACTTTATACATGTAACTTGCTCAGAATTCCGATACGAACCCGAATACGCCCTCCGTATTCCTGTGAGATGCCTCTAGCTATAAGAACATTGAACTTTTAGACCGATTTCGATAAATGAATAGTGCCCAACTTTAATTAAATAAATACGAATAAATTCCTAAATTAACTAAACCATTTAGTTAGGCAGTAGAACACCCCGGCATATCATTTAGACATGTCATGCATATTGTTTGCGTTTTGCCGTGGATTTATTGTTTCTCTCCCCCTCCTTCTCTCTCGATAGACGCCGAGACCGACGATGCTGCACCTGGGTACGACTACACTACCGACGAGCAGCCCGTTGACGACCCTTCTCTCTTGCCAGAGCAACCAGGCAAGCCCCCCCCCTTGAGCATCCAGATATCGCCCATTCTATTCTCCTGCTTGCATTAGATTTTGCTACTGTTAATGTATGTTCCTATTCTGATGCATAGCCTGCTTTCGTAACCTGTTCATTGTCACCTTACCTGCCTATGATAAACTGTTTAGTATACGTTGGTAGTGAACCATCAGTGACCCCACCACCTTACCCTTGTTGCCCCTGCTTGATCATCGACGACTCGATCAATGTGATCGTCGACCAGAGACCGACACCTCACTTCACACCCCCCTTAGTTGTACGACTCTGCATAGTAACTATCGGGTGCCGAGGGTGATACCTCGTAACGCACTCCTGGTGAATACTCTGCAGTGCAGCTGTTCTGTCGTGGTCATCGAGGGTGATTCCTCCTTCTCCACTTCCGATACGACTCTGCCGTGCAACCCCTCAGTGTGAACCTCGAGGGTGATGCCTCATCCGTTCACCCTGATGATTTCGTCGAGTGGAATCCGGCGAGGGTGATTCCTCGGGTTTCCCCCTGGATGTTATAACCACACGGTTACTTTGACCTTTGTTACAGGCGGGTCCACCATGGTGGGTACCCGCTGGGGATCTATGATGTCGAGTGTGCCGGAAGGGCACTCGAGTGTGATATTGTGGCGGAGCATCAGAGACTCTGATTGTCTCCGCATTATACTAAATGAGCCTATTGGATTTGGGTGTGTGATCTGAGTGGGTCGACGTGCCCTATACGCACTACCACCATGCGGGATAATGGTTATGGGGCCCTCTGTGATGTACGTTTCTCCCGAAAGCTCGTCTGACATCACGATTCACCGTGCGGGCTGATCGCCGGACTGGGCTGTATACTTCAGTGACGAGTTCAGTGTCGCGCCTGCACCCCGGCTAGCCACGCAACGCGCAGGGTGCCCAGGGCGATGGCCAAGACCTCTGGGTGCATAGGTTAGTCCGGCGTGCTGACCTCTCTGCCGAGCCTAGGTAAGGCGTTGCTTCGTGTTGATCTACCGAGGCCGGGCATTACCCAGCAAGTGTGTCCGGCCAGAGTTGATCGAGCGTGTTGGGTAACAGTAGTGCACCCCTGCAGGGATGAATGATCTATCGATAGCTGGTCCTATGGTAAAGGACGCTCACTTTGTGTATCCCGATCTACTACTTGAACTGGATACTTGTTACTTAATTGAGGCTTCGGGATCGCTTTCTCGCTTGGGAGTCGAGGAAGGATCTCTAGGCTTTGCTTCAACATGTTTGCTAAATAAAATGCTATTCTACTCTCTTCTACTGCTGCAAGATGATGGCCTCGTGAAGATGTTTGAAGATGCTAGTCTTCGATAGGACTAGGCCTTCCCTCTATTCTGGCATTTCTGCAGCCCAGTCCACATATACAGCCTTTCTCCATTGATAATGTTGCATATGTAGTATAGATCCTTGCTTGCTGAGTACTTCGGATGAGTACTCACGGTTGCTTTACTTTCTCTTTTCCCCATACCCCACCTTGATGATACATCAGACGATGGAGTCCAGGAGCCAGATGCCACCTCAGGAGCTTACTACCAGGAGGGTCCAGACGGCACTTACTACTGGATCGAGCCAGTCGACCAGGAGTAGGATCGGAGGCTCCCAGGCAGGAGGCCAACGCCTTTCGATCTAGAGTCGTTGTTTGTGCTAGCCTTCTTAAGGCAAAACTTGTCTAACTATGTCTGTACTCAGATAATATTTGTATGACTGACTATGTATTCGGATCTTCGTGATCCCTGGTCTGTAATATTGTGGATCTCCGTTTATTTGTGTTTAGTGTTGTGTTGTGATATCTTCCCGTGAGTCCCTGTGCTTGATCGTACACGTTTGCGTGTATGATTAGTGTACGATTGAGTCGGGGGCGCCACACCACCGCCAGTGCCTTCTAGTGAGTTGTCCTCTGTAATGTTAATATCCAATCTGATATTCTGAAATGTAATGTTCAGTTAACAGTTTGGTCCAACAATTGCTACATTTCGTAGTACTATTCTCAAGCATTCTTAGTTTCGTTAACTGACTTATCTTCTCGTATATGTTCTATTCTGCAATGTCGTGCTCAGTTAACTATTTTGGTTCATTTGGTCTTCTCTCCAGTTGGCTATTTGGTTCAATTCTGCAATTTGATTTTCATTTGTTGTGGGTACAATTTTGTATTGTTATGCATGTGAGAAGCAAATCGAATTTGGCTGTACTCAATACATATTCTACTGATAGTATGCCAACTCTTAGTTAACCTGATCAAAATCCTCCTTATATGTGTTGCAGGGAAACAATGGGAGACACTGCGGTTTACCATCGAGGTTTGCTCATGCATGATCCTTTCGCTAATAGCACAATATTGTGCAGTTGCAGGAATCATTCTAATATTTAGGTTTCTTACAATTTGGTCTTGCACATGTAGGTCCTGTTGTCAGAGGCTTAGACCCACTGTTCGACCCATTTTGCATATGGGGAAATGAGATGTCAATGAATACCAGTCAAGTCAAGAAACTCAGAAAGATTGTTAGGATAAAGAAACTTGCGATGAATAACAGCAAGATCTTTGTTTGCACAATGAAGAAGACATCAGTCAACTATAGGATGGTACTAACTCTTTTACCTTGTTTTTACCCCTTGTGCCATTTCAAAATTTATAACAGCGATTTATGCATATCTTTGTTTTTAGTACTTTTCAAAGCAGTTCACCGATGATTACCTCTCAAACCACCTGCATGGTCAAGAGGCGAGGAAGGTACAATATTGATGTCTTCCTGAAGAGGATGAAGGTTGGCGGGCAATTATCCATAGCCACTAGCCTAAAGTTGCAAGGACATTCAACATCATTGAAGGCTCAATATTCGCCCTCTGCTTCTGCAGTTTCCCAGATGAGATTCATCTGTCTATTTACCGTGTATGATGCTACTTTTCCAAAGGTTTTCGATGTTGTATGTGAAACTTGGTGTTGTTGTGTAATGGCATAGCTAGCTATATCCCTCTTTAGTGTAACTGAGTGCTGAAGCTATCTGAGGTAATTTGATTATGAAATCCTGGTTGCCGTTATATGGATATGAAATATCTGGTGTGTTTTATAAGAAATGTCAATTTGATTACTACATGGATTATCAATAATAGGCTAATTACCCTGCTTATTAGGGTTTTGTATTGCAGACGGTTACTCAGACAATACCATGGGCAATGAACTCAAAAAACCCACACGGTTTCTAGAAAGTAGGTGTGTTGGATCAACTAACAATCACACATAGCTTCTGCCAGAGAATTGTTTGCGTTACGCCACCTTGCACAAACATTTCCACACACAAAACTATGTGTGATATACATACAAATGAAAACGTTTTTCTGGGATTCACTGTGTGGGATGTACATACGAACGGAAATGATTGGGCTTCGATGCCTAGCCCGATCGCACACGAGCTCATTTTGCCCAGCGTGTGTGGCCGGAGGGCCTATCCCCGACGGTTTCTGGGTCGTGTGGGAAGGACCCCCCTATCGCACACACTCACTTGGCGACGGTTTAAAACTGCGTCACAGAAAGGGGGTAAAAACTGTTTGTATAGCACGTCTCTGTACCAGTGACATGCTTCCGAAGAACAAAGTGAAGGCCCTCAACCAGGTGAACAAGATCAAGGGCAAGATCAACCTCATGATGAAGGTGGTTCATGGAATGATGCCCAAGCTCAAGTTCATGACTCCAAGCAAGCTCAAGATCAAGAGGCTACTTAAGATCAAAGCAAGCTCAAGACGGTGCTCAAAATGATCAAGAAGATGAACATCAAATCCCTATTGAGGAACTTTTAGAGTGTCGTGCCGCCAAGGTGGCTTCCAATCGCAAGCATCGACAACATGTCTTGAAGAATGTGCTTGGAAGCTTGAAGAAAGGGGTAACTACTCGTAGACAATTGTCAAACTTTTGTGAGTATCACGCTTTTTTTTTCGTGTGTTGAACCCCAAAAGGTACATGAGGCGCTTGGTGATGTGGATTGGCTTGAAGCCATGCATGATGAACTCAACAACTTCGAGCACAACCAAGTTTGGAAATTAGTGCCAACACTACTACAGGATGCTACTAACGCGACACTACGATCAGAGACCCTTCGACGAAACTATGTGCGATGCATTAATCGCAAACGGTGATGTAAAAAAATCATCAAAAAAGCTGCAAAACATTTGCGATGGCGGATACATCAAACACAGTTCAAATTTTAGTTGCATGTGCGATGCTAGGCATACGGTTCAGTTCAATGAACTGTTTACGATGAGGCAGAACAATAGAAACGGGCAGCCAGATGAAGGTTCTTACGCCCCTAGCTTAATCGTGCACTAATCATACATGCAAATGCACATGATCAAGCCTAAGGACTCACTTGAAGATATCACAACACAACTCTAAAACATAAATAAAGTCATACAAGCTTTATATTACAAGCCAGGGGCCTCGAGGGCTCGAATACATAAGCTCGCATACAAGTGTCAGGGAAGCATCAGATATCTGAGTACAGATATAAAAGAAAACACAGATAAGCCTTTAGAAAGGTGGGGCAAAGCAAAAGCTATGATCGAAAGGCGCAGGCCTCCTGCCTGGGACCCTCCGAACCTACTCCTGGTCGTCGTACGGCTCCTCGTAGTAGTACTCGCCAGAAGGGCAGTAGTAGTAGCCGTCGGCGGGGGCAGCTGGCTCAGGGGCTCCGTCATCTGGTTGCATCAAAAGGGAAAAGGGGGAAAGAGCAAGCAAAGCAACCGTGAGTACTCATCCGAAGTACTCAGCAAGCAAGGATCTACACTACATATGCATCATTATCAAAGGAAGGCTGTATATGTGGACTAGGCTGCAGAAATGCCAGAATAGAGGGGAAAACCTAGTCCTATCGAAGACTAGCATCTTCAGCATCTTCAGCGGTCTTGCAGCATTAGGAGAGTGCAGATTAGCATAATGTAAAGTAATAGTAGTGTTATCAACCTCGCCCAGAGATTCTTTCTCGACTCCCTGCGAGAAAGCAATCCCAGAGCCATACTATCCAGTTATCATCTCAAGTGTCAGGTTCTAGTTGTATCGATCGGGATACAACTCTGAGTGTCCGTTACCATAGGACAGGCTATTGATAGAAGTTTTCTTCCCTGCAGGGGTGCACCAACTTACCCACCATGCTCGCTTAACTCCGGCCGGACACACTTTACTGCGTCATGCCCGGCCTCGGCCAAACAATACACCACAACCCGACCTAGGCTTAATAGAGAGGTCAGCACGCCGGACTAAACCTATGCCCCCAGGGGTCTTGGGCCATCACCCCGGGAACTCCTGCATGTTGCGTGGGCGGCCGTGAGCAGACCTGGCAACCCCTTAATACAAGTGCGGTTGCGTATCCAGTCCAACATGGCGCGCGCCGCTCAGTCGCATGATGTCTATTAAGCTTCGGCTGATGCATACGACGCAGAACGCCCATACTATGTCCGCGTGATGGTTAGTGCTATCAGGCCAGAGGCCCGTCGGATCAAATATCCAAACCGTTAGTGAATTAGGAGCGCGCGGTAACGAGCAGAGACTCGCGATCGATGTGACCCCATCGCCCCATCTCGAGGACTTGCTGCAAGGGCTAGGAATGCCCGGCCGCGCCTCGTAATTATCTCGCGAGCACCTTCCAGGTCAACCCGACTCCACATCACTCACAAATATGCTCGCGCGGGTACCCCTCAGGGCCGACCTGTCTTTATCCAGTTTAATCGATATCAACAGTAATGTAAAGGCAATTCGTGTGGCTTCCACATCAAGAAGGAATCCAAGGCATCACCCTCGTTGGATTCCCACCTGATGAAAACATCAAGGTGAACGTAAGAGGAAATCACCCTCGAGGTTCACACTTGAGGTGTGGCACGACAACGTCGTTATCGGAGGTGGAGAAGGAGGAATCACCCTCGATGACCACGACCGAGTAACTACTCCACAGAGTTAACATCATAAGTGCTTACGAGGTATCACCCTCGGCACTCGATGGTAATGCTGCGGTGTCATACAACTAAGGGGAGTGTTGTGCGGTGCCGGGGCCTGGTCTTCAATCCCGCTGATCGGGTCTTCTGATAATCCAGCGGGGCAGTTGGGTCAAAATGGGGTCTTTGACGGGTCTCTAACCAGCCTATGCTAAACAGTTTAGGAAAGCAGGTAATTATGAAGAGCAGGTTACAAAATCAGGCTATGCATCAGAATAGGTAAAGTAGTAGCAGCAGCAATTTCTAATGCAAGCATAAGAGAGAAGAGAATAGGCGATATCGGAATGTTCAAAAGGGGGGGTGCTTGCTTGGAAGCTCCACTGAAAGGGAAGAAGGGTCGTCGGTGACGTAGTCGATCACAGTGGCGTCAGCAGCGGTCTTGGGGTCTACCGGAGAAGAAGAGGGGGAAGAAACAATAAATATAATGCAAACAAATGCAACACAGATGCATGACGGGGTAACGCGCAGGGCTAGGGGCGTTCTAACGCAGTGATACTCGATACCGGCGAGGGGGATAACATCTGGGAATGTTTTCCCGAAGTTTGGCATTTTCGGACAGATGGAACGGAGGGGGACGGTTGCATGTTCGCTATGCTAGGGACATGTGGCGGACGAACGAACCGCGTGTTCGGATTCATCTCGTCGTTCTGAGCAACTTTCATGTATAAAACTTTTTCATCCGAGTTGCAAATTATTTTCTACGAATTTCTAAAATTTTAGCAATATTCTAAAATTATTATTAATTCAAAAATAAACAGGAAATTGCTAGGTGCACCCAGTGCAGTGCACCGAGCAGTGCACCAGAGGATGACAATGGGTCCAGGTGGTCCCAGTTGACTAGTCAACGTTTGACTGGTCAACAAGTGGTGGGCCCCCCTTGTCATAGACTAGGTCTTGTTAATTAATTCAGTTTCATCTAATCCAGTGATTAGGTTAATTAAGCATAGTTAATAATGTTAAATAATTAGATTACTAATTAATTAATTCAGTAATTATTATTATTTATTTTATTTTATTTATTTATTTTAATTCATTTTGGGGGCGGGCCCCTCGTGTCATAGGCCCAGGGGGCCATATCGGGCGCCGGGTGCGGGTGCTGGGTGCCAGCGGGCGTGGTTGCGGGCGCAACCCGTGTAGCGCCGAGCCCGACCAGGGGGGAACGGGGCGAGGTCACCGGGGCGCGGTGCGGCGCCACCAGCGGGCGTCAGGTGGAGGCGGCGAGCGGGGCCGCGGGGCAGCTGCGCGGGCAAGCGAGAGGGCGGGGCCGGCGACAACACGAGCAGCAGCGGCAGGCGGAGCAGGGGCGGCCAGTGCGGGATGGGGCTATGGCCAGGGGCGGAGGCGGACATGGCCGCGGCCATAGGCGGGCGTTGCCGAGGCGCTGGGTGCGGGGCGCGACCGACGGTGAGCGGTGCGGCATCGGCGAGGCTGGTGGCCAGGGGCGGTTCCAGCGCGAGCGGGGCGAGCTGGGTGGCAGGCGAGCAGAAGAAGCAGCAGCAGCAGCAGTATGGAGCGCACAGGCGATGCGGGCGCGCGCGTGCCAAGGCGGGCGGAGCGGCGGCAGGAGCAGGCGGTTGCGAGGCCACGTACGGGCGCGTGGGCAGGGGTGCGCCGGGCGCAGGTGGTCGAGGGGAGCAAGGCCAGGGGCGCGGCCGGAGCGCGGCAGGCGCGAGGCAGTGGGCGCGGTGAGGACGCATTGGGGGGGCGCGGTCGTCGCGGTGTCTGAACGGGGAGGTAGGGAAAAGAGGAGGGGAGTAGTGGCGGCTCACCCCCGTTGCAGGGGAACACCGGCAAGGCTCGACGTAGCCGTGGCAAAGCGGGACAACGGCTGGGCGGCGACGAGCGACGGGTGTCGGGGGCCCCTCCAGATCTAGGAACGGGGAGGAGGACGGGGACGGCGAGGCGGTCTAGCGAGGGCAGCTCCGGGCGGCGGAGGCGGGAGCGCCCGATCCCGATCTGGATCAAGGTGAGGCAGAGGGGAGAGATCATGGGGGGAGGAATGGGGTAGTAGGTAGGGTTAGGTGGGGGGAGCCGGGCCATATAGGCCTGGGGGTATGGGGAGTGGGCCGGCCTGGCTGGTGGCCAGGTGGGTCGTGGCTCATTGGGGGGGGGGGGTCTTTTCTTTTTCTTTATATTTTTATTTTAACTTTTCTGTTTTATTAGTTTCTCTTCTCTGTTTTTGCAATTTGCTAGGCCACAAAAGAATTTTGTAAAGTATGTGAATTGGCTCAATAATTGCTAGACAATAAACTGAGATGGCACAAAAAGTTTGGGGGGAAATTTGAATGGTGCAAGCATTTTTAGAATTTGGGGAGACCAAAATTAAATGCTGCTGGACCACTAAATAAAATCCAGAGGTATTTTGGGAATTCCGAAACATGTTGGTTTCAACATGACAAATATTTAGGGAATATATTCAAATTGTGAACTATTTTAATTGCATGACAGAAGAAATAAATATTTGACATGCAATTTGAATTTGAATTTGGCTTTGATTTTGGACAAGTGGCATAATGGCATGATGACATGACCACCATTAGAGGGAGCTCACTGTAGTGTGATGCTGGGGATGTTACAAATCTCCTCCACTACAAGAAATCTCGTCCCGAGATTTAAGTGAGGAAGTAAAGGGTGACTTCTGAAGAACTGTCCCTTGTAGAGTTAACTATCTGGAGAACAGTTCAGGGAATGTGGCAGAAGTATCTCTCGAGTTGAAACTTAAGAAAACATCGAGAGTAAAGTATGAAGGTACAGTAGGAAGTTTCAAGCGACTGGACAAACGATCGATACCTGAACAGAGTGTGAGAAGGGGGGTTTAGAACATCGGGAATAGATCATCTCTCAGGGGGTGGCTCGTGATAACACACAAAACCAAGGTCATAGGATACTTCAGAATCAAGGATGTACAGGAGAGTCAGGTTCCGATCCTGTGGAACTACGGCGAATGTCGACCGAGAGTAGGGAGGACGGTGTATCTTACCGGTCTCGACAACAAGGTATGTCAGAGGATAGTCTGTCAGTTATGTCAGTGACAACATCGGTACCAAGGGCGAGGGATGAAGAGAACCATTTTCCTGCTCATTAAACGAGGCGGACCAATAAGGTAAAGTTCTCGTCCATCAGCGGTTACCGGAATGTCATCAACAATAGTAACAGGGTCTCACTAACAAGGTTGTACATCGGGGTGTTTTATAAGCAGGGAATTATTTCTACTTATATCATATATATAGATCACAAGAAAGGTTAAACAAACCAATGGAAAGGAAAATGTGTTTATACACAAGAATTAGGAGTGTAACTTTTTCCAAGGAAAAGTAGAGTATGATGTACATGTCAGAACAACAAGTACATCACCATTTAGATAAAGGGGCAAGGAAATTCATGATGTTATCCATACAATAGTGTTTGGATAATAGAGCAAGAAACATTTGGCAATGCACTTCCAATGTCCTTGCTGATACTCAGAATGCCATAGTCATGCTTCGAGGTAGCATTAACATGGTGTTTCAAGCAAGATTGAATCCGAAGTCACAAGAAGTACAAAGGAACAATTCCAGATACAAGATGAACTTATACCAAGGGAACAATTGATTTTAAGAGAAACTTCCATGATAAGTTCTACATCGGGTCCATGGGCATGAATACAAAGGTTCAAGGTCGACTCCCACTTCTTCAATGCATAACCTTTCATTCACTCCTCGTTTTCGAAGAAATTGTAGTGCGGAAGATTTATCTGGTGAAGCACCAGAAGAGTATGACTCGCATATCTTTCGAGTTCACATGGATTAGGGAAAGCATAGGTTCAACCCATCAGGGCATCTTAGGAACATATACCACGAACTTCAGGAGTAATTAACACAAGCTCGACAACAGAGCATGGTTGACAAAAGAAGAGGATACAATTTACCAAAGGCATTATGTATCAGGGGAGAACTCACAAGATTTCAGATGATAAGGACACTGTCGGATAACAACCCAACAATGAATCTGGTGATTCACGACGAAGTTGATGTGAGTATCGATAATCAATCAGAGGAAGAAGGGATGCAAAGGAATCGGATTATAGAAATATCTGAATAGTCTGACACTTAAATTCAAAGAAATTATGGTTTCCAAAGCGAAGGATCAGAAGCAGAAGCTCTGATCAAGGATGGATAAGATGAATAGACTTAGGGGCCCAATCGATGGTAATTTGATTGGCCGAGAACCACCTCATGTTCGGAAAGACGTCTGAGCCGAAAGGACAATTTCCAGGGAACAACTGATGATTGCGTGCATTCACACACGTGTTGAATCAATAGGGTAAGGACGACAATCGCAAAGAATTTTAAAGAATATTGCTATACATATGGAATTAACCCTAATGCAAGCAGGTAAGGAAGAATAAGAGCAATAGGCTACTGAGGATTTTTGGGAGATCAAATAGCATTTCAAAGTATTTTGGAAAGCACAAGAACAAGTAGGGATGAACGGACCCCGGGTAAGTGTATTATCCGTAGTGCGAAAAGAAGCTGCAAAGCAAAAGGCACAAAGGATTCTCGGAACAACGGAGAGTATTAGGGGTAACTTGTAACAACAAGAGCAACTGGGGATGAAGGTACAAACGGCAAGGATGTTATTCATGGGGATTACCGGTGGTCAGGAACTACAAAGCAATGGGCACAGGTTCTCGGGAAACATCGAGAAGTATCTTCAGAGTCTTCTGATGTAGCAGACGATCATCTGTGGTGAAGGGGCTCTCCGGGAGGAAGCGGTTACGAGAACCTAGTGTTAGAGTTAGCAAAATTATTTAACCCGAATAGAAGAGAGATCAGAGTCCAAAAGTATAGACGAGGAATAAAAGAGCCTAATACAACCCAATTGGCGATGTGGGCCCGTAAGCCACACAGACAAGTTAATAAAACAGTTTTCAGTTACTAGACTCAACTTCGGCCAAGGAGCTGGAAAGGGGGATTCCTAGAGGCAGTCGGCTCTGATACCAACCTGTGATGCCCCCGGCTTAATCATGCACTAATCATACATGCAAATGCACATGATCAAGCCTAAGGACTCACTTGAAGATATCACAACACAACTCTAAAACATAAATAAAGCCATACAAGCTTTATATTACAAGCCAGGGTCCTCGAGGGCTCGAATACAAAAGCTCGCATACAAGCGTCAGCGGAAGCATCAGATATTTGAGTACAAATATAAAAGAAAACACAGATAAGCCTTTAGAAAGGCGGGGCAAAGCAAAAGCTACGATCGAAAGGCATAGGCCTCCTTCCTGGGACCCTCCGAACCTACTCCTGGTCGTCGTACGGCTCCTCATAGTAGTACTCGCCAGAAGGGTAGTAGTAGTAGCCGTCGGCGGGGGCAGCTGGCTCAGGGGCTCCGTCATCTGGTTGCATCAAAAGGGAAAAGGGGGAAAACAGCAAGCAAAGCAACCGTGAGTACTCATCCGAAGTACTCAGCAAGCAAGGATCTACACTACATATGCATCATTATCAAAGGAAGGTTGTATATGTGGACTAGGCTGCAGAAATGCCAGAATAGAGGGGAAAACCTAGTCCTATCGAAGACTAGCATCTTCAGCATCTTCAGCGGTCTTGCAGCATTAGAAGAGTGCAGATTAGCATAATGTAAAGTAATAGTAGTGTTATCAACCTCGCCCAGAGATTCTTTCTCGACTCCCTGCGAGAAAGCAATCCCAGAGCCATACTATCCAGTTATCATCTCAAATGTCAGGTTCTAGTTGTATCGATCGGGATACAACTCCGAGTGTCCGTTACCATAGGACAGGCTATCGATAGATGTTTTCTTCCCTGCAGGGGTGCACCAACTTACCCACCACGCTCGCTTAACTCCGGCTGGACACACTTTACTAGGTCATGCCCGGCCTCGGTCAAACAATACGCCACAACCCGACCTAGGCTTAATAGAGAGGTCAGCATGCCGGACTAAACCAATGCCCCCAGGGGTCTTGGGCCATCGCCCCGGGAACTCCTGCACGTTGCGTGGGCGGCCGTGAGCAGACCTGGCAACCCCTTAATACAAGCGCGGTTGCGTATCCAGTCCAACACGGCCCGCGCCGCTCAGTCGCATGATGTCTATTAAGCTTCGGCTGATGCATACGACGCAGAATGCCCATACTATGCCCGCGTGATGGTTAGTGCTATCACGCCAGAGGCCCCTCGGATCAAATATCCAAACCGTTAGTGAATTAGGAGCGCGCGGTAATGAGCAGAGACTGACGATCGGTGTGACCCCGTCGCCCTGTCTCGAGGACTTGCTGCGAGGGCTAGGAATGCCCGGCCGTGCCTCGTAATTATCTCGCAGGCACCTTCCAGGTCAATCCGACTCCACATCACTCGCAAATATGCTCGCGCGGGTACCCCTCAGGGCCGACCTGTCTTTATCCAGTTTAATCAGTATCAACAGTAATGTAAAGGCAATCCGTGTGGCTTCCACATCAAGAAGGAATCTGAGGCATCACCCTCATTGGATTCCCACATGATGAAAACATCAAGGTGAACGTAAGAGGAAATCACCCTCGAGGTTCACACTTGAGGTTTGGCACGACAACGTCGTTATCGGAGGTGGAGAAGGAGGAATCACCCTCGATGACCACGACCGAGTAACTACTCCACAGAGTTAACATCAAAAGTGCTTACGAGGTATCACCCTCGGCACTCAATGGTAATGCTGCGGTGTCATACAACTAAGGGGAGTGTTGTGCGGTGCCGGGGCCTGGGCCTGGTCTTCAATCCCGCTGATCGGGTCTTCTGATAATCCAGCGGGGCAGTTGGGTCAAAATGGGGTCTCTGACAGGTCTCTAACCAGCCTATGCTAAACAGTTTAGGAAAGCAGGTAATTATCAACAGCAGGTTACAAAATCAGGCTATGCATCAGAATAGGTAAAGCAGTAGCAGCAGCAATTTCTAATGCAAGCATAAGAGAGAAGAGAATAGGCGATAATCGGAATGTTCTAAAGGGGGGGTGCTTGCCTGGAAGCTCCGCTGAAAGGGAAGAAGGGTCGTCGGTGACGTAGTCGATCACAGTGGCGTCAGCAGCGGTCTTGGGGTCTACCGGAGAAGAAGAGGGGGAAGAAACAGTAAATATAATGCAAACAAATGCAACACAGATGCATGACGGGGTAACACGCAGGGCTAGGGGTGTTCTAACGCAGTGATACTCGATACCGGCGAGGGGCATAACATCTGGGAATGTTTTCCCGAAGTTTGGCATTTTTGGACAGATGGAACGGAGGGGGACGGTTGCATGTTCGCTATGCTAGGGACGTGTGGCGGACGAACGGACCGCGTATTCGGATTCGTATCGTCGTTCTCAGCAACTTTCATGTATAAAACTTTTTCATCCGAGTTGTGGATTATTTTCTACGAATTTCTAAAATTTTAGCAATATTCTAAAATTATTATTAATTCAAAAATAAACAGGAAATTGCTAGGTGCACCCGGTGCAGTGCACCCAGCAGTGCACCAGAGGATGACAGTGGATCCAGGGGGTCCCAGTTGACCAGTCAATGTTTGACTGGTCAACAAGGGGTGGGGCCCCTTGTCACAGACTAGGTCTTGTTAATTAATTCAGTTTCAACTAATCTAGTGATTAGGTTAATTAAGCACAGTTAATAATGTTAAATAGTTAGATTACTAATTAATTAATTAAGTAAATTTTTTTATTTTTTTTTTATTTTTTTAATTCATTTTGAGGGCGGGCCCCTCGTGTCATAGGCCCAGGGGCCATATCGGGCGCCGGGTGCGGGTGCTGGGTGCCAGCGGGCGCAGTTGCGGGCGCAACCCGTGCGACGCCGAGCCCGACCAGGGGGGAACGGGGCGAGGTCACCGGGGCGCGGTGCGGCGCCACCAGCGGGCGGCAGGTGGAGGCGGCGAGCGGGGCCGCGGGGCAGCGGCGCTGGCAAGCGATAGGGTGGGGCCGGCGACAGCATGGGCAGTAGCGGCAGGCGGAGCAGGGGCGGCCAGTGCGGGGCGGGGCTATGTCCAGGGGCAGAGGCGGACATGGCCGCGGCCGCAGGTGGGCGTTGCCGGGGCGCTGGGTGCGGGGCGAGACCGACGGCGAGCGGTGCGGCATCGGCGAGGCTGGTGGCCAGGGGCGGGTCCAGCGCGAGCGGGGCGAGCTGGGTGGCAGGCGAGCAGAAGTAGCAGCAGTAGCACGAAGCGCACAGGCGACGCTGGCGCGCGCGTGCCAAGGCGGGCGGAGCGGCAACAGGAGCAGGCGGTTGCGAGGCCACGTACGGGCGCGCGGGCAGGGGTGCGCCGGGCGCAGGCGGTCGAGGAGAGCAAGGCCAGGGTGACGGCCGGAGCGCGGGAGGCAGTGGGCGCGGTGAGGACGCGTCGGGGGGGGGGCGCGGTCGTCGCGGTGTCCGAACGGGGAGGTAGGGAAAAGAGGAGGGGAGGAGTGGCGGCTCACCCCCGTTGCAGGGGAACGCCGGCGAGGCTCGACAGAGCCGTGGCAAAGCGGGACGACGACAGGGCGGCGACGAGCGACGGGTGTTGGGGGCCCCTCCAGAGCCAGGAACGGGGAGGAGGACGGGGACGGCGAGGTGGTCCGGCGAGGGCAGCTCCGAACGGCAGAGGCGGGAGCGCCCGATCCCGATCTGGATCGAGGCGAGGTAGAGGGGAGAGATCATGGGGGGGAATGGGGTAGTGGGTAGGGTTACGTGGGGGGAGCCGGGCAATATAGGTCAGGGGGTATGGGGAGTGGGCCGGCCTGGCTGGTGGCCAGGTGGGCCGTGGCCCATTGGGGTGGTCTTTTCTTTTTCTTTATATTTATATTTTAACTTTTCTGTTTTATTTGTTTCTCTTCTCTGTTTTTGCAATTTGCTAGGCCACAAAAGACTTTTGTAAATTATGTGAATTGGCTCAATAACTGCTAGACAATAAACTGAGATTGCACAAAAAGTTTGGGGGGAAATTTGAATGGTGCAAGCATTTTTAGAATTTGGAGAGGCCCAAATTAAATGCTGCTGGACCACTAAATAAAATCCAGGGGTATTTTGGGAATTCCAAAACATGTTGGTTTCAACATGACAAATATTTAGGGAATATATTTGAAATTGTGAACTATTTTAATTGCATGACAGAAGAAATAAATATTTGACATGCAATTTGAATTTGAATTTGGCTTTGATTTTGGACAAGTGGCATAATGGCATGATGATCATGATGACATGACCACCATTAGAGGGAGCTCACTGTAGTGTGATGCTAGGGATGTTACAAAGGTGTGTGCGATATACGGCATACAGTTCACTCGGATAAACTGTTTGTGATGAGGCGGAACAACAGAAACGAGCAGCCAGATCAAGGTGTGTGCAATGGAGGGCATACAATTCATTCCGATAAACTGTTTGTGTTGAGTCCAAGAGAACAGAAACATTTCGTGTAAACAAGATGTGTGTGATATGCGGCAAACATACAATTACATAGGTGGCTAGTACACACATGACATTTCCACACACCAAAGTAAACTATTACATGCATAATTAACTAGGATAAACTATCATCTACTTCTTGTGGCGCTTGCCGCCACTGCTCTACTAGGATAAACAGAACAGTATTCTTTACTATGAATAGCGTGCTCTGTTGGGCACACAAGTATATGGATCATTGCCTTGGGCGAGCAATGTGCCCGCACGTGTCGTGCTAGCTCGATGTTCCTTATGTGCTAAGTTTCCATTAATTGATGGTGTTTTATGAACAGGCCACCATTTCCCGCCATTTCCTCACCAGTTTCCCGCCGCCACCAAGCGATATTGCGCATAAACCTAGGCGGCGCGCGACGCACCAAGGCAACAAGCGGAGCCTGTAGCACATCCACCTTTTCCAAGCATGCCAACCCACCAAAGCGCCGCCTCTGCCATTGTAGGAACGAAGTATGTCCACCAGAGGGGGGGGGGTGAATGGGAGTTTTAAATTTTCTTCGGAAAACTTAAATCTCTCAGAACCCAGCAGCGGAATGAATGAAAAGCAAACTATAGTGAACTAGAACAGAGTACCGAAGGAGAACTAAGACATGCGTCGATATAAATCATATGAATGAAAATGCATCGAAGGTAAACATGAGTGACAGAGATAAACGATGATGCTCGAAGGCGATAAGGAAATTTGTTCAACTAGTTCGTCCTTCTACACAAGGACTACGTCTGGTTGGAGGGGTTGTGACTTAACACGGAAGATAAACTCTCTTCACCCTATTCTCCTCGACAATCGATTCATCAACCGATGCCGATTACTCGTGGTAGATACTTGAAGGCAATCTCCGAACCTTTACAGACTTCTTCTTCGAGAACCACAATCACTCTTGGTCTCTGAAGAAATTGACACCTAACCGTCTAGAGAGTTTGCAGCTCTCAAGAGTAATAGGCGGAGCGTACTAAACTTAGATTCCAGTGATGCTGAACCACTATCTAATTCTTCGGCTCTAGGGTATTTCTCTCGGCGGATTTTAAACTCAAATCGCTCAGAGAGTGGGTTGCTCTACAATCTTCTCAGAATCAAACAGAGCAGCCGCCGGACAAAGCCGGCACGGGGTGGCTATTTATAGTCGCAGCCTTCCCAGACGGGAAATGACCATTTTGGACATGAGGTCCAGCCAATGGCCAACTGACACGTTCAGAACGGTCGGATTTTGGAGCAACGGTAACATTACTTGAGGAACAAGTAATGCTAACTCCTCGGTCCGAGTCAAATCTCTCGCAGCGAAGAAGATCATAGTCTTTTGCTGGCAAGTATTTGCTCGGAACACAAAGAGATTTCTCTCACAACTTTCATAGGATTTGGGTTTAGCATAAGAGAATCAAAGCTTCGAACGCTACACCCCTCTTAATAGTACGGTGGTCCTATGACTCAATGAAAGAAGAAGAATGATGAAACAAATGCTATGTCTTCACTTCGTCTTCATTCTTCCTCGAACCCAGTCAAATTCTTCGAACATATACCGAACCAATTGCTTGAACTTCAGCAATTTTTAGGGGTCACTCTTGTTAGCTTTATCTTCGGTGATAACCTTCGCTGCCACGCGGGGAGATTATCTTCGTTGTTTGCATCAAACTCCTCGATACTTCAGGGACCTGTTACTCTGTGTGCACTAGCAAACACATAAGTCCCATACTGTTTATGTCAACAAACTCCAAAACATAAGGGGACTATCATTGCACCAACAATCTCCCCCTTTTTGGACGGTTGTTGACAAAACAGATAATCATCAAAGTGAAGATAGATAAGTGAAATGTAAATCGAACAAGAGTGAACTTGCGTTACTTGACTCGGTGATGAAATATACTCCCCCTAGATGTATGCAGGGTCAATTGATATATAATGAAATTCCTTGCAATTCATTTACTTATAAGGAGTATTTTTCAATCAAGCGAGGTAATGATTCACACTGATGATAAGTAATACAATGAGAATATAGTGCAATCATTCATGACTTCTGACAATAATTCCACCTACAAAACAAATACTTCAAGAGAAAATAGTGCAGCAGGCGGGGTTATTAATATTACAGCTCATATCAGAAGTTTTTACATCAGAGCACATCAAATGGCATAAAAAGTCTTTGAAACATACAACGCAAAAGCGTCATAAAGCAGAGCAAATAAACATGGAGACCAAATCCAACAGAGAAAATCTATCGAAACTCTCGATGTAATTCTCCCCCTTTTTGTCAACTAGTGTCAAAAAGGTGATGAAAAACATGAGTGTGAAAAATAGGTGAATCTGATTCACTCTGGGGCATTGCCCAAAGAGCTTCCCGAAGACGTTTCTGCTTCAGAGGTGGCTGGTAAACCTTTAACGTCATCAGCAGCAGCAGATCCTTCAATACTGGCGTGGTGCTGAGAAGACGAAGGCATATTGGGATCAGCCTGTTGATTCTTGCAAGACAGAGTATTTCCTTCAGTGGGTTTCTCAGTGGGCGAGGTTGCTTCTGACTCGTCGAGCAATTTGCGCAGCTGAATCCGGAGTAGATTGGTTGTTGGATCATGAGCTGGCAGAGGCGGAGTGATCCGATCTTGAAAATCTTCAGCTGAGAACCCTTGATCAATATACTCATAGAGTTCTTTGATATGAGAGTTGCTCAATTGCTTCTTGGAGAAGAACTTCCGAAGCAATTTCTAGAGTTGCTTCTTGTTTTCAGCTGTGATCATGTGCACAACTTTTGTTTGGTTGTGGATTGCATTAAGTTCGGTAGCCAGGTGCTCTTTTTCTTGGCAATCTTCGTCCATATGCTTTAGCAGAAGCTGTTGAGTGTGCATGTTCACTTCAAGATGTGAAGGAGGTTGAGTGTTCGGTTGACGACCGCGCTGAGGTAGCTTTGGTCCACTGAAAGTGTTATGATAATCAAGAGGACTAGACACTGGAGCTTTCCCCGAAGAAAAATCTTCCATTACTCTCAGAGTATCACGCATAGGAGGAATGAAGCTTTTGGGACTGACTTTTGCTAAGTATTCGGTTTTCATTGCATAGTCAACCACCTTTGGAATCCAGGGCGCAAATACCTTGATAGTTTACGGGTGCTGAGTTGAATCCATTAGTATGCGCAGGAACATGTCTTCGACATCAAAGATAAAATCTTGTGAGATGGCATGGATGGTGTTGCGAAGAACATCAGATATCACGTTGTCTGTATTCATCCCAGCCAGCGGACAGAGGGTGTATGTGAGAATATGGTATAAAGTTTGATTGTCGAATGCCAAGTGCGCAGGTAGGGGAGGACCATTGTAGTCATGAATTTTATCTTCATCCATTATGCATCGGAAATCTTCATCAGAGATCGCATCAATGTTATGAACTCGAATCTCAGTCTTGCCATGTTCGAACCGAGGAAAATGAAAATGAGATACAAAGTCCATTGCAGAGCATTTTATTCTCTTTCCTTCAGTCATCCATTCCATGATCCATTTTGTGCTGTCAGATTCATCACCGGAGATATATAGTGTTGCATAAAATTGAAGAATAATCTCCCTGTTCCATGGATGCTGATATGCAAAGACATGCGTGAGACCAAAGTCTTCGATGTCTTGTAGTACTTGGTTGAAACAGCCGATGTTCTTCATAGCAGCAATATCTGGGAACTCATGAGGGAAAATCTTGAGGTTGTCATAAAGAATCCGTGAATAGTATATTGCATGTTCCTGAGTCCAGAACCGAGGGGATTCAGAAGTACGGGGCTTGATGTATGGACTCTCTTGAAAGAAAAGCGGATGTGTGTTCCGATTGAAGAGAGTCCCTTTGATGCCAACGCCGATGGTAAACAACGGCAGTTGCTCGCGGGGATAAGGGTATTTGAGTTCATCTTCAACAGAGATCACTTCATCACCATAGATTACTGAGTCTGAATGATGAGCAGAGGCTGATTTTGCTGTAGAAGGATCAACATCTGAGGTTCTTCATGTAGTATTGAGTGAGATTCGCAGAGGAGAGGGATCTGATACTTTGGCAGCTGAAACTGTAGGGTGGTCAGGCATTGGCGACTGAGGGTGTTGTTCTTCGGGAGTAGTTTGAGGGGCAGAGGGAGGAACCAAATCATTTGGTACGGCATGGGCACGAGAAGCTTGGCGTACAGACTAAGGAATTTCTCCTTCTTCCAAAACATTTTGCTAAGCCGGATTTTCTTCATGAACTGGTGAAGCCACAGGCACTGATTCAGTTGGCCTTGGCGAAGTAGTTGCATCTGCAGCTGGTTCAAGAGTTGGTGAAGGAATCGCTTGTTCCGGAGACTTTTCTTTCTGTGTCTCAACGTGTCGGTGCAACAAACCCCCAGGTGTGTTGCCCGGACTGTACACAGGCTCAAGAGCAAGGTTACAACGTTCAAGACAAGGCCAAGCAGAAGAGATGGCTCTTTGAGAAATCAAAGGGCGGATCAAGAAGACCAAGACCAACCAAACAAGCAAGATATCACTAAGGAAAAACCTCCCTTGCCGGGCATGCGAGCCTGGCGGGGTCGAGGTTACCCCAAGACAAGCCTCAAGACTCCCCCGGCAGGCTTGCCGGGGACGCCAAGGGCGGATTACCCAGCCAAAGCTCCACCGCTCCACCTCACAGCAACACAAGTCACCCATCGGTGCGGTGTCGAGCCCCCAAGTGACTAAGTGGCTGTTACTTGGTACGTGGCAGGCCATTTCTGAGGAAGATCATCCCTAAATGACACCTGTCCAGGCGACATGTCACGCGGACAGGCAAAAAGGTGGCTGAATGGCACAACAAGGCTTGCCGGGCTCCGCCATGATGTGACACTAAGCGGTGCATTTAATGCGCCCTGTCCTGTCCGTAGAGTTAGGTATGATAGCACTGTGGCTATCTAATCGTTGGATAAATGACTATTTTGCCATTGTGGTAACCCGTTGACCTATAAAAGGAGGGCCGTGGCTATCTTAGAGAGGATTCGGACCCTTGTACACTCGTACGCATGTAGCTGCTCTCGCCCCGAGGCAACCTTGCCGGGCTAGAGCGCTGCGTCTCCACCATGGTCCTTCCATCAATCCACCAAAGCAGGAGTAGGGTTTTACGCCTCGCGGCGGCCCGAACCTGGGTAAAACTGCCCGTGTCATTGTTGCCGTGCTGCTCTGTGCTTTCCGCTCTTTGTGCAATGCGCTCTTCCCCCTTGCCAAACCACAAGGGGCCGATGGCCCCATAGGTGGCCATGTGATACCATGACATTTTTGGCGCGCCAGGTAGGGGCAGCGCTTGCGCGAACCTGAAGGTGTGAGTAGCGCGTCATCTTCATCATCGTTGTCTTCATCAACGGCGTCGTCATCCATGGCGCCCAAGAAGAAATCCGGTGCTTCAGCTCACCCGTCCACCTTGAAGGCCCCCTCGCATGCGGCCACCAATACCATGGGGGCTGCGGGGGAACATGGGAACGCCGACGCCGCGGGGAACATGACTGGCGCAGGTGGCGCCATCACCATTCCCCCTGCGGCTGAAGCAGGAGCAGGAGGCACCGGAGGAGGGCGACACCAACAACACCCCGGCGGCCATGCTCCACAAGGTACGGGTGGGGAGAATATTCCGCCTCCACCTCCCCACCTCACCGAGGGACACAGCCGCAGCGGTGGCGCTCGCCCTGATGCGGATTGTAACCTCCTAGCTGCCCCCGCCGCGGGTGCGGCTACAGGGCCCGTGCCACCCCCAGGACAAGCTAGCCGAGACAATGCTTCGAATGGGGTCGTCAACCCCCAAGCGCATCCGCCTCGTCGTCATGCCGCCCAGGCGACTGGCTCACGGTGGCGAGAACATGACGCCGCCACTACAGGCACCATCAGAAGTCGGGCGACGTCGCGATCCGCGTCGTCGTCCATGCCAAGCACCGCTTCGGAGGCCATGGCACGGGCCCAGCTCTTGTTGAGATTTCCGCCAGTGGCCAATCAAATGGATGAGTGGAGGGCCACTATCCAGAGCTTGATTGGTTTCGCTGAGGCGGGGGGATCACAGCAGGCAGGCCCGCCACGGCCTCCACCAACGGCGGCAACGGCGCAAGCCGCTGGCCGCACCGAGAGAGCCGTTCCGACGGTGCAGTCCCCTCCACGACAGCCAGCGCAGGGGCCACAACCAGGGCCATGCAACCAAGAACCCAATGACGTATCAATGGTTTCGTCTGATCCTCAGACACATTGAGACCAGTGACGGGTCCTAGAAGACAGGCGGAGGGAAGACACGCGCGTCACCATCGAGCGATGCCGCGACACCCGTTGCCAGTCTGATAGGCGCAATGGCCCCGACGTCGATGAACCCATGCCCGGTGGGGGCGGGTACCTGCCTTTTGAGGTTGGGTGCCCCGCCTTCACTCGTGAGCTGCGGCAAGTCCGTTGGCCATCTACCCGTACGTTCAAACCAGAGATACCAGAAAAGTATGATGGAAGGTTGAACCCGACAGAGTTCTTGAGCATCTACACCATCACTGTTCAAGCTGCCGGAGGAAGGGACTGGAGGGTGTTCGCCAACTACTTCCCTTTGGCACTCAAGCCAAACGTGAGGTCGTGGCTGATGCACTTGCCAGAGAACTCCATCTCGACCTAGGCAGATCTGTGCCATGAGTTTATTGGCGCCTTTACGGGCGGCCATCAAGAACCAGGGCGGCCCAGTGACTTGCAGCTCCTCCCATAGAAGGAAGGAGAGAGTTTGTGGAAGTATATGCAGAGGTTCAGCAGGGTGCACAGGAACATTCCAGACATCCATCCACCAGCTGTTATAGCTGTGTTCCAGTCCAACGTGTGCAACCGCTGGATACGTTCCAAAATGAACGTTCGGTTACCCAAGACTATGAATGAGCTATACACTCTGGCGGACAAGTGTGCACGAATAGAGGAGGGGAGGCGACTCCCCGGTGAAGAAGATGGCATCGATGTTGACTCAGAGGACGTTGACGACGCCACCAATCAGAAGAAGAAAAACAAGAAACGCAACAAGAACCGCAAGGATAAAGCAGTGATGGCTGTTGAAGGAGCGAGCACTCCTAGTACCGGCAAGAAGGCCAAGACTAAGGCTCCCGGCAAGGAAGTTGCCACGTGCGCTGACTGCCGGGAAGCCGCGACTGCCGAGAAGGCTGGGAAGGCTGACGGGCCGTACTGCAAGATCCATCGGACTAAGGGACACGATCTTCGAGAGCGTCATCAAGTTGAGCAGCTCGTCAAGAAGCAGAAAGCTGAGTACGAGAAGCGTGACAAAGAGAGAGATCACGATGGTGATGGCGGGAATATTGGAAATATGCCCTAGAGGCAATAATAAAATGGTTATTATTATATTTCCTTGTTCATGATAATTGTCTATTGTTCATGCTATAATTGTATTAACCGGAAACCATAATACATGTGTGAATACATAGACCACATTATGTCCCTAGTGGGCTTCTAGTTGACTAGCTCGTTGATCAATAGATGGTTGTGGTTTCCTGACCATGGACATTGGATGTCGTTGATAACGGGATCACATCATTAGGAGAATGATGTGATGGACAAGACCCAATCCAAAGCATAGCACAAGATCGTGTAGTTCGTTTGCTAGAGCTTTTCTAATGTCAAGTATCATTTCCTTAGACCATGAGATTGTGCAACTCCCGGATACCGTAGGAATGCTTTGGGTGTATAAAATGTCACAACGTAACTGGGTGACCATAAAGGTGCACTACAGGTATCTCTGAAAGTGTCTGTTTGGTTGGCACAAATCGAGACTGGGATTTGTCACTCCGTATGACAGAGAGGTATCTCTGGGCCCACTCGGTAATGCATCATCATAATGAGCTCAATGCGACTAAGGAATTAGCCACGGGATCATGCATTACTGAACAAGTAAAGAGACTTGCCGGTAACGAGATTGAACAAGGTATAGGGATACCGACGATCGAATCTCGAGCAAGTAACATACCGATGGACAAAGGGAATTGTATACGGGATTGATTGAATCCCCAACATCATGGTTCATCCGATAAGATCATCGTGGAACATGTGGGAGCCAATATGGGTATCCAGATCCCGCTATTGGCTATTGGCCGGAGAGGTGTCTCGGTCATGTCTGCATGGTTCCCGAACCCGTAGGGTCTACACACTTAAGGTTCCGTGACGCTAGAGTTGTTATGGGAAATTGTATGTGGTTACCGAAAGTTGTTCGGAGTCCCGGATGAGATCCCGGACATCACGAGGAGTTCCGGAATGGTCCGGAGGTAAAGATTTATATATGGGAAGTCCTATTTTGGCCACCGGAAAATGTTCCGGATTTTTCGGTATCGTACCAGGAAGGTTCTAGAAGGTTCCGGAGTGGGGCCCACCTGCATGGGGGGACCCACATGAACGTGGGTAGTGGGGGCAAGGCCCCACACCCCTGGTTAAGGCGCACCAAGATCCCCCCTTAGAAGGAATAAGATCATATCCCGAAGGGATAAGATCAAGATCCCTAAAAAGGGGGGATAACAATCGGTGGGGAAGGGAAAGGATGGGATTTCTTTCCTCCCACCTTTGCCAATGTCCCAATGGACTTGGAGGGCAAGAAACCAGCCCCCTCCACCCCTATATATAGTGGGGAGGTGCATGGGAGCTTCAACCCTTCCCCTGGCGCAGCCCTTCCCCCTCCAACTCCTCCTCCTCCGTAGTGCTTAGCGAAGCTCTGCCGGAGAACCACGAGCTCCACCGCCACCACGCCGTCGTGCTGCCGGAGCTCTCCCTCAACTTCTCCTCTCCCCTTGCTAGATCAAGAAGGAGGAGACATCCCTGGGCTGTACGTGTGTTGAACGCGGAGGTGCCGTCTGTTCGGCGCTTGAATCGGATCTTCCGCGATTTGAATCGCCACGAGTACGACTCCATCAACCGCGTTCTTGTAACGCTCCCGCTTAGCGATCTTCATGGGTATGAAGATGCACTCCCTCTCACTTGTTGCTAGCATCTCCTAGATTGATCTTGGTGACACATAGGAAATTTTTGAGTTATTACTACGTTCCCCAACAGGGAAGGGCCGAGGTGGCAGAGGAGGTCGCCCCGGCAAGGCCCCTCAGTATCAAGGGAAACCGGCCGGAGGCCGTGAGAAGAAGGGATGCGATGATGGGAGTGATGAAGGAGATGAAGAGGAAACCAGCGAGCAAGAATTCCAGAAGGCCACTGAAGCCCTTTGCATTGACGAAGGTGCGTCCTTGCACTCCTCTCACCGCCAGCTCAAACAATGGGCACGTGAGGTCAATGCCGTGGAGCCGGCAGCAGATTCTCGGAAGCCGCTCAAGTGGTCCCGCACGCCCATCATCTTTGATGAAGAGGATCACCCTGACCGCACCACTGCGGTAGGATGTTTGCCATTGTTGGTTTCACCAACAATTCGCAACCTCAAAGTCATAAAGATGTTGGTTGACGGCGGGGCCGGGTTGAATCTGATATCTCCCAAGGTCATCAGCAAGCTCTAGATAGCAGATGAAGAGCTCAAGGTTACCGGTACTTTCCAAGGCATCAACCCCAGTAGGAGTCGTCCTAAGGGGAAGATCACACTGTCGGCAATGTTCGGGGGGGAGCTGAACTACCAGACCAAGAAGATCGTGTTTGATGTGGTCGACCTCCCCCTGCCATACAATGGAATCCTTGGCCGCCCTGCCCTGGCAAAATTCATGGCGGCATCCCACTATGCCTACAACACTCAGAAGATGCCAGGACTGATGGGCGTCATTTCCATTCCATCAAACAAGAAGGACGCAATCATATGCATGGATAAGATGTACCGGGAAGCAGTCACTGCAGAGGCCGCGGAAGCTACCGCTCCCACCAAGGAAAGCAAGAAAGGGAAGAAAGCTAGCAAGGACGCCAGCAAAGAATCCGGGAAGCGCACCTCTTCAGATTGCGCTGTGCCTGTTGATGATTTGCCAGAGAGTTCCAATAGCAAGAGATCAAAGGTTGCTGCGCCTGCTGTGAAGAAGGTCCTGGCGGGGTTGGTTGGCGCTGATGGTACATTTACTATCAGCTCCGCCCTTGATGACAAATAGGAAAGCGTGCTCATTGCCTTCCTGCGGGCGAATGTCGATGTGCTTGCTTGGCTACCATCTGACATCCCCGGTGTTCCTAGGGAGGTAATCAAGCACCACCTTGCTGTCTGCCCACATGCCCGACCCGTCAAACAGAAGGTCCGAAAGCAAGCTTTGGAGCGGCAGTAGTTTATTGCCGAGGAGATCAAGAAACTCGAAGCTATTGGTTTGGTCAGAGGATTGTTGCATCCACCTTGGTTGGCGAATCCAGTGGTGGTGTGCAAGGCAAATGGGAAATGGAGGCTTTGCATAGATTTCATAGATCTAAATAAAGCATGCCCAAAGGACCCATTCCCCTTGCCGCGCATCGATCAGATTGTGGATTCCACCTCTGGATGTGACCTACTTTCCTTCTTGGATGCCTACTCCGGGTACCACCAGATTTTCATGTCCGAAGAAGACGAAGAGAAGACCGCGTTTATAACCCCATGCGGCACGTACTGCTTTGTACGTATGCCCTTTGGGTTAAAAAGCACTGGATCCACTTTTGCGAGAGCAGTACAGATTGGCTTTGAGTCCCAGTTGCATAGGAATATTGAAGCCTACATGGACGATATAGTGGTCAAAACCAAGGACAAGTCAACTCTCATTTAGGACTTGGAAGAGACCTTTGCAAATCTATGCAAGATCAACTTGAAGCTGAACCCAGAGAAGTGTGTGTTTGGCATTCCTTCCGGTAAGTTACTTGGCTTCTTTGTGTCCCACCGGGGGATAGAGGCCAACCCCGACAAGATCAAGGCAATTGAGCAGATTCAAGCACCCAAGACAGTTAAAGACATGAGGCGTTTGACTGGATGTGTTGCCATGCTAAGCAAGTTCATTTCCAAGTCCGCCTAACGCGCCCTGCCGTTCTTCAAAATCTTGAAGAAGGCTGGGCCCATGGAGTGTACCCCGGAGGTAGACGCTACGCTGCAGGATCTGAAGACCTATCTTTCCTCTGTCCCCACCTTAGTCGCTCCAAAACCACAAGAACCATTGCAGCTATACTTAGCGGCAACCAATGAAGTGGTTAGCACAGCGCTGGTGGCGCAGCGGGATGCAGATGAAGAAGCAGCTGCAACTGCCGTCCCCTCTGGAGAAGGAAGTGAACTTGCCCCGGCAAGGTCAGATGCAGATCAGAACGAGGAGCGGGGTAATGGAGACAGCTCCAAGGTCACAGCAAGGAAGAAAGTGGTGCAGCACCCAGTGTACTTCGTCAGCTCCCTGTTGCAGGGGGCTAGGTCGAGGTACTCTGGTGTGCAAAAGTTGATTTTTGGCCTCATCATGGCCTCAAGGAAACTGCGCCAGTACTTCCAAGCCCACGAGATCACGGTTGTCACCCGCTTCCCCTTGCAATGCATACTAAGGAACCCTGAGGCCACTGGCAGGATAGTGGAATGGGCTTTGGAGTTATCCAGCTTTGGTTTGAAGTTCGAGAGCACGTCAACCATTCAGAGCAGAGCACTGGCGGAGTTTATTGCGGAATGGACGCCTACCCCTGATGAAGATGTGTTGGAGACAGTTATCCCCGACAAAGAAGCAAGAATGGATCATGTACTTTGATGGTGCCTTCTCCCTACAAGGTGCAAGAGCTAGCGTGCTTCTTGTTGCTCCCTCTGGGGAGCACCTCAAGTATGTGGTTCAAATGCATTTCCCCCGGGAGAAGGCTACCAACAATACAGCAGAATATGAAGGACTCCTTGCCAGGCTCAGGATCGCAACAGAACTGGGAATCAAGAAGTTGATCATTCATGGAGATTCGCAACTTGTGGTGAGGCAAGTGAACAAGGATTATCAAAGCCCATTGATGGAGGCATACGTCAAGGAAGTGAGAAAGTTGGAGGAGCGCTTTGATGGATTGCAAACAAAGCACATACCGCGTGCGGAAAACAGCATTGCTGATCATCTGTCAAAGTGCGTTGCGCAAAAACTCCCTGTGGAACCAGGGACTTTTGTTCTCCATCTGACTCAGCCCTCCATATCCCCGACAATAATGGCCAGGAAGAGGAGGAAACTGGACTCTGGCAGGCCTCTCCCGGCAGAGCCCTCTGGGGTCATCGATAGAGAGGTTGGCGGGAACAACTCCGTTTTGCCCGGTGAGCTGCACCCTCCCGCCAAACTACCAATCTCTGCAGTCGAGGAGTGCGCTCCCATGAATGAGGAGGTGCCGCTGGTCCTCGTTGCCGAGCCTCAGGCTCCAACTTGGGCACGACACATAGTCCATTTCCTCCAAACAGGAGAACTTCCTGAAGAGCAAGAAGAAGCTGAAAGAGTAGCCTGGAGGGCCAGTATGTATCAGTTCATTGACGACACGCTATACAGAAGAAGGCCCAACGGAGTGAAATTGAAGTGCATTTGCAGGGAAGAAGGAAAGGAACTATTGGCAGAGATACACAAGGGTATATGCGGCTCCCACATTGGATCGAGAGCCCTGGTTGGAAAAGCCTTTCGGCAAGGTTTTTACTGGCCCACGGCCCTCCAAGATACAATTGAGCTAGTCACCAAATGTGAAGCCTGCCAGTTCCACTCCAAGAATATCCATCAGCCTGCTCAAGCTCTCCAGACGATCCCTTTGTCATCGCCCTTCTCAGTCTGGGGGCTCAACATCTTGGGCCCCTTCCCCCATGCTACTGGGGGCTTTGAGTTCTTATTTGTCGCTATCGACAAGTTCACAAAGTGGCTAGAGGTGGAGCCCGTGAGGAAGGTGACCGCATAGTCAGCTATCAAATTCTTGAAAGGATTGGTGTGCCATTTCAAAGTGCCTGCCAGGATCATCACTGACAATGGCACCCAATTCACAAGACGCGCCTTCATGCAATACGTTCATGCCCTCGGAAGAAAAGTCTCATTTGCCTCTGTTGCCCATCCCAGAAGCAACGGACAAGCTGAGAGGGCAAACGCTGAAGTGCTGCGAAGACTCAAGACAAGAACATTTGATAGGCTGTAGAAGTGCGGCAGGTGATGGATTGATGAGCCGCCGGTGGTTCTTTGGTCCCTCCGTATGACACCAAATTGAGCTACCGGGCAGACTCCCTTCTCCCTAGTCTATGGGGCAGAAGTAGTTATCCCCACGAAACTCATATACGGATCACCTCGAGTGCTTGCCTACGATGAAGTAGCGCAGGAACAACACCGGTGTGACGATGCTGTGCTACTTGAGGAGAACCATCTCCGGGCTGCTACGCGTGCTGCACGCTACCAGCAAGCCCTGCGTCGCTATCACAGCCACAGGGTTCATGCCCGGAGCTTTGAGGAAGGCGACCTTGTCCTTAGGCGTGTTCAGTCCGCCAAGGGTGCAAACAAGTTGACGCCGAAGTGGGAAGGCCCTTACCGGGTAGTACGAGTCACCAGACCCGACGCAGTCCGTCTGGAGACCGGAGATGGCATTCAGTTGCAAAACTCATGGAACATTGAGCATCTCCGTAAGTTCTACCCGTAAGGCGCGGCTTTCGGGCCCTGCCCGATAGCCACCCTTCTGTACAAGCCTTGTCGATGTTCATGTAACCCTTTGTACAAAGCCAGGCACAGACCCTGAGCAACAGATGAATAAACGAAGTGCTGGGAGCCCCCGACAAGATTGCATGCATGCATAAGCATATCATGAGCATAGCATGATCATGTAGATGAGCTCGCATGTAGCATTGTTTTCATCTGCACTAAGTTGCAGGGGTCTTGCCGTGGACTTGATCCCGAAGAGAAGAAATGAAGACAAGCCTACACAGCGATCCCCGGCAAGCCAAACAGATAAGTTTCTTCTTATCCATACCTGTTCTGTAAGGTAAAAACTTGTGCATATGAAAACCTCGTTACCTTCGAAACATAGGTGCTCCCATCCTTTGTTCCGAACGTTGCTTCGGACAAGGTGGTCGCAGTTGCCTTTGATGGAGAGGGTTCGACGAGGGGCCGGTCCCTTTTTACAGTTTTATGCCCGGTAGGCCATGCCCCGCGGCAGTAAACTAAGGGTACCGGCAGGATAGTTTTCCGGGGGAAACTTGTTTACTTGAACGTATAGAGGCACCTCACCTCTGCATGGACATGATACATGCAGAAGTACCTGGCAAGGCTTGTCTTTTTCATTAATATGCTGATAAGCAAGTACAGATCTTACAGAGCACAAACATGGATAAAGAAGTTTACATAATTTAGACTAAAGTTTGGCAAGTGCCTACATGTTTTGGACTGAAAAAAGATAAGTGCCCCCGTAATCCCTTTCTTGTCCCTCTCCTCCTAGGCACTATGGTGGGAGGTGAAGAAGGCAAAAGGAGCGCCTGGGCAGAAGCCCAGCTTGACCCCGTCAGGCCCCGTGGCAAGGAGCCTGACAAGATCGAGAGGGCGCGGGTGAAGGTGATGGTGAAGAGAGCGGCGGAAGGGTCCCCCTGGCCACCGCCACCAGGGCCAGCAGGACGCAGCAGGGCGAATGAAGCTGCAGCCCGAGAGGAAGCCTGCCGGGGTCCAGCTGGAAAGCTGCTGGAGGAGCCGAGGGCACCACCCCCACCTCTGCATCCAACTCCCCGGCAAATCACCTTGCCAGGAAGGAGATGCAGGTGCAGATGATGGTGCCGTGCCTGATGGTGATGGTGCAGCTGGTGTTCAGCTGGAGTCAGAGCCTTCGTCCTCCCCGTCGACGCTGTCGTCATCATCGTCACTATCCTCCTTGTCGCTATCGCTCGAGGAGGAGCTTTTGTTGTCGGTCAAGCTCTCCGCGCAGCACCCTAAGCGAGCACCCGAAGACCTTGACGGAGAGCAGATCGGCCTCCATTAGTTTAAAATGGAGGGCGTGCCCCTCCGATAAGCTGTGGGCGCGAGCAAAGGTTTTCCAGCCGCGTCGGAAGAGCATAACGTGAGGAGCGGGGAAGTACACATCCACCCGCATGCTGCCGTTGTAGCAACCCCTCATGTGCAGCTTCAACGCGCGCGGCTGTTCCAGCTCCATCACCCTCGCAAACGGAGTAGGGAGGCGAAGGCGACCGCGCGGGGGCTTGTACAGCCTAATGATGAATTCCAGAAGTTGGTCTCCGACGTGGCCCTCCATTGGGGGTTGAGCGGCCGGTGGAGGGACGGCCTGAGCGCCCCCTCACCCTCCTTGACCCCGAGCACCACGACGGCCGCGACCTCGCCCCCTCCTACCTCCTCACACAGCGGGCTCTGCCCCTACATCTTTGGCGGGAGGAGGGAGGCGCTGTCGAGCAGAAGCCCTCGTCGCCACTACTGGGGTGCCATTGCATCCTCTTCCCCTCACCATGATGAAGAAACGACACCAGAAGAAAGAAGAAGGGAATGGATATGAGCCTGCACCCCCGCCCGCGTCCCCTTTTATAAGGAAAACGAGGCTGGGGGCTGGCTCCCTACTCAGGGGGAGCGACCGCCCCGCTCTGCCAATTCGGCTCCCTCCCGCGCCACCAACGGCTCGTGGAATCGAGGCTGACCCCGTGCGCCAATCCATGGCATCTGGATTTCTGCCATGTCACGCGTTTCCGCGCTCTCCGCATCCACCACCAACCCAGCACAATGCATGCTACACACGTGGCGGAAACGGCAGAAGCGGGGAAGATAGCGGAATGGCAGTTACCGCCCCGTGAACGTGGGGCGTGGGTAGCCCACGGATCGTGGCTTACTAACCTCCCCACTACGTCTCGCGCGACGCACGGGAAAACCGGAAATTGACTCAAGCATAGGTTAATGGATAAGCAAAGATCTCAAAGGACGAGCTACCACAACCCGCTCGCCTATGTACTAGACATGGCCTACCCCGACGACGCTTGGCAGCGCGTTCAGGCCAGGCCCGGGGGCTCCTGTCGGTGCAACAAACCCCCAGGTGTGTTGCCCGGACTGTACACAGGCTCAAGAGCAAGGTTACGGCGTTCAAGATAAGGTCAAGCAGAAGAGATGGCTCTTTGAGAAATCAAAGGGCGGATCAAGAAGACCAAGACCAACAAACAAGCAAGATATCACTAAGGAAAAACCTCCCTTGCCGAGCAGGCGAGCCTGGTGGGGTCAAGGTTACCCCAAGACAAGCCTCAAGACTCCCCGGCAGGCTTGCCGGGGATGCCAAGGGCGGATTACCCCGCCAAAGCTCCACTGCTCCACCTCACAGCAATGCAAGTCACCCATCGGTGCGGTGTCGAGCCCCCAAGTGACTAAGTGGCTGTTACTTGGTACGTGGCAGGCCATTTCTGAGGAAGATCATCCCTAAATGACACCCGTCCAGGCGACGTGTCACGCGGATAGGCAAAAAGGTGGCTGAATGGCACGGCAAGGCTTGCCAGGCTCCGCCACGATGTGACACTAAGTGGTGCATTTAATGCGCCCTGTCCTGTCCGCAGAGTTAGGTGTGATAGCACTGTGTCTATCTAATCATTGGATAAATGACTATTTTGCGATTGTGGTAACCCCTTGACCTATAAAAGGAGGGCCGTGGCTATCTTAGAGAGGATTCAGACCCTTGTACACTCGTACGCGCGTAGCTGCTCTCGCCCCGAGGCGACCTTGCCGGGCTAGAGTGCTGCGTCTCCACCATGGTCCTTCCATCAATCCACCAAAGCAGGAGTAGGGTTTTACGCCTCGCGGCGGCCCGAACCTAGGTAAAACTGCCCGTGTCATCATTGCTGTGCTGCTCTGTGCTTTCTGCTCTTTGTGCAATGCGCTCTTCCCCCTTGCCGAACCACAAGGGGCCGATGGCCCCATTGGTGGCCGTGTGATACCACGACACAATGACTGGTGGAGGAGGAGGAGGAACATTCTTCTTCGCTATCTTCTTCTTCTGCTTCGACGGATCAATGTGCCCTTTGACAAGATCATTGTAGCCAGTGACTTGGGCTTGATGATCGAGGCAAATTTTGCGAACGATTTGATCCAAATCTGAGGGAAATCACAATCTTCTGTGCCGAAGGATAGTCAAAGCCTTATTGACATCCACATAAGATTCTTCAAGCTGCTTGATGACAAACTTGGATTTCTTATTTTTCATACGGTTGTCAAGCTCCTTGAGTTGGGCAGTGAGGTCACTGATCTCAATTGAATCATTTCTCATGTCGTTAACCAGATCAGAAGCTTGAGTAATTACTTCAGGGGGAATGGGCAAAGATGCCACTTCTCCATCAAACAGGTTCTCCACAAATCTGTCAAGCTGTTCCATGATGAACACTTGATTGAAATAGTGCGGTGCATCAGAATCATCTTGAGGCTATGCAGCAGGAGCATCTTATGCTACATTCTGTTCGGTCGGAGGCATAGAAGCCAAAGGTTGAGTCAGCTTTGGAGCAAACTACGCAGCCTTTTCCTTCATAACATCAACACCTGGAACATTTTTCTTAGCAACTGAGGCTTTGATTTGCTTCACTTTCAGTGTTGGGAGCTTTTCTCCTGGCTTAGCTGTGCCAACTGGGGCATCAACTACCAAATCTTGCAAGTTTATTGCATCAGGATGAGGATATGTAATCGCTTTGTCAACCATTGTGACAGTGGTAGGAGGAGTCTTTCTTTTCAAGGGGTTCTTCTTCGGAGGTGCAATTGGGACTGCACTTGCTCAGAGATCAGGCAAAACAGTGGAAGTGGTGATATTCACTTGTTCTAAAAGAGTTGCATCAATTTCTTCTCTGGTGAGTGGAGGATCATCTTGATCGAAAGAATCACTTTCAGGTTCAACTGGCTTAGCAGTTCTTTTCCTCCGTGCGCTCTTTTTCTTCAGAGCAGCAGATCTTGGATCATGTTTGTTCTTTGTGCGGCGTTCTGCTTTTCCTTCAGCCTTTTTCTTCTCGACGTCTGATTTGATGAGACGATGATTTTCTTCTTCTCTTGCCTGCTCCTTTTCAGCCTTCTTGGCTCTCTTTTCAGCATTCTTGAGGCGCTTGGCCTTTTCCTCGGGATAAGAATCAGGAGTCTTAAGAGATGAATCATCAGCGTCAGGAGGTGGTGGAGGCCTTGCCTGGGATTCACCTGGCTGGATGAGTCCAATTTCACGACAGTCACCCCATGGGGGATGAAATGAAAGTTCTTGTCATATCGAGGATGAACCATTTTGTAGTTGAACCACTTTCGTGCCCAGTGACGCCGAATCTTTTGCACACGCCTTTTTCTCTTAGTCGAATCTTCTCTAGGAACTATGTTGTAGTTATCATGAGAGATATATTGAGCTGAATTTGTGAAGGGTTGCCTGCCACCTTTCCTTTTCTTCGAAGCATCTCCTTCTTGCTCATTTGCATTTGGTACGGATCTCTTTCTCTTGCTGGTAGATGGGCCTACCGTTGGGCCCTTTGCATTTGGTGCTTTGGATTCATCAGCTGTTCCCATGAATACCTCTTCATCATCAGCCATACTGTGCGGTCTAGCAGAATCCTCAACAGAGTGCATCCACCTGTGAGTCAGAATAGGTACGAGGGAAAATGGGGATAGGGTTACAAATGCTCATAGCGAATACTTTTCTGAACAAAAACATTTTGAGGAAGAAACAGATACAGACTTTGAGAAATGTTTTGAATGAATGAAATATATAGATCGAGCTAGTAGATCCGAAGAAAATACTAGACAGCGAGCTAGGCATATCATTCAAGTGAAGCATAACACAAACCCTAGATCTGATAGATTCGGATGCGAGGAACAACTACAAACCACATCCGCACTAGAAGGGTAACATTCTAGATCTAAGTTATGCGGTAAAATCGGCGATAATTAACCACGGATGAACTAGACTCGAAAAGGAAGGAGACCCGAGTTCGAATCACACGTACCCCAGCTCGGTGACGTGCAACAGCCACGGCGGCGCGGGGAAGAAGATGTCCCGCGGCGGCGTGGAAGCACTCCGGTGACCTCTTTCCGGTAGTTAAACGGCGAAGGGGTCATCAGCGTCGAGCTCAAGGAGGAGTGCTGCAGCGAGGGTTTTGTCAGAGTGAAGGCGAGGAGAAGAGGAGTAAGGTGGAAGAAGGGAGCGATACGGTTTGTATAGACGAATGGAAATAACCGCACGCAGAGGATTTTTATCGGACGGTCTTTAAGTGGAGATGATTGCGATTCAACGGATAGGATGGAATGACAGATAATGTATTGCACGTGGCAACCGTCATAAAAGATCTTGGTTGTGACTTGGGCGGGAAACCCAAATTTTGGACAGCTTTCGCCAAAACAGATTCATGTTCAGACCGAATCTTAATCGTGGTCAAGGACACCAGATGAAGTTTTGTTCTAGATAAAATTTGAGCATTTGTAACGGATTAGCATAGACTGGAAGAGATAGAATAGAGGGAAAACAGGGTCCTAGGCATTTCACTCAGTCAGAAACACAAACACTCGAGCAAATAGCCGTGAATGAAATGCATTTGGACAAAGTAAAAAACTATCGATCGAAGAGAAATCCAACGAAAGAAAATTGTGGTGGCGTTACCCACCGTATAAGAACTGTATGACCCCGAGCATCGCACAATTATTGTGGCACCCGGTTAGGCTAGTTCTTCATTAATGTATTCACTCTCAGAAAGAAAATTTTCACTTTGTCGAAATTTTCAGACTCTTTGAGTGTTATGCACCCATTTCTTCGAAGATGTGGAAGTGTTAGCACGGGTGCCGAGTCCATCTTACTGCATGTTTGTGAAGTTCAGGATATTTAGCTCACACAGTAATGCACAGAATCTTTTCTCGTCGAGAGGCTTGGTGAAAATATCAGCGAGATTGTCTTCGGTCTTGACGTGATTGATAACAATATCCTCTCGAGCAACATGATCGCGGATAAAATGATGTCTGATGGCAATGTGCTTCGTGCGAGAATGCTGCACAGGATTGTGTGCAATTTTGATGGCACTCTCATTATCACAGAGGGATATGCTTGACCTTGATGCCATAATCTTTCAATGTCTGCTTCATCCACAATAACTGAGTGCAACAAGCGCCAGCAACAATATATTCGACCTCAGCCATGGAAAGATATACACAATTCTGCTTCCTTGATGACCAACAGACCAATGACCTACCGAGGAAATGACATGTCCCCGAAGTAGATTTCCTATCACCCAAGTCACCAGCCCAATCTGAGTCTAAACATCCAACTAGATCAAACTGTGCTCCCTTAGGATACCATAAACCTAAGGTGGGGGTGTGAGCCAAATATCTCAGAATGCGCTTAACCGCTTGGTGATGCGATTCTTTCGGTGCAGCTTGATAGCGGGCACACATGCTAACACTCAACATAATGTCAGGTCTGGATGCACATAGATAAAGAAGAGATCGAATCATTGAACAATAAGCCTTCTGATCATAATCCTTACCATACACATTTGCATCCAGCTTACCATTCGTGGGCATTGGAGTTTTATAGCCCTTCATTTTGGAATCTTGCATTTTGAACTTCTTCAGGCATTCTTTCAGACATTCTCCTGAGAAATGAAAATTCCATTTGCCAGTTGACGGATTTGCAGTCTGAGATAGAACTTGAGTTCACCCATCATAGACATTTGATATTTATCGGACATCATTTTCCCGAACTCTAAGCTGCAGGCATTGTTAGTAAAGCCGAAGATAATATCATGACATCATTTTCCCGAACTCTAAGCTGCAGGCATTGTTAGTAAAGCCGAAGATAATATCATCCACATAGATTTGACATACAAATAAATCATTTTCAACAACACGAGTGAAAAGTGTGGGATCAGTGGATCCTGTCTTGAACCCTTTATCTGGCAAAAACATCTTCAGGGTGTCATACCAAGCTCGAGGGGCTTGCTTTAGCCCATATAAAGCTTTCTTCAACCTGAAAACTTTGTTAGGAAACTCAGGATGTTCAAAGCCAGGTGGCTGTCTAACATAAACTTCCTCACCAATTTCACCATTGAGGAAAGCACTTTTCACATCCATTTGATAAAGCAAGATATTATTGTAGTTTGCATAAGCGAGAAGAATACGAATTGCCTCAAGGCATGCAACAGGAGCATATCTTTCACCAAAATCAATACCTTCTACCTGTGTGTACCCTTGAGCAACAAGTCGTGCTTTGTTTCTCACCACAATGCCATTTTCATCCTGCTTATTGCAGAAAATCCATTTTGTGCCGATGATATTGTGCTTCTTGGGATTCGGTTTGTCAACCAATTCCCACACATCATTTAATTCGAATTGCACCAACTCCTCTTGCATGGCATTCATCCAATCTGGATCATTCATGGCTTCTTCATACTTGGTAGGTTCTGCCAATGAAACAAAGGAGAAACTTCCATAGTAGTTAGCCAAACGAGTGCGTGAGCAAGTTGTGGGTCGATAACCCGGATTCTCAATTTTCATCGAGAATTAATGAAGGATCAACTCGATTTGCCACACGAGGATGAGCATTTTCTTCGTGATGATCATTGTCATTTTCATCAGCATCAGTATTTGTATCATCATTCCCTTAAGGGTTGCCATTTTGATCGACATTTGAATTTTGATTGTCATTTCCATTCGGAGGAGCATTTGCTTCGGCAGTGGCTTGACGAGTTCTGCTTCGAGTCATAGGAGCATCATCATCAGAGGACTCAGGTGCATTCCCTTCAACAGGCTTGACGTTCCCAATGGCCATTTGCCAAATAGCATCCGATATCAATGGTTCATCTATCACATTTGGCAGGTGCTCCTTTTGGGAGCCGTTAGATTCATCAAACCGCACATTTACCATTTCCATAACTTTCATGTGGTGAGAGTTATAGACACGATACATATGCGAGTTTGAGCCATAACCCAGAAGAAAACCTTCATGTGCCTTGGGTGCAAACTTGGAAGAATGATTCATATCAAGAATGTAACAAGGTGCACCAAAAACACGTAGATAAGAAACATTCGGTTTCTTGCCAGTGATAAGCTCATATGAAGTTTTCTTAAGGAACTTGTGAAGATAAACATGATTGATAACATGACAAGCAGTGTTAATAACATCAGCCCAGAAATGAATGGGAGTTTTATACTCACTGAGCATTGTTCTCGCCATTTCAAATAGAGTTCTATTCTTTCGTTCAACAACTCCATTTTGTTGGGGAGTGTATGCAGCAGAGAACTCATGAGTAATACCATGTTCATCGAGAAATTTAGCAATATGAGTATTTTTGAACTCAGTTCCATTGTCACTTCTGACATGCTTAATTCGCACATCATATTCATCCTAGGCCTTCTTAGCGAAGCTTTTGAAGATATCTTGAGTACAGGTCTTGTCTTCGAGAAAGAATACCCAAGTGTATCGAGAGAAATCATCAACAATAACCAGACCATAATGACTGCCACCGAAGCTTGCATAATTTTGAGGACCGAATAAATCCATATGAAGAATTTCCAGAGGTCTTGTAGTGGTCATGACTGTTTTGGAAGAATGATGCTTCTTAGCCAATTTACTAGCCTCACAGGCAGCATAGAGATGATTCTTGTCGAATTTCACATCAGGAATGCCACGGAGATGATTTTTCTTCACTAGGGTCTGCAAATTTCTCATACCTGCATGACCAAGTCTTCGGTGCCACAGCCAAATTTCGGTTGCTTTTGCAAGCAAACAAGTTTGGACTGAGGGACCCTTAGAGAAATCCACAATATAAAGGTCACCCTTTCTAATTCCCTCAAAGATGAAGGAATTGTCAGAGGCCATGAAGACAATGCATTTGGATATCGAGAATAAAACTAGCATGCCAAGATCACATAACTTGCCAACAGACATAAGATTGAATCCAAGAGACTGGACAAGTAGAACATCATCAATGGACTTGTCTTTGGATATGGCAATTTTACCTAGCCCAATTACCTTTCCTTTGTTGTTGTCGCCAAAAGTGATATACCTCAGATGAGAAGCAGTTAAGTTGGGGTCGACAAACAATGATTTGTCTCCGGTCATATGACTAGTGCATCCATTGTCCATAATCCATTCAGTGCACCCAGAGACATAGTCCTGCAGAAGAATTAGGCTTTCTTAACCACCCACATCTTTGCAGGTGGCTTCGAAACAAATGAACAAGCAGGATATGATTTCTTTCGACAAGTATAGTTGTTACTCGATGAGGTGCGAGTATAATTGAAAGAGTAAGCATTGAAATTCTTTCAGATGAATGAGCATAGTGATTGTATGCAATATGCATATACTCATTCTGTCGAATTCTTTGTGTCTGCATGGTCAGTCGAGCAGAAACAGGCAAAGCATCAACAGTTTTCTTAGGCACCCAGATAGCTTTCTTTGGGGGGCCATTTCTGCTGTTAGGTCCAACATAGCGAGCCACAGTCTCACCAAGTTGATTCTTGAACAACTTATAATTGTCCAGGAACCATCATCAGGATATTCAGGAATGGGAGCGTTGTATCCCGAAAATAATGCTGGATCGAGCATTTTGCTCTTTGCAGGAACCCACACAGTTTGAAGATATTGATGTTGTTCCCAGTAAGAACCATCTTCATTCAGTTTCCTTTCGAAACTGATACCTTCCTTTCTGGGATTTTTGTGAAGGATAGATTTCTTCAAAACATCACAGAGGGTTTGATGCCCTTTGAGAGATTTGAACATTCCTGTCAGAAGGAGATCCTTCAACCTAGCATTCTCATCAGAAACAGAACCATTTTCCTCGACCGAGGGGTTAGCACTCACAGATGATTCAACATTTGATTCAGCATTGGTTCATTCAAGGCATTTTAAACATGGTGTCTCAAACACTTCAGGTTTCTATTTAAGTTGTTGGGTCAGAAGAGAATTTTCTCTGACCAAATCCTCATGAGCCTCTGTCAGCACCTCGAGTTCTATTTCCTTTTCAGGTAGTCATAGGTCAATCTTTCGTGGTATGCTGAGAGAAAATCATGATGAGTCGAGAGTTCATCCATTCGTGACTTGAGAGCGGAATACTCTTCGGTCAGCGATTGCTTTTTCTCCATCTCCTCAACCAACACCCTTCAGATTTCCTGAGGGTTTTCTCAATTTTCTCAAGAGAGTTTCGTTGAATATTAGCAATTTTGATCAACTTAGCATGGTCATCCTCATCAGAAGAATATTGATCACTGCAGTGAACCTTGTGATGTTTGGAGGATACCTTTTCTTTCGAAGCCTTGGCCATGAAGCAGTAGGCAGGAGATTCATCGTCGCTTGACGGATTCCTGAAGAAGTTTGTCACATGCTATGCCCGCCATGCCAGAGTCGGAATCCTCATCGGATTCTTCTTCTTCAGAACCTGACGATTCTTCTTCATCAGAATCCATTTCCTTGCCGGTGTATGCCTTGGCCTTGCGAGAGGTATTCTTGCGGTTGGAGGAGGACATGGAATGATTCCTTGACAAAGATCTTAAGAAAGATTTTGAAGTGGAGTTGTCCTTCTTCTTGAAGAATTTCTTCATCTTCTTCTCATCATCGGAGTCGTAGTTCTTGCTTTTGCTTTTGCTTTTGCCTCGATGGTTTCCCGAATCATATCTCCCACTAGCACGGATTTCAGCTTCCCAGAGAGGACAGTCTGAAATGATGTGTCCAGGCTTTTTGCACTTGAAACAGGTGTATTCTCCAGCAAGTTTTGATGAAGATTTTGAACCCCAGAGTTGCTTGAACTTCTTTTCTGGAACTGGCTCTACTTGTGAAAGCGTTGGAATATTTTTGTGATCAGTGCGAGATCTTTGCTGAGTCTTTCTGCATCATCAGAATCTTCTTTGGCATTCCCATCGGAGGAGGAATCAGCCACTGCCTTGAGAGCATGATTTTTGCGTAAACTTGAGCCATACAGATCTCTTTTCTCTGCTTCCTGTTCCTCGTGAGTGTTCAGTCTCTCCATGATATTAGCAGAGTCAAGGTGCTTGAAGTCAGGCCGTTCACGTATCATCAGAACTAGTGTGTCGAAAGAACTATCAAGAAATCGAAGCAGTTTCTTAACGACTTCATGGTCCGTGATGTCTTTGGCGCTGAGACCTTGAAGTTCATTCGCGATATCACTCAGGCGATCGAAGGTTTGTTGGCAGCTTTCATTTCCAATGCTGTTGAAACGATTGAACTTGGCTCAAAGATTATCAATTCTAGCTTCTTTCTGGGTTGAAACTCCTTCATTGATCTTTTCGAGGACGTCCCACAATTCCATCGCAGTTTCACACTGGTGATAGCGAAGAAATTGTACTCGATTGAGATGGCTACGAATTTCATCTTTGGCCTGAGCATCCAGCTGAATGAGCTTCTTTTCTTCGTCGGAAGGGGCTTGAGGTACAACAACGTTGAGCCCGAATTGCACCACATTCCACATATCATCATCTATTGCTCGGAGACGGATCTTCATCTTCTCCTTCCAGAAGGGGTAGTCCGTCGCATCGAATATGGGAATCTTGAGATGCGACTTGTAGTTCACTGAAGACATACTTAAACTCCAAAGTCGTTAGACTAAAATGAGCAGAGTTAAGGAGTACCTAGCTCTGATAACAATTGTAGGAACGAAGTATGTCTACCAGAGGGGGTGAATGGGAGTTTTAAATTTTCTATGGAAAACATAAATCTCTCAGAGCCTAGCAGCGGAATGAATGAAAAGCAAACTATAGTGAACTAGAACAGAGTACCAAAGGAGAACTAAGACATGCATCGATATAAATCATACGAATGAAAATGCATCGAAGGTAAACATGAGTGATAGAGATAACCGATGATGCTCGAAGGCGACAATGAATTTGTTTGACCAGTTCGTCCTTCTGCACAAGGACTACGTCTGGTTGGATGGGCTGTGACTTAACATGGAAGATAAACTCTCTTCACCCTATTCTCCTTGACAATCGATTCGTCAACCGATGCTGATTACTCGTGGTAGATACTTGAAGGCAATCTCCGAACCTTTACAGACTTCTTCTTCGAGAACCGTAATCACTCTTGGTCTCTGAAGAAATTGACACATAACCGTCTAGAGAGTTTGAAGCTCTCAAGAGTAATAGGCAGAGCGTACTAAACTTAGATTCCAGTGATGCTGAACCACTATCTAATTCTTTGGCCCTAGGGTTTTTCTCTCGGTGGATTTTAAACTCAAATTGCTCAGAGAGTGGGTTGCTTAACAATCTTCTCAGAATCAAACGGAGCAGCTACCGGACTAAGCCGGCGTGGGGTGGCTATTTATAGCCGCAGCCTTCCCAGACGGGAAATGACCATTTTGGACACGAGGTCCAGCCAATGGCCAACCGACACGTTCACAACGGTCAGATTTTGGAGCAACGGTAACATTACTTGAGGAACAAGTAATGCTAACTCCTCGGTCCAAGTCAAATCTCTCACAGCGAAGAAGATCACAGTCTCTTGCTGGCAAGTATTTGCTCGGAACACAAAGAGATTTCTCTCACAACTTTCATAGGATTTGGGTTTAACATCCGAGAATCAAAGCTTTGAACGCTACACCCCTCTTAATAGTACGGTGGTCCTATGACTCAATGAAAGAAGAAGAATGACGAAACAAATGCAACGTCTTCACTTCGTCTTCATTCGAACGCAGTCAAATTCTTCGAACAGACACCAAACCAATTGCTTGAACTTCAACAATTTTTAGGGGTCACTCTTGTTAGCTTTATCTTCGGTGATAACCTTCGCTGCCATGCAGGGAGATTATTGATACGTCTCCATCGTATCTACTTTTCCTAATGCTTTTCCTCTTGTTTTGCACTCTAATTAGCATGATTTGAATGAAACTAACCCGGACTGACGCTGTTTTCAGCAGAACTACCATAGTGTTGTTTTTGTGCAGAAATAAAAGTTCTCGGAATGGAACGAAACTTTTTGGAGATTTTTTATGGAATAAAAGAAAAATACTGGAGCCAAGAACCACAGGAGGGGGGCCCCTGGGTGAGCACAACCCACCAGGGCACGCCCCCCTCCTGGCGCCCCAGGTGGGTTGTCCCCGCCTGGTGGCCCACTGACCCTATCTCCGATGCTATAAATTCTCATTTTCGGAAAAAAAAATAGGAGGGTAAGAATTATCGCGTTTCACAAAACGGAGCCGCTGCCACCTCCTATTCTTCATCGGGAGGCCAGATCTGGAGTCCGTTTGGGGCTCCGGAGAGGGGGATCTTTGATCTTCATCATCACCAACCCTTCTCCATCGCCAATTCCATGATGCTTCCCACCGGGAGTGAGTAATTCCTTTGTAGGCTCACTGGTCGGTAAGGAGTTGGATGAGATTCATCATGTAATCGAGTTAGTTTTGTTAGGGCTTGATCCCTAGTATCCATTATGTTCTGAGATTGATGTTGCTATGACTTTGCCATGCTTAATGCTTGTCACTTTGGGCCTAGATGCCATGATTTCAGATCTGAACCATTTATGTTATAACCATTATATCTATGTTCTAGATCCGATCTTGCAAGTTATAGTCACCTACTACGTGTTATGATCCGCAAACCCTGGAGTGACAATAGTCGGGATACTTTCCGGTGATGACCGTAGTTTGAGGAGTTCATGTATTCACTATGTGCTAATGCTTTGTTCCGATTCTCTATTAAAAGGAGGCCTTAATATCCCTTAGTTTCCTTATGGACCTCGCTGCCACGGGAGGGTAGGACAAAAGATGTCATGCAAGTTCTTTCCATAAGCATGTATGACTATTTACGGAATACATGCCTACATTATATTTATGAACTGGAGCTAGTTTTGTATCGCCCTAGGTTATGACTATTATATGATGAATATCATCCAACGAATTCACCGATCCAATGCCTACGAATTTTCCATATAATGTTCTTGCTAAGTTACTACTGCTATTGTTACCATTACACTTGCTACAAAATCTTTGCTATCACTGTTACCGTTACTATTGCTGTTGCTACTGCTTTTAAAACTATCATACTACTCTGCTATTGATCACTTTGCTGCTGATAATTAATCTCCAGGTGTGGTTGAATTGACAACTCAGCTGCTAATACTTGCAAATATTCTTTGGCTCCCCTTGTGTCGAATCAGTAAATTTGGGTTGAATACTCTACCCTCGAAAACTATTGCGATCCCCTATACTTGTGGGTTATCAAACCTTTTTCTGGCGACGTTGCCGGGGAGCATAGCTATATTGGTTGAGTCACTTGGGAATATTATCAATTTATCACTATGAAGAATTTGAAGGATACAAAAACCAAGATCGTTCCGTCTAGGATGAGGGGAGGTAAGGAACTGCCATCACACTCTGCACTTGATTCACCTTCTGTTTTGAGTAGACTTGCAACACCACCACATGCTATTAATCCTGATAAGTCACAAGTTATTGATGATGCTACTTCCATGAATGCTACTCATGATGATGCTAGTACTCTGCTTGATGATGATGTGCCACTAGGTGACTTTCTTGATGAACAAATTGCTAGAGCTAAAAATATTGAGAATGCTGAAACTGATGAAGTACTTGAAACTGAAAATCTTGAAACACCTGTTAGACCTAGCTCTCCTAGATATGAATTGCCTAAAGTACCTCAAGGCTATGTTATGGATGAGGAGACAGCTAGAGATTTTCTTGCTTGCAATGATAGAGATGACCTTAAGAAATTATTATGCAAACTGAAAGAGAAATCTTTGAATGCTAGAATGAAATGTGATCCTAAGTTTGCTACTTCACCTATCTTTGTTGATGATAAGGATTATGAATTCTCTGTCGATCCAGAGCTAATTACTTTGGTTGAATCTGATCCTTTCCATGGTTATGAAACTGAAACTGTTGTGGCACATCTCACTAAATTGAATGATATAGCTACCCTTTTTGCTCACGAGGATAAAATTCGCTACTACTATATTCTCAAGTTATTCCCGTTCTCATTAAAGGGTGATGCTAAGACATGGTACAATACTCTTGCTCCTGGTTGTGTGCGTAGTCCCCAGGATATGATTTATTACTTCTCTGAAAAATATCCTGCTCATAAGAAACAAGCTGCCTTACAGGAAATATTTAACTTTGTGCAAATTGAAGAAGAGAGTCTCCCACAAGCTTGGGGGAGGCTTCTCCAATTGCTAAATGCTTTCCTGATCATCCTCTTAAGAAAAATGAAATACTTGATATCTTCTATAATGGACTAACTGATGCTTCTGCGGACTTCCTAGATAGTTGTGTTGGTTGTGTTTTCAGGGAACGAACTGTTGAACAAGCTGGGGAATTACTGAATAATATATTGAAAAATTATGATGATTGGACTCTTCCTGAACCACCACATAAACCCACTCCAAAGAAGAGGGGTATCCTATATCTCAATCCGGAAGATATGCAAGAGGCAAAGAAATCCATGAAGGAAAAAGGTATTAAGGCAGAGGATGTTAAAAATTTACCTCCGATTGAAGAGATACATGGACTTGACACACCACCACCCAAGGTGGTAGAGGTAAATTCTCTAATGAAATTCAATGAAAAGGACAATCCTTATAATATGCATCCTAGTCAATGCCTTTATGAGTTTGATAATTACATTAGAAAGCAAGATCACTTCAATGAAAATGTTATGAAACAATTGAAATATAATTCTGATATGATTGCTCGCTTGAGTGACTTGTTATTTAGAATCACCAATGATGTTAGAGGTGTAGGAAAACATGCCTCTATGGTTCAAACTCAACTAGAACAAGTTGCTAAATCTCAAAGAGAGTTGCTAGATGAAATGAATAATAATATAAATGACTTTGCTGTTAGAGTAGCAACTAGAGGAGGTAAAATGACTCAGGAACCACTTTATCCTGTAGGACACCCTAAAAGAATTGAACAAGATTCTCAAAGAGTTAATGCGGATGCACCTAGTCCTTCTAAAAAGAAGAAGAAAAAGAAAAAGGATAGGACTTTGCATGCCTCTAGTGAACCTGAAATAGAAAAACCTCCTGATAATGATAATGATGTTTCTATCTCTGATGCTGAAACTCAATCTGGTAATGAACATTCACTTAGTGATAATGAAAAATATAATGATGATGTTCACAAAGATACTCAACCAGACAATGACAAACAACCAGATAGTGATGTCGAGATAGAACCAGCTGTTGATCTTGATAACCCACAACCCAAAAATAAAAGATATGATAAAAGAGACTTTGTTGCTAGAAAACATGGTAAAGAAAGAGAACCATGGGTTAAAAAACCCATGCCCTTTCCACCTAAATCAACTAAGAAGAAAGATGATGAAGAATTTGAACGCTTGGCTGAAATGCTTAGGCCAGTTTTTTGCGCACTCGCTTGACTGATATATTAAAGATGGCCCCTTATGCAAAGTACATGAAAGACATCATCACTAATAAGAGAAAAATACCCGAAGCTGAAATCTCCACCATGCTTGCTAATTATTCTTTTAAGTATGGAGTACCTAAAAAACTTGGAGATCCGAGAATACCAACTATACCTTGCTCCATAAAAAGAAACTATGTGAAAACTGCTTTATGTGATTTAGGAGCTGGTGTTAGTGTTATGCCTTTCTCTTTATATAAAAGACTTGACTTGAATGAACTCACACCTACTGAAATATCTTTGCAAATGGCTGATAAATCAACTGCCATACCTATCGGTATTTGTGAGGATGTGCCCGTTGTTGTTGCTAATGTTACTATCTTGACTGACTTTGTTATACTTGAGATGCCCGAGGACAACAACATGTCGATTATGCTTGGTAGACCCTTCTTGAATACTACAGGGGCTGTTATTGATTGCAATAAAAGCAAGGTCACTTTTCATATCAATGGTAATGAGCATACGGTGCACTTTCCGAAGAAACAATTCCAAGTGAATGTTATTAATGTTATTGAAAAATCTCCGACAATCACTATTGGAAGTTTTCAACTACCTATACCTACTGCCAAAGAGAAATATGAAATGCTTATTGTGGGGGACATGCATATCCCCGTTGAGGTAACTTAGTGTTTTGCGAAAGTTCTTTGGTTTCATGCTAATCGAAAGTGGTTGTTAATAAGACTTGATCAACATTATTAATGGATCATTTTTGAGAGGTATGAAGTTGATAAATTTAGTAGGCACTACCTTCTGCTCCCAAATTTTATTCTTTATTTTTCTTAGTTAAATAAAATAAATTTCCTTGTTTATCTGTTTTCTGATTTTCCCGTGCAATAAAAAAATGACCCAAAAATAAAAATTCTCAGAATGCCCTTAAAATTTAATACGATTATTTTCTGAATATTTAAGAATTTTTTATGCAAATAACATCAGAGGGGGGTGCACCAGGTGGGCACAACCCACCTGGGGGCGCCAGCAGCCCCAGGCGCGCCCTGGTGGGTTGTGGTCCCCACGTGGGCCCCCTCACTTATCTCTTTAGTCCACACGATCACCTACCTTCAGAAAAAATTCACCATTGCTCTCTCTCTCTCTCTCTTGTTCTTGCTCTCAAACCCGCGGATTTCGATCTCTTTGCTCAAAGCTCCATTTCCGAAACTGTTTTGGGGAATTGCTACTTGGTATGTGACTCCCCCGTTTGTCCAATTAGTTTTTGCTTTAGTGGTTTATATTTTGAATAATTAGCTACTCTTGGTGCTGTTGTAGATGAGCTTGCATGTTGAATTCTTAGAGTTCTAAGTAGTTTGAATGCTCAATATGGCCTCTATACATCCCTATGAGTAGTTGCTATCAATCTTGCAAAGTTTTGTTAATAAAATTTTGTGGCCAAAATTTTCAGAAATTTGTTCGCATATATGATGAACTTATTTGGAAGGAGTTCTTCGAGGCAGAGGTCCTCGGAGGCATCCTCTAGTAGTGGCTCAATCTGTCGGTGTTATGTTGAACCAAGTGCAAGTTCAATACGGGATGCCGCTACCAAATCATGTTTATGGTCGTGCGACAATTTCATGTTGAGTGCAGGTATTAAAGAAGAATTTGAGCAATATGTCCACAATGCCGAGCTCAGCCCCTACGTTCAAGATAAGTGCAACCAGTACCGCAGTCTCACATAATCGTTTACTAAAGAGTTTAAATTTCATCCTCTCGAGTCTAGGGTTTCGTTTAAACTTTATGATCGTTCAGTGACTATGCCTCTAGATGCATTCTGTGTTGCATGTAAAATTCCATATTGGGGTTTGATGGAAGAACCACCAAGGGCTGAGTATGAGTTATTTTTAACTAGTCTTTGCTACAGTGAGAATAGAGGGGTGACGCAAGGTAGCATAAAAAGTATTCATTTCCAATCAATTCAATACTTTGCATTGTTTAATGGAAAATGCATCGTAGGCAAACAAGACTGTAGTACACTTTGTGCTCCTGACTTGAGTCTCATATGCACTGCCCTCACTGGTGTTAAACGCTATAACCTTGGAGCGATTGTTGCACGCAGACTGCAACACAATGCTGGTAGTGGATATTTTTATGGTGTGATTTATGCTTCACATTTAGCAGAAGAGTTAGGTGTATCACTTGAGCCTAATGACCCCATCCTTCCCACTCAGTACTTAGACTTTGATGCCATGAAATGCCATAAGTTCCTTACTGGAGAAATCCATGATTATACTTATAACCTTTTGTTCAATAAAAAGTCCGCTGTGGACACCTTTTTTCCTGCGCCTGCTCTCTTTGATTTTTACAGCAAGGGAAGGTATTATGTTCTTGAGAGCGAGGCCCGCGCACACAACGCAGAGGTTGTGGCTGCTCAGTGGGCTGAGGAGTCTGTGCCAAGAGCCTCCATGAGCTATCACTCTGACTATTACGTAGGCCGCAAGTGGTGATTACCAAGCTAGATCAAAAACCTAAGCTTGGGGGAGTACGTATTTCCACCGACATTACATTCATGTTCACACATTTCATTCTAGTTGTCAGTGTTCACACTTTTTCATTATATCATCCATCCTAGATTTATTTTCTCGTTTTCTTCTTGTGTGTTTGAAAAACTTCGAAAAATCCAAAAATATTGCTTGCTTCTTTTCGGTTTTTCTTTCTAGTGTAGTTAGTTGTAGCATTAAAAAGAAAACCCAAAAAGATTACCTTGTTCTTCTTTTGCTTGCTGGGAGCTTTCTCGTATAAATAGTTTTTCTCGTTTTTGTTTTTCCTTCTTTAATTTTCTTTCTTCTAGAAAAACTAAAAACTCCAAAAATATTTTAGTGTGTTTCTCTGAATTTGTTTTCTTTTTATTTAGTCATACCAAGGAGAAGACCACGATGAAAATGTTGAGTGGTTCTCATATGCATTATTATTGATCTAACGAAGAGCCCAAACTACCTTGTCTTCTCCTTTGAATAAAATGTTTGCAGATTCCAGCTTAGTCGACGACACTCTTGCACTATTATTATTTCCATATCATTTGGTCGTGCAAGTGAAAGGCAATAATGACAATATTTGATGAACTGGCTGTGGCAGAGAGAAATGGGTATGAACTCAACTTGTTCTATTTTTGTAAATATGTTTAACCTAGTATCCATGATTCAGCCTATTATGATCAAACATGTTTGCAATGACAATTCGAGATTATAGTTTCTCATGCCGTGCTTAAGTAGCTAGGAATGGATAATGATTTATCTTGGATGTCAACATGCCTTAAAATGATTGTGATGTGGTATGATGATATGGTATCCTCCTCCGAATGTTCGAGTGGCTTGACTTGGCACATGTTCATGCATGTAGTTGAATCAAAACCAACATAGCCTCTATGATATTTATGTTCATGGTGTTCATATCCTACTCATTCTATTATCCAATGTTATTTATGCATAATGCATGTTCATGACCGTTTTCGCTCTCTAGCTGGCCGCTTCTCAACCTATTTGCTAGCCTTCGCCTGTACTAAGAGGGAATACTGCTTGTGCATCAAAATCCTGAAACCCAAGTTATTCCAGATGAGTCCACCATATATCTACCTATATGCGGTATTGCCCTGCCGTTCCAAGTAAATTTGCATCTGCCACCTCTAAAAACTTCAATTAAACATCCGTTTTTTGTGTGCCTGTATTGTTCATAGAGTGACAGGAGGTAGTCAGTATCTTCCATGCTAAGCGGGTTATTCTCATGATGAGTGTTTATTCACTCGTTCTTGCACGAGAGGGGTGGTAATAGGGATTCCCAGTCCCGAATTCAAAATTGCAAATAGTTAAACAAAACTCCCCCAGGACTGATGTTGGTATGGAAGGTACCCAGGGATTCGGCAAGCCATGGAGTGTGTTTTTTGGTGGAGGGGGAGTAAACCTTTACTTTTATCGCTTGGGAACCGCCACTAATGTGTTTAGCATGGAAGATACCGATTAGCAATGGTCACGAAGTAAACAGGAAGGGTGCATTTCTCAAAAATTCATTTATCTCTGTTTTCAAAAAAATATGAGCTCTGGCACCACTGCAAATCACTGCTTCCTTCTGTGAAGGGATTATCTAGTTTCTTTTATGTTGTGTCATCACCTTCTCAAATAAGCTCCAGACCTGAGAGCACTATTGTCATCCTCATGCATTGTGTATAGCTAATGTTGGATGCATCATGACTGGATCTTTTCTACCATGAATTACAATGTCTAGTCGCTGCTTGAACTTTGGAGGTGCTCTGCATTTATGTTTTGCGGTCTCAGAAAGGGCTAGCGAGATACCAATATTGTCATATTATATCATGATTGTTTTGACAAAGTGTTGTCATTTGACATGCTTTATTATTGCTCGCTAGTTGTTTATGTCATTGATATGAGTTAATATAATTTTTAAGAGTTATTGTTGGCATGGTTATTCATGATCTTTGCTAAAAACCTGGGTTCTACTTAAGCTTATTTATGTAAACAAGAGCAAAAGAGTTCATAAAAGTTTTTCTTTTTCACTTTCAGTTTATCAACTGAATTGCTTGAGGACAAGCAAAGGTTTAAGCTTGGGGGAGTTGATACGTCTCAGTCGTATCTACTTTTCCTAACACTTTTCCTCTTGTTTTGGACTCTAATTTGCATGATTTGAATGAAACTAACCCAGACTAACACTATTTTCAGCAGAACTACCATGGTGTTGTTTTTGTGCAGAAATAAAAGTTCTCGGAATGGAACAAAACTTTTTGGAGATTTTTTATGGAATAAAAGAAAAATACTGGAGCCAAGAACCACCGGAGGGGGGCCCCTGGGTGAGCACAACTCACCAGGGCGCCCCCCCTCCTGGCATGCCCAGGTGGGTTGTCCCCACCTGGTGGCCCTGCTGACCCTATCTCCGACGCTATAATTCACATTTTTGGAGAAAAAAATAGGAGAGGAAGAATTATCACGTTTCACAAGACGGAGCCGCCGCCACCTCCTGTTCTTCATCGGGAGGCCAGATCTGGAGTCCGTTTGGGGCTCCAGAGAGGGGGATCTTTGATCTTCGTCATCACCAACCCTTCTCCATCGCCAATTCCATGATGCTCCCCATCGGGAGTGAGTAATTCCTTCATAGGCTTGCTGGTCAGTGAGGAGTTGGATGAGATTCATTATGTAATCGAGTTAGTTTTGTTAGGGTTTGATCCCTAGTATCCATTATGTTCTGAGATTGATGTTGCTATGACTTTGCCATGCTTAATGCTTGTCACTTTGGGCCCGGGTGCCATGATTTCAGATCTGAACCGTTTATGTTATCACCGATATATCTATGTTCTAGATCCGATCTTGCAAGTCATAGTTACCTACTACGTGTTATGATCCACAAACCCCGGAGTGACAATAGTCGGGATACTTTCCGGTGATGACCGTAGTTTGAGGAATTCATGTATTCACTATGTGCTAATGCTTTGTTCCAGTTCTATATTAAAAGGAGGCCTTAATATCCCTTAGTTTCCTTATGGACCCCCCTGCCAGGGGAGGGTAGGACAAAAGATGTCATGCAAGTTCTTTCCATAAGCACGTATGACTATTTACGGAATACATGCCTACATTATATTTATGAACTGGAGCTAGTTTTGTATCGCCCTAGGTTATGACTGTTATATGATGAATATCATCCAATGAATTCACCGATCCAATGCCTACAAATTTTCCATATATTGTTCTTGCTAAGTTACTACTGCTATTGTTACTGTTACACTTGCTACAAAATCTTTGCTATCACTGTTACCATTACTATTACTGTTGCTACTGCTTTTAAAACTATCATACTAATCTGCTACTGATCACTTTGCTGTAGATAATTAATCTCCAGGTGTGGTTGAATTGACAACTCAGCTGCTAATACTTGCAAATATTCTTTGGCTCCCCTTGTGTCGAATCAATAAATTTGGGTTGAATACTCTACCCTTGAAAACTATTGTGATCCCCTATACTTGTGGGTTATCAATTATCTTCGTCATTTGCATCAAACTCCTCGATACTTCAGGGACATGTTACTCTTTGTGCACTAGCAAACACATTAGTCCCATACTGTTTATGTCATCAAACTCCAAAACATAAGGGGACTATCATTGCGCCAACAGCCATCTACCTCCTCGACGAGGAAAACCAGAAGGCGCCACATCCCGTCGAGGCTGAGGCGCTCCCCGGCAATGCGATGGAAGACGCCATGATGCGCGTCATCACCAGGGTTGAGCAGACCCTTGGCGCATGGTGCTTCAGCACCGTGGATCAAGATAGGCATATCAGCACCATGAGGCTGCAGCTCGCCGCACAACATGATCGATGGTGCGCCGCAAAGCAAGTTAGGCGCATCCGTGCCGATAGGATGCGGCTCGCCGCACAGCGAGACTGTTGGAGTGCCACAGAGTGAGAGGCGCGGCACGCCGCACAACAAGAGCGGATCCATCGGCGCTTGCCTGCTGTCGACGGGGCGTCACACCTGGGTACACGTCCCATCAGTACCCCCATTCCTCGCCAGGAGTGGGCAGAGGCCGTCTTCGCCGTACTTGCACCGGAGGCCCGCCGTGCCATTCGCATGGGTCACGCCGTTCACCTTGTCCGCGGCCCGCTCGATGCCAATGCGCTGGTCGCTAGGCTAGACCGCCTCCTTGGCCCAGGTGTCCACCTGGGCGCAGTAGAGGAATATGGCCGTCGCATCCTCGAGCTGGTGATCTTCGATGAAATAGCCAACTTGGAGCTCGAGATCGTGCTCCAGATGTACTGCGAGCGTGTTGACTGCTTGGACGAACGCCTGCACGAGTTCAGGCAGAGCCAAGAGCTACCGTAGGCAAGGGCTGCTGGTCATGGTCTCATGGACGCGTTTTATTTTGTTGAGTCATTTCGACGTGGATCGCTATGTATTCACAGCAATCATAATATTGCTCTGTTTCAATGTGTGTACTCTGTTTTCCGTTCTTATATGTTCTATTTCAATGTGTGTATATATGCTTTTCATTCTGTATATATGTGGATGATAACAGCTAGATACAAATTAGTATATGAAAACAGATAGAAAATGGAATTCATAATATATATTAATTGTTCATTAGTTCATCACAGAATATATATAATATCATCACATATACGTGATGATACTTAACTACTAGGTACAATGCATAAAATTGAAAACGAACAATGCTAAAACTAATAATCCCTCCTGGGGGCAGTATTCCGGCAGCCCCTCGCCAGCAGCTCCCTGGTGTGCGGCGTCTTCCCAGCGCGGAGGCAGTACTCCGCCTCCTTCACCTCACAGCGCTTGACGTACCGATCTGCCTCTTGCTGGCGGATGAGCGCGAACGATCTTGCCATTTCGTTGGGCGCCCATCGGAGCTCCTCGTCGGTGGCACGCTGGAGCTTATTGGCCCACCTCCACACAGCGATGAGGCACCTAGCGCCTTTGACCTTCCTCGCGAAGTACCCGTCTTCGTACACCTTCTCTACACGACAACGCGCCCGCCCCCAAAGCTCCACCGCCTCCTTTTTCCAGGCGGCATCACGGGCTTCACAGGCCGCCTGGTACCTGGCTTCCTCCTCCGCCATCTCCTTCTTGAACGCCACTTGCCTAGATTTCTCAGCCGGCGGCAGCGACTTCCACAGACAAAGATTGTACTGGCCCCAAAACCACTCCAAAGTTGGGGGGTACGAAGCAACCTCGTCCGGCGGCGCGTAGGGGTCCTCCTCATCACTGCTCTTTGACTGAGCATCCTCAGGGGGTGGCTCCTCCTCGTCGGCGCGTGCGCAGATCAGCGGCGCCATGGCAGAGATTTGAGAGAGAGAGAGAGGGCGAGCGAGGGGAGGATGTAGATGAGAATGCAGGCGGGACGACATGAGCAAGGTAGCATTTATTGGCGGCTGGAATCTAGATCGACGGGAACAGTACACACGCCAGTCGCTGGAATTGATGAGTACTGTAGTTTGAATTACACATGATTCCCGCAACAAAAGCCATGTGTGAACTTAATAGCTGACGGTTTCCAATATAGAACTGCATCTGATTAATAACCTGCGCCACTCACCTTCCAAACCTCGAGGCACGAAATAGAGTGCCAATCATGTGGGGCCCAGTTGTCTTGCCAGATCTTTACAATTTCTTTTTTGAACACAAGATATTTACATCATCTCATATTTTTTTATTTTTTTGGAATTTAAATGCCATGGCACTCCATGCATGTGTCCAAGCCGTGACACCATATGTTTGAAAATTCATTCCAATTTACTGCACATGGAATGACCCCGTTCAAATTTGGATTGCGGTCATTAAAAGGCTAGAAAATCACTTAAATGTCTTAAAAAGGTCAAATGACCCCTGAAATTTTCCAAATTTTGACATGATAGTTGTATTAGTACATGTTAACTGTAGAAAAAATTTGAAGGTCATAAGAGGGAGCTATCGTCGATTTGTCATCAAACATGCATTGTTCCCCTCTCAGAACCACGAGCCTTCTAGTGAGTTGCTCCGGTTTGTGAGCGATGTGTGTCCAAACTTTCGTCAAACAGGCCAATTTTTTTTACCACATCATCTTGGTGGTATGACATTACGTCAAGCAAGGTTTCATGTGTTTCTGATCATTTTTTAATTTTTTGGAATTTAAATGCCATGGCACTCCATGCATGTGTCCAGGCCGTGACACCAATATGTTTGAAAATTCCTTCCAATTTACTGCACATGGAATTAACTCGCTCACAAGTACACAAATATGATTTTTCAAACCGTTATGGTTAGCCGTTGCATGTAGATGTAGTTCAAATTTGAATTGCAGTCATTAAATGGCTAGAAAAACACTTAAATGTCTTTAAAAGGTCAAATGACCCCTGGAATTTTCCAAATTTTCACATGATAGTTGTATCAGTGCATGTTAACTGTAGAAATTTTTTGAAGGCCATAAGAGGAAGATATCGCCCGTTCGTCATCAAACATGCATTGTTCCCTGTTGGAACCAGGAGCCTTCTAGTGAGTTGCTCCGGTTTGTGAGAGGTGTGTGTCCAAACTTTCGTCAAACATGCCAAATTTTTTACCACGTCGTCTTGGTGGCATGACATTACATCAAGCAAGGCTTCATGTGTTTCTGATCTTTTTTTAATTTTTTGGAATTTAAATGCCATGGCACTCCATGCATGTGTCCAGGCCGTGACACCAATATGTTTGAAAATTCCTTCCAATTTACTGCACATGGAATTAACTTGCTCACAAGTACACAAATATGATTTTTCAAACCTTTATGGTTAGCCGTTGCATGTAGATGTAGTTCAAATTTGAATTGCGGTCATTAAATGGCTAGAAAAACACTTAAATATCTTTAAAAGGTCAAATGACCCCTGGAATTTTCCAAATTTTCACATGACAGTTGTATTAGTGCATGTTAACTGTAGAATTTTTTTGAAGGCCATAAGAGGAAGCTATCGCCCGTTCGTCATCAAACATGCATTGTTCCCTCTAGGAACCACGAGCCTTCTAGTGAGTTGCTCCGGTTTGTGAGGGGTGTGTGTCCAAACTTTCGTCAAACAGGCCAATTTCTTTACCACACCATCTTGTTGCCATGCCATTACGTCAAGCAAGGTTTCATGTGTTTCTGATCATTTTTTCATTTTTTTGGAATTTAAATGCCATGGCACTCCATGCTTTGGCTCTTAGCCGTGAGACAAATATGTTTGAAAAGTCCTTCCAATTTACTGCACATGGAATTAACTCGCACACAAGCACACAAATATGACTTTTCAAACCGTTAAGGTTAGTTGTTGCATGTACATGTAGTTAAAATTTGAATTACGGTCATTAAATGGCCAAAAAATCACTTAAATGTCTTAAAAGGTCAAATGACCCCTGAAATTTTCCAAATTTTGACATGACAGTTGTATTAGTACTACAAATTTTCTCGTACATTTAAAATACCATCCGTTGCCACTTTACTCCAAATTCGTCTTTCACAGCTAACAAAAATATCAACAACATCACACACAATTTTTTTGTAGGAACCGTTTGCGATGAAAATTCGTGGGTCTATTTAAGTCTTTCTCCTTAAGCTTTGCCGGCTTCATCTGCTCCAGTGCCGACAATCCCCGAATCCACGAATCCCGATCCCCATTCCCGCAACCCCTTCTTGCAAAGATGACGCCGTGGAAATGCTTCGTGAGGGCCCGTACAGTGGCCGCGTCCTCCCCGAGCGCCGCCGCCTGCGCCGATAGCGTGGCCGCCTACGCCGAGAGTGTCACTGCATCCGGATTGAGTGCAGCTGCATCCGCCGAGAAGGCATCTGCGACAGCCGACAGGGCAAGTGCAAACGCCGAGAGCACTTGAGCTGCCGTCCGTGCCGCCGATGTCGCCCTGGCCCGGGTCGAGGCCATCCACGCCAAGATCGAGGACGCACACGCCAAGATATTCCGGGCCACCTCAGAATCCAGCATGCAACCCACGTCCGAAAAGGCGGCGGTGGCCATGGAGCACCTTCTTCCTCATGAGATCGCCGAGCGGGAGCTGGAGATGCAGGAGGCGGCGGAGATGGAGGAGTTCCGGGAGGAGGAGTTGAGCGTGGCCGAGGTTGAGGTAGAGAAGAGTCTGTCCATCGAGGAATCGGTGATAGAGTACCAACGCGAGCTCTGGCGCAACCACTACTACGAGTACTACAACCTTGAGGGCGGCGCCGAGGATGATTACGCGGTCGACTTCAGGAGGGGGGACGCGGAGTGCACCAATGGCGGCATGTCGCCAGGACAAGTCATCGACGTCTTATCTCACACCGGCGATGCATAGGCCGGTGCGGCGGCGGCTTTGTTAAAATTATGCGTACTTAGGCTTTGTTTGTAATGCTGGTCTTTTGTTAGAGCAATGTTTAGGTCAACTGGCTCTGTTTAATTACTAAAATTGGTAGATTCAGTAAGTGTGGTCTGTGTGCTGTACGCTCTTTTGTGTGCCCAAATTAGCAAGCGATGTTAAATTATGCAATGACGTGGATGAGGACAGTACCCAGGGAAATTTCCACCAAAATTTGAATTATCAAACTCATCCTATGCATGTAAAGCAGAAGAATCATTTGCGATGCACACAATCGTTCAAAGTGAATGGTGCCCGGTGGCACCGCGCGTAAAGTTTCCCTCCACATTTCAAAATTTTTGGCCTACCGCCGAAATATCTGACCCCCTTCCCCACCCCCTTTTCTCCCCGACCACAAGTCACATTTCCCCTGTTTCCTCCTTCCTTCCTTCCGAAGCTATAGCCGCTTCCTCGCTCTCGCCGTCTCGCATCCTACCGCCGGGGTCGCCATGGTCTTCTTCAATGACCTCTCCAGCGGTTCCTCCGACGACGACGACTCTTTCACCACCCGAGTATGCCTCTCTTCTCTCTCTCTCTCTCTCGGGTTATGACTTGGAATGAAGGATTTTAACCCCGGCGGTCGATTTGAGTCATTTCTTCCTCTTGTAGCTCCCTAGGACCATCAGTTGCAACGAATGGAGCGGGGTGGCTGAAGATCTGCCTGCTCGTTGTCACCATCAATCTCCATGCATGAAGTTAGTTGCGTTTGAATCTGTGGACAGTGGAAGGAAGTTTCTGGCATGTGCAGAGAAGGTTAGCCCCACTTTCGTTGTTACAAATCATTTGTTAGATGTGATTTAGACACTGTCACTGTGATATGTTATTCTGGATGTTAAGACAATGTCACAGTTTGTACCTAGTATCTAAAAATGTTGCCATCTCATCAGCGGTGCCATTAAAAAATTATTTGGCACCACTTCAGCTGTTTGTGCAGCCAACTTTGGTCTACACATCCGAGAAGCCAAGAAGTAAAATACTAAATCTTTATGGCACGAAGGAACTGGGCATCAGAGCAACTAGGTGCTCCGGGATCCGGTTCCCTGATTTTTTTTCCGCTGCATCGGCTCGCCAGTGCAGGGCGCCGGTGCCAAATGTAGCAATAGTTGTCTTGACACCAGTTTTGGCATACATAGTTGACGGCCTTAGTTCTATTAGTTCTATGTTACTAAATTTGTGCATGTACACACCTGTTAGTATCAATTTGATGTCATCCAAACACTATCGCTATGTTGTTGCAGTTATATTTAGCTTCCTCATAAAATGTTCAATTTGTTATTTATAGTACATGACTAAGAACTTGTAGCGTTGTTGTAGTTAATTATAGCTTCTGATGTTTCAGAATTTGGTTGTTGTCTTAGTAGCAATTAATTCATTCGCACATTGATCTTTTTGAGAAGATATGTCATAATTAACTTGTTTCTTCAGTTTTTCAAAATATGTATTTGGTTATTTTCTATGTTGTTAGAAACCCATTTCCCCTACAATTGTTACTGATCTAGTTTTAAATATTATAGGATAAACGAAAGTGTTCTTACCTGGAGTGGGTTGATCAAGAGTGGCCACAGTCTTTGAAGATGTGCCTAGCAAAGCTCTGGAGCATGTATGAGGAAGACAAGAGAGGTAGGCTTAGAGAAAGTGTTGTCAACGCTGAAGAATATTTCAAGATGCGGGGAAAAAAGAGGAAGATGGAGAATGAGCTCAGATTTTTTAAATTAGACTTTGCTAAGATGGTGTTCGCGAAGGAGGAGGCACTTTCCTAGTTGGTCAGTGCAAAACAGGTTGTTACTGAACTAAAAGCAGAGGTGGATAAGACGAGCCTGGATGATCTCGATTAGGGAAATGAATATATTGTTCTAATATTGTTCTTATGAAGGTGAACTAGCTATATGTTGTACTGTGTTATTTTCAGGTAGCTATCGTACTGTGATGTTAAAATATATTTATGTGCCTGATATGAAATTGGAAACAGTTATTCGATATGAAATGTAAATTTTCATAATACTGGAATTATTAATTGTAAACTAATAAACCTGTTAAATGGGTCATGGAACTTTGCAAACGGTTCTAGCAGTAAAAGCGGTTGTGATGGATAGCCCAATGCCATACAGTTTTCTTCATCAAATCATGTGTGATGTAGTTGAATAAAAGAAAGCGGTTAACCGAGGCAGAGCGTGTGTGATCGTAACACCTATGACACACGAGGCTATACATAAAACTGTGTGGGATGTATATACGAACGGAAACATTTTCCCTCGATTGATTGTGTGGGATGTACATACGAACGGAAACGTACTTCTTGGATTGACTGTGTGGGATGTACATAAGAACGGAAACGTATTTCTTGGATTGACTGCGTGGGATGTACATAAGAACAAAAACATATTCCTTGGATTGACTGTGTTTAATGTACATACAAACGAAAACGTTTGTCTGGGACTGACTGTGTGGGATGTACTTAGGACCGGAACCGATTGGGCCTGTATAATTGTATTTGATCGCTCGCCCATCACACACAATCTCATTTTGCCCAGCGTGTGTAACCGGAGGGCCTATCCCCGACGGTTTCTGGGTTGTGTGGGAAGGACCCTCGTATCGCACACACTCACTTGGCGATGGTTCAGAATGTCGTCGCAGAAAGGGGTTAAAAACCGTTTGTATAGCACCTCGTTGTACCAGTGCAAGGCCAACGGAGGACCACATTGTCATTGGGACCAAGTGGATCTTCAAGAACAAGCAAGATGTGAATGGTGTGGTTGTTCGAAACAAGGCAAGATTGGTGGCTCAAGGCTACTCCCAAGTCGAGGGCATCGACTACGATGAAACCCCCGTTTCTCATCTTGAATCTTGTCGGTGTACTAAGTATTGGGCCACTAGTACCCCGTACTTGTGCACGGGCAGTTGTAGTCATCCTCGCGGCAAGGCTTGCTGGGAATAGTTCGAGGTCGACTCAAGCCACCAAAGAAATCATCAAGTCAGAGATCTGAGGATCAGCAGATAAGCAGAGCTGGAATCCGAAGGCCAGCTTCCCCGGCAAGATCCTTGTCGGGGTGGCCTGCGGAGCCCGGCAAGGATTGGCGCCCGGCAAGGCTTGGCGTCCGGCAAGGCTTGGCGCCCGGGAAGGCTTGGTGCCCGGCAAGTTTCGGCGCCCGGCGAGATTCTGCCACTGTACCACCGCTTCGGCACAGTAACAAGCCTGACATTCTGGGTCCTTCTCTGGATGCGTGGCAACGCGCCAGTGGAGGAGAGCATAAGCGGTGCTGATGGGATGGCCCCTTTTTCCATCCCCAAGAAAGTGAGGTCACCTAAACGGACACCTCACGGTGCATTAAATGCGCTTGTCCTAATCCGTCAGGGATTAGGTATGGTACCCTATAGCTACTTTACACCTCAATGTATGTACATTTTGCCACTGTGGTGACCCCTTTGAGCATATAAAAGGAGGCCCAAGGCAACTGCTACAGAGGAGGAGAACTTCTGGCCCATTTTGCATGCGTAGCTGCTCTTCAAACGTACTATTCATAGCGAGCGCTCCTGAAGGCTGGGCTCAAGAACATTAATAAGAACACAAAGCAGGAGTAGGGTTTTACGCTGATCAGCGGCCCGAACCTGGGTAAAAACTTCCCGCGTCGATCGTTAGTTCTGCTCTTTGCGTATACCTCTCCCCCTGGCGAATCGTAAAGGGGTCTCTCGGGATCCCATAGGTGTCGTACCCCGACATCTTTGGCGCGCCAGGTAGGGGGATTGAAGGTTGCGTGAACCTGATCTAGTGATCGGCGCCTTAGTTTCTTCATCATCATGCCGCCCAAGAAGAAGAGCTCTGCGATGGCACAACCGTCCACGTCCGTTTTGCCTGTGCCTTCGCGTACAGGCGACGGCGTGGGTGCGGAAGGAAGAGGACTAGAACCCCCACGGCGTTCTGGTGATCCGAGCCAGGCGAGCGGTATTGTTCGCAGTGGCAGTGGTAACCTGCACGCCGCTGGATCTAGAGACGGCGCTGTGTTGCCTACGGGTAGCACAACGAATTCCAGAGATCGGAGGGCGCCTGCTGGAGCTCCAGCGCCGGCGCAAGCCTCACGACCTACTCAGGTCGTGCATGACGAGCGACGTCATGGCGCTGGTGGTTCAGGGCGTCCCCATGAAAAGATTTCCGCGCATCGATCCCAAGATGCGCGGGACCAGCATGCACACCGAGCTGCTGGCGGAGGTGGCGCGCGGTCGCGTGACCGTGGTGGTGCTCCTTCTAATATGGTTAGGAGTCAGAGCACCTCACATACCTCGCACCTGTCGCCGCCGCCTACGCCAGCGGAAGCCTTGGCACGTGCGCAGCTGCTCCTTGATTTTCCTCCTGCCCCGGAGAAGATGGAGGAGTGGCGAGCTACTATCCAGAGCCTTATCGGCTTCGCCAACAAAGATGGACCGCAAGAGGCAGGGCCCTCACAGCGGAGGCCCATCGATCCGGCACGAGCCGATGTGGAGAAAACCGGGGGTGGTGCAACCACAGTGCACTCCCCTCCGTGGCACCAGCGGCGGCCGACAACTCAGCAGGTCGACCGCCGTGAAGAAGTTTCCACGGCGTCATCCAATCCACGGATGCGCCGCGATCAGCGCCAAGTTCTCCAGGAACGAGGCAAGGAGGATGCTCGAACTACCATCGAGCGGCAACGGGAAGCGCGCTATCAGTCTGATAAGCGCGCGGGGCCGGCTGTCGACGAGCCTGCGCCAGGGGATGTAGGAGACTTGCCTTATGAGGTAGGGACTCCGGCGTTTACCTGTGAGCTGCGGCAAGTCCGGTGGCCCAATTCCCGAACCTTCAAGCCAGAGGTCCCGGAGAAATATGATGGTAAGACCCATCCCTCGGAGTTCCTGAGCATCTACACCATTGCGGTGCAGGCTGCCTGGGGCCGAGATGACAAGATACTTGCCAACTACTTCCTGTTGGTACTCAAACCCAACGTCAGGTCATGGTTGATGCATCTGCCGGAGAATTCTATTTCTTCCTGGTCAGATCTGTGCCATCAGTTTGTTGGCGCCTTTGTTAGAGGCCACCAAGCTCCTGGCCAAGAAAGTGATTTGCATATCATCCCTCAGAAGGAGGGCGAGTCCCTACGCAAGTTTATCCAGAGATTTAGCTGAGTGCAGTACAATATTCCTGACGTTCACCCTGCCGCTGTCGTTAGCGCGTTTCACCAGAACGTGCGTAACCGCAAAATGCGAGAAGAGATGGCAATGAACAAAGTCAGGAGTATTGCCGAGCTTTACGCTCTAGCTGATAAATGCGCTCGAGCTGAAGAGGGGAGGAGACGCCCTGGCGAGGCTGTTGGCGCGGGGGGCGAATCAGAAGATGAAGACGCCGCGGCCCCGTCAAGGAAAGGCCGGTGGCGGAACAGGAAACGCGGAGGCAAGGCCGTGCTTGCTGTCGAGGAATCCGACAACCCCGGCGCCGCCAAGAAGGCCAAGGTTGGTGACCCCGGCAAGGATCTTGCCGAGTGCCCTTCCTGTCAGGCCTTGGCGGCTGCCGACAAGTCGGAGAACTCCGGCAAGAAGTATTGCAAGATCCATCGCACCAAGGGCCACGATCTCCAGAACTGCCGGCAAGTTGAGCAGCTTGCCGAGAAACAGAGGGCCGAATATGAAAGGCAAGATAAGGAGAAGCCCCAAGATGGTGCTGACGGATCCGGCAAGAAGCACGGTGGACGAGGGGGGCGCCGCGGCAAGGCCAAACAACAAAAAGATAGGCCCGCTCGAGGCCGAGACAAAGAAGAAGATGATGATGAGGAAGATGATGAGTCCAGTGAGCAAGAATTCCAGAAGGCTACGGAGGCCATGTGTATCGATGGAGGTGCTTCGCTGCATTCTTCCCACCGTCAACTCAAACAGTGGGTGCGGGAAGTCAATGCGGCAGAGCCATCCCCAGATGCATGTAGGCCCCTGAAGTGGTCCAGCACGCCTATCATTTTCGACGCCGAGGATCACCCTGATCGCACAACTGCGGTCGGGTGCTTTCCATTGTTGGTCTCCCCAACGATTCGCAACCTCAAGGTGACGAAAATGTTAGTTGATGGCGGGGCCGGCCTAAACTTCATCTCGCCGGATGTGCTCAAAAAGCTCCAAATTCCCGACGAGGACCTCGAAGAAACGGGTACGTTTCAAGGGGTCAATCCGGGAAGAACCCAGCCCAAGGGCATGATCACGCTACCGGTAACATTTGGTAGCGAGCTCAACTTCAGGACCGAGAAGGTGGTGTTTGATGTCGCCAAGATCCCCATGTCATACAATGGGATCCTTGGTCGGCCAGCGCTGGCTAAGTTTATGGCGGCATCACACTACGCATACAACGTCTTGAAGATGCCTGGGCCGTTGGGCGTCATCGTTATCCATTCCGATAAGAAGGATGCGCTCATCTGTGCCGACCAACTTTACCGGGAAGCAGTTGCAGCACCTGCCGTCAAGGCACCTGCTCCTGCCGCTGGAACTCCTGGGGGGAAGAAGAAGACCGGCAAGAACCTTGGCGCGAACTCCGCCAAGCGCACCTCCTCGGAGTGCTGCGCTTCCGTCGAGGATGCACCAGAGAGTTCCACCGGCAAGAACAAGAAATCCAAGGCTGCTCCACCAGAGACCAAGAAGGTGCCCATCAGAGAGGACGGAACGGGGGGAACTTTCACCATAAGTTCCACCCTAGATGACAAATAGGAAAGCGCGCTCGTTGCTTTCCTGCGGGCGAATGTCGACGTGTTTGCATGGCAACTGTCTGACATCCCCGGTGTTCCCAGGAAGGTAATTGAGCACCACCTTGCTGTCTGCCCTCATGCACGGCCCATCAAGCAAAAAGTCAGGAAGCAAGCCTTGGAGCGGCAAGAATTCATTGCCGAAGAAATTAGAAAGCTGGAGGCGGCAGGATTGGTCAAAGGAGTACTTCATCCAACCTGGTTGGCCAATCCGGTTGTAGTGCTGAAAGCGAATGGGAAATGGAGGCTTTGTATCGATTATACAGATATCAATAAAGCTTGTCCAAAAGATCCCTTTCCCTTGCCGTGCATCGACCAGATTATGGATGCCACCGCTGGTTGTGATCTCCTGTCCTTCCTTGATGCCTATTCAGGGTATCATCAGATTTTTATGGCAAAAGAAGATGAAGAGAAGGCCGCATTTATCACCCCATGTGGTACGTATTGTTTTATACGAATGCCTTTCGGGTTGAAAAGTGCTGGTTCGACATTTGCGAGAGCTATTCAAATTGGTTTTGAGCCTCAACTCCATACAAATATGGAGGCGTATATGGATGATATAGTGGTCAAAACCAAAGACAAAGCAACGCTCATTCAAGATTTAGAAGAAACATTTGCAAATCTGTGCAAGATCAACTTGAAGCTCAATCCTAAGAAGTGCGTGTTCGGTGTTCCTTCCGGCAAGCTCCTCGGATTCTTTGTATCTTGCCGGGGAATCGAAGCGAACCCCAACAAGATCAAAGCTATTGAGCAAATTGAAGCACCGAGACGCGTCAAAGATGTGCGTCGCCTTGCCGGCTGTGTTGCTGCTCTAAGCAGGTTTATTTCCAAATCTGCTGAGCGCGCCCTGCCCTTCTTCAAAATTTTGAAGAAGGCAGGTCCAATGTAATGGACTCCGGAGGCGGAGGCTGCGCTGCAAGATTTGAAGAAATACCTTTCCTCTCCGCCGACGCTAGTCGCGCCTAAACCACAAGAGCCGTTGCTGCTGTATCTGGCAGCAAAAAATCAAGTGGTTAGTGCTGCGCTAGTGGCGCAGAGGGAGGCTGATGAGGAAGCAACACCAGCGGCAGGACCGCCAGATGACGCGGCAAGATCTTCCCTCGCAAGGGTTGATCCCGGCAAGACAGGATCTGCGCAAACAGAAGAACCAGTGCAGAAGAAGAAGATGGTGCAGCGCCCAGTTTATTTTGTTAGCTCTCTTTTACAAGGAGCTAGGTCAAGATATTCTGGTGTGCAGAAGTTGCTTTTCGGCCTTCTTATGGCCTCGAGGAAGCTGTGCCATTATTTTCAAGCACATGAAATTACCGTCGTCACTCGCTTTCCGTTGCAACGGATTTTGCAAAATCCAGAAGCAACCGGCAGGATCGTGGAGTGGGCGTTGGAGTTGTCCAGCTTTGGCCTCAAGTTTGAAAGCACTTCGACGATCCAGAGCAGGGCCTTGGCGGAGTTCATTGCCGAATGGACCCCAACGCCAGACGAAGAGGTTCAGGAAACAACTCTTCCCGGCAAGGAAATCGATCAGCAATGGGTTATGTACTTTGATGGGGCTTTCTCGCTGCAAGGTGCCGGTGCTGGCGTGCTACTTGTCGCACCCACCGGAGAGCACCTCAAGTACGTAGTCCAAATGCATTTTCCCCGGGAGAGTTCGACCAACAACACTACAGAATACGAGGGTTTGCTTGCCGGTCTCAGGATCGCGGCAGACCTTGGTATCAAAAAGCTCATTATCAAAGGCGATTCCCAACTTGTCGTCAGGCAAGTTAACAAGAGTTACCAAAGTCCATTGATGCAAGCCTACGTGGATGAAGTGAGGAAAATGGAAGAGCGCTTTGACGGTCTGCAAATGGAGCACGTTCCTCGTGCCGAGAACAGTGTTGCTGACGACCTGTCAAAGCGTGCCGCCCTCAAGTTGCCTGTGGAACCAGGAACTTTTGTGCTCCAATTGACTCAACCATCCGTGGCGCCATCGAGGCGGCAAGAAAAGAGAAGAAAGTTGAAATCTGGCCAGTACTTCCCGGCAGAGCTCCCCGGGGCCGCCGGCAAGGAAGTTGCCAGGATCGACATGCCTGCCGGGGAACGACAGGCTCCGGCAGGGCATCAGGCCCTTGCTGTCGAGACAAACGTTCCCCCGGCGGAGGAGATGCCTTTAGTCCTAGCCGTCGAGCCTCAGGCTCCAGCATGGGCGCAGCACATTGTCCATTTCCTTCAGACAGGAGAACTCCCTGAGGAACAGGTAGAAGCAGAAAGAGTAGCCCGTCGGTCTGTTATGTACAAGTTCGTCGATGACGTCCTGTACAGAAAGAGACCAAACGGTGTGAAATTGAAGTGCATTCCTCGGGAGGATGGACTAGAGCTGTTGGCAGAGATACATGGAGGCATATGTGGCTCTCACATAGGGTCAAGAGCGCTTGCCGGGAAAGCATTCCGGCAAGGTTTCTTTTGGCCCACCGCTCTCCAGGATGCAACTGCACTAGTCACCAAGTGTGAAGCGTGCCAGTTTCATTCGAAGAAGTCACATCAACCAGCTCAAGCTCTTCACACAATCCCTCTCTCCTGGCCATTTTTGGTCTGGGGGCTCGACATACTGGGCCCTTTCCCCCGTGCTACTGGGGGCTTTGAGTACTTGTACGTTGCTATCGACAACTTCACAAAGTGGCCGGAGGTGGAAGCAGTGAGGAAGGTGACAGCACAATCAGCCGTCAAGTTCTTTAAAGGGATAGTTTGCCATTTCGGTGTACCCAACAGGATCATCACCGACAACGGCACGCAGTTCACAAGTCGCACCTTCATGCAGTACGTCCAAGACCTTGGCGGCAAAATTTGTTTTGCCTCTGTTGCTCACCTGAGAAGCAACGGCCAAGCGGAGAGGGCCAATGCTGAAGTGCTGCGCGGTCTAAGGACCAAAACCTTTGACAGGCTGAGAAAGTGCGGAAGACGCTGGATTGATGAGTTGCCGGCGGTTCTTTGGTCAATCAGAACAACACCAAATCGAGCCACCGGCCAGACGCCCTTCGCTCTGGTCTACGGAGCGGAAGCAGTTCTCCCCACGGAACTCATATACGGATCACCTCGAGTGCTCGCTTATGATGAGCTTGAGCAAGAGTAACTGCGGCAAGATGACGCTGTGCTCCTTGAGGAGAATCGACTTTAGGCTGCTGTGCGAGCTGCACGCTACCAGCAAGCTTTGCGCCGCTACCATAGCCGCAAGGTGCACGCCCGAAGCCTTGAGGAAGGCGACCTTGTTCTTCCACGGATTCAGTCCGCCAAGAATTCAAACAAGTTGATGCCAAAGTGGGAAGGCCCTTATCGGGTAGTACGAGTCACCAGGCCCGGCGCTGTCCGCTTGGAGACCGAAGATGGCGTTCCAGTGAGCAACTCCTGGAATATCAAACATCTTCGCAAGTTCTACCCATAAGGCGCGGTTGCCGGGGGCTCCCGGCAACCACCCTTTTGTACAAGTCTTGCCGGCAAGGCATGTTATCCTTTGTACAAAGCTAGGCGCAGACCCTGAGCACAGATGAATAAATTTAAGTGTTGTACATTCCCTTATTGATTCCCATGTTCATATTTATATATGCATGTTTGTCTAAGATGTTGTATAACACCTACTCCCGGTAAGTTCTAACGAACCGCCAAGGTTCCATATCTTTATTTTCTCTTCTTTCTTTTTCTTAAAAGACAGAAGGATTCCTCGCGTGCACATTTGCCGGGGGGGAAGGGAGATATGAGTACCAGTTGGCGACGTTCGGAATCGACGCTTGCCGGAGGAAGGACAAAGACAGAAAGCTAAGTCCTAAAAACTCAGAGCAAGATTTTCTTTTATTACAAAGTTATTTCCTTGGACGATTCCGACTCTTGTATGGAAAATCTGCACGCGAAGGAACCCTTGTTGTAATCGGTCACGCCCTTATTTTGTTTCGAGCCCGCTCAACAATTTAAGTGGCTGCACTGAGAACACCAAGGAGTCTTGCCGGCCACTGCGCCTCCAGCAGGCTGCTGAAGTCCCGCACCCAGCGCTCGCGGCAGGTTGCGCGCCGGCAAGTTTTTCAGTAAGCGTAGGGTGAACTCCATACATAAGGGAATCAGGCAAGGAAAATAGCAAGCATGAACCTAAACATAGGCGAGTTATATTACATTCATGAGTTGCCGCAATTCTAACTTGAGACTTAATTGTCTTTTACATGGAATGACGACGGCAAGAAAAGGGGGAGCACTCAATCCCTGCGCTGGCCTTTGATCCTTTTGATGGAGTCCACCTTCTCAAGGATAGGCGCGATGCATTCTTCAAGCGCCTCAACATTTGCGTCCCTTGGCAGATGGCCGAGCGCGTTGGAGAGGTCGATGCCGGGATTGCTGTGCACCACTTTGATAAGCACCTTGCGGAGGACGGCCCGGCAAAGCCGGCGAGTCTTGTTGGCCAATTGGGTCGCCCGGCTAGACTGGAGCACCCTCAAGGCGTTGATGATGCTTTCAAAGAACATCGTCAACCTGGTGCTTGGAGATATTCTTTCCTCGGAAGAATACTTGAAGTTCGACAGGCCCATGGTTGACAGTTCTGCCGTAAGCTTCTCCGCGGTGGCGATGAGACGTCCGGTCCAGATCTCCACTCCCTTTTCATAATCAGCTTGGGCGGCGGCGGCGCTCTTGAGCAGGTTCCTCTCTCCTTGGAGATCCTTGAGTAGAGCCTTCTCACGGGCCCTGCTGGCCTCGAGAGACTTCTGCAGCGTGGTCAGCTTCAGCTCCAGAACTGCAATGTTATCAGCCGCAGAGGAGAGCTACTTGGTTTTGTCGGACAGGGCAACTTGCATCTCCGCCAAGGAATGGAGGGTTTTTTCCCTGTCACCCTTGAGCGTCGAGATCTCCTTGCCGTGCTCTTCGAGATCTACTTCCAGCTTCTTTACCTTGTCGCTCAGCTCGTTCTTGGTGGCCTCTGCAGCTTCGCCAGCGTCGACGGCTTCCTTGAGCTTGCCGACGTGACTTGCAGTCAGAGCTTCGAGCGCCTCTTTATGTTTTTGCTCCAGCTCCTGGGTCCACCGCGCGACAAGCTTCTCGATATCTTCATCTTTGCTGCGAAGCTTGGTGGCGAGCGCCTGCTCACGTGCGGTGAGATCCTCCTCATGAGCATCAAGAGCAACGCGGCGCCCCGTCAGGAGGGCATCTTCGGCAGCAATCGTTTGAGTAGCTTCATCATGCACCTTCTCCATATCGGATTGCTTCAGGAGGATCTCTATCCACTGCTGGCTCACTTGTTCCCAGCCGGCAACCAACTCTTGGAGGGCCTCGGCATGCCAGACTTGCATTTGTTCGACGCGCCTTCGAAAATCTGCTTCGGCCGCCTCGACAACTGCCATTCTGGAGTCCGCCTTATCTTTCCAGGCACGGTGGAGAGCCTGAAGCTTGCGGAAATTCTCGCCCATGGCCTGAAGGAGCTGATCCTCTTCAGATTTGCCACTGCAAGCGCTGGGATCATCAACAACCTCGAGCCCGGCAGCAGCGATGATTTCTTCGTCAAAAACTTCTCCTTCGGCTGGTGCCCCAGTGCTTGCCGCCCCGGCAAGTTGACGAACAGGTTCTCGCCAACCTTGAGGTATTTGCTGGATGAGGGGCCTTCAGATGTTGACGGTTGGTCTTCAGCGACCGCCTCACCAGTGGCAGGGGGCTCCGTGGCCGGTGCAGCGCCTGGCGCTCGTGCGGCAGGAATGCCGTCAGTACGGTCATTGGCCTCCCTGTCACCCCCTTCAGCAGGCTCCTTGGCGGGTTCCTCTTGTGCAGTCTTGGCGGCCTCCACGTCAAGAGCACCACCAGCCTCGATAGTGTCAGCCTTGGTGGCCTCGCTGGCAGCGATCCTGTCCGCTTTGGCGGCGGCGTCCCTGGCGGTCTCCTCAATGACAACATCGACGTCCATGCGTTCCATCACAGGGAACTCTGAAGGACGAAGGAGGAAAACAGAATAAGATCAAGATTGAAGTTTGAAGCAACTAAAGACAGAGATATAAGGGAAAAAGTAACAAGCACTCTGAGGCAATAGATTACCTACGTCGAGCTGTTGAGAGGTGGCCTCGCCCTTCCCGGCAACTTCGGTTGCCGGGGGAGGGTTGCCGGTGTCCATGCTTGCCGGCTCCCCCTCAGTTAGGATGGGCTCGTCGGTGGGATCTCTTGCCGGGGACGTGCTTGTGGGCGGCGTGGTCGATGAAGGTGGCACGATGGGGATGTCTTCCGACAACTCTCCTTGTTGCCGTTCTTCTCCTGCGAGCCCGAGAATATCAGCGGCAAGGATGAAAGCCTCAGCACCCACCAGCGGAAAAAGAACAGTGAACTTACGCTGGGGGCTGTGCTGGGGGCTGTGCTGGGGTCTGCGTTGAGGACTGGGCTCCGGGCTGACGATGATGGTTTCTGGCACGCTCGTAGAGCCTGCCGGGGGCTCGTCGCCCGTAGAAGTCTTTGACCTCTTCGCCATCCTCTCCAGCAATGTTTCTGTGTCACTGCAGAGACAATACGAGCAAGTTAGTAAGATCGATCCAAGATTGAAATATAAAAGCTGTGGCAAAGTACTCACTCTTCTTCCTCTCGCTCCGGACTAAAGCCGGAGATGTCGAAATCGACCTCCGCTGCAATGTCTGAGTGGGGAGGCGGAGGAGGGGTCCTAGGCCACTTGGCCGTGACAGGTGCCGGGGCAGCTTCCGGTGCGGTAGTGCGAGACACCCCTGCCGCCCCAGCAGTGGCCGCTGGTGTGGGTCTCGCGCGCCACGTAGGTTGTTGATGAGCCCCTTGCCGTGGTCCAGTCTTGCCGGCCACTTTCTTGCCGGGAGCCTCGCCGCTCGAAGAAGGCTGGCTTGCCGAGATGCCAGATGCAGCCTTCCGAAGAACACGCTTCGTCTTCTTCGGGGTTGGGAGCTCTTCTTGCGTTTCTTCTTTGGCCGTGTCCTCACCGGACGAGCTCTCAGCGGCTGCGCTGCTCTGTTCCCCGGCAGCTTTGTCCTTCCCAGCAGGTTTTATTTCCACGACTACCTCTGCGTCGCTGGCTTCCCATTCTGTGAAGCCAACGCTGCCGGCCTCCGGGCAAGATTTGCCTCCTCCACCCTAGTAGCAATGTAAGCTACTTCTTGGTCGGTGGTGGCTCGGATGAAATTTGCCTCTTGCCGGACGGGTCTCTTCGTCAAGTTGTCAAAAAACTTATGTGCTTCCTCCTCGGTTGGCTCGGCCCAGGTCGGGTCAAGAACGTGGGCATTGAACATCGGCATGAAGGCGATGATTGACCCCAAGGCGGAGTTGTTGCACAAAGGGACGATCCTTGCCGGCAGCCGATGCTTGTCTTCGCGCTGGAATAGTTTCTGACGGAGAGCGCCAAGCTGCATAGTGGTCAGATTGTTATTTAGCCCGGGGCGCAATCTCATGATATCTGCCACGTTTTTGTATTCCCAAGATGGCCTTCCCCTGTTCTGCAAGGGGGCGATGCGGCGGCGGAGAAAGTCGAAGCCAATCATCTCCATCGTCAGCCCGGCAACTTTCAAGCGAAGGATTCTGGTGGTAGCGATTGTGAGCCTCTCGTCCTCCGCAGCAAGATCGCTCCAGTCCTTGCCGCGGACCACCTTCTGTTGCCGGGGAAGACAAAACGGATGGGGATCTGCTTCCTTGACCCAGCACCATTCAGCCCGCCATTCGTCCCACTTCTCGCGGTAAACTCCTTCTGGGTATATCTCCTTATTCCAAGCCCTCGGAATCCAGGCGATAGAACCAGAGAGGGCCTCTCCTTTTTGGATACGGGGGAAGAAGTAATGGCGAAAAAGAGTGGAATTGGGAATCACGCCGGCAAAAATTTCACAGAGATGGGCAAAGATGGACATGCACAGAACCGCATTCGGCGTAAAATCGAGAAGGTGAAAGCCGTATGTGTACATGATATCATTGAAGAAGTCGGAAAAGGGGGGACAGAGCCCGCAATAGAAGTACGCAGCGAAGAAAGGGTATCTGTCCGATCCACTTTTGGAACAAGCACCTGGAATCACGCGTGTGGCGGGGTGAGCTTGCGTCTCCTTCGCCCACATGCACTGGTACCGCCCCTTCAGAGCTTCAGCATCGAGCGATGGGGGGAAGACAACATACTTCTTCCGCATCTTCACCAGTTCGCTCTCCGGGACGTCGGCTTTCGCTTCCTTGCCCTTGCCTTTGCTGGCCTTGGGCGGCATGGCGGCTGTGAGGGCGGAAGCTGGGGGTGGAGCGAGCGTGGTAGCGGCGTGCGGAAGAGGAAAAGGCTTCGCTCTGAGCTCGAGAAGAGGAAGGCGATGGCGATGGCCAGATTGAGAAGAAGAGGGGGGTAAATAGGCTTGTGCCTCTGCGGCTTCTCCTTTTTATGGGGAAGGAGCGGGGCCGCCTCTTTTATTCCCCAATGTGAATACACCTCTATAGGCGCGAGGCAGTTGCAGCCTTTCAGGCACGCTTCCCACGTCGCGCGCTCGGTGCGTGTAGTGGGGGGCCACAGTAAAACGAGATATTTACGAGCAGTTAATCCCCTGCCACGCGTGCCCGTGCACTGTTTGGGCCTAGCCCAACAACGCCTCGCACTCGTGTATGGCCTAGGCCCGGGGGCTCCTGTCGGTGTACTAAGTATAGGGCAGCTAGTACCCCGTACTTGTGCACGGGCAGTTGTAGTCATCCTCGCGGCAAGGCTTGCTGGGAACAGTTCGAGGTCGACTCAAGCCACCAAAGAAATCATCAAGTCAGAGATCTGAGGATCAGCAGATAAGCAGAGCTGGAATCTGAAGGCCAGCTTCCCCGGCAAGATCCTTGCCGGGGTGGCCTGCGGAGCCCAGCAAGGATTGGCGCCCGGCAAGGCTTGGCGTCCGGCAAGGCTTGGCGCCCAGCAAGGCTTGGTGCCCGGCAAGTTTCGGCGCCCGGCAAGATTCTGCCACTGTACCACCGCTTCGGCACAGTAACAAGCCTGACATTCTGGGTCCTTCTCTAGGTGCGTGGAATGCGCCACTGGAGGAGAGCTTAAGCGGTGCTAATGGGATGGCCCCTTTTTCCATCCCCAAGAAAGTGAGGACACCTAAACGGACACCTCACGGTGTATTAAATGCACTTGTCCTAATCCGTCAGGGGTTAGGTATGGTACCCTGTAGCTACTTTACACCTCAATGTATGTACATTTTTCCACTGTGGTGACCCCTTTGAGCATATAAAAGGAGGCCCAAGGCAACTACTACAGAGAAGGAGAACTTCTGGCCCATTCTGCATGCGTAGCTGCGAACGTACTGTTCATAGCGAGCGCTCCTGAAGGCTGGGCTCAAGAACATTAATAAGAACACAAAGCAGGAGTAGGGTTTTACGCTGATCAGCGGCCCGAACCTGGGTAAAAACTTCCCGCGTCGATCGTTAGTTCTGCTCTTTGCGTATACCTCTCCCCCCGCCGAATCGTAAAGGGGTCTCTCGGGATCCCATAGGTGTCGTACCCCGACAAATCTATTCGCATGTTGCCTGCTTATGCATCTCATCATGATTTTAAATTGCAACAAATGGATGTGAAGAGTGCATTTCTTAATGATCCTCTGAATGAGTTGGCATATGTCAAACAACCCCTAGGATTCGAGGATTCCAAGCTCCCCAATCATGTATACAAACTCAACAAGGCACTCTATGGCCTTAAACAAGCCCCACATGCGTGGTATGAGCACCTTACAAAGTTGTTGCAAGATCGTGGGTTTGAAATTGGGAAAATTTATCCCACTATTTTTACTAAGAGGGTCAAAGGGGATTTCTTCATATGACAACTATATGTTGATGGTATCATATTTGGTTCTCCTAACAAATCTTTCAATGATGAGTTTGCTGCACTAATGACCGAGAAGTTCGAGATGTCTATGATGGGAGAGTTGAAGTTCTTCCTTGGGTTCGAAGTCAAGCAAAGAAGATAAGAAACATTCATCCACCAAGCCAAATATACTCAAGGCATGCTCAAGAGATTCAAGCTTGATGATGTCAAGCCGGTCAAGTTTCCCATGCCTACCAAATGCAAGCTTGACATTGATCCCAATGGTAAAGAGGTGGATCAAAAGGTATATCGCTCCATGATTGGATCCTTGCTTTGCCTTTGTGCATCTAGACCGGATATTATGTTGAGTGTGGGATTGTGTGCAAGATTCCAAGCTGCACCTAAGGAAAGTCACTATGTGGCGGTCAAGCGAATCATTCGATATTTGGCTCATACCCCAAACTTTGGCCTATGGTACCCCAAAGGTGCAAGCTTTGATCTCATGGGTTTTTCGGACTCGGAATTGGCGGGAGATGTTGTGGATATGAAGTCAACTTCCAGAGGGTGCCAATTTCTTAGTCGCTCTATGGTAAGTTGGTTTTCGAAGAAGCAAAATTGTGTGCCTCTCTCTTCCACCGAGGCCAAGTATGTAGCCGCCGCAAGTTGTTGTCCACAATTGCTACAGATGAGGCAAACTTTAAAGGATTACGGTGTCACTTGTGACAAAGTGTGCCTCTTCTATGTGACAATGAAAGTGCTATCAAGATCTCCTACAATCCGGTGCAACATAGCAAGACAAAGCATATTGAGATTCGTCATCATTTCATCCGTGATCATATCAAGCGTGGGGAGATTGAGATTATCTACGTCAACACTCAAGAGCAACTAGCGGACATTTTCACGAAACCCTTGGATGAAGCAAGATTTTGCGAGTTAAGGAATGAGCTAAATATCATTGATTCGAGCAATGTGGCTTGAATCTAGGCACACCCCACCCCATTCATCATATTATCTTGTTCTAGATGTAGGTATGGACGTAGGGGGAGTGTTGTTCTCTCAATGAGCTCTCCCTTCCCCCATTATGCATAAATTGATCAAGTCTTTCACATTAGCCATTTTTGATGGTATTTGTGCTTCAAAGATGTGTTTTGGTCATGGGCCCAAGGTTAAAATCTTCGCGGTGCCATACCAGTTGACTCAAACATAGGTGACTTCAGTCACCGCCCTCTCGTTGAGAGGTTTTGTCTCCTTAGGTTTGAGGTGTGCTTTCGTTTCCTTGGCTTTCGGTTGTTGGATTACTCCGAGTGTGCTCTCCTTTTTGTTGGCTTTTTGACCTTGGAGTACTCCTTCCCTTTGATGTGTTTTATTGTCTCCAACCTAAGCCTTTCCTTGCCTCAAATTCTCATACATTGCATAAGCCCATTTTCCCTCCTTGATCAAGTGTAGTATTCTGGTAGCAGGCGATACTACCACTGGCGGGCACGGTACTACCATGCAAGCCGGCGGTACTACCGCTGAGTGCAGTGTGTTGACCCCCTGTCAACGCACTGAGGCGGAACTACCGATGTGGGGCACGGTACTACCGCGGGTCCCAGCGGTACTACCGCTTCAAGGACTCGCATGCGGGTTAAGTGCTGGGCACAGGGAGTTCCAACTCCCCCATACCCATTCACTTCTCCTCCCCCCCGAGTTCTCTCTCTCAGGCGACCCAAAACTGCTCTGGAGGCCGGCTCCGGCTCTCCGAATCCGTGTCTTCTTCTCCGTTTCTGATCGGTGGGATCGATCCCCACCTTCTCCTCGTGCCATGGATACCGGTATTGCCCTTGTTTTCCTCTCCTATTGTTTAATTTTTTGAATCTTGGTTTTAGGGCAATGCATGTGTATTCGTAGATTTTCGGCTAAATCTAGGCGTGAGTAGGATGCGAGATGACTGCTAGATAGGACTATATTAGTCCTTGCCTAGATTTTGCACTTCTATGTCACCGGTACTACCGGATCCACTCCGCGAAAGTATTTTCGTCAGATGGGCGGTACTACCGCTTGGACATGGCCGGTACTACCACTTGCAGCGGTACTACTGCTCATGTCCAGCGGTACTACCGCTTAACCTATGGTTGTACTACCGCGGCTGGGCACGGTACTACCACTGTGATCTAGGTTTTCATGATTTCCGCAATCACTTCTATTCTCATTTTATATCCTTTGTCTTATGCAATGACCTTATACCTGCTTTTCCCTTGATCTATGTTTGTGGGTTCCAGGTGATGGTAGCTTCGTTCATCATGCTCGACTCAAGAACCCAGATCATCCAGGTGGTTCCAAGTGCTACTATACTGCTGACGGCACCCCTGACAGTTCCAGTCATCCACCCAGGCAGAATGTGAAGACGACAGCCAGCAAGCAAAAGGAGAAGGAGAAGTACACCCCTCCTAATGAGATGTCTGGAAAGAAGTTTCAGGAGTTCCGCATTCGCAATCTGTATCACCGTCCTCAGGATGCGGCTTTGGTTGGTCGTCCCTTCTGGACCAAGGAGCGATCATTGATCTATCTAGACATTCTGAAGGCCAAGAAGAGCTTGTTTGTCAATGTCAAGTCGATTGTTGTCACTTGCATGGAGAAGGATCTGGCGTACTTTGGAGAGGCCCTTGCTCTTTGTCAATAGTAGGGGCTCATTCCCTTCATCACATACAACAAGGACTATGATCCAGAGATTGTGGCTCATTTTATGCCATGCTTCACTTTCATGCCAATGAGGAGAGATCTATGTCATTGATGACCGGTGGGAGAAGATTTAAGGTTGATTGGAAGGACTTCATGAATTGCTTGGGCATTGCTGATGAGGGGGAAGACAACCCAGTTGGTCTTCGGCCTCACAAGGAAGCACCTCCCACTAAAAAGTCCAAGCTTATCCGGTACTCCAGTACCATGAAGACACTCAATGGGGCCACTCGCACAGAGCTCATTCCCTTTCTGGACATCATGCACCGTATCTTCCGCAACACTCTCTTCCCTCTCATTGGGAACTTGGATATGGTGCCCTCTTACCTGGTGGATCTTCTGCTGATGTGCATCAAGGAGCAGGGCAAGTCTTCTACGTTGGATATCTCTCAGATCATGTGGCGCGAGCTTTACTCTACTGTGTTGGATCACAAGGTGCCCATTTATGGTCCCTATTTGTTCAAGCTTATTGAGGAGAAGTGGGTTGCTGACTGCCCAGAAGAGGCTCTTCCTACTGAGCACATGGTTTCTCATCCAGTTCTGAATCCGCACCTAAAGGATAACTGGGGGACTGCGCTTGCTGGCACCGGCGAGGAGATTGCTCCCACTGACTCAGATGATGAGGAGGAGCTTGATTACGAGTTTGTTCCCTCTCCAGAGAAGGTGCCATCTTGGGCACCTAAGCTCAAGTAAAAAAATGAAGAAGCTCTTCTGCATGGAAGCTCAGGGTCAGTACAGGGCTCATGTGGCTGAGAAGACCGCTTGCACTCACCATAAGAACATGATGAGGGCTCTTGGTCAGGAGATCATTAGTGGCTCTGAGGAGCGGGTCACACATGAGGAAAACTGGATCTCACAGCATTGCAAGTGGTCAGATTCTGAGACAGAGCATCAGCATGCAGCTGCTGAGTCTGAGGGGCACGAGGAGTCCGAGGGACATGAGGACTCAGATGAGCACGAGGAGTATTGATAATCTGGAGCACTATTATCACCTTGGTCGTGTCTAGCACTCTTTGCCCTTTTGGTGTCTCGATGCCAAAGGGGGAGAGAGTTTAGGGATTAGCCGAGTCACGAGTGTGTCTTCTTTGTTGTTGTTTTCGTTCTCTCATGAACTGTTTTATCGTTGTTTGGTTTGCTTTTCATTCGTGTGTGGAACCTATCATATGGTGTGAGACATATGCTACCTTATCTTTATCCTTATGTCAAGTATCGTATTAGCTTGTGAGATATTACTTGTCGTATGCTCTATCTTTATGCTCACATGCTACTATCTTGCATTCATGCTTTACCTTCTCATATTATTGTTGCAAGTATTGCCAGTCTATAAAATATAGGGGGGCCCGTCTATATTTTGTAGATGTTGTGTTTGCATGTTATCTTATCACACATTTGTTCAAATCCCGTATTGTCATCAATCCACCAAAAAGGGCGAGATTGTTAGGGCATATTTCTGCCTTAGTGGTTTTGGTGATTGATGACAATGCATTTGCTGACTAATCGTGTGCATTGAGCATTTCAGATAATCTATCTTATGGCACAAGACGGTTTGAACCCCTCTGGATATTAATGAAGACGGTGTTTTCTTGCGCTTCTTTTTCAGTGGACTTGAGTCATAGGAACACCGTACTATTAAGAGGTGGTCCGCTTCGGAAAGGTTTGGGTGGAATCAACACATACACTTTATCCTTGCACCCTCGCTCTTTCCCGACAATTGAGCTTGTCCCTCCTTTGTGTTTGAACCTTGTCAGAACAGGCTAAGGCGCTAAGCAGTAGTACCGCTTTGCACAATGGTAGTACCGCTCCAGCGGTACTGCCGCTGTGCAGTACGACACCTACTTTCGCCTAATTTATGGGTTCTATAAATGGGCAGTAGTAGAGCGGCAGTTCGCCATGGTAGTACCGCTCCTGCGGTACTACGGGGCTAACTGCCTCTCAACTACCGTGGGTTTACTAGACACCCACAGGCTAAGCAAAACTACCGCTGCTAGCCATCGTAGTACCGCTCCAGCGGAACTACCATTGGCTAGTACCGCGGGGAGTACCACTTATTTTCCTCGTTCTGGACTATTCTATTCCATGGGAAGAAGTAGAGCGGCAGTTCAAGGCGGTAGTACCGCCTCCGGCGGCACTACCGCCCTGCCCTCCTCTACTATCGTGGGTATCTGCCGCAATTCAACACCTCGCGGTAGTAGCGCTGGTGGGCGCGGTAGTACCACTTCGGCGGCACTACCGTCCCCTTGACTTGCTCAGGTTGAACTACGTAGCCGGCACTTCCGTGCCACTGGAAGTACCGCTCATCCGAGCGGTACTACCGCTTATGCACATGCTGTGGGAGCATAACGGTTGGATCCATTCTCCCACTATATAAAGGAGTCAACTTTCTTCTAGTTGATTACCTCTTCCTCCCCTAAGCTCCATTGTTGCTCACAAGCTCATTGTTGCCTGATCTCTCTCCCTAGCCAATTAAACTTGTCGATTCTTTAGGGATTGCTTGAGAAGGCCTAGATCTACACTTCCACCAAGAGAAATTTGATTCCCCCCACTAATCCCTTGTGGATCTTGTTACTCTTGAGTGTTTAAGCACCCTAGACGGTTGAGGTCACCTCAGAGCCACATTCCATTATGGTGAAGCTCTATGGTGTTGTTGGGAGCCTCCAATTCAGTTGTGGAGAGAGCCCCAACCTTGTTTGTAAAGGTCTGGTCGCCGCCTTCAAGGGCACCACTAGTGGAATCACGGCATCTCGCATTGTGTGAGGGCGTGAGGAGAATATGGTGGCCCTAGTGGCTTCTTGGGGAGCATTGTGCCTCCACACCGCTCGAACGAAGATGTACTTCCTCTCAAAGGGAAGGAACTTTGGTAACACATCCTCGTCTCCACCATCTTCACTTGTGGTTATCTCTTACCTTTACTTTGTGCAAGCTTTACTTGTGTTGTATCCTTTGCTTGCTTGTGTTGCTTGTGTTGCTAGCATCATATAGGTTGCTCACCTAGTTGCATATCTAGACAACCTATTTGTTGCTAACCCTAATTTGTTAAGAAAAGTTAAAAATTGGTAGTTGCCTATTCACCCCCCTCTAGTCAACCATATAGATCCTTTCAATCGGGAGATCCTTCAACGCTCTTGGCATATTGTAGAGCCTTCTGGGTGTCTACTAGGGTCCTCTCCGCATAGGTGAGCGCGAACACCAAGTATTGAACCAGCCTCGAGATGGCGTCTAGGGCTGTATGAGTCATAACGAGGCCTGTCGGCTCCTCCATCTAAATTGCAAAAGTTGACAGTTAGATGAACCACATTTATAAGAAAGCAACTATATTAGAAGATAATTAAAACTCTGTACGACAACCCTCGATGTCTTTCTTCGGGTGGGCAGTTCTCACTCTTAAGTGGTTGTACATATGTTGGGCACTCCATGACTGGTACTGCGACTATCGGTGATGGTCGTTCTTCACCTTATCCTCCTCCTTTACCAACGTATCATAGGAGGAGGAGGCCAGAACGACCCTCTATGACAACAGTCAGTTCATCTCCCAAGTGGTTGTATATATCATGTACACTCAATGTTATTTCGACTATTGGTGAATGTCGTCCTTCACCTTCTCCTCCTGCTTTACCAAGTTCTCAGAGGAGGATAAGAGGAAGGATGAACCCTACAACAATAGTCGATATCCTCCTTTGAAAACAACTCTCATCTTAGTATGTGGATTTAGAGTGAGAATTGCCCCCTTGAACAAAGAATGTAGCTAACAATATCAACTGACTAATTAAGTATAACCTGTAGAAAAAACATTAAATAGCTACATGACTCAGTTTCAGCAACATTACATTAAAATTTGGGCATGAACTCTGCTTTAAAATGGACATATTAAGTGCTAGAAATTTGGTCAAATGGAAATAAATCAATGTTTCGCCAAAACATTAGCTCTTATTATGAATCCCTATAAAAAAAGTTCCTATAATCTATGGTCTACGATCTACGAATATGAATAAGAAAGTTCCTATAATCTACGGTCTACGATCTACGAATATGAATAAGAAAGTCCCTATAATCTACAAACAAAGAGTGTAACTAACAATATCAACAGCACCACATTAAAATTTGGACATGAACTCTGCTTTAAAATGGACATATTAAGTGCTAGAACTTTGGCGAAACGGAAATAAATCAACGTTCTGCCAAAACATTAGCTCTTATTATGAATCCCGGTAAAGGAAGTTCCTATAATCTACGGCCTACGATCTACGAATATGAATAAGAAAGTTCCTACAATCTACAAACAAAGAATGTAAATACAATCTACGATCTTCAAATCCTAGCCGTAACCCCGTAACCCGCATACTCCTAACTCTAACCCTAGCTCCCCTACCAATGTGGGTCACGGCCATGGCCATGGGTGTTGGTGGCGGTCGTGGCCGTTGGTGTGGGTGACAGCGAGGACGATAAGATCGTATCGGATCCCATGGCGACGGCGATAGTGGGGCCAACGTGGGCGACGAGGCCGATGGGAGCAGCAAAGAGGATGGCGGCCCGACGGGGGTGGCCAAGAGGCCGGCGGGGCCGGCGAAGAGCACGGCAAGGCAGAGGCGACGATGGCGCCGAGAGCGAGATCCATGGGGACGAGTTAGGGTGAGCAAGTGAGTGAAGTGAGGGGGACGAAGGGGTGCGTGCGGGTTGATAAAATGTGTTCGTGCTGCGACGGGCGGCAACGAGCAACCACCACAGTTATTTTCTGGCAGAATTGGACATCTTGCAAGGATAACTAGTGGCGGTTGTGAGGCGCTGCCTACCACTGCTTGGTCATCTACCTGTGGCAGGCCCTAAGTAGAGCCCGTCACTTCTGAGTTACGCAGACAAGTCCCGCCCGGGTGAATATACGTGTGGCGGTTCACGTATTATGCCCGCCACAGTTAGTCTATTAGCTGTGGCGGGCCGGTTTTGGTACCCACCACTCCATGCATTCAAAATAGTTGTGGCGGGTGCCCCGTCTCGCCCGCTACTCATTGGGGTTCACCTATAAGCCCTTTTCCAGTAGTGCATGTTACCATCGTTCCTGGACCAACAGCTCGGGACCCCCTACCCGAGATTCGCTAGTATTAGCACTGACATTGGTGCCCCATGCAGGTCTCATTGTGTCGGGTCAAAAAGGATCAATGGCTCGCCTTCATATCAACTCTGACATCGGCTGCAGCAACATCTTTGTCCCCGGCCAGCTTTTTGTGTTCGACATCATTATTCTTCATGCTGATTCAACCAGACGCCTCGGTCGCGTTGAAATCTTCACCCTAGATTAGATCATCAGATTTGGGAGCTTGGAGTACACCGCCGACTCCTATGGCGATCTTACCCTCTCTGGTTGAACGCTGGATCGGCTGACAAACTCCATGGATACCGTGGCCTTAACCTCGAACCCAATCTCAGATCCTAACCTCGAATCGAACCTCACCTCGAAACCGACCTCGAGTTTGGATCCGATCTCTCACGAATCGGACCAGGCCCTCGTCCTGGTCGATCCGTGCTCCGAAGTCGCGTCACGCACTTCGTCTAGCACACTGCAGATCAATCCCACCCACTGTCAAGAGATGGGACCAGCAGACCTCTCGCTCTTAAACGAGATGCTAGACCGAATTCAGAGTCTTGCGACTTCAGACAGACAGACTTCGGTCTAACGACCAGATTTGATGTAAAGCGGATGATAGGGAAATTTACGTCCCACCCACCACCCACCTAGTCGCTACGATCGAGGATTTAACTGATGTATTGGACTACGCCTCCGAGGGGGCAACCGACATGGATGAAGATATCGGTGATATGCTCGGCATCAGTCTAGCCAACACAGGCAGCTGGACTACTACCTCCACGTACGACGTCTACATGGTGGACACACCCAAGGATGACGGAAAAAAGGAGGAGAAAAAGGATGTCCCCAGACGCCGACAAAAGCGCGATAAACGCACTGGCAGGGGGAACACCGACAATGACAATACTGGTAATGGTACTCCTAGTAACAACAACAATTCTGTTTTTGTTGCATAGTTTGCTTGTTTTAATGAATCTATTGATTGTATCGGGGGGTATAAGTCATGGAGAAGTTACAATACAGTAGGTATTATGCAATAATAAAATATGAATGGGTTGACAACAGTACATAAAGTTTATGATTTGCATGTTGTACTAACGGATCTCATGAGGTTTCTGTTGAGTTTTGTGTGCTGAAGTTTTCAAGTTTTGGGTGAGATCACGATGGATGAAGGAATAAGGAGTGGCAAGACCCTAATCTTGGGGATTTGCAAGGCACCCTGATGTCGCTTGAACTATGTCGGTATTTCCCCAAAGAGGAAGGGATGATGCAGCACAGCTACGGTAGGTATTTCCCTCAGTTATGAAACCAAGGTATCAATCCAGTAGGAGAACCAAGCAACACTATGTAAATGGCACCTGCACACAAAGAACAAATACGTGCAACCCGACGAGTAAGAGGGGTTGTCAATCCCTCCACGGTAAAAAGATAGATAAATTTGTGGTAGATTGGATAAATAGCTCTCGATAAAACACGAAATAAAATAAGTAATAAAAAAGTGCAGCAAGGTATTTTTGGGTTTTTGGAATAATAGATCTAAAAACAAAAGCGAATAAAAATAGATCTCAAAGCAAATATGATAAAGAATAGACCCGGGGTCATAGATTTCACTAGTGGCTTCTCTCAAGAAATAGCACACGGTGGGTAAACAAATTACTGTTGGGCAATTGATAGAAGATCGAATAATTATGACGATATCCAAGGCAATGATCAATATATGGGCATCACGTCCAAGATTAGTAGACCGACTCCTGCCTGCATCTACTACTATTACTCCACACATCGACCGCTATCCAGCATGCATCTAGTGTATTAAGTTCATGGAGAAACAGAGTAATGCAATAAGAATGATGACATGATGTAGATGAGATCTATTCATGTAGGAATAGCCACCATCTTGTTATCCTTAATAGCAACGATACATGCATGTCTAGCTGCCCCTTCTGTCACTGGGAAAGAACACCGCACGATCGAACCCATCACAAAGCACCTCTTCCCATGGCAAGAAAAATCGATCTAGTTGGCCTAAGTAAACCAAAGATTTGAAGAAGAAATACGAGGCTATAAATAATCATGCATATAAGATATCAAAAGAAGACTCAAATATTATTCATGGATATAGATCTGATCATAAACTCAAAGTTCATCGGATCCCAACAAACACACCGCAAAAAAAGAGTTACATCAAATAGATCTCCAAGAGACTATTGTATTGAGAATCAAAAGAGAGAGAGAGGAAGCCATCTAGCTACTGCCTACGGACCCGTAGGTCTATGATGAACTACTCACGCATCATCGGAGAGGCACCAATGAGGATGATGAACCCCTCATGATGGTGTCTAGATTGGATCTCTAGATACTGGAACTTGCGGCGGCTGGAATTGTGTTTCGTCGACTCCTCTAGGGTTTTTAGAATATTTGGGTATTTATAGGGCGAAGAGGCAGTGCGGGAGGCCACCTAGGTGGGCACAACCCACCAGGGCGTGCCTGGGCTCCTGGGCGCGCCCTGGGGGGTTGTGCTCCCCTCGGGCCTCCCCTGTGGTACTTCTTTGGCCCATCTTGTGTCTTCTGGTCCAAAAAAATTCTCCAAAAAGTTTCGCTGCCTTTGGACTCTGTTTCGTACTGATATTCTGTGAAGTAAAAAACAAGCAAAAAACAGCAACTGGCACTGGGCACTGTGTCAATAGGTTAGTCCCAAAAAATAATATAAAGTTGCTATAAAATGATTGTAAAACATCCAAGAATGATAATATAACAGCATGGAACAAGCAAAAATTATAGATATGTTGGAGACGTATCAGCATCCCCAAGCTTAATTCCTACTCATCCTCGAGTAGGTAAATGATAAAAACAGAATTTTTGATGTGGAATGCTGCCTAACATGTTCATCACATATTCTTTTCTTTTGTAGCATGGACATTTGGACTTTTATATGGTTCAAAGCAATAGTCTAGTTTTATCATGAAGATTTCAATACTCAAGCATATCAACAAGCAACCATGTTTTTCAAAATATCAGCACTAAAGAAAGTTATCCCTAGCCCATCATGCTCAATCATTGATCCATTCATGAAACACACTCGCATATTAGCTACATCCAATGCTCAAGTACGATCATAGTGCCCCTTAGTTGGTGCTTTATAAGAGAAGATGGAGACTCAAATAAAAATAAAAATTGCATAACGTAAATAGATAGGCCCTTCGCAAAGGGAAGTAGGGATTTGTAGAGGTGCCAGAGCTCAAAGCTTAAATTGAGAGATAAATTTTTTTGAGAGGCACACTTTTCCCGTCAACGAAAACGACCGAGTAATTCCCAACACTTTCCATGCTAGATATATCATAGGCGGTTCCCAAACAGAAAATAAAGTTTATTCCTTTTTCTAGCATTCTTTCACATTCCACGGCTAGCCGTATCTACGGGTACCGTCCATACCAACACTTACCAAGGAATTTATTATTTGACAACATAAAGTAAATTTCTTTTTCATTCCGGGACTGGGCATCCCTAATACCGTCGTACTCTCGTGCAATGACAAGTGAATAAACACTCATCTTGAGAATAACACATCTAGCATGGAAAATATTGGCCACCCCCGCCGCTTCATGAGCGGTACGGGCACACAAAAAGGAAATTTATTTTGAAAATTAGAGATGGCACATACAAATTTGCTTAGAACGGCACGGAAATACCGCATATAGGTAGCTATGGTGTACTCATATGAAAAAACTGGGTTTAAAGAATTTTGGATGCACAAGTAGTATTTCTACTTAGTACAAGTGGAGGCTAGCAAAAAGATTGAGAAGCAACCAACCAAGAAACGAAAAATCTCATTAGCGAGCATTAAGCATAACTAACACCGAATAATGCACCACAAGTAGGATGTAATTTCATTGCACAACTATTGACTTTCGTGCTTGCATAGGGAATCACAAACCTTAACACCAATATTCTTACTAAAGCATAATTACTCACCAACATCACTCACATATCACTATCATCATATCTCAAAACTATTACAAAGAATCAAGTTTATTTTGTCCAATGATCTTCATGAAAGTTTTTATTATATCCCTCTTGAATATCTATCACTTTGGGACTAGTTTCATATATTGCAGTTTCTTTTGACAAGCTCAAACAAATCTAAGTGAAGAACATGAGCATAAAAAATTTCGTCTCTCAAAATAATATAAGTGAAGCATGAGAGAATTGCTTCAAAAATTTGCTAACTCTCAAATTAATCTAAGTGAAGCATGAGAGCATTTCTTCAAAAATATTAAAGCACACCGTGCTCAAAAAGATATAAGTGAAGCACTAGAGCAATTCCATAGCTGAAAAAATTTAAGTGAAGCATATAGAGCAATTCTAACAAATCATAGCATAATTTTGGCTCTCTCAAATAGGTGTGTCCAGCAAGTATACTTGTGACAAACTAAAAAGCAACACAAGAAAAGACTCATATAATATAAGACGCTCCAAGCAAAACTCATGATATGTGACGAATAAAAATATAGCTCCAAGTAAAATACTGATGGTCGTTAGAAGAAAGAGGGGATGCCTTCCGGGGCATCCCCAAGCTTAGTTGCTTGGTTCTCCTTGAATATTAACTTGGGGTGCCATGGGACATACCCAAGCTTAGGCTCTTTTCACTCCTTATTCCTTCATCCATCGTGATCCCACCCAAAACTTGAAAACTTCAATCACACAAAACTTAACAAAACCTTCGTGAGATCCGTTAGTATAAGAAAACCAATCTTTACTTTAAGTACTATAGAAAACCCATTCAAATTTTGTTATTGCATTATATATACTGTATTCTAACTTTACCATGGCTTATACCCCCCGATACAATCCATAGATTCATCAAAATAAGCACACAATGCAAAGAAAACAGAATCTGTCAAAAACAGAACAGTCTGTAAAGATGCGAATTGTCCTTATACTTCTGTAACTCCAAAAATTCTGAAAAATTAGGACAACAGAGGCAATTTGTATATCAATCTTGTTTAGGACAACCCTGGCTAACCTGGCGGCTTGCTCGTACTGCGTTTCCTGCTTCCTCTGGCCGTAGTCGGGAGAGGCGGCGGCATGGCCGTCGACCGCCAAGCCGACCATCGTGCCTTCAGCCTCGATTCCGCTGTCGCCCAACTACATCCTGTCATCGGCCGTTGGGGGTATGCCGGTATGTGTGGGTAGTGAGTCACCGCCGCTGGCCATTGTTGTGGTTATTTATAGATGGCAGCTGGCTACGGGATTGGGGATTTTACAATTCACCTGGCTAGGGGATTGGGGATTTTACAATTCACCCCTGTGGAGTGCGGGAAGACTTAAGTGGAGCACTGATACGTCCATTTTGCATCATGTTATTATGTTGATAATTATTGCATTATGGGCTGTTATTTTACTTTATGGTACATTACTTATGCCTTTTCTCTCTTATTTTACAAGGTTTACACAAAGAGGGAGAATGCCGGCAGTTAGAATTATGGACCGGAAAGGAGCAAATATGAGATACCTATTCTGCACAACTCCAAAATTCCTGAAACTTTACGGAGAATTATTTTGGAATATATAAAAAATATTGGGCGAAGGAATTACAGAAGGGGACCCACCAGGTGGCCACAAGCCTGGGGGCGTGGGCCCCCTGGCCATCGTCTGGTGCCCATCTTCTGCTATATGAAAGGTTTTGACCTAGAAAAAATCAGAGGGAAGCTTTCGGGATAAAGCGCTGCCGTCTCGAGGCGGAACCTGGGCAGGAGCAATCTAGGGCTCCGGCAGAGCGATTCTGCCGGGGAAACTTCCCTCTCGGAGGGGGAAATAGAAGCCATCGTCATCACCAACGATCCTCTCATCGAGGGACGGTCAATCTTCATCAACATATTCACCAGCACCATCTCATCTCAAACCCTAGTTCATCTCTTGTATTCAATCTTTGTCTCAAAACCTCAGATTGGTACCTGTGGGTTGATGGCTCGTATCCGCATCAGTATTTCCCCGAAGAGGAAGGGATGATGCAGTACAACTTCGGTAGGTATTTCCCTTAGTTATGAAACCAAGGTTATCGAACCAGTAGGAGAACCAAGCAACACTATGTAAATGGTACCTGCACACAAAGAACAAATACTTGCAACCCGACACGTAAGAGGGGTTGGCATTCCCTCTCGGGTAAAAGATAGATTGGTTTGTATGATTTTGGATAAATATATCTCACAATAAAACAAATAAAATAAATAAAGAAAAAGTGCAGCAAGGTATTTTTGGGTTTTTAGAATAAAATATCTAAAAACAAAAGCAAATAAAAATAGATCTCAAAGCAAATATGATAAAGAATAGACCCGGGGGCCGTAGATTTCACTAGTGGCTTCTCTCGAGAAAAATAGCATACGGCGGGTAAACAAATTACTGTTGGGCAATTGATAGAACTTCAAATAATTATGATGATATCCAGGCAATGATCATTATATAGGCATCACGTCCAAGATTAGTAGACCGACTCCTGCCTGCATCTACTACTATTACTCCACACATCAACCGCTATCCAACATGCATCTAATGTATTAAGTTCATGGAGAAATGGAGTAATGCAATAAGAACGATAACATGATGTGGACAAGATCTATTCATGTAGGAATAGACCCCATCTTGTTATCCTTAATAGCAACGATCAATACATGTCTTGCTGCCCCTTCTGTCACTGGGAAAGAACACCGCATGACCGAACCCATCACGAAGCACCTCTTCCCATGGCAAGACAAATCGATCTAGTAGGCCTAACTAAACCAAAGATTCAAAGAAGAAATACGAGGCTATAAGTAATCATGCATATAAGAGATCAAAGAAACTCAAATAACTTTCATGGATAAATAGATCTGATCATAAACTCAAAGTTCATCGGATCCCAACAAACACACCGCAAAAAGAGTTACATCAAATAGATCTCCAAGAGAACATTGTATTGAGAATCAAAAGAGAGAGAGGAAGCCATCTAGCTACTAACTATGGACCCGTAGGTCAACAATGAACTACTCATGCATCATCGGAGAGGCACCAATGAGGATGATGAACCCCTCCGTGATGGTGTCTAGATTGGATCTGGTGGTTCTGGAACTTGCGGCGGCTGGAATTGTGTTTCGTCGATTCCCCTAGGGATTTTGGATTTTCGGGGTATTTATAGAGCAAAGAGGTGGTGCGGGAGGCGGCCGAGGTGGGCACAACCCACCAGGGAGCACCTGGGCCCCCAGGCGCACCCAGGTGGGTTGTGCTCTCCTCTGGTACTTCTTTGGCCCAATAGGTGTCTTCTGGTCCAGAAAAATTCTTCAAAAAGTTTCGCTGCATTTGGACTCCGTTTGGTATTGATTTTCTGTGAAGTAAAAAACAAGCAAAAAACAGCAACTGGCACTGGGCACTATGTCAATAGTTTAGTACCAAAAAATGATATAAAGTTGCTATAAAATGATTGTAAAACATCCAAGAATGATAATATAACATCATGGAACATGCAAAAATTATAGATACGTTGGAGACGTATCAGCATCCCCAAGCTTAATTCCTACTCTTCCTCGAGTAGGTAAATGATAAAAACAGAATTTTTGATGTGGAATGCTGCCTAACATGTTCATCACATATTCTTTTCTTTTGTATCATGGACATTTGGACTTTTATATGATTCAAAGCAATAGTCTAGTTTTGACATGAAGATTTCAATACTCAAGCATATCAACAAGCAACCATGTCTTCCAAAATATCAATACTAAAGCAAGTTATGCCTAGCCCATTATGCTCAATCATTTATCCATTCATGAAACACACTCGCATATTAGCTACACCCAATGCTCAAGTACAATCATAGTGCCCCCTAGTTGGTGCTTTATAAGAGAAGATGGAGACTCAAATAAAAATAAAAATTGCATAAAGTAAATAGAAAGGCCCTTCGCAGAGGGAAGTAGGGATTTGTAGAGGTGCCAGAGCTCAAAGTAAAAAAAAATAGAAATAAAACATTTTGGGCGGGATGCTTTTCCTGTCAACAAAAACGATCGAGTAATTCCCAATACTTTCCATGCTAGATATATCATAGGCGGTTCCCAATAAAAAATAAAGTTTATTCCTTTTTCCACCATACTTTCACATTCCACGGCTAGCCATATCCACTGGTGTCGTCCATACCAACACCTTCCAAGGAATTTATTATTTGACAACATAAAGTAAATTCATTTTTCATTTCGGGACTGGGCATCCCTAATACCTTTGTCGTACTCTCGTGCAATGACAAGTGAATAAACACTCATCTTGAGAATAACACATCTAGCATGGAAAAATATTAGCCACCCCCTACCGTTTCATGAGCGGTACGAGCACACAAAAAGGAAATTTATTTTGAAAATTAGAGTTGGCACATACAAATTTGCTTAGAACGTCACGAAAATACCGCATATAGGTAGGTATGGTGGACTCATATGGCAAAACTGGGTTTAAGGATTTTGGATGCACAGGTAGTATTCCTACTTAGTACAACTGAAGGCTAGCAAAAAGATTGAGAAGCATCCAACCAAGAAACGAAAAATCACATAAGCGAGCATTAAGCGTAACTAACACCGAATAATGCACCACAAGTAGGATGTAATTTCATTGCATAACTATTGACATTCGTGCTTGCATAGGTAATCACAAACCTTAACACCAATATTCTTACTAAAGCACAATTACTCACCAACATGACTCACATATCACTATCATCATGTCGCAAAACTATTACAAAGAATCAAGTTTATTTTGTCCAATGATCTTCATGAAAGTTTTTATTATATCCCTCTTGAATATCTATCACTTTGGGACTAGTTTCATATGTTGCTTTTGATAGCTCAAACAAATCTAAGTGAAGAACATGAGCATAAATTTTTTTCTTCTCTCAAAATAATATAAGTGAAGCATGAGAGAATTTCTTCAAAAATTACTAACTGTCAAATAAATCTAAGTGATGCATGAGAGCATTTCTTCAAAAATATTAAAGCACACCGTGCTCAAAAAGATATAAGTGAAGCACTAGAGCAATTCCATTGCTCAAAAAATTTAAGTGAAGCATAAAGAGCAATTCTAACAAATCATAGCATAATTTTGGCTCTCTCAAAAAGGTGTGTTCAGCAAGGATACTTGACACAAAACAAAAAGCAAAACAAGCAAAGACTCATATAATACAAGACGCTCCAAGCAAAACTCATGATATGTGACAAATAAAAATATAGCTTCAAGTAAAATACCGGTGGTCGTTAGAAGAAAGAGGGGATGCCACTCGGGGCATCCCCAAGCTTAGTTGCTTGTTCCGCCTTTGATATTGCCTTGGGTTGCCATGGGGCATCCCGAAGCTTAGGCTCTTCTTACTCCTTATTCTTTCATCCATCGTGATCTCACCCAAAACTTGAAAACTTCAATCACACAAAACTTAACAAAACCTTCGTGAGATCCGTTAGTATAAGAAAACCAATCTGTACTATAAGTACTGTAGAAAACCCATTCAAATTTTGTTATTGCATTATATCTACTGTATTCTAACTTTGCCATGGCTTATACCCCCCGATACAATCCATAGAATCATCAAAATAAGCACACAATGCAAAGAAAACAGAATTTGTCAAAAACAGAACAGTCTGTAAAGACGCGAATTGTTCTCATACTTCTGTAACTCCAAAAATTCTGAAAATTTACAACAGAGACAATTTATATATCAATCTTGTGTAAAACATTCAGAATTTTTCGTCGCTTCTGTGAATTTTTAATATTCTGTTACTGGACGTAAACATTTCTGTTTTTCAACAGGATCAAATCAACTATCACCAAAGCTATCCCCAAGGATTTACTTGGCACAAACACTAACTAAAACATAAAAAACACAATCATAATAGAGGCATAATTGTTCAAACACTCAAGAACAGAAAGAAATAGGCAAAAATAAATTTTATTCATTGGGTTGCCTCCCAACAAGTGCTATCGATTTATGCCCCTTGCTAGGCATAATGCATAGATTCAAGTATTGTCATCTTTAGTTTCCAATTCCTCAATCACACAACCAATATTATTCAAAGATTTAGCATATAGATTTTCAATAACAATACTCCTAGGAATGAGATTGAAAAATTCACTCTTGCAAGTGGGGTTTCTCACATTTTCAACAAAGTCGGGGTGAATACTAATCATCTTAAGATCTTCTTTGTTATTATTAGAAGTTGCACCCCTGTTCTTAGTGATTTGAGTAATCTTGCTAATTTTAACGGGAGTTTTTTCAATAGTTTTAACAGAAGCAAAAGCAGAGCTTAAATTACTAAAAATTTCAACTTATCAATCCGAGAAGGGCTTTCTTTAATTCTTTCGTGAATTACGGTTCCTTTTTCCTTTAGCAACTTAAAAACCTCTCCCGCTTTTGACCCAATTTTACTAGCAAGATTATTCATTTTTTAATCTAAGTTTTCAATATGTTCTTTGGTAAGCATTTTCTTTTGAATAGCATCAAGCCTTTGCATAACATGCTCAAGTGTTAAAGCAGTTTCATTAATAGTGAGAGGTGGTGAACCCACTAGATTTCCCATAGCATTAAAAGCATCCAAAGATGGACACATCAAGAAATTCCCACCAGTAATCATATCAAGGACGAATCTATACCAGGTGGTAATGCCCACATAAAAACTGCGAAGAAGAACAACGGTAGATTGCTTATGAATAGATCTATTATGAGCATTGCAAATTCTATACCAAGCATCTTTTAGATTCTCCCCTCCCCTTTGTTTAAAATTAAGAACTTCGTTCTCGGGGGTACACGTAATAGAGGAAGAACTAGCCATAAGATAAAGTAGGCAAACAAGATCACACGCAAAAAGATAGATCTGACGAGAAAACGGCGAACGAAAAAGAGGGCGAATAAAACGGCAAATTTTTGTGAAGTGGGGGAGATGAAAATGAGAGGCAAATGGCAAATAATGTAAATTGCAAGGAGATGAGATTTGTGATTAGGAACCTGATAGATGTTAATGATGTCTCCCCGGTGACGGCGCCACAAATTGGCAAGTTGACGGGAGACTATCTTGAATTGATCCTCCCCGGCAACGGCGCCAGAAATTCCTTTTGATGTCGCTTGAACTACGTCGGTATTTCCCCAAAGAGGAAGGGATGATGCAGCACAGCTATAGTAGGTATTTCCCTCAGTTATGAAACCATGGTATCAATCCAGTAGGAGAACCAAGCAACACTATGTAAACGGTACCTGCACACAAAGAACAAATACTTGCAACCTGACGCGTAAGAGGGGTTGTCAATCCCTCCATGGTAAAAAGATAGATAAATTTGTGGTAGATTGGATAAATAGCTCTTGATAAAATGCAGCAAGGTATTTTTGGGTTTTTGGAATAATAGATCTAAAAACAAAAGTGAATAAAAATAGATCTCAAAGCAAATATGATAAAGAATAGACCCGGGGGGCGTAGATTTCACTAGTGGCTTCTCTCAAGAAATAACACACGTGGGTAAACAAATTATTGTTGGGCAATTGATAGAAGATCGAATAATTATGACGATATCCAAGGCAATGATCAATATATAGGCATCACGTCCAAGATTAGTAGACCGACTCCTGCCTGCATCTACTACTATTACTCCACACATCGACCGCTATCCAGCATGCATCTAGTGTATTAAGTTCATGGAGAAACGGAGTAATGCAATAAGAACGATGACATGATGTAGACGAGATCTATTCATGTAGGAATAGCCCCCATCTTGTTATCCTTAATAGCAACGATACATGTGTGTCTTGCTGCCTCTTCTGTCACTGGGAAAGAACACCGCACGATCGAACCCATCACAAAGCACCTCTTCCCATGGCAAGAAAAATTGATCTAGTTGGCCTAACTAAACCAAAGATTCAAAGAAGAAGGCTATAAATAATCATGCATATAAGATATCAAAAGAAGACTCAAATAATATTCATGGATATAGATCTGATCATAAACTCAAAGTTCATCAGATCCCAACAAACACACCGCAAAAAAGAGTTACATCAAATAGATCTCGAAGAGACCATTGTATTGAGAATCAAAAGAGAGAGAGGAAGCCATCTAGCCACTGCCTACGGACCCGTAGGTCTATGATGAACTACTCACGCATCATCGGAGAGGAACCAATGAGGATGATGAACCCCTCCGTGATGGTGTCTAGATTGGATCTCGTGATTCTGGAACTTGCGGCGGCTGGAATTGTGTTTCATCTACTCCCCTAGGGTTTTTGGAATATTTGGGTATTTATAGGGTGAAGAGGCAGTGTAGGAGGCTACCGAGGTGGGCACAACCCACCAGGGCGCCCCTGGGCTCCTGGGCGCGCCCTGGGGGGTTGTGCTCCCCTCGGGCCTCCCCTCTGGTACTTCTTTGGCCCATCTTGTGTCTTCTGGTCCAAAAAAATTCTCCAAAAAGTTTCGCTGCGTTTGGACTCCGTTTGGTACAGATATTCTGTGAAGTAAAAAACAAGCAAAAAATAGCAACTGGCACTGGGCACTATGTCAATAGGTTAGTCCCAAAAAATGATATAAAGTTGCTATAAAATGATTGTAAAACATCCAAGAATGATAGTATAACAGCATGGAACTACCAAAAATTATAGATACGTTGGAGACGTATCACACCCCAAGATAATATTCGAGGACAACTAAGCTTCTAAGCTTGGGGATGCCCCGGAAAGCATCCCCTCTTTCGTCTACAATCCATCGGTATATTACTTGGAGCTATATTTTTATTCATCTCATGATATGAGTTTTGCTTGGAACGTCATGTATTATATGAGTGTTTGCTTTGTTTGCTTTGTAGTTTGCCACAATAATTGTTTGCTGCACACACCTTTTGAGAGGGACACACATTTATTCGTGATTTGTTAGAATACTCTATGTGCTTCACCTATATCTTTTGAGCTAAGCAGTTACTCTAGTGCTTCACTTATATCTTTTAGAGCACGGCGATGGTTATATTTTAAACAAATAGTTGCGCTCTCATACTTCACTTATATCTTTTTGAGAGTCTAATAAATAGTAATGGCAATATGCACAGGTTATGAAATTGGTCATGATATGATAGGTATTCAAGAGGGATATGATAAAAACTTTCATGTAGATCACTGAATATGATGAGTTTGATTCCTTGCAACGATTTTCCGATATAGAGATGGTGATATGTGGTTTGTACTAGTGAATAATTGTGGTTTAGTAATAATATTGGTGTTAAGGTTTGAGATTCCCGAACACTACAAAAAAATACACTTATGTGATGATACGTGTTTGTCACAGTAGGTCACGTTTTCTGTCATGCATGTACATCCATGACAATTTTATGACAGAATCAAGATAGTCATACCTGTGCTGTCGTAGAAGTGTTCCATGACAATACCAAAATTATCATCACGAAAGTGTTCACTTCCATGACGATAAATGACGTGTCTTGGAAGTGCTTTCGTCAAGGGTAACCGACACGTGGCGTCCACCGTAATGGGTCACTGTTAAGCTATCGGGTCCGGTTTTGGATCCGATAACCCATTAACAGCAATGACCAATGGTGATTTTCGACATGTAAAATTCTCATTGGCCGGAGGAAACACGTGTCAGCTCGTCATTGGGTCAGATAGGCGCCTATGATATATCGACACGTGCGACGGCCTAACACTGGCCCATTTAGCTTACAAAGGCCGGCTCGTTTGACTTGGTCAAAAGCTAGCGGGCCAGCCCATGAAAAGCCTGTTAATAGTCTATTTGCATATAGCCCATTTTACGGCCCGGTAACTCACGGCCCGTTATGGTGTTCCCAAAATCGGCCCAACTGCATCATGTGGGCCGTCCAGTATAATACCAACCCGTTTCATTTTTGGCCCATCTATGGCCCACGACCTCTTTCGGCCCATACGTGGCCTTTCGTATCTTTGGGCCCTTTAATGGGCCGCGGTGACTCTGGCCCATAATAAACAGTAAATTTCTTTATGCCCAGTAACGGCCCATGATTCACATGGCCCGTTTCCAGCCCGTGTTAGCTTTCGGCCTACCGACGGCCCATACATTCTTGGGCACCTTTCCGGCCCTCGATTACTTTTGGCCCATTACTAGCTTGTTCCCCTAATGGGCCAATTTTGGCCCGTGTTTAGAATCGGCCCGTTTGTGGCATGTTAACCCCTTGCGTCGTTTCCAGCCCGTCCTATATTCTGGCCCATTAACAACCCGTTATGCCTGTGACAGAATTAAGCCTTTGCTGTCTTCTGGCCCATTAACGTGCTAGCCCGCTACCAATTACGCCCGTTTACGGCCCATGTGGGCCCATTTATCTGATGGCCCGAGGCCCACTGAATCTATGGCCCGTTGGAGGCCCATTTATTCGACGGTCCGTAGGAGGCCCATGGATCCTACGGCCCGTAGCAGGCTCAAGGTTACCATGGTTCGTATATGGCCCATGGTTGTTGCAGCCACTAGCAAACCAAGGAAAAAGAAGACTAGGGAAATAAATAAGCCAGAAACTAAGGCTAGGCTATTAAGGCGATTGCACAGATTACATCCACTGGGCATCAAAGTTCGCCACCAGTGCAAATATAGGGAACACCCTACACTATAAAAAAAATGGCTTGCTGTTTTCTTGAGCCGGTCGCTGCACGTTAAGAACAAAATTTGTATCACAACAAAACAAATTACAACCATAAAACAAAAGGAAGGTTGGCATAAAAGTTAACAGTCCCGCAGATAAATGCACCACCAGAAGTTCAGAAGCTCAGTTCATTTGACCTGACTGTTACATTTTCATGTTGTACTGTCCGATGGAGCACCATAACCTTTGCCTTCATTTCTCCTAGGCTCCTGAACAACATAGCAAATGTTTGATAGTCTGGTTTCAAAACCATGCATATCTTGACGACATTGAACAATGGTTGTCCTTGTTTCACAAAGGGTCTCTGTTAGGGAATGGATTTGTGTCTGGAGCGCAGATATAAAATTGTTTTGAGCTTGCATATCTTGATCATGAGGCAGTTTGGACGAGATTGCCTTAACAACCAACCCAGTATTACGCAGGAACATGCTTTTGGCACTGTTAGTGGACAGGTACTGACCCACTGCAGCAAGAGGTGAAATTGCGGTTATAGTTGCCTCCTCACCTTCAGAAGGTGGCGGTTCCACCATTTGTTCCATAGCTTTCTGAAAAGTTGAGTTTTTACATTAGTAGTACCAGAACAGAAGATATTAAGGAGGCAGCAAAACCAAACAAAATAGCTTTGGTCTATATACATAACTTATTCTGGTGAACCCGTGTAAAATATTAGTTGTATTTTACTGCAAAGTACATAATAAAACCAGGTTCCAAACATATGACCATGTACCATGGCTAATGTATTGTCTATTTCTTCACATTGTATTGACAACTAAGGATAAAGAGACAAAGTTTATAATATGTAAGCATAGTATGACATCATTCATATCACAAAACAACTGAGAAGAGAGAAACAAGCAATTGTAACGTTGTGTAGACAAGTCCAGCACGGAACTAGATTACAGATCAAGATCAAAGGAACATCACTCCTCTCTTTTAAACCTTGTAAGGTGCAATGATACGCTAAGACAATTGTGTATAAAATTGAAAAGAGTAATAGACATTGGCTGCAAACTGTGCAGTTCAATGCACAAGTCAGAGTAAGTAGTAGTTAAAAGGCATGAGGATTAAGGACTTACAACAGCGGCTTTGACTGGTGTAGTCATGCCCTTCGTCTTGCTGGTGTGATAGTCCTTGAAGATTTCCACAGCATTTGGTTCAGGTACTTTTTGGTCCTTGCGGGCTTTCCTCTGCATTTGGAACAAGTCAATATAGATCTGATAATATGGCACAGCAAAAAGAGTGAAACAACAGCTAATTACAAGAGCCTCACAGTGTGCAATATAGCTATGAGATCTTGTCGTCTGTTGGAATTTCACTTTCGTATGGTTGGCCTTGTTCTTTGAACAGTTCACCTACAAGAAGATAGATTTGTGAGGCACATGCGTAAATAGGAGTTCAACATGTGATCTGATCACATATATATAACGTACTTGATACTTTGGATCAGACCAGTGTTTAACGAGGCCTCTCCGGTCTTCATCTAATATATTTTCCACTGGAGATGTTTGGGCAAGTTCACTGTTAGCCTTGCCTTCAAAGTGAGTTTTCCTCAAGTTATACCGATATTGTCGCAGAGCAGACTTGAAAACATGGGTGCATTCTTGTCTGGTTGCATCATCTTAGCTATCCAACTTGAACCTCATCTGTTGAAAATTATGGGAGTCTCATTACCAGCAACCTAGAAAGTATGGGATAGACCAAGACGATATTACTAATTTCCATACATAACCATACTTACAAATAAATGGTTGAGGAAGGTGTTGAACTGGGTTTCGGCTTTGTCATTCCTGTACTGAATCCATGTTGGGAGGATACGTGCATGACACCTAACGGCAACCGCTGCCTCTGATACTAACTTGGCTGACTCTGTAGCATCACGTGGCCTTTTTAAACCTTCCTCAAAACGGATCTCCATTCTTCCTCCTCTAGATTTAGTTAACCTATCGAGCATTATCCCTGATGTCTGTTTCCTCTTGCGCCTAGGTGCTAGTCGAACAATGAACATAGGAAGTGTTAGTGTACATCAAACTGTGAGACTACATATAAAGAAGCATGCAACTATAACTTGACTCCAGCAACTACCTTCTTGCTGTTGAAGCTCACAAGGTTCATCTGATCTTGCCAACTCGTCTTGTGTCAAGAGTGCTTCGGAAGTAGTGTCAGGTGGCAAGGGAGCTTGGGAACGTGCTGCTAGCTGAGTTGACAAACGAGTAACTCGTGCAGCTGGTGGTACTATGGAAGGTGTTGTAACAACTAGGGCTGTCATTGCTTGTTTGGTGGCAGCTATTAGTTTCTGTTTGGATTGTTTTGCAGCTGGTGTAGCACGGGATATCGTGTTTGTACAATTTTCCAGTGGACTTTGACCTTCTATTGCACCATCAGTACCAGCAGAATCTGCATAATTCTTCCGCTTCCGTTTCCGTGTGTCCTGAGTACTAACACCATCCCCTGCCATTCTGTGTTCCTTCCTCTTTCTCTGTGCCATGTCAAGTCAAGCTGACAAGAAAAAGGAATAAAAATTTAGTTCTTCAGAACAAATTGATGTGTGATACAGACGAACTAAACTTTGATGTTAGACAACCGCATGATAGGAGGATGTAATATGTACAAAAAATAGGACGGCATGAGATAATCAGAACTATGATGTGTAAACTAAGCAGAAGGCATTTCAATAAATTAGAAGCAATGCAATGGAAGGTAGACACCATATGAAAGATGCTACAAATATCGCTCTGCCAAGTTAACAGTGTCTCGTCATAACAGGCATTTAAACAAATGTGAAACAATACAAGAAATAAATCATATGCAAGATGCAAACAACATCACACTACCAACACTACAAAAAAAATACACTTCCGTGATGATACGTGTTTGTCACCGTAGGTCACATTTTCTGTCATGCATGTACATCCATGACGATTTTATGACAGAATCAAGATAGTCATACCTGTGCTGTCGTAGAAGTGTTCCATGACAATACCAAAATTATCATCACGGAAGTGTCCACTTCCATGACGATAAATGGCGCGTCATAGAAGTTTTTTCGTCAAGGGTAACCGACACGTGGCATCCACCGTAACGGATCACCATTAAGCTATCGGGTTCCGGTTTGGATCCGATAACCCGTTAACAGCCCCGACCAATGGGGATTTTCCACGTGTAAAATTCTCATTCGCCGGATGATCCATGTGTCAACTCATGGTTAGGACAGATATCATCCCTACAATGGATGGAAGACGCCTATGATATGTCGACACGTGGCACAGCCCAACAGTGGCCCACTTAAGGTAAAAAGGACGACCCAGCTAAAGGCCCACCATATTTTTTCAGACACTAGTGGACCGGCCCGTTAACAGCTTGCCATGTTTTGGGTCAAATTAAGGCCCATATCAGATCTGGCCCATTAACAGGCCAATATTCTTTTGGGCCCATTCTAAGCCGGGTTTGAATTTCAGCCTGTTAAATGCCCGTTTACCAGTTTGGCCCGGTAATAGTTTTGGCCTGTTAGCGGCCCGTTGTGCATCTGGGCTGTTGTCGGCCCGGTTTCACTTTAGGCCATTTAACGGCCCGTGCTGAAATTGGGCTATTTCTTGTCCGAAGTGACTTTAGGCCTCTTAACGGCCCGTAGTCTTCATGGATAAATTTCAGCCCAACGTGCCTATCGGCCTATTAATGGCTCGTATAACAGTTGGGCCTAATTAATGCCCGCGTTGAATCTGGCCTGCTTACAGCCCATCTGTTAATGGCCCGTGACACAGTTGGGCCTACGGCCCACGTTGATACCGGCCTGCTTAAAGCCCATAATTTTATTGGGCCAAACAGGGCCCAAGATATATTTTGGCCTGTTAACGGCTCATGTTCTATTTGGGCCAAACATGGGCCTTAGACAGCTTCGGCCTGTGTTGGCCCGTGAATTTTTTGGCTCAAAGCTAGCCCAATCTAGTTTTTACCCTGTTAAAAGCCCATGGTACTCTCTGGCCCAGCTGGCCAGAACTTTACTCGGCCTATTAAAGGCAGAAAAGTACTATACGTTTAGACCTGCTAATGGCCCAAGATGATTATAGGCCCACGTTTTGGCCCATATATAGCGTAGCGAGTTACGGGCCAGCCTGAAGACCGACAACATTGAGATCCGTTGAAGCTTCCAGCCTAAATTACAGCATACCGACTAAGAATAAACCTAGACTATACAATAAAGAAATTACGGCATATTACATCCACTGGGCATCAAAGTTCGCCACCGGTGATAATAAAGCGCAACGAGGCCGCGGATTACATACACTGGGCATCAAAGGTCACCACCGGTGCATATAAACGCGCCAACAAAAGAATATACAAAACTGAGAGCACTTCAAAAGGCATTAGGCCTGGCCTGGACGTGCACGGCAAGCAGCAGAACAAGCTGATGAGACCTCAGTTGTGTCAACGATAGATGCTCTATCCCTAGCTATATAGCACCAAAGCCCACAAGGTAGTCCTCTGAGATCTTCTTTGCATCATTGACATCAAGTCGGAGCTGAGCTGAAGCAAGCCTTTCCGCTTTAAGTTGAGACTGAAGAAGTCAAACTGATTGAGGCAGCAACTGCACAGAGGTTGTCTCACAGCTGCTGGTGAGTAGCTTCAACTTACTGTCTTCATCAAGACATGACCTTGGGGTCATCTCGCTCTCTTCAAGATGGTTTGGCTCAATACCTTCCCTAAAGTTCTGCCTGGCATAAGAGATATGACTCTGAAAGAAAAACAAGGAGACACGTAACAGGTTTCACAATTATATACGCAAATAAATGGATCTGTTCTGCATAAGGAACATGTTTTTACAACTACAATTTAAAACTGGTAGTTGTTGCAAACATCCAATCAGATGTAAACACCAAAGTAAACAGCAGTGGAGGAAATGATGCCTATCCAAATCTATACTAGAACAAAGTTTGAAGGCTTGAGAAAGATGAACTTACATTACATGTTAACACGGCCTGGACAATGCCCTTCTCCATGTCGATGGAAGGATAATTCAAGAAATTCCCCAACGAAACTTCTTTATAAGCATTGCCTTTATTCTACATTTTGTAAAGAGTAAATATAGATCAAATAATATTGGAAGAAATAGAGGATAATGAAGCTCAGTTGCAGAGTGATGATACATAATCAAATGGCTATTAATTAAGTACAATGTTACAAGGCAAAAGGTACTGACAAGAGGAATGCAGACATCAACGTGTGTAGTGGCATTGGCTTTATTCAACATTTTGGTAAGAGTAAATGTAGATCTGATAATTTGGAGAAAGTGGAGGGCAGGGCAGATAAGATGCAGAGTAATGCTAGACAATCAACTATCTCGCAATGCAAGTACAGTAATACTACCACCGTCCATTATTACTTGTCGCTCAAATGGATGTATCTAGCACTATTAAGTTCTAAATACATCCAATTGGGCAACAATTAATTCGATACGGAGGGAGTACATGACAACAGGTACTTACATAAGCAATCCAAAACTTCATAACTATTGTGTTAATTCTACATTTATCTAAGAGTAAATATAGATCTTATGATTTCGAGCAAAGGGAGGATAAGGAAGCAAACATTTACAGTGATGCTACGTAATCAAACAGCAATGAGTGTAAGTATGCTGACAAAGGGCAAGAGGTACTGACAAGAGCAATGCAGTGCCCAGTATTGTTGTGAGATCCTATGATCCTTTGAGAAAGGAGATTCATCTGAAATTAGTTTTCATACAAGAGAGAAGGTAGGGCACATGCAGAAATGTAGGAGTTCAAATTTTGAATTGATATCATAGACAATACCTGACGCTGGGCTCTCTACAGTTCTAATAGGGGTTTGGCCAGTGGAGTAGGGGTAAAGTGTGGTACAGTTGGGCCTGTGTTTTCTGTGGCTGCTGATCTATCTGATTTAACAGGTATCACTACCTTTTCGAAATACCTAGTTTGTACTCCTTGAGGATCTGCACTCACCCTCTTCCTTTTGGACATCTATTACGAAAGAATAACATTTGACTGGAAAAACATAGTATGATGACACATGGAATAGGTACAGAAAATGGATAGGTATGGCATATACTCATATATGATGCTTAAACTAAGCAGATGATGGTGTAACAAAGTAGAAGTAATGCAAGAGGTCATATGCAAGATATGTGCGACCAATACAACCTTGCCAAGTTAGAGCAAGAACCTTGATGGGTGAATAAGATAGGCCATCCTCCACCATGCCAAGTTTGTTAGCCAGTGGATTGTTCCACAATATTCCTCTCGTGCGCCCATTCTCATATTCATTTTGATCATGTTCAATACCTGACATGCATGAAAACATAAAAATAAGTGAGATTATCTTTGTAATGCAGAAGTGATTCTAATCCAATACTGCCTCCCTGTAAACCCCTTTGTGCTGTCTCTGCAATTCTTCTGAGAGATGCCATGCGTGCTGTAATTTGGTGTGTGCATTAATATAATGTGGCCTACTACTCAAAATATGAGATCTCCAGAAGTGATGATACTTCGCAGATGACAGCTTCAACATATAGTAAAGAAGAACAAGTTGACCTGACCTGCCAGATTCAAAATATACTAAGGGAGAACAACTCGACCTGACCAGTTGACCGCAAATGTCTCTGCTACTCTTCCCAACAAGGAACATACTTATTAAAAAAGAAGAGAAGAGGATCATGTTAAAGAAGAGGAGAAGAGCAAGCAGATTGAAGATATTACAAGTCTTTCTATACAATGTCTGTTGCCCACCCATGATGAACCAGAGCGCACAGAGAAATAGTATTCCTTTCGGTCTCTCCATATGTGGCTCACATGCATTTGGAAACTAAAGTAGGAACACTTAGCTGACCAATTAAACCTGTCTCAGTTTTACTAATATCAGCATCATATCATATTCGAATTTGTACAACTAAGCTTGTTTAGCTTGATGGGTGGAGCAGTACTATTAAGACACGAATCATGTAGGCTGATCATGGTCATCATAAAATGGGGAAACGTAAGCATGATGAGTATAGTGTTGACCGTGGCAGTGGCATGGCAGATCTGAAGCTGCAAACCGCGCAAAGGGTACTTAGCAACCGATGTTTGCTTTGAAATAACAACTAAGATTTGGTATGTACAAGAAAGTACAGTCAACAAGTGACAAAGAAATGCAATTCCTGCTGCCTCTCTATATGTCGCAACATGAATTTGGAAAATCGAGTGGGACCTTTAGCTAACCAATTAAATGTGTCTGTTAACTAATATCAGTATCATATCACAATCATATTTGAACAACTAAGCTTTGGAATTATGAGTGATGTGTTGTTTAGCTTGAAGGGTGGAGTACTGCTAGTACGGCAGAAAGCACCTACGCAGATCATAGTAGTGTAGATAAAAGGGGAAAACCCTAAGCATCACGAGTAAAATCAGGAAAGTGGAACTAGCAGGAACATATGGGCTTGTATTGCCGGTACGGCTAGAAAGGGTTCGAAAAGGCTTCGGCCCCAAAAGGGGCACCTCTATTCAACTGAAGGCACAATACTGTTACTATCAGTCTAGACTCTCAAAGATGATATAGCTCCCAGCATTTCCCGGATATTATGGCAGACCATCTAGAATAGTTGAAAGCATCCATCTGAAGCGACCCAACAGACCTGTCGACTGCAAATGTCCCTGCCCCACTTCCCGACAAGGAACATACTGTATTACTCCCTCCGTTCTTAAATATAAATCTCTTAGAGATTCGAATGCGGACTACATACGGAGCAAAGTTAGTGAATGTACACTCTAAAATATGTCTATATACATCCGTATGTAGTTCTTATTGGAATATCTAAAAAGACGTATGTTTTACCGAAAAAGGCTTTCGCCCAGCTTTATAAATAAAGCAACGATGAACAACACCCAGTACAAGCGCACGCCACCACAACACACGCACGCACCCAAGGCAGTTTAGGAACGGAGGAAGTAATATACTTATTAGGAAGAACAAAAGAGGAACATGATAACAAAGAGCAAGCAGATTTTAGATAATACAATGTGTGTTGCCACCCATGATGAACCAGAGCGCACAGAGAAATGCAAATCCCTGCTGTCTCTCTATATGTGGCGCACATGCTTTTCGAAACGAATATAGGAACATTAGCTGACCAATTAAATGTTCTCTATTTTAGTAATATGAGCATCATATCAGATTCGTATTTCAACAACTAAGCTTTAAAATTATGAGTGGCATGTTGTTTCGCTTGATGGGTTGAGGTCTTGAGGAGCAGTGCTAGCACGACACGAAGCACCCATGATGATGGTAGTGAATATAAAGGGGGAAAACCATAAGCTTTACGAGTATAGTGACCATGCCATGGCGGATCTGAAGGTGCAAACCAAACAAAGGCAACTTCGCAACCAATGTTTGCTTTCAACTAGCCACTACGATTTGGTATGGACAAGAAAAGTACAGTAAACAAGTTACGATCTATTTTTCGGGTGAGACCAATAACTTAAGCAGATATGAAAGAGTACCACCTCTCTTGCGACGCCGTGTAGGCCCCTACTGATACGTTGAGGGTGTTGCGGGTGCGATGGCTGTCGGCGGCGCGGAAGAAGACTTGAGACGGCAGACAGCTGGGTCGGGGGATAAGTCATGTTGCCGTGGACGAGGCGGTCGTAGGAGCGGCAATGGCAAGGTGGATGACGGCGCCGATGAAGCGAGAGGACGCGATGAAAGGATCCTGGTCCCGTACCATGGATGAGAGACGTCCATCCCTTGCAGTGGATGACGGGGTAGGGGTAGCGGCTCCGGTAAGGTGGAGGATGGGGTGGCGGACGAAGGAGGCTAGCCGGAGTGGGGAGGTTGTTGTGGCGTCGATGGTGTATGAATAGGGAAATGGAGGGGGAGGGGGGATCTCAAACTTTGGGACGCGCTTGTCTGAAATGTGGAAAAGTTACAAACTTAGCCCCCGTTTAAAATTTCAGACATCTCATCGGTTGGGGATAGGATGGTAATCTCGCATCTCCCCAATATTTGCCGATAGCGATTTCGGGCGAGGAGAGGGTGTTTTGGCGCCCACGGTTGGCGCCCACGGTGTATGAACGGAGCTGACAGGTAGGGCGGTTGTGTCATGTCTGAGGGAAGTTACACACCTGCCCCTATTTAAAATATTTGCCTACATCGATTTCGGACGAGGAGAGTTTGTTTTGCCGCCCATGTGTATGAATGAGAAAATTGAGGGAGAGAGAGAGAGGTCTTTCGGACGAGTTTGAATCAAATGTGTGTTTGCCGCCCATGTTTGGCGCCCACCGTGTCTGAATGGGGAGACAGGCAGTCGTGTCATGTCTGATTGAAGTTACTAGTCTACCCCTATCGACAGCAGTGGAAATCGGGTCGATTAGGATGTGAAGTGTCAAGGGTAGACAGTAATTTCCATCTCGCAAACACTGGCTTCGGGCAGCCAACAAATGATAGTGGGTGTTTTGCCAGTTCGTTCAAAATTTGGGAGAACTAGCATTCACGTTTACCCTGGGCCCTGGCAACTAAATTCAAATCCAATTTGTATTCGATTACGAATATCCGTACATCATTCTACGTTTTGTTGTTTATTTCTTCAAAACCACAACAAAGATTTATTCCACCTTTATATATGAATATGATTTAGAAATGCCGTGATCTTCGAATTCAGTAGGTTGGATACACTTTGAGTCAAACAGTTATTTCATCCAATACAATATGCTCAGACGAAAAACAGTTCACCTTATGTCAATCATACAAGTACTGAGGATTACCTCGCCTAAAAAATTCAGATCATTACAACACATGGACAACAAAGGGGGTCTTACAACATAATCCATTATGAGACATGACACAACATGCAAGTATACTAATCTAATGACAATTTCAACTAGTATCTAAAGAAGAACTGGGATTACCCTGGGCTTCAGATAGCAGAAGCAGCAGGACCTCCTCCGTCTTCAAATGCAACATTCTTACTTCCTCCAATTCTTGGGTTGCTTGCATAATGCGTGCAGCTAATTGCATAATTTCCAGCCTCAAGATCAAGATTACCACATTCATGGCAGCCACACCATCTCTTTCTGCCTCTAGTAGACCCTCAAGAACTATAATATCTGTGCTCAGACTGCTCTCCAGCGGTGTTGCCTCTGAACTGCTACCATCTAGTAACATGGCTGGCGCACTGCTTCCACAAATAGATTATGGGGTTGTATATTGTGTCCTAGTGTGAATGGCATCCTGAAAGGTTTCCGCTGGACATAAGTAAGAGATAGTTATCGCATGATCCAGGCAGTAAGCTTACATGGTAAATGACATACAAATTATTGCCGAGCATGGCAAGCTATATTTAAATGGTTCGAAGCAGCATCAGCCGAAAAAAAATTAAAAATGGTAAGATGAAAGGTAGTGTACCACCGCTATATTTAAGTTGCCCAGGCATCTAAGCAGTTGAAAAAATCTGAGAAAGCACTTAAACAGTGTGGCCTCATATAAACTACGAAGATAGTCTTGTGATGAAGTTCATAGGAAAAGTTAAGGAGTCAAAATAATTAGGCATGCATTTCTTTATGATAGTACAGCAGGCACTGCTGACATATTGGCCAACTCAGGTATAGCCTAACAAGTAACAAACAAGCATTCGAATCAAGCAATACAGCAAAGCAGACAACTGAACTATTTGTAATTCTGTAGGATTACAGGTTGAGGGCACAAGCCAAGAAAGCAGCCCACACGCATTACATTTCACATGTACTAAAACACACTGGCTTACCATATGTTGTTGTGAAGCCTCGCTGCTGTTGCAATGTTCTTTGAAGATGTCGTCAGCATCCCGTGGTTGCAAATCTAGTTGTTGTAGTTTATTCTTTCCCCTCTATTTAGGTAAAATTAATTTTAATCACATGCACTAGTTCGAATTGATCATCAATGGTTAATCTAAACTAATGAAAGAAGGGTGTGTGCTTACACGACAATATATGTGCTTCACTCTATTTTTATGCTAGTTCGAGGTGCCAGCCCCAAAAGAAGAAATATTTTGCTTGATGGGGTTGGCAGCTCCATAATTAATAGAAGCATCAAATTAGTCATGCAACTTGGGAAGATCAAGAACGCACAAAAAAGTAATGAACAGAGGCTCGGAGCAGTGATGTAATAGCTAGCATCGGAAAATGTAGGGTAAAACGAACAAAAAGCAGCGGAACCAAAAACGAACAAAAAGCAGCGGAACCACAAGCTAGTTTGTTGATGTGTAATTAAGCATAGAGAACATAGGCCCTGTTTGGATCCATGGGTTAGAGCTAGTTTGGGCTCAAATAGCCCTAAAGTATCCAAACATGAGGGCTAGTTTGAGCTAGTTGCATCTAACCCACCCAAAAAATCTATCCCACCCAAGAGGTGCTAATAGGAGCTAGTTCTCCTAGTGAATTTATTGTCAATCTAACCCTATCATCCAAATACCTCTTTGGCAAGAGTTAGTTCAGGGTTAGTCATGAGCTAGAAACTAACTCTAACCTCTAGCTAAGTTAGAGTATCCAAACAGGGCCATAGAAGCAGTCTGATGTAACCAACAGGTGGCATTAGAACAACACCATTATCATAAATATAGCATGCAAGAAGTAAAATAGTAGGCAGTGATATCTAGGAAGTACATTAATACTTAGGACAAAACAAAAGCATTGTAACTATATGTGCACTGGTTTGTAATTTATCACATGTAACATGTTCACTGCCACACGTATGGCCCTACAGGTGCAAGCAGAATAACGTGTCTCATGAAAAATTGAATGATGCCCTGAAGAAATTCGAAGGTGCGGTGCTTATGCTAAGAAAGTGAATGTGGGCGCCGACCGTTGGATAATAGTACCTGATTCTCGGCGGCGTATGGGTATCGTTGTCATACTTGAAAGCTAAGGATCATCGATGGTGTTCGTGTTGCGGTTGACTTTGGGCCGGCTGTCGCCGTTGCTGAAGTGGCTCCGGTGCTTCGGTTGCGGCGCCTGTCGACATACAAGAAAGCTCATTTGTGGTAAGTGAACAGTTCAATGATAAAGAAGAGAAAAACTGAAGGAGTACAAATCAAAATAACCTGATGAGGCTGTGGCGTCAGTAAAGCAGGGCCGGTGGAGTTGAATATGGTGTCCGTGGAGCGGGTCTGGTGCAGTGGATGAAGGCATCGGCGAAGCACATCCGGCGTGGTGTACAGTGCTTTCGGTGAGGCGGATCTGTTGCGGCGGACAAGGGCTTGTATGAAGGGCCAGCGATGTGGCGGACGAGGGAGTCGGTGAAGGGCCTACACTGTGGTAGACGAGGGCACCGGTGAAGCAGATCCAGTGCAGTGGACCATGATGGCGGTCAAGGAGATCTGGAGCGGTGGACAAGCCAGTTGCTAAAGCGGCTCCGGTGAAGTGGTGAGTTGGTAGTTGGGGGTTCCAAGGTGCGGAAGGTAGATCCGGCGGGGTGTGAGGTCCACCGCTGTAGCGGAGGCCTAGATTCGGCAGCTTGGTGTGGTTGGGGGGAGGAGGCGGGGAGGGGCTCTAGGGAAGAATGTTGGGGGCAAAGAGGGGAAAACAATGGAGTTACCAAAGCAGCCCTTTTCCGTTCATGTGGCAGGGGTAAAACAGGAATATCGGAGGGCTAAACTTTCCAGCGCAAGATATTTTGATGTGAGCGGGAAGTTTGAAAGCTTTTGGCGGCTGAAATTAAGTGTTCTGCTCTTGTACGGCCGACTATGATATCATGGCCGAGAATTTATTTGTTTTGCACGCAAAAAAAAGTGCAAGTTTCAAAAATCAATGTCTCCAACTGGAAACTTAGATTGTTCATTCAATTCAAATATGGATCATTGAGCTAGTGGAAGCAAATACCATCATATGGTCCAATTCAAGTGAAATTCCAAATGTGTTTATCCTAAATATGATGACAAAAACAAAAATGTGGATGTGTATGAATAAAGTGGATGATTATAAGGTTTGAACATGCCCATATGTGTATATCTCTAGGTTTGATATATGAATTTGAAATCACGAAATCCCGGCTTAAAAAATGTACCTCCGTTTAAATGAATTACAAAAGCTAATAATGGAGTCGAATTCCAAAATTCCAATCTTAGGTTTGTAATTCTGGTACTTCAAAGTATATCACGAATGTTCAAAAGTATCGTTATCTCATAGTCCAAACTATGAAACAAATTGATCAACCATGAGTGCACACACTATTGACCATGTATATCCCAATTAAGCTTACAGTGTATCACATATAGCACCTAATCTTATATGAAGCCACCCACCCCCCCCCCCTCCACAAGTCGTTCTCTCCCTCGGACACGAACATAGGAGCACATTAACCCCCCTCTCTCTTCTAAGTCCGGACCCCAATATAGGTCTCTATCACTTTGTCTCTCGGGCATGCACACATCTCTTCCCCCACTCTCTAGGTCTCTCGGCATCTCTCTTTCCCAAGCACACGCACTATATAGCAGTGTATCTTTCCCATACACACAAAACGTCGCCCCCAAACGTCTATCTCCCTAGTTATGTGGTTCTCGCACACTCACCTCATAGACCACCCCCGCTACAAACAAGCACCCTTTGTCTCCTTTTGCACCACTCTCCTCTTTCTATCTCTCCCACATGCGGACCCGACCCAGCTCCTTCCCTATATACATATATGTCGTGACTCTTTCCATAGCTCCCTAGCGTATCATCGTTCTCAATCTCGCACGTTGTTCTCTACACCATCTATTCTAGATCTCTCATGAAGTCTCTATCACACACACGATGACTCGCTTCCCTTGCGTCTCCGTACATAGGCCACTTTCGAACAACATAAACCTTGTCTCCCTATCTATACGCCACTTCCGCACACAAACGACCCCTCTCTCCCCCTTTCTTCCTCTCTCTCTCTCTCCCTCGCTCGCTCGCTCTCTCTCTCGCTGTCACACCCCTCTCCCACACACACTCGATGTCTCTTCCAAATAGTCTGCTCCCCCCCCCCCACACCCATGCTAATCCCGCTACTAACAGGCCCTTTCTCTCCTGGACACACATGTCACACCATTCCCCCTTCCCTACTAGGTTTACATCATTAGTGGTCTCTCTTCTCCACATACACACACTCCCTCTCGCACACACACACGCGCGCACAAACACACACAGACACGCACAAACACCCATCTATCTGGATCCTTCTTTTAAGACACACACCCTTGCATATTCTCTCCAGCTCTAGGTATATATATCCCCCTCTCTCTCTCTCTAGCTCACATGCACACCAAAATTCTCCGTCTCTATAACTCACACATCTCTCCCCATGTCCGCATGTGTATCTCACACACTCACTCTCTGATTATGTCTATGTGTCTCCACGTTACACAACACAAAGCCCCATGCACATGTCTCTCTCTATCCTCCACACACAGAGACACAAAGAATCTCTTACCATTGCCTCAGTCTCTACATATCACACACGCACACGCTGTCTCTCTCTCGCACACATGCTCAACCAAGGTTTTCTCGTGAATAACTTACCGTCTATTCATCAACAGTCGTGGTAGTACGACGAACACGAGACGTGAAAAAGAATAAATCTACACGTCCGTAGACCACCTAGTATGACTACTAGGACTAGAGCAAGCCGAAAGCGCGCCGCCGTCACCCCCTCCTTATCGGCGACGGGAAAACCTTTGTTTTACACAGTCGGGAAGTCATCGTGCTAAGGCCACACATGCTCAGCCGTTGAATAGAATGTAGATCCAAGTTTATGGAAACAAGTATCGATAATACGTTTGTATCTCCATACTTATATCTCTTCTTATAAAAAAACCCGAGTTGGTGATGATGGTATGCCTGCCATCTTGCAATATAGACCGTCCGATCTATATCTGATGGATAGAAAGCAAACTAAAAGATACCCGCACCTCTCTCCACATTTGCAGACAAGGCCTTCCCTCGTTCATCCTTACCTCCCACAACCTCATTGTTGAGCAATTAAAAAAGGAAGCCTCTGGAACAATCTGGCATGGTGGTCGCTGCCGGCGTCGTCCATCCCCATGTCTCCACTCAGTCCGACCACCAATCACCACCATGCCCCACTCCTCCTCACCTTATCTCTCCTCTTTCTCGAGATATCATTAGTTTTTACACATGGGATTACTCCCGCATGGGTCAATCACAACAGGTGTTTTATAAAAAAATGCATCTTGATGTTCCGTGCAATGCACGAGCATCTTGCTAGCACTCCTACAGAAGACTTAGTTGGTGATGATGGTGTGTGTGCCATCCGTCATTTCTGACCATTAGATCTACATCTAACGACTGTGAGGTAAGTTGTTGCCTTTTCTCAACAACATCCCACTTCTCTACCCAATTTGCAGAAAACCCCTTAACTAGTATCTTAAAACCAACCACATCCCTCCCTCACCTCACCAAAACAGCCCAAGGAATATATTCTGATTGAAACATAATATATTTTTAGTGATATATGTATATCAAAATTAGAGTGTTTTCTATCAAGTTTGTGAATAAGTATTATTCTAATTATGATCCATTGCAACGCACGTGCACATTGCTAGTATTTCCAACCATGCAAAAAAAAGCTGCTAGTATTTCCATAGTTTTGAGTTTTCCATCAATATATTAGTCACTCATGGTCGATATTTAGTTTGAATTACGTACACATAGGCACTATGTAACTAGTCGTGCTTTTTGGCTTCCAAAGCTTAACTTTCACTCCTACTTACAGTATGTAGAGTATTTAACAAACAACTACCACTTTCAACCAGCCCTAGGAAGAAAGTATTGTACAAAAAATAGCAAAAGCATACCCAAAATTTCTTAATCCGCGCCAAAAAACTACTACCTAGTGCCGATTAGGATCGTTTAAACCCGTTTATGACAGGGTTGGCCCACATGTCCGTGCTGACGAGGCACCTTAAACCAACACCGTTTGTTTGACTGTTGACACGAGGGACCCACATCTGACCATCTATCCTCTTCTTACTCCTCCAATCATTATTTTTCCTGAACATTACTTCAAACAGTTCTTATGCGTGTTCATCGGTGGCGCTGGTGATGAGAGAGATGGCCGCCGCTCCGCCGGACGGGTCGGACGCCATGCTGGCCTCCGCACGGGTTGGCTGGCTGGCCCGAGCATGGCTCATGCGCGAGCAAGCCACCACGCTGGCCTTCGCTCAAGCCAGATGGCTGGCCTTAGCGCAGCGCGCGCGAGCAAGCTGCCGCACCGCCGTGCCAACCTAGCTAGCAAACCTTGCAGACAAGCAGCTGGATGCATCCAGCAGGGTGTGTGCTAGCTTGGCTAGCTAGCGGCCGCGAGCGCCGCACGAAGCTGGCATCCGGGCTGCCGCAAGTTGGGCTCCGCGCCGCCAGCGCTTTTGACATCGCCTTCTGTCGGCGGTGGTAGCTGCGTCCCATGGCCAAGGATGACTAGGTGGATGGACTGAAGGTAGGAGGTCACTCGGGGATTTTTGTCCAGACTGACATGTAGGTCCCACAAGTCATAATGCCTAACTTGCCGGTCAAATAGATGACGTTGACTTAAGGGGCGACATGGGTTGAAGGTGCCTATAACGGCACTTGGTAGTTTATTGCGACGGATTAAAAAAGTTTTAGTATGTTTTTGGTAATTTTTGTAGAGTAGTGGTTTCTTGGTAGGGCTGGTTGGAAAGTGGTAGTTTCTTGGTAGTGGTTTCTTGTAAGGAACAATGTACTAGCGACAAAAGGCGATTCTAGGTTGCGTTGTACTACTAGTGGTCGCGGGAGTGTATAGCTCGTTTTGTGGCTTCGATCCCAGCCGAACGCACGGCGGCCTTTTTTTAAATATTAACCTCGCTACGAGCCAATATTGTTGTAACACCCTGGTTTTCGCTCCTGTTTTTTTACCTTCACGGGATTTGACACCCGTCTTTTTTCTCGGTGTTATCGGATTCCTTTAGCTCTTGGGTATATGAAGATGGTCATTTAATCTTGCCTTCCCTATCCAACCAGAGATTCCCTCCAGTCCAACCTTGTCACCCAAGGTATATTCTCAGGGTTTTGCCACCGAAACCCTACCTTCCGAGTTGCCGGAAGGGAAACCCTAATCCTTTCAGTTACAAAGGAACCCCAATTTCCTTTGATCTGCTGACTCCCAAACTTTTCCCAGTGATCATCCTTTATTTGTAAACCCTGGATATGCAAAAATATTGCCAAGTCATTTGCAATATTTTTCATTTATAATTAATTCCTTTTTCTGCCAGTTAAAGGAATTAAATCCAGGAAAATATCTATCCATCTCCAAAGTTCATGAAAACTTGTGGAGATATTCTTTGTGATCATATTGAGCTCCCATAAAAATATTGGCCATAATTAAATAAGGAAAATTGCATTTTCCTATTTAATGCCAATATTGCATTTTGGGCAGTTTCTAAAGGAACTACCATTTTGGTAGCCAGGAAGAATCCCAAATAAATTGTGGAGCATCTCCTATCCATATCTTCCCCATTTCCATTAGAACCCAAGTTCCATAGTGCAAAGTTTGAGCACAGCATCCATTTGCAAATTCTGTCCAGATTTTCAGTTTGCAAAGGAAGTGCTTGAACCCTTGATCCATTTGAGGTGAAATTTTTCATGGTGATTATTATTGATAAATCACTCATAGAAACCAAAAACCAGCTCAATCCATCCATCAATTCTTCCCCAGCAATTTTCTCAAGTTTCTGTCCATTTGGAAGCTCTGTGAAGCAAGTACCATTTTGGTGTACCCAAATGGTATGAAACTTTTATGGTGGCTTCATATGTTCAAATCATTCACCTCCTCCAAATTTCAGCTCAATGAAAACTAGTATGTGAGTGCCACATCAAAGTTTGCATTTCTGACCAATGGGGCCCATTCTACAGCAAGTGTCCTCAATCCTTATCCAAATGGCCCCAAAATTTACCAGGGTAGTCACCTTGGTAGATGATACGTCTCCAACGTATCTATAATTTATGAAGTATTCATGCCATGTTTACAACAATTTTATATGGTTTTGGTATGATTTGCATGGAACTAACCCGGACTGACGCTGTTTTCAGCAGAACTACCGTGGTGTTGTTTTTTGTGCAGAAATGAAAGTTCTCCAAATGAGCTGAAACTTTTTGACGAATTTTTTTGGAACAAAAGAGACCCTCGAAGCTTCGTGGAAGGACCAGAAGGTGAAGGAGTAGGGCACAAGACACCAGGGCGTGCCTGGGCCCTTGCCCGTGCCCCGGTGGGTTGTGCTCACCTCGAGGCCCATCTTAGCGTGAAACCAACACCAAAAATTCCTATAAATAGATAAACCATCTGGGGTAAACCTAGATCAGAAGTTCCGCCGCAGCAAGCCTCTGTAGCCACGAAAAACCAATCTAGACCCCGTTCCGGCACCCTGCCGGAGGGGGAAATCATCACCGGTGGCCATCTTCATCATCCCGGCGGCCACCATGATGAGGAGGGACTAGTCCACCCTCGGGGCTGAGGGTTTGTACCAGTAGCTATGTGTTTAATCTCTCTCTCTCTCTCGTGTTCTTGAGATGTCTCGATCTTGATGTATCGCGGGCTTTGTTAATATAGTTGGATCATATGGTGTTTTCCCCTCTCTATCTTGTTGTGATGAATTGAGTTTTCCCTTTGAGATTTTGTTTTATCGGATTGAATACTTTTATGGATTTGAGAGCACTTGATATATGTCTTGCATATGAATACACGTGGTGACAATGGGGTATTATAGTGATTCACTTGAGATATGTTTTGGCACTCAACTCGCGGTTTCCCGAGGTGACATTGGGGTAATCTATGCATAGGGGTTGATGCACATTCTCGTCTTTTGTTTCTCCAGTAGAAATCTTGGGGCACTCTTTGAGGTTCTTTGTGTAGGATTGAGTATTATGAATCTGAATTTGCTTTGGTGTTATTTTAGTACGAACTCTTGATAGATCGATCAGAAAGAATAGCTACATGTTATTTTAGTACGAACTCTTTATAGATCGATCGGAAAGAATAACTTGGTGTTATTTTAGTACGAACTCTTGGATAGATCGATCGGAAAGAATAGCTACAAACAATTTCTTCTTATGTTCTCCGCTAGATAAGAACTTTGGAGTGATTCTTCATTGCACGTTGAGGGATACTTATATGATCCAATTAGATTAGCATTGTTGAGAGATTGCACTAGCGAAAGTACGGACCCTAGGCCTCATTTTCAAGCATTGCAATACCATTTATGCTCCGTTTTATCAATTGCTACCTTGCTGTTTTTTATTGTTCCTATTACAAAAATCAATATCTACTATCATTACTACGCTTGTATCACCATCTCTTTGCCGAACTAGTGCACCTATACAAATTACCATTGTATTTGGTGTGTTGGGGACACAAGAGACTTTTTATTATTTGGTTGCAGGGTTGTTTGAGAGAGACCATCTTCATCCTACGCCTCCCACGGATTGATAAACCTTAGGTCATCCACTTGAGGGAAATTTGCTACTGTCCTACAAAACTCTGTGCTTGGAGGCCCAACACGAGCCTACAAGAACAAGTTGTGTAGTAAACATCAGTAGATCATTGCTCCATGCCAAGAACCAGCTCATTTCACTTAGTGATCTCTCCATAAATATCTACAAACACCTTCCTATCCGAAGCTTACTCTGCAAGTTTCACTCACCTCAGAGCTAACTAGATGATTCCAGCTACACCTAGGATCTACTTGACCCCTTGTGCATCTAGTTGACAAGGTCCTAGAGCCATCCAGTGTCATGGACACGCGGTGCTCGTGGTGACCGCACACCATGTCAGCAAATAGCGCGCTCTGCCACTGCTTGGACGTTTCCCGCCGTATAGTTCCAACCCAGCTCGCCGCCTGGCTTCCTTTGCTCGCCCGCGTCGCCTGCTCCTCTACTCCACCTCGTCCCCTAGCTCCCTAGCTGGGTGTGCCGACAGGAGGTGCTCCGCCAGGGTGCCGCCACGGCATCAAGCTCCCGGAGCTTCGGCCGTCGTCCGGAAGCTCTCCCCGCGGCTATAAATAGCTTCCCCGAGATCCTCCGCACCTCACCACCCTCTTCCCCTGCTCCCTAGCTCGCCGGAACCACCCCTCCCTTCCCTGTCCGTCACCGTTCGCCGTGTCCGTCGCGGCCTCGGGCTAAATTTGAGCTAACCGGAGCCCTTCTCGTCCCCCTCTCCCCACCGGCAAACTTCCCGGAGTCTGGCGACTCTCCCCATCATCTCTGCTCGTCGCCGGAGCCACTAAAGCCGCCGCCCTCCTCGACCGGCCGCCGCCGCCCATGCTCTCTGTCCGTGCATGGTGCCGCCATTCGGCCTCTCCTCGGCGTCCGCAACCCTCCCAGGTGGACGCGGCACCGCAGCCCGAGCCGCCAGTGGCCTCGCCCGAGCCGGAGACCGCCGGAGCTGCCGTAGCCATCGCCGGCGTCGAGCTCCGCCCCGACCCCTGTTGCCCGAGCTACCGCCACCCTGCTCCTCCCCTCGCCATCCATAGAAGCCCGCCGGAGCCGCCCAGCCGTCGTCAGTGTCGCGCCCCCCCTGTTTCCTCTGTTCCTATCGGGGGGCAACAAGGAGGAAGAAGACAGGGCCAGGCGGACCCCCCTCCTCACCCCGACCCCACCTGTCAGCGAGAGAGGAGCTGCCAGGCTGGATAAGTGGAGGCGCCTCTGAGCGTTTACGCTTTCCTCGCTGGAAGGTGCATTCCTAGCAAAGGCGCCAGCAGATTTCCACCCAGGGACCCAGAAGTAAATATATATTTACAGACAGGTCACTCCACTTCAACCCCTCATAACTTTTCACTCGTAACTCCAAATCAAGTGAAACCAACGCCCACGATCTCAGTTCATCGAGCCCGTTCCGATGGAATCATTTTCATAATGCTTACACATTCTGAAAATGACCATTTTGCCCCTACCCTTCATTCAGCCCCTTCGAGAGGGAATCTTTTCTGGCAGATTTTCCTGCGAGGCTACCGCACTCTTTTCCGGAGTATTCTTCGACCCCAGGCAAGCCGACCATCTGATATATGCCCTAAAGCATTGCTCTGTGTCATTCTTGCATGTTTAAATGAATATGCTTATGCCTGTATGCGTAGTAGTGAGCTGTATGGGACGCTGATGAACCCTTGCCTGCCTTTCTTTAGTGACGGCACCACGCCTGGTTCTGAGCTGTTTCCGGCCGTCCAGGGTGGATGCCAACTTTTATTTCTCTTGTCAGCAACTAGCCCGTGTTCTGAGCTGCTTTTCGGCCGTCTCGGACAGTTGTTGAATTTCTTTCTGTAGCAGTGACCCTATGCTCTGAGCTGTTGTTCGGTCGTCTTAGGGAACTGCTACAATCTTCTTATCAACACTGTCTCATGCTCTGAGCTGCTTTCCAGCCGTCTTGAGCCGGGGTTGAGTTATTCCAGTAATGTCCCAGATCTGAGTTGTAAAGACCGTTCTGGTGGCTACTAGTTTCTTTGCCGGTTTTATGCAAGGGTTCCGATGGTCGTAACTTATAGCTAGAACTTGTAAAGTGATAACTTGCCATTTAAATATTGTTTCACTAAGGACTCATTGTGATGCTATATGGAGATAGGTTGTTATGTTTCCGCAGTTGTTACCTCATACATAGTTACCACCATGTTAAGTTATTCATGATGAATATCCATGCTTGCTAAATGATGGCTAAAGCTAAACCTAGTCGGTTGATCCAGAGTCACCTGTCCGGACTTATCCGTGCAGCCACATTTGCTGGTATGGGACGGCCTTGACTTGGTCTGATCGCGTGCTCTTTTATCGGTACCACCAAACAGGGAAGGTTATGCGCGCGTGCTGCCCTGGCCCGGTAGGCGGCGATAACCTTGTGAGCCCAGTTGAGTTATTTGCCGGCGTACCCGTTTGGGACAGTTTAGTTGGCCACGGCGGTGGCAGGTGTTACGGGGTGACACAGGGGCCACCCAGGGCTTGACTCCGGGGGAGAATGATTGCCGGTGGTATGGTAGAGGAGTCACGGGTTAGGCAGGTTTCGTTGGAGCAACACTGGTCCACCCGAATAGGATCACGAGGTCAGGTGCTCCATGGTGTGGGTAAAGTGCGCAACCTCTGCAGAGTGTAGAATCTATTCGAAAAGCCGCATCCACATTATTAGACTGTCCATCCAGGCCTCACTAGGTGGTCAACCGTAATAATGATAATGATGGAAGAACTCGTCTTATGCCCTGAAGTACTCGGTGGATCACGAATATTCTGAGGGTTGTAAGGCAACCCGGAAGAGAGTAAGTTTGTCAGACTTGTAGTGCAGATGCATAGACATCAAATGATGTCAGGGATATGATATGCTAGCCATGTGATGGCTATAAGATGAGTGGTCGGATGACCACCAGACTTGGATTTGACTTGGATCAGATCAGGATTGGATTATAAGAATGTTCGGAGTATTGATTATTTACCTGATATGTTTACTTTACTATATTTACTTTAGTAGTTATCTTGCTAGATAACCCTGCTATGACATGATAATTAATATTGCTAGCTAGATATGTCATGTCGTGATAATTAATATATATACCTATACTAATTACAGACTCCCAAGAAATTACCACGTTAATTAGATTTTACGAACCGTTCATTTGGTGGGACCGAGTTATTACGGTGTAGATTAACTGTGACGCCCCTGATTCAATCGTACACTAATCATACACGCAAACGTGTACGGTCAAGATCAGGGACTCACGGGAAGATATAACAACACAACTCTAAACACAAATAAGTCATACAAGCATCATAATACAAGCCAGGGGCCTCGAGGGCTCGAATACAAGTGCTCGATCATAGACGAGTCAGCGGAAGCAATAATATCTGAGTACAGACATAAAGTTAAACAAGGTGCCATAAGATGGCTAGCACAAACTGGGATACAGATCGAAGAGGCGCAGGCCTCCTGCCTGGGATCCTCCTAAACTACTCCTGGTCATCGGCGGCGGCCTGCACGTAGTAGTAGGCACCCTCGGTGTAGTAGGGGTCGTCGAAGGTGGCGTCTGGCTCCTGGGCTCTAGCATCTGGTTGCGACGTCCGAGAAGAATGGAAAAAGGGGGAAAAGAGGGAGCAAAGCAACCGTGAGTACTCATCCAAAGTACTCGCAAGCAAGGATCTACACTACATATGCAATGGTATCAATGAAATGGTAGTATCTGTGGACTGAACTGCAGAATGCCAGAATAGGAGGGGGATAGCTAGTCCTATCAAAGACTACGCTTCTGGTAGCCTCCATCTTGAAGCATATAGAAGAGAGTAGCTGGTAAGTTCACCAAGTATCATCGCATAGCATAATCCTACCCGACGATCCTCTCCTCGTCGCCCTGTGAGAGAGCGATCACCGGGTTGTATCTGGCACTTGAAAGGGTGTGTTTTATTAAGTATCCGGTTCTAGTTGTCATAAGGTCGAGGTACAACTCCGGGTCGTCCTTTTACCGAGGGACACGACTATTCGAATAGATAAACTTCCCTGCAGGGGTGCACCACATTACCCAACACGCTCGATCCCTCTGGCCGGGCACACTTTCCTGGGTCATACCCGGCCTTGGAAGATCAACACGTCGCAGCCCTACCTAGGCCTAACAGAGAGGTCAGCACGCCGGTCTAAATCCTATGCGCGCAGAGGTCTGGGCCCATCGCCCATTGCACACCTGCACGTTGCGTGGGCAGCCGGTGAGGAGACCTAGCAACCTCCATTACAAAGGAAGTCGCGTTACGCGGTCCAACCCGGCGCGCGCCGCTCAGTCGCTGACGTCTAGGAGGCTTCGGCTGATACCACGACGTCGAGTACCCATAACTGTTCTCGCGTGGTGGTTAGTGCGTATAGGCTCGTAGCCAGACTCAGATCAAATACCCAATCTCGTTAAGCGTGTTATTTTGAAGTAACCGCGGACGCCGACCAGGGCCAGGCCCACCTGTCTCCTAGGTGTTCACAACCTGCCCTGTCGCTCTGCCACAAAGTAACACTCGGGGGCCGTCGGGAACCTAGGCCCACCTCTGCCTGGATGGAACCACCTGCCCCTTCAGCCCCCATCTCCGAACAGAAACATAAGTATGTAATAGTATAAAATATAAACCCGTGATCACCTCCCGAAGTGATCACGGCCCAGTAGTATAGCATGGCAGACGGACAAGAGTGTAGGGCCACTGATGTAATTCTAGCAACCTATACTAAGCATTTTAGGATTGCAGGTAAGGTATCAACAGTAGTAGCAAAGACAGGCTATGCAGCAGAATAGGATTAACCGAAAGCAGTAACATGCTACACTACTCTAATGCAAGCAGTAGAGAGAAGGAATAGGCGATATCGGGTTGATCAAGGGGGGGGGGCTTGCCTGGAAGCTCGGCAGAGAAGGACGGGTCGTCAACACTGTAGTCGTACTGGGGGTCGCCGGCAGTCTCGGAGTCTACCAGAGAAGAAGAGGGGGAAGAAACAGTAAATATGGAGCAAACAAAGCATCACAAAACATAACAAGGCAATACGCGGTGCCAGTGGTGATCTAACGCAGGGATAGGTGATACCGGCAGAGGGGGGAAACATCCGGGAAAGTATTCCCGGTGTTTGACGTTTTCGGACAGACGAACCGGGGGGAGGTTCCATGTTTGCAGTGTTGGAGGCATCTGGTAGGTATGTGGATAGCGTATTCGGGTTCGTCTTATTTTTCTGATCATTTTTCATATATAAATTATTTAAATCCGACTTACGGTTTATTTTATATGATTTTTCAAAGATTTAAACAACTTTGGAATTGCTGGATTTATTTTAATTCGAAAATAATAAATAGATAAATTGCTCTGGGTACACAGGAGTGTACCCAGCAATGTGTGTGGGTCCTGCTGACTGCCCAGTCAGCAGTCAACAGTCAAAGCTGACGGGGTTGACTGGTCCAATTGACATATGGGGCCCACATGTCCTGGAGGGGCTTTATTTGATCTTATCCACAGAAATAGTATAGGGGGTCCCACCTGTCATAGGAACACTTTTATTTTTAACAGATTGATTTAAAGGGGGAGTTAGTAGATGGGACCCATGTGTCATACACTAATTAGGAGGGGGGTTAGCACTAATGGGGATTAGTTCCTAAACTAAACGAGGCCGGACCCCAAGTACAGAGGCACAGGCGCCGGCGCTCGGCGACTGTGGCCAGGAGAAACAGGCCGGGGCGCTGGGGAGGTGCGGGCGGCGCTCGGCCACACGAGAAGGGGTGTAGCATGCGGCGGTGGTGCACACAGGCTGCACGGGGCGAGGTTGCGGAGAAGCAGCAGCAGCACTAGAGCAGTCGCCTTGCAGCAGAGCAGTAGCGCTCGAGCAGCAGGCGCCCTCAGATTTGGGAGGTCAGGAGAGGCGTTGGGGTTGCCAGAATCGCCGGGAACGATGAGCCCCGCGGCGGCGGACCTACTGCAGCTACAACCACGACGATACAGAACGAGAGATGTAGTGGGAAAACGCGCAGGAGCATCGGGAGCTCACCGCGCATGCAGAGGAGCGGACGGCGAGGTCGGAGAGGCTTGGGATGGAGCGGATTGAGACGGCACCCGTGGCGATGAGATCCGATGATGGCGACGGCATGATGGCGTCCTTGCTCGAACCAATGCGCGTAGACGACGAAGACGAACACGGAGGAGCTCCTGGACACACTTCTAGCCGGAGAGGAGTTCGGTGACCACGTGGACGAGGAGGGTCATGGCGGCGACGGCTCGGATGTGCGCGGGGAAGAAGGAAGCGGCGCGAGGGGAGGGGAATGGCAAGCTAGGGTTCGCAGGGCATCGAGGGGAGTCAAGTAGGACGCCGGGGGGGCGCTGGATGCACGCCGCGTGGCTATCCCCGACCATGGACGAGCCCTCTGTGTCCACGGGGTGTGGCGAACAGAGAGGTAGGGGATGAGGGGCGTTGGTGGGCTGGCCTGGCTCCTGTAGCAGCGGGCCTTAAGTGCTAGTAGTTTTCTCTTTTACTTTTTTACTTTTTCTTTAATTTCTGATTTTTGTTTTATTCTTTCTCTACAGTTTTGTATCACTTTGAGCTACTAAAGAAATTTGGTTTTAAAAGGAGAATTGGCAACTAAACACTAGGACATATTTGGCACTAGCACAAGAGGTTTCAGTTTATTCTAAACAGTTTAAGTATTTACTTAAGTTGAAATGAACCAATTAAATGTCATTGGTCCAATTTGGAAATAGGTTAAGGGCATTTTAATTATTCATAAAATGTTGGTTTCTTTAGGACAAATTGTTAGTGAAATTTTGCAACCCAGCGGACATTTTTGTTTTACTGTTTGAAGAAAAAAATAATTTGACTTTATTTTAAATTGAATTCGAATTTGGTTTGGAACAAAGTAAGGTTTAGAAAAATAATTGCGATGACATGGCACCAACAGTGAGTGGTTACTGTGGCTTAATTATCCGGGCGTCACATTAACCCACATATTTTATCAATTACTGTAGTAGAAAAGAAAAAAATAGCCATAGAATCGCATGGAACAGTTTAGATCTAAAACAACAAGAACAAAAAAAAGAGACATAGAATAGCATCGAATGGTTTAGATATACATTTTTTTTACACGAAAAAGAAAAAAAGTTGAGCGATAGAATCGCACATGACCGTACAAGGAGTTGAAAGGAACCGTCGTGTGCAGGTGTTCCATCAATAAAAATATTGAAACTAGAACACCGACGTGGCCAATGGATTTTCCTCCCAGGGTCCCGTGTAGACGTACAATCAAGCCATAGAAATCTATCTAAAGCCATAGGATGAACGCAAACCCTGTGGAAACCATGTCCAACACAACTCCTATAGACCCTCTCTCTCCTTTTTTCCTGAAAGAAAGCAAAACGGATCTACTATCATCCGGCCTGCCTCTGATTGATCCATGCTATGCTAGCGCAAGGTGGAGATGTGGATCATGCAGCTCTCCTAGAGCCCATATCGCTATGTGATGTCTGCATCACGTAACCTGACGAGGAGACGCGCTAGCCTGATCATGGCTATTGGCCTGTTCTTCTCCGCCTGAAACCTCCTTGCTCTCCTTGGCGGCAGCTGCGAACCAAAACAGGATGATGCACGACTGCACTTGCATGGCTGGGGACAAGTACTCAGCGCAGGGTCCATTAGTTGATGTGGTCCCTGCCCCGGAGCGGTCGTAGTCCATAGCACCTTCGGCCAACAGAAGGTGAATTGCATGGCCCATTCCCCATGAGAGGAATGTGAGGTGGAGGCGTGTAACTAGCTAGAGTGTGTGTGAGAAGACAGATTCCTCCCCGTGCACTTTGGGTCAAACTTGAGTCGGAGATGACACAGAATCTACTCTCAGGTGAGCACAGTGGTAAGGTTTGAATCGACTAATTAATATTATTAGTTTTGGTTTGATGTTAGCTGTTGTCGACAAAGATCGTTGCCAATCTTTCAGTCTATTTCGTCCATAGTAAATTTGGCTATTATTCAAGTCTTCAAGATAAGTCTAGCACAGTCCTGAATAAAGTGATCAAGATTTACGAAATAGATTTTAGGATATTTAGCATCATCATTGGAATTGAGTTTGTGATCTTGCATATCAGCTCGCAACGTGCACGAAAGTTTGTCGGCGACCCAAGGTCATACGACGTCTGAAACAAGACCAGCAGAGTTATAAGGTCGCTCCTATATATAAGTTAACATTGATCAGATCTTTCCCATGTAAAAACACTGAGGAGTGTGTTGGGATCTGATCGTCTACCTGGTCGACAAGTGCATGTTCTAGGATAAATTTCTCCTTTCTACTTGATTCGGTACGGCCAGGCTGATAGTTGAGTTAACGTTTTTCTTTTAGTGTTCCTAAAGTGAAGTGGCGTTGTATCTTAAAAGGAGGAAATTAGTCTTTAATATTTATTACATTTCCTCGAGAAAACTGGAATACGCAGTAGGACTGGAAAAAAATTACATCTTCTATGTAATAATTCTAACCTTTGATCTGATCATACTTTGTAATCTATGGCCTTTTGCTCTCCGTCATCAATGCTCAATTATGCCATCTAGGTTTGATGAAAGGCATAAGAAAAACAAACTCGCTTAAAGACTTGCATGTGCCCCATGTGGCCTTTTAGTAAGTACAGAAGACTACATGTTTTACCTTAGAATTTTTTTTCAGCGGAGACGACAGTCTTATCTCATAAGTTAGGTTATTCTATAATGTGCCAAGCTTAAATCACAATTCTTAATGCAAAGAGTGATATATTTGTTCATCAGGAAACCTTTCCAAGGTTACTGTATCATGCTCTTCTAATCCTATAAGGATTAGTACTTCCCAACGTTCTGAGCAATACCTGTTTCTAGCCTCTTTTCTGTTGGTACCTCTTTTGTCCCGCAAATATCTTACTACACGTCAATAAAAAGGTTAAAATTATAAGCCTACCCACGAAGTACTAATTAGCCTTTTCATCCTCCGCAATTACTCCACAACTACTAATTACCTTTCATGGCAGGAATCATCAACATCACTCGGCAAACCTAGAATAGCAGTCAGTCGATAAAAGTTACTACTATAACATGTTTTATCTCCGAAGGAGTTGCCTCCTTTTTTTATATCTATTTTAGACTGTTATTTCTTGAAATTCCAAAACAAGCTGGCATTTATCCTTACTCAAACATATTTTGTAGAATTAAGTTTTTTTTATTTCATCATCTGATAAAAAGTTACATGCATTTGGGTGCATGTTGAAAAGAACAAAATTGTTCCTCGGACTGCTATTACATTATCAGTTCATTTCAGATATCTTTCAAAAATACAATATTCTCGCAATCCGCTGAATCTCTAAGTCTAGAGAAAGAATTAATGTTGATTGCTGATTAAGGGATGATATGATGTATAAGGATATTTGACTACAAAGTTTTTCTATTTTGGCTAAAACTTTCTCATAATTGAATTCAGTTTCATAGAATACTGTACCCGATTTCTTTTGGTAGTTACAAGTTTCAACGTTACAACAGTGCACACGAGTAGTTTTTTTTTTATGAAAAGATAGAGACGACAACTCCACCTGGATAATATAGAATGAGTATGCACGAAAAACCCATGTGTTTTTAAGTGTATCGTGGGCTCATGTTTTTTAATTTTTTTGGCATAATTGTGTGATTATATACACCATACTACTTTCTTTGACGCTAAATAATTATGCACCAAATTAAGAAAGTACTAGGCAGTTTTTTGTTTGTTTTATTTGGAATATTGTGTGGTCCCACAGTGTTTTTATATTTTCAACATACCTAGGAGTGTTAACAAGTGACTGGACTTCTTGGGTATGTTTCATGAATATATTGTTACCACAAAAAGCAACCATCAATAATACAGTACACTTTCAAGAACTTAATACAAAGTCTCTGAATTTGTAATTAGTTCCATTTCTCTATGTATTACCAATGTTTCTGAAATTCCACTAAGCTATCGTCTAAATAACTAGCCCGTGCAACTGCACGGGTAGACGACTAGTTGCTCTAATAATTAATGCATGCTTGAATGCCATGGATTGCATTGCTTGGTGTATATGTTAGTTTGGTTTGCTTGCGAGTACATTCAAAAGTACTCAGTGGCCTTTAACATGGCCAGGTTCACATAAGGATCCGTCGTCCGTCGACGAGGAGCCGGAGTGTTCGTGGGCTAGGAGCGTAACCCAGTCAGATCCCTATGGATTGGAGCCGCACCAAGACCATGCTGCCTTAGATAGAGCTTTTCCGCTGCCATCACTCTTGTAATATCTCATGTAAGACTTATATATCCATTAATAGAAATGCCTGTGTTCATGATAATTGTTGTAAACGCGCATGCCAGAGTGATTTCCTGGGCTGGTATGCATGACGACCGTCTGGCTATAGTGGTAATCAGGTGGGGCGCCACAATTATACACTGGTAGTTTGACTTTTGAAGTCAAACGGACGTGTCGCACCACAATTTGGGCGCACTGGATAGCCCAGCCACGTGAACGGGTTTTCCCTCCCATCATCTCGTGGCTCACGTACTAGAGTAGTACTAGTACTACTGTGTAAAGTAGTAGCACCCCTGTATATGAATTCACGCCGTGCAACGTTTCTCGCCTGCGTGCTCGCCCTAGCCGCACCTCGCATGCTGCTTCCTCATCAGCTACCATATTTAAACTAGCGCCTCCCAATTAAGCCCAAGGAGCTGGAAAAGCCTGGCGCGGCATTGGGAACTATGCAATATGGCTCTGTACGTAAAGTGCTACTACTCTGTAGCTTGTGGCGTTGCACGCATGGACTTCGCTCCATTGTCGGCTCTAAACTCCATAAAAAAAATCCTCTTGGCTTGATTTTTTATAAACGGAGGCAAAAGCTTTGCCTCATCTCATTCATAAAGAAGGAAGGACCAACAAACAAAGTTCGACGAGATCCTTTACACCTCCACAAATGGAAGAAAAAGCCTAGTCTCGCTGTATCAAATAACTCAAATGTTCTGCCCCTGCAGTAATCATCGCTAATAAACAGGCTGCTAGTGTGTGCGTGAGAGCGGCTGAGTAGGCCAGCTACGCGCTTGAATAGAGCACGAAGAGTACACACTGTGCAGGTGTACTTTCCCTGCATTGATAGTATAGCGATGGTTCTAGAGAACAGTAGTACCCTCTGTCGGTGTCAAAACCGGCGGATCTCGGGTAGGGGGTCCCGAACTGTGCGTCTAAGATCGATGGTAACAGGAGACGGGGGACACGATGTTTACCCAGGTTCGAGCCCTCTCTACGGAGGTAATACCCTACTTCCTGCTTGATTGATCTTGATGAATATGAGTATTACAAGAGTTGATCTACCACGAGATCGTAATGGCTAAAACCCTAGAAGTCTAGCATGTCTGATTATGATTGCCTCTACGGACTAAACCCTCCAGTTTATATGGACACCGGAGGGGACTAGGGTTGTACAAAGTCGGTTACAGAGAAAGGAATCTTCATATCCGAATGCCAAGCTTGCCGTCCACGCCAAGGAGAGTCCCATCCGGACACGGGAGAGAGTCTTCTGTCTTGTATCTTCATGACTCATCAGTCCGGCCCACATTACGTAGCCCGGACGCCCGAGGACCCCTTAATCCAGGACTCCCTCAGTAGCCCCTGAACCAGGCTTCAATGACGATGTGTCCGGCGCGCAGATTGTCTTCGGCATTGCAAGGCGGGTTCCTCCTCCGAATGCTACAAAACAGACTTCGAGCACAGAAAACGTGTCTGGCTCTGCAAAACAAGTACCACACACAACCGCAGAGATTATAATATTTCACGAGTCCAATCCGCTGACAACTTTTTGTAACGCGACACCATGTTCCTGCACGGTCATTATTTTGAACCGTTCTTTAGCCTCCCGCTCCATGCTTTAAGATGCGGTTTCCAGTGGCACGTCTTGTCACAGCAGAGATCGTGTCCCTTTATTACGGGATTCTCATCAATACGGGCATGGGCAATCCAACCGTGCAGTCTGCACGGCCCTTGGGAATAGGCGAGTTTTAAGGCGAGTGGGGAGGCGCTTGATATTCACTGCCTTTATAAGGAGATAAGGATTCACCCCTTTCACCCATGCCTTCTCTTTTCCTCATCCTTTCCAACCTCGAGTTCTAGCACCCAAGGTTCAATTTATTCATTCCAAGCCTCCTAGTCATGTCCGGACCCAACCCTCAAGGCCGGTGGGTGGCCTCCTCCTTCACAGAGGAGGATATCGTGAAGCTCCGGGCGGCAAAATACCTGACCGCGGAAATCCCCCACAGGCTACCTGCTCAAGGGCAGGTCATTCCTACTCCCAGATCCGGCGAGAGAGTCGTATTCATCTCTCACTTCCTCCGAGGGCTAGGGTTCGCTCTCCATCCCTTCGTCCGCGGACTCATGTTCTATTACGGGCTAGATTTTCATGATCTAGCTCCGGACTCCTTTCTTCACATCTCGGCGTTCATCGTCATGTGCGAGGCCTTTCTCCGTATTCCCCCACACTTCGGCTTATGGCTCAAGACCTTTAATATGAAGCCGAAGGTAGTCGGTGGGAAGCAAGCAGAGTGCGGCGGTGCGATGGTGAGCAAACTCACCCACACACCTTGGCCAAAAGGCTCTTTCACGGAAACCTCCAACCTATGGCAACGGGAGTGGTTTTACATCACTGAACCCCGTGGTACCAAGTGGGCAGCTACACCTGTGTTCCGGCCTGGCCCTCCATTACGGCTCGCATCATGGATTAATAAGGGGCTTGACTGGGGATCAATGGACGAGGTGCAGACGCTACAAAGCCGCATCCGGAGCCTCCTCGAGAAGGACACCGGCCTCATCGACGTAATCCAGGTAATGCTAGTCCGCCGGGTCCTGCCGTGCCAGCGACGGCCCCTCCGCATGTGGGAGTTCAATCCGGAAGGACCACGGACTCTTCAGCACTTCTTTGGCACGACGCACAAAGGAATGTGGAAGTTATTCTTCGGGACCCGAAAACAGTGGTCGGATACTACCGAGGACATCGACCTCGACTGCAACCATCCGGATACCTCGGTAGGCCCTCGACTCCTGAACACAACTTAGTTAAATATCCCGTAACAATATACTGAGAAACCCATCTTCGACCAGGGCTGGATCAAGAAGGCGGAAAGAATTAGGTGTTCGGCCCCTCTTCCTGAAGACTCAGCAAATCCTGTGTTAACAAGGATGCTGACTTCGGCGCCATACCAAGTGTCGGTGAAGGGGGACAAAGAAGAGAGCAAGAAGGCCAAAGGTGGCCTCTATTCTAAAGGTACACCAGACAATATGTCCGGGGAGATTGGAACTCCCTCTTCCGAAGACAAAAGAGAAGGAGAAACTGACATCCCCTCTCCCGATGGGAAGAAGAGGGCCGCCTTCAAAGATTTGGAAGCAAAGGCTCCTAAGCGAGGGAAGATGTCCCTGTCAGGTGGCTCGGGTTCAGAAGACGACGTTGTCGCATAGTTCCTTCGTAAGGACAAGCCTTTAGCCGAATCGTAAGTGAACAGGGGCGTCCGAAACATATCCCATTGCTTTCCGGTTACCAGGGTAACATTTAAAATATATGTTTGCAGTCCGGCACGCAGTCTTCCTCAACAGTCCTCCTCCTCGGGGGATCTTCTTCCGGAGATGATGGAAAGCGAGACACCTCCACAGACCTTCTCGCCTGACAGGGCAGATGACTCCGAGGTGTCATCCCGGAGGATCTCTTCCGACCAACAAGCGGTGCGAGGGATAATGAAAACTATGCCCGAAGGTGATACTTCGGCCGTCCAGAGTCCGGGGCATGCGGACCCTATGGGGACCAACAATAAAGGGCCCGAACTGTCCGGTTTACAGCCGGGGACGACTCTAGAGCCGGTAAACATATTCTTTCGAAGGGAGTCCATACTCATGCGGCCGCTCCCAGGGATCCGGGGGCGCCGGATACAATGACGGGCATGCTACAACATGCGTCCATTTCAGAGGAACATCGTACCTTAATGGGTACGGTAGCTGAGAGGATTCTATCCGCGAGAAGCGGATTGAATGAATCCTTCATGAGCCTGCTAAGAGGCTTCGAGGTATGCAATGTAATATCTTTAATTGCACTTCTACGTGCAAAATGCACCTGTGTATAGATAGTAGCCCCTCGGACTCTAGTTGGCATCCGAAGGGAGGCGATCAGAGCTTCAAAAAAGATATTCCTAGGAAATAATCTGATGGATTGGAACACAGGCTATTTCATCCATGACGACTGCCCAAGCTACAGAGGTTGCAAGGCTGAAGCAGAAACTTGATGTGGCGGATGACGACCTCACACTTATTAACAGGCGGCTCGACGAGGCACAAGGTATGTTTTTGGGGTAGTCAGTATATGTAAATATGATAATATGAGCATGACGCTGAAAATTGTATACTGAGATATGCATAACTGCAGATAATGCTGCCACAGTTGAGGCCCTACAGGCTGAGCTTGCCCGGGCCAAGGAGCAAGCCAGGATGAGTGAGGCGACTGCCAAGAAGGCAGCTGCTGAGTTAAACGCCGAACAGGCTGCTCGGCACCAGTGCGAGGAGAGAATATCTACCATGACGCACGGGCTAAAGGATGCCAATGTTCGATGCGAATTCCTCGAGAAGGATAACAAAGCCAGAACGGTCGAACTCGGCAAGGCCTTACAAGAGGCGAGAGAAGCACGGTTCGAGTCTAGAGCGGCTCGGGAAGAGATCCGGCAAGCTGGGGAGATAGCGGCCGGTAAGCCTTTCTTATTACAGACTAAATTCGGCGATCCGAAGTATGCCCCCCTTAATCAAATGTGGAGTTATCCAGACACATTCTTGGACTTGCCGAAGAATGTCTCCGATGCGGCGCGGTTTTTCCAAGCGCAAGAAGGACGTGCAACGGAGAAGCTTTTCTGGTCGCAATTCAGCATGCCGAAGCGTCCGCTGTTGCTGAACGAACAGATGGCCCAGTGGGCCGAGCTCCACAAGATATCTGGATCTGCCATGAAGGACGTCGTGGTCCGGCTGTGGCCGACTGAGCCAATTCCGAATAGTTATTTCGGTTTGGTGCAGCGACTTGTTGATGCGGTGCCGCGTATCGACGCTGTTAAGCGGTCAACGTGCATTGAGGGTGCACGAATGGCCTTTGCCCACGTCAAGACGTACTGGGCGAAGATGAAGGCCATCGATATTGCAGCGAAGAGTCCACCCAAGGGCCAGGACCATCACACGCCAGAGCATTATTTTGAGGATGTCCTAGAGGGTGCCCGCTTGATAGAGGGTCAGTGCTCGAAAGATATGATGTTCGAGTGAATATACCAAATTTGTAAAAACAATATTATGATATATTAAGGCCATATTTTTATACTTTTGCCTGAAAGTTTTGGTTCCTCCTGTGCGGCCGTTCTTCATATAATCTGAAAGTTTGCCAGTCGTCGGCTTCAGCCCCCTCGCATATAATACGGGGGTGTTCGGAAAAGCACTTGATCACTCTTGACCCAACGTCTTGGTCCATGAAGGAGGTGTCAATGCGGCGAATTAGGCAATCGGACTATAGGGCTTTAACACTTTCAGTTAGCCATAGGAGTTTGACGGTGGGTCTACGATATAGCCCCTGGTATGTACGCGTTTACCCGAATACGGTGCGTTACATAGGTGACCGGAAAAACGGTCCTTCGTGTAATACGGAAAGAATCGCGAAGGATTCTGATGAGTCATCGAGTGGTTGACCAGCTCTCGCCGCATCATGACAGTCAGTTTTCGGCTTTCTCTACTGAGGTGCTCATCCGGATAAACCAGGACACAATCACAGTAGTTCTCCCTTTACTACCCTAGCCGATATAGCGGAACGTAAGGTAGTAAGCACAGGAGCCGGGCAACCCAACTATTGACCAAAGACATGATTTGGAGCTGATGCATATAAGGCCAAACTCGTGACGCCAAAGTGTGCTGAAAAGCTGTTTGGACTTGTCGGCAACTCATGTGTTGCCGTATCGAGCCCCTAGCAATTTGTGCCGAGGTGCGTTCGTGAAACAACTGAAGAAGCAAAATTCAGTACGTAGAAAAAGCGAATACTGAATACGGGTTATGTTCACTGGAATCTGATTGACACGTCAAACGCAATTCTACAGATTATAACGCCCCTACCCGGGCTATTTAACATGCCGGGGGCCGAGAGCTGAGGAAAAAGGCACTTTACAGGTTTTAAAATAAAGAGTGCGGTCTTACAAAAATCAATAGGACCTCCTATCGCACGTCTGCGCTGCCTTGCCTCGGTTAAAGGACTCCTTAGTAGGAATAGCCGTTGGTTATTTATACGAAGCCGAACTTTAGAAAGAGTCCGTAAGATGACCAGGCTTGGAATCACCTGTTGTAAAGGATAAAAAATAGTTAGAAAAAGTAAAAAGACTATGAGGGTGCGGACCGCATTGTAGGCCTGTCCGTACTGTGCCTCCACCGATGACCATGGTATTTTAAGTGCATAATTATATATGCGCGGTATAAACTTCACGGCTATATGGGGCGGATGACGGAGGCCGAACTGCTAATCCAGCTCTGAGATTGATTGGTCCTGTTTAGTAGAGACTGGCGGCTTGACGGCCGATGAGATACGCGGCTTGATAAGGCCGCTTTGTACTTCGGCTGCAGCAGCCATAGTATGCTCCTCTGTACGGAGGGAGCGTTCCATATTTCTGTTTATCGTGATGACACCGCGTGGACCGGGCATCTTAAGATTGAAATAGGTGTAATGTGGGACCGCATTAAAACGAGTAAAAGCGGTACGCCCGAGTAGTGCGTGATAGCTGTTGCGGAACGGTACAATATCGAAGGTCAAGCCTTCTCTTCTAAAGTCGTTCGGCGAGCCGAAAACGACTTCCAATGTAATTGAGCCCGTGCAGCGAGCTTCTATGCCGGACACTGCTCCCTTGAAGGTAGCTGTGGTGGGCTTGATTCATGAAGGATCAATGCCCATTTTGCGGACAGTGTCTTGGTAGAGTAGATTAAGACTACTGCCGCTGTCCATAAGGACTTTCGTGAGATGGAACCCATTGATAATTGGATCGAGGATCAGAGCTTCCGAACTTTTGTGACGGATACTGGCTGGGTGGTCCTTGCGATCAAAAGTGATCGGGCAGGCCGCCCCTTGGCTTAATTTTGGGGTGCCTGGCTCTATGGCATTGGCATCCTATAGTGCGCGCTTGCGCTCCTCTGTAAGGATGTGTGTCACGCATACCATGTTGACTGTTTTTACTTCGGGGGGAAATTGCTTCTAACCCCCTGTGTTCGGTTGGCGAGTCTCTTCGTCATCGCTGTCACTGGGCGGCCCCTTCCCCTTGTGTTCGGCGTTAAGCTTGCCGGCTTGTTTGAAGACCCAACAGCTTCTGTTGGTGTGATTGGCTGGTTTATCGGGGGTGCCATGAATCTGGCAGGGCCGATCCAGTATTTTGTCTAAATTGGATGGTTCGTCTTTGTTTGCCTTGAATGGCTTTTTCCGTTGACCGGTTTTGGAGCCGCTGAATCCGGCGTTTACCGCCGTGTCTTGCGTTCCTTCATTATTATTTAGACGCTTGTGTTTATTGCGTCGTGGCTTGCCGTTGCCGTCTCGAACTTCGGAAGTGCCCGGATCACTGGTGTTGTTGCTTCTACGAGCGAGCCAGCTATCTTCTCCCGCGCAGAAGCGGGTCATCAGAGCGGTAAGGGCTGCCATGGATTTTGGTTTTTCTTGACCGAGGTGGCGGGCAAGCAATTCGTCTCGGACGCTATGTTTAAAGGCCGCGAGAGCTTCGGCGTCTGGACAATTGACAATTTGGTTCTTTTTAATTAGGAACCTAGTCCAGAGCTTCCTGGCTGACTCCCCGGGCTGCTGGATGATGTGACTTAGGTCGTCGGCATCCGAAGGCCGGACATATGTACCTTGAAAGTTATGGTGGAAGGCGTCTTCCAAGTCTTCCCAGCTGCCAATGGAGTTCTCTGGGAGGCTGTTCAGCCAGTGCCGCGCTGGTCCCTTTAATTTTAGTGGGAGGTATTTGATGGTGTGGAGGTCATCACCGCGGGCCATGTGGATATGGAGAAGGAAATCTTCAATCCATACTGCGAGATCTGTTGTTCCATCGTATGATTCGATATTCATGGGTTTAAACCCTTCTGGGAATTCATGCTCCATTACTTCACCAGTGAAGCAGAGGGGATGTGCGGCGCCTCTATATCGGGCCAAGTTGCGACGTAGTGCGGATGTAGTCCGTCTGCGGTTTTCGGCCCGGACGTGGTTATGCTCGCTACGTCTGGCTTGATAGCCGTCGTCGCGCGCCAGGGCATGCCCCCGCGATCCGTAGATCGATCTGGGATGGCCTACTCTGTTCTCCAGATCTTGCTGCATGTCATATGTGTATTCTCGAGCTGTGGTATCTTTGCCTTTATGGTGAGGTAGTATGGGCAGGTGTTCGGCTTGGGTTGCCGCTTTGTCCCGGCCACGTGGTGGTTGGTCAGCCGCATTACGTGTTGATGGCATGGGCTCAAGTGCCTCGTCGTCGAATTGGGGTAGCAGTTTACGCTTAGGGTAACTTTTAATGGGGCGCTCGAGTCCGTATTCCTTGGCTGCCAGGACATCGGTCCATCTGTCGTTGAGTAGATCTTGATCAGCTTGAAGCTGCTGCTGTTTCTTTTTCAGGCTCCTCGCAGTGGCTATTAGCCGGCGCTTAAAGTGTTCCTGCTCGACGGGTTCCTCAGGCACGATAAAGTCTTCGTCGCCGAGGCTCACCTCGTCTTCGGAGAGTGGAAGATAGTTGTTGTCCTCCGATTCTTCGTTTATGGCCTGTTTGTCAGGGCTGACTTGCCCATCTTCCCTATTGTCCTGCTCGGAAGTCGGCTCGACGGGATCTTCTTTGTCTTCGGCATCGTCCGGAGTATTGTTTTCTCTCGTGCCGGTATTGCTGTCTTTTCCACGGCGTGATTTAGAGCGGTGCCGCTGACGTCGGTGCTTTGGCTGTGTCTCAGGAGGTTTATCCTCGACTGGATCTTTCTCGTTATCGCCGTTATTCTCTTTGGGAGTATCCACCATGTACACATCATACAAGGAGGTGGCTGTCCAGCGCCCAGTAAACGGCGGGTTTTGGACCTGCTCCTCTCCCGCATCGTCGTCCATATCGTCGATGTCTTCGGAGTCATAATCGAGCATGTCGGTTAAGTCTTCGACAGTGGCAATGAAGTGGGCGGTGGGTGGGAAGCGAAATTCTCCGTCATCAGCCTCCAGTTCAAACCGGATATAATTCGGCTATGAGTCCCCTGCTAAGGAGAGGGTTTTTAATGAGTTTAGCACATCACCCAAAGGTGAGTGCCGGAAGATTTCCGCGGAGCTGAACTCGACGATCAGCGCCTGATCGAGCTCGACGGGCGCGGACGCACGCGGTTCGGAACCTGTGGCCGGAGACGAATCTGAGGTTCCGGTGACACAGATCCCGTTCAAAGTTGGGTCTGTGTGCGGCTCCAACGCCGCTGAGTCTGCGGCTTCCGTGGCGGGGTTGAGCTTCCCGTCCTCGGATGGCGCAATCTACTCCAGATCTAGGGCCAGAGCAGTTACAAGCGCTATCTCCCGGGTATGGTCCGATGACAGATTTAGGTCACGTTCATCGCGGTGGCAGGGAGCGGCTGCCATGGGCTCGAATCCGTCGAAGATCAAGTCTCCGTGGATATCAGCAACGTAGTTCAAGCTTCCAAACCTGACCTGATGGCCAGGGGCGTAGCTGTCGATCTGCTCTAGATGGCCAAGCGAGTTGGCCCGCAGTATGAGCCGCCGAATACGAAGATCTGGCCGGGGAGAAAGACTCCCTCAAGGCAGCATCGTTGTGGATGGTTGATGGAGCCATCGAGTCTTCTAGCGACGACACAGCGAAACTCTCAATGAAAGCACCAATGTCGGTGTCAAAACCGGCGGATCTCGGGTAGGGGGTCCCGAACTGTGCGTCTAAGATCGATGGTAACAAGAGACGAGGGACACGATGTTTACCCAGGTTCGGGCCCTCTCTACGGAGGTAATACCCTATTTCATGCTTGATTGATCTTGATGAATATGAGTATTACAAGAGTTGATCTACCACGAGATCGTAATGGCTAAAACCCTAGAAGTCTAGCCTGTCTGATTATGATTGCCTCTACGGACTAAACCCTCCAGTTTATATGGACACCAGAGGGGACTAGGGTTGTACAAAGTCGGTTACAGAGAAAGGAATCTTCATATCCGAACGCCAAGCTTGCCGTCCACGCCAAGGAGAGTCCCATCTGGACACGGGAGAGAGTCTTCTATCTTGTATCTTCATGGCCCATCAGTCTGAACCACATTACGTAGCCCGGACGCCCAAGGACCCCTTAATCCAGGACTCCCTCACCCTCCACTTGCAACTGTAGCTCCTTGGCCTTGAGATCCAAGAGTTCAAAACTGGTGCACTATAGAAGTACAGTACATCACACTACTAGTTGAGAAAGTAGTACTACTACTGCTACAGTACTACTCCCTTCGTCCGGTGAAGAGTGTACGTTTGGGTTTAAAATTTGTCCACAAAAGAGTGTACTTCTATCTTCCCAATGGACTTTAAAGTATTTTCTCTCATCACACGGTAATCAAGACCAATAGCATTCTATACATAGTCTTCTTAATTTCTACATGCACTTAGCTCATTGGGGGTTGGGTAATTAAAGAGGAGAGAGATGGTGGCTTGCATCTTCCCAATGCATTTTTTACTCCACTCCATAATTTATCCTAAAATTTCTAGATGTACACTTTTCACCGGACGGAGGGAGTACGTAGTAAATAATAGCCGCACCATCGCGGGGCACTAGCACTATGCGTGCCCGCATAACTTCCTTAACGAAGGGACGAGGCCCTGCAGTTACGCTCTTATCTCCTCCTCGCCAGTTCCCCTCCCCCCGAAGAGACCAAGGCAGTTCATCGCTGCTCCCATGGATTCGCCAGGTGGTTCTCCTCCTCGTCGGGGCTGGGAGACCTTGGACGACGATCCTCTAGGAGAAATTGCACGCTGCTCCGACGTCCTCACCACCGCAAGACTCAGTTCTTCCTGCACCAACTATTTTAAGACGGTGCTTAAACAGGCTTGGGAAAAGGCCATGCTTGTTGGTCTTCCATGCGTTCTCGAGCAGAAGGTTATTCTATGCGACAATCCATCGAACAGTCCACCGCTCCCTGGCCATGGTTGCACGTTGACTCCGCTAGAGTTGCCGACGTTGAGAGGTAGTCGGATTTTGTCTGATGAGCAGGTCAGTCATGGAGTTTGATCATGTAGTGTATATTCTAAATATAGTACTTAGTTATTCCATCCCGTAATTTCTCTGCTGCCCACCGTCTTATATATAGGTCTGGGTTGGTGCCAACGAAGATTGGCTTGCATACCTCCGGCCGGATACCACCATCATTTTGCACAACATCCACAGCAGTGCGGCCATTCCCGTAGACCCCTTCTCCACCATTGGGATCGGCCTTCCGGACTGGCTGGGCTTGAATACGTATGATGAAGCCTACATGAGATTGAAGAAGATAGCAATTGCGGACCTGCCGACAAAGCGACACAGCTACGACAATTACTATCTCATCGTGGTGTTCGACATAAGGATTGCCATCAATACAAAAGGCAGTAACGGCAGAGGCTGGCACATGTTGGCCGCGGCAGATTTGTACCCCTACACGTTCGAAGACGCCGTGTGCCATGTAGGCCGCATCTTCGCGGTGACAAGCCAGGGGACTTGTTTCATCTGGTTGCCATCCTACGGTACGGGAGATTGCAAAAGGAATGCACAAACCATCATTTGCATCCCTAATGGTACTCCATTATTTTGCAGGGACCAGTCATCCCCCGATCAAAATAAGATCGCCGATCCTGGATGTGCATTTGCATCCGCGATTCGGTCTAACCTGGAACCTTGTAGCTGACTTTGGCATATTGGGATCAACTATCTTAGCATTCGTTACCCATGGTACCACTGATGTGCAACATGGTCACACGATCTACCACGATTGGACCGTCACCATCTACCCAGGTATTCCATTTTCTCATTGTTGTGTGTTAGAGTAGTAGTACTTGTTAGTTATTTTCTTTTCTTGACTGGGACATGTTTACTGTACTAGTACTACAATTTAGTATTAGATTTTTTTAACCCTCTCGCCTTCTCTTTCATTGTACTACTTACTAGTACTAGTACTTTTACCTTGGAGGATGCGTATAGCTAGCTAGGCCCTTGAAGACTTGATCCCACTAGCTCCCACCATTTTTTTTTCCATGTCTTACTATCTCATCCATGTAGCCAAGAGTGGCTATATATAATAAGACGGTTATTTTACTTCCTCTATACTGGAGTAGTACTATTTGCTGCACAATATTACTGACCGCCATATTTGAGCACAACATTATTATGCATGGACCTTGACCATGTAGGTCACCATGTGTCCAGATCTGAGATGCCGCGTGTACCAGATGAACGGCGCCGAGTTCGACCCCCGTGATGCTATGTGGGTGCCGAGGAACACTCTTGGAGAGTACTCGCTTTTCATTGGGGACAGCTACCCCATTGTGAAGCAGATGCCATCTTCCGTGCACGACACCAAAGGCCTGCCGTTCATGAAGCATGGTTGTGTCTTCAGTGCACACCGCCGGATGAACGACATGCTGGGACACGCTATCCCTGATTTATGCCGCTTCAGCTTGGATGAGTCTCCATCATGTGGAACCGGACTAGAAAGCTGCGACAATGATTCCCGTTGCCCACCGCTATGGATCATGCCATCTATGAAGAACACCTGGGACTGGAACCTGGAGGAGGACATGGAGCCCATCTATAATGTGTAAGTGGAGTATGGTAAATTGTGAATGGTAGCGCTGTAAATATATGTAGACTAGTCGTGCACAAATTTATCACATGAAGTGGAGATGAACTTGTGTGGCATACTGGCATTTGTCCTTTAGAATTTATTACTAGTAAATGTGTTATGTGTATGTGCAACTTGTGTGGCTGTTGCACGGGCTCCAACATGCTCTGTGAGAAAAAAAGGTGGCACAGCTTTGGGTATAGGTGACGTGGCGGCATCATACAGTAGCGATCGTTCGCTATAGTTGTAGTACTAGGCTGACAACTCCCATAAACCTTGCGCTTGGATCTTTGCCTCTTCGGGAGGTTCAACAGTTCATACTCCTGTGAACCTTGCACTTGGCTCTTCGCCTCTTTGGAAGGTCCAACAATGATGATACTACAGTACAATATGCTTCTGGCAATCTGACACTGAATGAACTACTGCACGTCCACCGTGAGGGCGAGGGAGAGGGCGCTGTAGTCAAAACCCTCTCCTCGTCCTGCGAGCCACCGTGCGCGTGGGCGAGGGAGAGGGTGTAGGCGTACGTAGTAAGCAAGCTTCTCCTCGTCCTGTGAGCCACCGCGCGTGGGCAAGGGAGAGGGCGTAGTAAGCAAGCTTCCCCTTGTTCAGCGAGTTGAAGGGACACATCAAAGTAGTACTAGTCCATACTGTGTCCTTTCCGGTTAATATGGCTTAATTTGAAACAAGAAAAATACACTGGCGGTCAACGTATTATGTAACAATATGCTCATTACGCTCACTATATAGTTTTGCGGTGATTATACGGTCACTAGCTCACCGTAGAGCACCGTATTGCACCCTGCTGACCGGCCACATAGTCGACATGGCACTTTGTTGACTGGTTAAATTGACACCTGGTTTCTGGGTCACACCTGTCAGTTGGCAGAGCAAAGAAATCAGTTAAACAAAACTTTACTCAGGCATGACAGGAGTCCAACCCTTGCGCGTGAACCACCCTGGCTGTGTAGTATGCGAGTGCATGCACGTGTACTCCCTCGGTCCATGAAAAACTGTACATCTAGCATTAGAAAATTTTCCAACAAAGAGTGTACATCTACACTTCCAATGCACTTAGCCTTTAATCTAATCGGCATTGATTGACTAATGCACCAACTTGTGCTCTAGCTATAGGCTGCATGTCTATCCTTAATTACAGCATGCAACAACCTTCATTTAGTCTTCTCCTCTCAATGGTCGCATGCACACATAAGTCAACTCGCCGAACGAGGAGAAGCTTGAGTGTGAGCATGTGTGTTGCGTCGTGTGCTGTGTGCCGCATGGATGCGTGAGTGTTGCGTGCGTCCTGTGTGTACATGTGAGTGTTGCATGCATGCATGAGGCTTTTACTCCCTACCATTGACATGTTCATATTTCAAGCTTCATTAAAACGTTGCATGCAACAATTAAGAGAAAACTCACCAATGCGTGTAGGTCTTTTGTTCCTCACGCATGCATTCCAATTAATACGTTCGTAAACACAATTTTCTTGAGGAAAACGAGCCCATTATTGAGTACTTTTGGAAAAAAAATCTTCGGGCACTCATCATTTACTACTACCTTGGTTGATGATTATTTTATTGACCTGTATATAAACCTCCATCCTAGTTTATTGGTCCACTTTGTACTAAGTGTAAAATTTTGACCGTAAATTTAACTAACAATGTGTCAACGCATGTCATAAAAAACTATACCATTAAAAACTATGTTCAAATACGAATCCAGTGATATGATTTTTGGTGACATGCATTAACATTTTATTAGTTAAATAGATGGTCAAAGTTTGACACAAAATACTAGTAGTACTCCTACATTATTGGCACCGGGTGCCTTGGCGAATGTTTCTTGTTGTTGGACAGGATGAGAGTAGAGGCATAGGGATACTGTCAATAAGAAGTCTTGGTGATCCATTATTCCCCATCTCGGTCAGAGAGAACTATTCAAATAGTCTTCACAGTGAAGTGACAATACACGCTGCAGCAGATGGGACACTTAATTAATAAGCTGAGCCAGCGTGTTGGTGTTACTAAATCAGCCTTACCCTGTACTGCCATCATGTTTGCCAGTGGAGCACGCTTTCGCAAATACGCCTACGCACCTCTCTCTTCCATTAACTGACATATGGGCCCTCTTGAGGTAGACATGTCATCGGCTTAACTATTTACACTCCGAAGGACGGTATATCCTAGTAGTAGTACTAGTAGAATTGAGATTTAATGCACTTTCTTGCCCGTCTTTATCTCTTCTTCCTCCTCTCTTCTTCTTCCTCCTCTCTTCCCCATCGTCGGCCGCACACCATTTCCCCCCGCTCACTACTCGCCCGCCCGCGCCATCTTCCTCGGTAGCTCGCGCGTACCATATCCCCCCGCTCACTGCTCGGCCACACACGCCATCTTCTTCGCTCGCCCGCCTGAATCCACTTCCCCGCTCACTCGCAGGCACCGAAAACCCCAATCACTCAGCGCCCTAAAAAACCCTATGGCAGAACCGACTGACACGCAGAGCCGTGATTGGAATTCCCTCCCTGATGTTCTCTTGGAGCAGATATGTAATCGTATGGACCTGCTCAGCACCGTGCGTCTGGCCGCATGCTCGGTGTCTATGTACCGTGTACTCATCTGAAACCGGCCGGCCCTTTTCAAGACACCCTGCTTGCTGATGCCCGATCCTCACAGGTGGCCTAGACACCGACTTGACGATCCTACTGAGGTTGCCATCGTGCCCCTCGACATGCTACCACTACCCGCCCACCTGTCCTTCATGCGCGGCCACTACTGGGCGGGCATGAAGGCCAACTGGATCATCCTCATCCACCAATCCAGTAGTCCGTGGCCTCTCGTGGATATCTACACCCAGCGAGAGATCACCCTTCCATCATTGGATACCGCCGGCATCGAGCCTCGCGGCCCGTCGGACACTCCTACCTACTACGCACGAGACGCATCGAGCTTTTGGTACGACCTCTGTTTGCTAAAAGTTGTAATCTGCGAAGTGCCCACACCATCAGAAGACTACATGGATTACATGCCCATTGCCTTGTTTGACATGGGACTAGTCTATCTAGAATCCGGTCGCCATACATGGTTATGGCTCATCATCAATCCTGTTGAGCCTCCATTTCTGTCTGATGCTATAATGCATGATGGCATCATTTACGCGGTCGACGCATAGATTGGCTGCATATACTGGTGGAATCTATCGTCGTGTACTTGTTCTATCTCATCTCATCTTTACCTTATGAATACAATTGCCTATTGATTGTTAGAAATTTAGAATAGATAGTATGTCTATAACCACATCATGCTATATGTTCCTCTCATTTCCTAGATTTTTATGACCACACATGTTATTGTTAGAGTTGATATGAGAACAATTGGCATCTAATGATTGTTATAATAGATATTATGAGTATAACCTCATGATTGCTATATGTTACTCTCATTTCCAAGATTTTTATAACCACGCATGTTATTGTTAGAGTTGATATGAGAACAGTAGTAGCTGCTATGGTAGAATATGAGTAGGCCCTGGCATAGTTGTTTTCCTCTCATTTTTACATGATGTTTGAACCATGACATATTGCTAGAATATGAAAGCCATTGGCTTACTTTTTTAAACTTGGGGTATGATTATGACCACGGCATTGCAATTCTCTGGCTATGATCTGTGTCACTGTTATAATAATCTTAATTCCACACATACTCTGAACATGATTTTATATTTTTGTCCTTTTGGTCTCCGATTTGATTTGTTGCAGCAGACGCAAATGCGCTGGCCTTCATAATTCCAGGACCTGGAAATATACAAGTCAATGGGTGGTGGTTTATCGCTCGTTCAACTAATGGTGGTCATTCGATGCTCATTCGCACGTACCAAATTGACCAAACCATTCATCAAACCACATGCAGTACAATGCCTGGGGCATTCGTGACTATGATGGCTATGGCTGCTTCGTGTTCGAGAAAGATCCCAGCTCTGTTGGGCCAGGCGTATTCAACTGGAGGCGGGTTTACAGCCTCGGCAACCACTCCATGTTCCTCGGGCTCAATTATCCAATCATCCAACCAATCATCGATCATATCACCGGCGATGATTACCGTGCTATGCAACTTCCATTCGCTAGGGGCAACTGTGTTTACACATCGTACCATGGGTTTCATGAATCACCATATCCAGAGATTCGTCGACACAGCTTGTTAACAGATGATCTTCAATGTGTGAAAGGCATCAAGCTTCCATGCGATGAATGGCTCTTGCAAACCCGACATGCGGCGATGTGGTTCATGCCAACAGCAAATATGCACAACTTGATTTGTAGTGATATCTAGACTGAGCCATGTATCCAGCTGCTGTAGCATGACTCTCTTTTGTTCAATATTATGTACTGTAGTTAGTTTAAAGGATAGATACCTTTCTGGGATCAAGTGCATCCTAACTCACCTGCGTAGCATGTACTGATAATGATGATGGAGATGTTGTGCAGAAGCCATATATATCAATTAGGCTTCAAGTGCGTACTTGTTGGTGAAAGTGTTGTCCAATGGAAATTATATTTTGTATTACTCATGTAGCCTACAAAGTCTGTCGCACAGCCTTGTAACTTCGTAATCCATTTCTAAATTTGTACTAGTACTAGTAGTCCTCTATACCGTATATTGCGCTACTCGTACTACTACCTCCCTCCTGGTTTATTGGTCCCCTTCGTAATTTGTGTCAAATTTTGACCATAAATTTAACTAACTAAATGTTAATGCATGTCACAAAAAAATATATCGTTGGATTCGTATTTCAACATAGTTTCCAATGGTATAATTTTTTGTGACATGCATTGACATTTTGTTAGTTAAACCTATGGTTAAAATGTGACACTAAATATGACTAGTAAGTAGTACAGTAGTACTAGTATACGTCGGTCAAATTATTCATCATGTCCTCACATTGAATTGATGTGACAACACGTTGCGCGTGAGGTGACACAAGAGTCCCGACGGCGTGTTCGGTTCACCAAAGTGAGCCTCACTCCTCTCGTAGTACAACAACACTCTCCCATTCTCTACAAAATCACTCTCCCTGTCTCCCCACCTCCCATCCACTGCCTTGTTCCGATCCATTTGGTACGATGAGCGATGAGCTACTGGAGCTGCTATACTTCATTGCAAGTAGTCAAAAGGAAGACGCTGAAAAAATTGATCTCAACAAGGATGCTCTTCAAGCTAGCCGGATGAAGGAAGGAACCAGCGAGGCCGCTCCTGTGAGTATTCGTCCCGTCGCCCTGTATGATGATTTTGATCTTTATGGGGCTTTTCAAGTCTTTAGAGTCTGCATGTAGTAATGAAGCCGATACCCCAGTTTGTTCGGGTATTGTGGACTTCAGATTTGGAGTACCACTTATCTGTCGAAATCTTTCATCATTTACTTAAAATAGTTGATTGATCATACATTGAGTACCATTTAACTGGAATTAACCGATGCAAGTCCAAGAAGGATTGGCCGGTGCTGCCGGCTGGGGTCAAGTTCGATCCCACGGATCAGGAGCTCATCGAGCACCTTGAGGCCAAAGTGAGTGCTGACAACGCGAGATCTCACCCTCTCATCGATTTGTTCATACCAACGATCGACAACGAGCACGGCATATGCTACACCCATCCTGAGAAACTTCCAGGTGAGACACCAATCGGTCGTCTACTTGCACAAACATATTCCTTTGTTTATACCTCTATTTTTCTTTTTAGACGCAGACCTAGTGAAGCAATTACAATTTGACAGTTAATAAAAAGTGAAGCAAGTGACTGCAACATTCCAAAGATGTTATGAAAATGCCAACTACGTACCCTAAAACTTGTATTCGCCAATACTGCAAGTAACACACTGAGTGGCCTAAGCAAGCATTTCTTCCAGCGCAACTCTAGGGCGTTCAAAAGGGGCACGCGGACCCAACGCAAGATACAGTCGGAGTGTGGCATGCATGCGATGTGGCACAAGACCGGTAATACCTTGCCGGTGATGGTCAACGGCCGGCAGACGGGCAGCAAAAAGGTTCTGGTGCTGCACACCAACAAGAACTTCGACCAGCAGAGGACCAACTGGGTGATGCACCAGTACCACCTCGGGGACCTCGAGCAAGAGAAGGAGCGGGAGCTGGTCGTCTGCAAGATTTTCTACCAGACCAACACTAGGGCCAGGACTAAAAAGATTATAAGTTAGTTTGGTATTGGTATACTTGTACTACCTGGTCGTCTGCAAGTTGGTATTGTTGTTAAGGATCTTTCGGTAAGAACTTTCATTTGCTTCCAACCATCATGTCGAGGGTCGACGTGGATATAAAGCTGAATCATTTGTTTCGAAATGAATTTTCAGGCACCTGATTTTTATTTGATGGGTAGCATAAGCACATGCCGTTCAAATTCCCAGTTCTCCAATTTTTTTACATCTTTGAAGTACACACTGGATCCATCCGGTTTGGCAGGCTGATAGTTGGACGCAGCACGTCGGAACTGGGTTGTGGCATGCCAAGCCCAGCTCCAAATTGTTAAAAGAGAGGAGCGATGGATTTGGGCCTTCCAGAACAGTTAAGTGTCGTGTGAAGCGCCTCCCATGGACTCAAAAAAGGCCTAGTCGGTTATTATTAGTTGAAATATGTAAAATATTCCATAATAAAAAGAAATATGTAAAATGCAATGAATTTAGTCCAGTTTCACTGAAAACCATCCGATTTGCATGAAATTCATCTGTGGAACCACAAGACGGCTGTCCATACAGAGCCTACCCATAGGAAACCAGCAGGTCCATGGCCGTACGCAAGCAAGTGCATGCACTTATTATCACGATGGAAAAATAATGCTGATGTTTGAGACACCTACGAAATTTTCAACGTAGTTAATAAACAAGAGAATTCTGAAAGTACAGACTGATAACTGGGATCCAGCAGGTATATTGTTTTTTCAGGTCGAGCAAGTTTCAACTGGCCTGTGCCCAGGATTGGTTTTGTTTTTAACAGGCCCAGCCCATGACGACAATGGGGCACAAAGATCCAGCAGGTATCAACTGGCCTCTGGCCCGCAAGCCTTAGTTATATTTTCTCTTAGAACATCCTCAGACAGTCTTTTTACTGAAGAAAACACACAACCCAGTTCTATTTTCCTCTTGAAACTCCATGTCCTACTTCCATTTTATAATCTCTACCTACAGTTTTACTAGTTCATATACATGTATTATTATATTGAAAATACGTAAAGTTCCCTTTTCATCTTTACATCCTTTTTTTTCATTGTTTTCCTTCCCAGCGCTGATTTTTTTACCACTGGTTTTCCCTAAAACCAACTCAATTGTCCCACGTCTTATTAGCTTACAAAAATAAAACAATATTTTTTTGGCAAATCAAAAAGTTCTTAAAAAATAAATGTTTATCATTTCTGGATTAAAACAGTTTGGACTCCACCAAAATATGCAAAATTAGGTTGAACTTTTTGACCGTGGTCCTGGGAAGAAAATGGGTTGTAATAAATTCCTTAAGAATTAGCAAATGGGCTGCAAATTATTAAAAAAATAGCAAATGAGCTCTATGTTGTCTGCCACAGATTTGGAGGTTGACTTGTGGGCCTACTAAGTTCATGCATACACAAGGTTTCTTAGAAAAAAAGAAACTTAGTCAACAATCGACTCTACCAGCGTCAGACCGTTAGATGTCAATCCAACGGCAATTGTGCTTCTTCAGTCTCTGATCTTCCTGCTCCAGCCGCCCAAACCAGTGCCGGCGGAACCGCCTGCTCCCGCCTCCCGTGGCCAGTTGCGCTGCCGGGAAGGCCTCACGGCCCCACCCTACTCGCATCCCTGGCCTGGCCATCCCTCTACTCACCCACACCTCCTGATATTCTTCGGCGACGGCAGCCTCACACTGCAGCCGAACCAATAAACCCTCGTACCCACTCCGCATGGGAAACAACTGCCGAGTCTTCCTCGGCTCCGGGTCATTCCCCTACTTGGCCTCGCCGTCGTCCACCGCCTTGGTGCTATCGGCACGGCGTGGTCAACGAACGACATCCATCGAAAGAGGATTGTACGTGGAGAGGCTGATAGCTGGGTCCATGGCCGCACGCAAGGAAGTGCCTCCTTTTTTTTGTGAGTAGGAAGTGCCTCCTTATTACGCGCAAAATAATGATTCCTCCACCTGACAGCGGGGACCCACCAGAAGGGCCTCTGTATTTCGCGAAAAAAACATTCCCCCAGCTGACAGCTCGGACCCACCAGCTATATCTTCGCACGCAAGGAAGTGCCTCCTTATTACGCACACAAAAAATGAATACCCCCGCTGCTACATGGGACCCACCATATTTGGAGGCTGACTTGTGGCCTACTAAGTTGACGCGAACGCAAGGCTTTGTCAACTTAGTCAATATAAAAGATTCTAGCTGCGGTGACCGTACGATGTCCATCAAACGGCCGTCATGCTTCTTCAACCTCTGGTCTTCTTGCTCCAGCCGCCCAAACCATCGCGGGCCGTGCCGCCTGCTCCTGCCTCCCATGGCCGGTTGTGCTGCCGCGTAGGCCTCATCGCCCCCTCCTACTCCAATCGCTGGTCAGGCCATCCCTCTACTCACCCACAACCCCTATTATTCTACGGCAACGACAGCCTCACACCGCAGCCGAACCAGTCAACCCTCGTACTCCCCTCCGCGTGGGCATGCACTGTTGCGTCTTCCCCGGCTCCGCGTAGTCCCCTTCCTAGGCCTCGTCGTCGTCCATCGCCTTGGTGCTCTCGGCGCGGCGTGGTCAATGTGGTCAAGGAACGACTTCCATCGGAAGAAGACTGTACGTGCAGAGACTGACAGCTGGGTCCACGGACGTAGCAAGTAAGTGCCTCCTTATTACGCGTAAAATAATTATTCCTCCACCTGACAGCGGGGACCCACCGGAAGGGCCTCTATATTTTGTAAAAAACGTTTCCCCTGACAGCTGGGACCCACCAGTTATATCTTCGCACGCAAGGAAGTGCCTCCTTATCCTCCCTGACAGCTGGGACCCACCCGGTCGAACCGTACGTAGGGTTGTCTGTCTGGTCGCGAATGTGTACCTACATACTGGTCGATCGGTCTCTCTGCAACGATGAATCGTGGCCGAGCAAGCAGCGGCACGTGTAGTAGTAGAGCCCCTGACGTAGCTGTTCAGGCAGTCCAGTCAAAACCATGTACACGTACGTACAGCCAGATGCCAAAAAATACGGCCACGTACGTACATACGGGCGGGTCTCGAACGCCTACTCGCGCATACGTACAGCCAGGGCTCGTGTACATGGAGAGGCAACGGACGGCAGCAATGGCATCCTGTTCATCAGCAGCCAACCGGCTGGGTCGGAACGGAGAAACAGCGTCCTGTTCATCAGGAGGCAACAGACTAGGTCGGAATGCGTCGTGTTCAACAGGAGCCAACTGGCTTGGACGTAACAGCCGGAACGGGGTCTGGCGTACCGCAAAACGGAAGAAAACGGCCTTCTGTTCGACCGCGTACGATCAAAACGGGGTCCTGTTCATCGAGAAGGTTCTGGCGTACCGCAGAACAGAGGAAACAACCTTCTGTTCGAGTGCCTACAGTCGAAACGGGGTGCTGTTGATCGGGAGGGTTGTGGCGTACCGCAAAATGGAGGAAACGGACTTGTGTTGGAGCGCCTACGGTTGAAACGGGGTCCTGTTCATCGGGAGGGGTGTGGCGTACCACAAAACGGGACTCCAGGCCTACTGTTCATCCACCATCTACTGCCTCGCTCTAGCCTCCACGGGGCTACTGTTCATCCACCGTCGACTTCCTCCAGCATCCACCTGCTACTGTTCATCCAACGTCGACTTCCTCCGGCCTCCACGGGCTACTGTTCATCCAGCCTCCACTGGCTACTGTTCAACCAGCACTCCAAGGGGTCCTGTTCATCCACCCCCCCCCCCCACCTCCTCGATCGGGGTCCTGTTCATCCAGCGGCAACGGCCTACTAATACCACGGGGTCCTGTTCATCCAACCCCCACCGAGAACTGTTCATCCAACCCCAACAACGATCACTGTTCATCAAGAGGCAGGTTCGATCGGCTTCAGTTAGCAGCAGTAGCGAAGGAATCGCTCGGGTTTAGTTAACAGCCAAGGGATTGATCGCTCGGGTTCAGTAACGTAGCTAATGCAATCGCTCGGGTTCAGTAAGCGAATGCCTCGCTCGGGTTCAGTTAGAGCCCAACGCCTCGCACACACGCGCGTATGTGTACGAGAGAAATGCGCAAACCTCCGTGCATCGCTCGGCCCCGACCACCCACCGTAACCGGGAACTCCCCGATATTTTCCTCGCCCTCGCTTCTACCACGATTTTTTCCGTCATGCAGGTGCGTCCCCGGCCCGCCCAGGATGAAAAGCCCATTTTCTGTCATGATTTTTTGTCATAGAAGTAGGAACCCACCACATCTATGATGATACATGCTTTTGTCATAATTATCGTCATAGAAGTGTCATAAGCATGACAGAAAAAAAATTTGTTCGGCCCAAAATGTCACGGATGTGTCTTTTTTTTGTAGTGCAAGTTAAAGGTCTCTCGTCATTAGTGCCATTGCATATTCACAGCATTGCATATTCACAGCTATGATGTGTAAACTAAGCAGAAGGCATTTCAACAAATTAGAAGCAATGAAAGCTAGACACCATATGTAAGACGCAACGAATATCACTCTACCAAGTTAAAACTGTCTCGTCATTAGTGCCATTTCAACAAATTAGTAGTACAAGCTAGAAAATAATGCGAGATGTAAACTATATCAGACTCCCAAGTTAAACGTGTCTTGTGAAAAGTGATTGTTGCAGGTTACACAATAGTAGTACTTTGATGTAAGAACATGGTGTGATAGACAGATATTGTATGTTCTAGAAACAGGAACACGTGTCTTATTCACAAGTATAATGTGTAAAGTAAGCAGATGGAATTCAACAAAATTAGAAGAAATACAAGCTAGACATCATACATAACATGCAACCATATATAATAGTGCCAAGTTAGAGGGAGCACCTGTGATGGTCGACTAGGGGAGACGTTCTCATCATCAACACAACTACGTTGAGTGTCTATGCATGTGTAGTGTTGCAAATCTTGTTGGGGGGTGGCGGAGTAGAATCTATAGAGGCCCTCCATTTCAGTTGTTTGGAAGGAGCGCCTTTATCCACTGCCTTGCTAATTTTGTTCTGCTTTATTGATTTTGCATTGTCAAGTAAAACCGACAAGAAAAAGCAATAAAATTCACTCTTCAGAACTCACTCATGCATGATACTGACAATCACTATCTTGATGTAAGGCAAACACATGATACGAGGATGGAATATGTATGAAAAATAGGACGGCATGGCATATTCACAACTATTTGTGTAAACTAAGTAGAAGTAATTTAATCAAATTACAAGCAATACAAGCTAGACACAGTATGCAACATGCAAGACAATATCACACTACCAAGCTAGAGAAAGCACCTGGGATGCCGGTTTCGCCGGAAGAGCGCCATCAGTCCCTGCCTTAATTTTTCCTTCCTCTTACTTAATTTTATTGCCTTGTCAAGTCAAACCCACAAGAAAAATGAATAAAAATTCGCTTTTCAGAACTCATTGATGCAGGATGCTGATGAGCACTACTTTAATGTAAGGCGACCGCATGATAGGACGATTGAATGTGTAAGAAAAAAGGACAGCATTGCATATTCACAGCTATGATGTGTAAACTAAGCAGAAGGCATTTCAACAAATTAGAAGCAATGAAAGCTAGACACCATATGAAAGATGCAACGAATATCACTCTACCAAGTTAAAACTGTCTCGTCATAAGTGCCATTTCAACAAATTAGAAGTAGTACAAGCTAGAAAAGAATGCGAGATGTAACCTATATCACACTCCCAAGTTAAACGTGTCTTATGATAAGTGATCGTTGCAGGTTACACAACAGTAGTACTTTGATGTAAGAACATGGTGTGATAGACAGATATTGTATGTTCTAGAAATAGGAACACGTGTCTTATTCACAAGTATAATGTGTAAAGTAAGCAGATGGAATTCAACAAAATTAGAAGCAATACAAGCTAGACATCATACATAACATGCAACCACATATATTAGTGCCAAGTTAGAGGGAGCACATGTGATGGTCGACTAGGGGAGACGTGCTCATCATCAACACAGCTATGTTGAGTGTCTATGCATGTGTTGTCTTGCAAATCTTCTTGGGGGGATGCCAGAGTAGAATCTGTAGAGGCCCTCCATTTCAGTTGTTTGGAAGAAGCACCTTTATCCACTGCCTTGCTAATTTCCTTCCGCTTTATTGATTTTGCATTGTCAAGTAAAACCGACAAGAAAAACCAATAAAATTCACTCTTCAGAACTCATTCATGCATGATGCTGACAATCACTACTTTGATGTAAGGCAAACACATGATACGAGGATGGAATATGTACGAAAAACAGGACGGCGTGGCATATCACAACTATTTGTGCAAACTAAGTAGAAGTCATTTCTAGAAATTAGAAGCAATGCAAGCTAGACACCACATGAAAGATGTAACCGATATGACTCTGCCAAGTTAAAAGCGTCCCATCATAAATGGCATTTCAACAAATTAGAAGTAGTGCATGCTATAAATCATATGAAAGATGCAACCAATATCACTCTGCATATACTAAAGGTGTCTTGTTATAATTGATTGATGCGGCATACAAAAAAACAGTAGTTTTATCTAACGACATGCTTAATAGACAGATGTACTATGTACCAAAAACAGGAAGGCATGTCACATTAACAGGTATAATGTACAAACTAAGCAGAATAGCACATGCAATTTAACCAGATTGGAAGAATTACAATCTAGACACTATATGCAACATGCAACCACATATCACCCTGCCAAGTTAGAGCAAGCACCTGTGATGGTGGTGTAGGGGAAATGCGGTCATCAACTACAGAGCTACGTTGACTATCTTCATCTAGCATTGCTGTTTCTTGAGAATCATGTGGGGAGGCTGACACTGCATTCTTTAAAAGAGGATCTTTTCTTACAGCAGTCCACGAGCCTGATTGTCTCATCATAAGTAATTGATGAGGGATACACAAGAACATTAGTTTGATGTAAGAACATGGTTAATAGACAGATGCAGTAGTATGTACCAAAAACAGGAAGGCATGTCATATTCAAAGGTATAATGTATAAGCTAAGCAGATGCAATTTAACCAAATTGGAAGCAATACAAGCTAGACACCCGGCTGGAGTGGTGAGCATGATCATCGAGGACCTGAGAGCCTGGTGGGAGGCGGGCTGCTTCGCCACCATCATGGCTTTTTAGTTGGCTTGTAGGTGATGCCTGTCTGTGCTGGGCTTGTCACTGGCTCGGCCAGTGCCCTGACTAGCTATTTGGCTTCTGGTGCTCCCGGGATGGTGGTTCATGTAAAAAATATCTTTCCTTATCTTAATAAAGACCGACTTCGACCTTTCAAATACAAGCTAGACACCATATGCAACAGGCAACCACATATGACACCGCGAAGTTAAAGCAAGTACCTGGGATGGTGGTTCATGGCGAGTGAGATCATCAACTCCGGAGCTACATTTACCGTCTCCATCTGCTGACACCACACCCTTTATAGTGCCCAAACGTGCCTTGCCTACCCACGAAGAAAGCAGGAGCGACTTCTCTCTTTTATTTCGTGCTTCTCTCAACAGTTTGGCAGAGGCTGAAATACCCATGCATAAAAAAACAATAGTGAGAATATGGGTGAAGTGTGTGCAGAACTAGTGCACTGTAAAAGTAGCAGATAGTAGGTGGCTGAAAAATAAATGACAGGAGACATATGATAGCTCTACAGCATTGCACGGCAAACAAAATTAGATTCTACTCTGTATGATTTTGTAATATATGAGCACAGGGATGGCTGGGAAATGCATGTACTCCTCCAGCACACCACCACATGTGGTGCTATCAAAATAACAGTCGACTAAAAATAAATAAGTCAGTCGATTTTTTTATGAATCGTACGATCTACAAGGAACGGGCAGATGGCCTTCGTCTACCTCCCGCCAGTCACTGTTGACGATCTTTCTCGAACCACCAGCGACCACCGGCCCAAACCCCTGCCTCCGCCGCCCCACCCTCCCTTCGACCTCACACCACCGCCGTGCTTGGCAGCTCCCCCTGGCCATCCCTTTAAGCCTGGCCGACCTCCAGATCAGGCGCCAGCAGCTCCTAGGCCCCACACACCCCTAAGATAAACACCGAGGCACTGCTTCCCCGGCGTAATAGGCGGACCAGCACCTGTTACGCCGGGGAATGCTTCCTTTAATTGGGAATTAACTGACCAGGAATTGAAATCCAGGGGGGCGATGGACATCTAGCTAAGGTGAAATAGTATATGAGGAGAAACCTTGTGCATCGCGAGTTACTGGGAACATCTAGTATCAGGAAGAAGGTGTAGGAAGAAGCGGTCAACTACTGTCTTCTATGGGATGAATACCATGCAAGCAGACACGTAAGATTTGCACGAATAAGGGAAGAGGAGTACCGGTTCTGGTTACCAGTGTTGTGCCATCCTTATTTCGCGGCGATGTTCTTCTTTTTAGTAGGGGAACCAATGTTTTGGAGGAGGGTGGAGCCTCGGACGAACCCATGGCCAAATTGTTGACTGTGTTGCAGTGGCCATCTGTCGGCGGAGGGGAAGCAGATCCGAGGTGGCGAAGGACGGCGTAGCGGGAACAGCTCCGGTGCGGTGGACGGTGGCGACATTGGAGCGGCAGCGGTGAGGCCCAGGACTGCATGGTTGAGCTGGCTCGGGTACGGCGCACGTCTGCGTCCTGGAGGCAACTCGGCCTCGGCTTCAACTACTAGCCGTGGAGGGTGTTGCAGTTGCGGTTATGGTGGACGACGACGTCGGGGTATCGGCTCCAGCGTGATGGAGGAGGGCGGCGGTTGATGGGTGGGATGGGGTGGCGGACGGAGGACGCCGAGGTTTCGCGGCTGGTGGAGAGGTAGTTTTGGCGCCCACGGAGTATGAATGGGGAATTGGACGGGGGGTGGGGGGAGCTAAGGGGGAACCATGTTTCGATCTGGGACGCGCTTGTTTGAAATTTGGTAAAAGTACAAATGTTGCCCCCCTCTTAAATTTCGGACCTACTGCGGGTCGGGGGAAGGACGGTAATCCCAGGTGTCCCAAATAGTGGGCGAGAGCGATTTCGGCCGAGCGCATGTGTATTTAGGCGGCCACGGTGTATGAATGTTTTTCGGAGGCGGTTGCGTGGCGTCTAGATGAAGTTACAAACCTACCCCGGTTTAGACCTTTGGACGTTGGGCCGGTAGGTTTCACGGGTCGGAGTTAGAAAAGTAATTTCCTTCTACCAAACATTGGTCTCACGCGGTTTTGGGCGAGTCGAGGCTCTTTTGGCGCTTCGTTCAAAAATTTTGAAACGGAAGCATTCATGTTTAGAGTACTCTTGAACTTTGAGGATTAACCTAAATAGACAACGTTAAATTTGACCTTGTATGTTTGAAAACCTCATGAAATTATGCGCTTCTTTTTGAAATTTTGACACTTGAAAATTGTATAACTACGATTATTTTGGAATGGAGGAGGTAAATTTGAATCTATTTTGTACACGACTATATATGCTATTATGTACAAAAGCAGAGCAAAGATTGGTGCCCCCATAATTTAGGTATGATTTACAAATGCCATGATCTCGAATTCAAATAATTGAATGGACTTCATGTTGAATTCGAATTTTTTAAACCACCTTAAGTTGAATTCAAATGTATGCTAGTTCATAGCTAGCTATTTATAATGTTCATTGTGTAACCTTTGTATGTATAATGTGCTTTACACACACAACATGAACTATACTCACGTTTATATTCGAATTGCTAAAGCGATGCATTGTCTAGAGTTCAAAATACTGACTTTGTGGGTCAATTATGTCGAATAATAACATAGACATGCTCAAATTCGATAGAATATAGATGTCTGATGGATCAATGACTGTTCCTTATGCGAATTGCAAATATCATGATCCCATCCTAATATTTGGATATAATTTATGTTTTAATCAATGTGTACATCAGTCTTTTACGTGTAGTTTCACTCTCCATAGGCCCCTCCTCACACACGTGCTAACTTTCTCTCTCACACATACGCGCACACGGTGTATATCCATCGGTGGTCTCACACACATGCTCACACACTCTCTCCCGAGGTGTCTTTCTCTCACACATGCTCTTGATATCACCCTCCCTCCATCTCGCAACCATTTACGACTGTTTTCACTAACCTTTATCACAAGCACTCTTCCTCTCACACGCATACACACACACAATCCCCATCGACCCTTTCTCTATACATAGACCTTCCTACGTGTCTCCCGCACGCACATTATCTTTAGGCCTGTCTCACACGCATTGTCTCCACCTCTCTTCCTAATTGATGAATATGATTCCAGCAGAACATTCTGTAGGATGCCCCTTAAAGTTAGGTTGCATGAATGGTAATATCAGAGAGAAGGGGTTACCTTAGTCCGAGGACCTAGGGTTACAAATCCTAGCCGGCTGTTTCAGTGGACACAGAATCCTTCACGACTCTGGTATCTTTGTCTTGTACGACTAGTCCTCCATGGGTCTCCCTGAATGCGTCATGGGCCGACCAATGTGGCGCAGGACGGAACCGACCCAAGGGCCTCACCTCGGCCCACCGGACCTCACGCGGTGACACGCCCTCTGCCCCTAGGTCTCGTTATCTTCTCACACCCACACATACCAACACAGACACCACACAAAATATTTTCTCCTCATGCCTCTATCCCCTCCCCCTTGCATGTACACACTCAAGGGCATCTCTCGCCGTGACATCCTATTCGTCTCTCTCTCTCTCTAGACCTCTTTCATTTCTCGTGCTATCTCTCCCACGTCGCCCCCCCCCCCCCCCGGCGGCCCCTCTATCCATGCCTCTCTCGAATACATACACATACCCTCTCTAGGCCCTACCAAATACATCAACTACACATTCACACATGTTACATCTTATCATGTACCCCATTGATCTACAAAGCCTTCACGTTTACTTCACATACAATGTTCTTTTGAATAAAACCACACAAAGTGTGGCCAAAATTTTATTTTAGAATTTCTACATATATACAACATTACAAAGTTATATGGAGTATGAAAGTTAATTTGCATTGCATGGTGCACCCAATGATATTTATTCCGCACTATGAATTTATATATATTTTTATACTATATATAAAGTTAGTCATAATAAAGAGAAACGAAGAGCATCTCTCTCTCCACCGCAAACACCCCCTCTACGCCCCTTTCACGTACGCACACAAACTATCTCCAGGTCCTCTAAAAGTACGCCCCTAGCACATTCACGCATGTTTCATCTTTCTCTCGTGATATATACAGTGACGATCATTGTATTTGAAGCGAAAGCACGATACGTACATTGGACTTCAGAATCCACTCATTACGGTCACCATTTATGTTTTGTGGTTATTATACAGTCACGGGCTCACCGTACAGCTCTTTATTTGTTCAAGACACGACTAGTTGACTAGTTAAACGCTCCACATGGCACCTCTAGTGTTGCATCACATTATCTCACTACCATTGGGCCCACCTGTCGGCGTGTATAAGAATGAAAACAAACGATAAAAAAATATTGAACGGTGGTTCGAAGTCATGACCGCGGGCACAGCGGACAAGATGGCCTTGTATTGGTATGCTGAGCCATCTGTTTTAACACACAGGAGCTGGTGTGGTGATTATACACACACGCACGCATGCACACGAACTGCATGCACGCAACACTCACACGTACACACGCAGCCACACACCCACGCAACACTCACATGCACGCATGCATGCACACACCACACGACCAACACACACGCTCACGCTCAAGTGCTCAACCTACACGTGCATGCGCACACATCAGGCCCTGACAGACACATACACAACCAGGTGGTTCCCGCGCACGGGTTGGAGTCTTGTCGCGCCTGCGTAAATTTGTGTTTATCTTACTTTTTTCCTATGCGAACTCACAGGTGGGACCCACAAGGAACAAGGTCAATTTAACCAGTCAACATAGTGCCACGCAGACTATTTGGCCGGTCAACAGAGTGCAATCCGATGCTGAACGGTGAGCAAGTTACTGTATAATCACCGCAAAATGTATATAGTGACCGTAATGAGCGTATTGTGAAGTCCGGTGACCGTATTACGCTTTTCGCTTGAAATGCATTGACCGCGAGTGTATTTATCTCTTCTCTCGCTCTCTCTGTGGAGCCGAGTAGGCCAACGTGCCAGTGACTAAATTGGCGCACGCCACCCCATTATTGATGTACTGGTTTCGTAAGAGCGAACAAGCATTCACGTCTACCGTACAAACAGTAGATATGAGTTACAAATGCTATGAAGATGAATACAAATATTTGAATCCACTTTATGCCCAATTTCTCTCTGTAGGCCCTCCAAAAGTACATCTCTACACATTCTCGCTTGTTACATCTAACAACTATGCAATACATCACTACTACTACACTCTAACACAATAAATCATTTGAGTTTTTAGTTTTACCAGATCTCATATTGTTACTTAATTATTCAGTTTGCATACATTAAAATTGCCTTTGAAATGTATGGCTAGTATCATCTATCGCGCGGGAAAAATCCCGCCCTTGCCTGTTTAATAGGGTTTGTATCGATGGATCATGTGAAATAGCAAAACTATAGTAGTACTACAATACAAGTAACAGTTCACTGGGCCGCCGTGTCGTGTACTCCTCCGTCGTAAGAGCGGAGCGCTCGCTTTCATAAATGTTCTAGTCCCTTTCGCCGACATGTGGGACATCAAGCAACCGCGTCCATGTGCCATACTGAAATAACAGTGCAGAGCAGCAGGGGTGAAGCACCCCGGTCATGGCGTCGGCGTAGTAATGAGCAATGAGGCGTCAAATCACAAAGTTGCACCTTTCCCGCAGTTAAGTTGGAGGGATGAAGTGATGCTAAAAAAAGAAGTTGGAGGGACGAAGCAACCATCATTTCACTCGTTGCTAAATCCGCTTCTCCCTCATATTCTTCAAGTTAACCACGTGTTGCTTCTGCCGTTGTTCTGCCTCATGTGGGACGCGGATCGGCTTGGTAAATCACTGACACGTGGGACCGCATGTTAGCAAACCGCCAGGCCAACGTCCTCTAAAAATAAGAAACCTCCCCCGCTTTCCTCGCGGCAAAATCACCTCCTTTTTACTAATCTTGATATAATTTTTTAGATCAATATAATCGAGATTTGTATAGATAGCACACAAGAGCAAAACCAAGTGGTACGGTTAAGGGCATCCACAATGTGTAGCCAAATGTGAAAATAGCTTTTGGTATCGATGGGAACCATTGTGGAGGGTGCTGCCAAAGCCAAAAAGAGGGAACCGAAGCTCCCTAATTGATTGATTGAAGGAATAGAAAAATGCAACCTCTCTCCTCTTTCTCCCATGCTTGGACGCATGTACAGTATAGAGCACATAGTCTACTCCCCTGTCCCTTCTATCACAAATCACAAAGCAGTGTCACAAAGCACGGACGAAGCAACCATCATTTCACTCTTCGCTGACTCCGCTTCTCCATCGTCTTCTTCGAGAAACCACCTTACCGCACTAAGCTGGACTGACGACGCTATTGTGTAGTAGTAGTAGTAGTACATTTACGCCTCCTTTGGTTCAACGGACTTCCTGGAAGCAAAGAAGGCGGTTGTCTCGGCTTGCAGGCGGCACTTGCGAACGACTTACCGTGGTCTCCCTCAATGGTGTGCTTCGTCGAACACACTTCGCCAAAGCCACAACGTTCGAGATATCATCGACGTCACCGCAATGGGGAAAGAAGTCAAATAGTTACTACCTCCATTTTTTGTATACAAGGCCGTATCAAAATTACAATTTGCAGAATGCCACTAACACTAATCGAGGCAAAATTGATGGGGTTTGCCTCGTACTAGCAACCAAGGACATTAATATACCCTTGCATGCATGCGGAAGTGAGAAGGTTGGTTTGCATGGCGCTGCATTAATCAAGCAATGAGGAGTGAGATGGTTAGCTATTTGGGCGTTGGAGAAAAAAATACGCATTAATTGACACGTCAAACGAGGATTTGTATCGATCAATCCCGCGAAGGAAAACCCCGCCTTTCTTTTTTAACACAAGTAGTACTACGTACTTGTATCCTGTTTGGGTCTAGGCCTTGCATTGCCATACTTTGCCACACATTTTTGCCAAGCTTGCCTAAAGTTTTTCAAAATGAAAAGGAGGTACACTTGCGCACGGCTGTCGCAGTCGCATCGCACCCTCACACAGTCGCTCCTGCATGCCGCAAACCCAACCAAGGGAACGCACCCTCACTGACACGTGCTACTGCATGTGATCAAACCAAACTCAGCCATCCTACCGCTGACACATAATTTTCGTTCATACAGTATGTTTATCCAACCGCATGTTGGAGAAGATCCGTGCGGCCCGAGCGGTGGTCTGTTGGGGAAGAAGAAGAGGTGAGGAAGAAGAAGGGTTAGGAGACGTAGGATATTCATCCAACCGCCTGAAATGGTCGACTGACCCAAATGATGAAAGTCAGACGACTTTCATAAATATATGTTTTTACATAGCAAAAGATCCCTAAAAACAACAACATAAAGAAAAACTATCACTGCCCGCGGAACGAGACGGCCTCGTCGTCATTGGCTGCCGGCGCGAACCAGCTGTAGCTGCCGACGTGTGTCTCCGCACCGTGGTTGTCCTCGGCCTCCAGCTACTCGTTCACGCGGAGTGTGTGGGTGCTCTGCACGGACGCGAGCACCGCCCGGTTCACGTCCACGACGTTCGGTTCTGCCTGCAGGAGGGCCTCGATGGCAGCGGCATCCGCGCGCTCTGCGTTGAGTTGAGCCTCCGCCGCCCAGTTCAAGTCTAGGACATCCGGTTCCACCTGCAGGAGGGCCTCGATGGCAGCGGCATCCGCGTGCTCCGCGTCAAGTTGAGCCTCCGCCGCCTGGTTCACATCCACGACATCCGGTTCCGCCTGCAGGAGGGCCTCGATGGCAGCGGCATCCGCGCGCTCCGCATCGAGTTGAGCCTCCGCCTCCCGGTCCTCCTTTAGGATCGCCAGGTTGAACCGCTGGTCCGCCTGCACCATGGGGGACCTGGACGCCGGCACGAAGTCGATGTCCATCGTCTCATATGCATCGGGGGCCTTCTGCGTCGCGACCTCCGCCATGAACATTGGATCGGCTTCCTCCTCCTCGGAGCTTGGCTCCAGAGAACTCGGGGATTGGCCCGCCGCAAAGTGAGCTTGGGAACGGAGGTCTGTGGTGCCGACCGCCGCCGTGATTTCTGCGTGGCGCTCCGGCGTCAGCATCTTGTAGTACGTGATCTTGCGGCGCACCATGGCTTTTCGGCAAACTAGGGGACGGCTGATGCGGGCTAGGGGATCGAAAGGTGGAGGAATGGGCTGGAGAGGAGGTGTGGTTTTGGGGCAGTGGTGACCGGCCAGCAAGTAGCTGGCGTAGGCCGAGCAGCGAAGGTTCTGGTGTGAATAGTGATTCCGATGACGACCGGTCAATCGGTTTTGACTGTGCGAAGTTTGCAAAGCCGGACGGCTGGAGCCTGTAGAGTTGTGGGGTGGGATGGGACCAAAGTTTCGGAGTTTCACATGGCAGACGTCCGGACCTCCCCGCCGTTCCTGTCGACGACGAGGCGGTGACTTCGTAAATCTTAAGATGACTAGCAAGATGCCTGTGCATTGCACGGAACATCATGATGCATTTTTTTACAAAACACCTGTTGTGATTAACCCATGCAGGAGTAATCCCATGTGTAAAAACTAATGATATCTCGAGAATTTCATCGAAAAAATGGTATCTCGAGAATTTCATCGTAAAATGATATCTCGAGAAAGATGAGAGATAAGGTGAGGAGTGTGGCGCGGTGGTGATTGGTGGTCGGACTTAGCGGAGGCATGGGGATGGACAACACCGGCAACGGCCACCATGCCCGATTGTTCCAAAGGCTTCCTTTTTTAATTACTCAACAACGAAGTTGTGGGAGATAAGGATGAATGAGAGAGGTGCAGGTATCTTTTTGCAAAATTGTCATAGTTTGCTTTCTATCCGTCAGATATAGATCAGACGGTCTATATTGCAAGATGGCAGGCACACCATCATCACCGAGAGTAGAGATAAGAGTAGAGATATATTATAGATATGACAGCTCAGTCTCTCGAAGGTGCTCATAGGGGTAGGGTGTGCGTGTGTGCGTTCATAGGGGTGAGTGTATGCGCGCATGTATGAGCGCTTGCGTCTGTACTGTGTTCAAAAAAGGAGTACTCAAAGTATGCAAGTTCATAAGGAATGGACGATGTACATCACTCTTGTCGCGTTCACGTTGCACCCCGGCACGGTGGACCCTGCACGTCGCTCACCGAATGGAACGCGCTTCGTCTTGCGTTTTCGCTCGCTTGTGGGACCGCAGTTGAGAGCAAACCGACGTCCGTCCCCCTCCCCTGCCCGCGTCATTTACGGATACTACTAGACTAGAAGAGAGAGAGGTCAGCCGAGTGTTAATGAGGCCATACTGACGCTCGAATTTGGTCGGGAAAACAGGGAAACCGACATGTGGGGCACACCTGTCGGGATGACGTGGCACAGACTAGTCCAATGGAGGAGTTGGCCCACGACCTCCTTGCCACCGGCAACTGTTCATGTGGGTCGTGGGGGCCAGTAACGTGGCACATCTCCCGCACCGCCTCTGGGCACGGCGACCGCGGTGACCAACACACTCATCGCCGCAGGACACGCTCGGCTTCAGGGTGCCGAGGGTGGTGCTGCCGCTGTGGCACGACCAGCAGATCAACACCCGGCTCGTCGAGGATGAACAGGGCGCCGAAGTGCGCGTGCGTCGCGACGCGTCCGTGGAGTGTTCTAGCGCGGCCAACTGCATCCCCAGGACCTGAGATCACGCCGGGTCGTCTTTCAATGACATGTGGGATCGCATGTGAGCAAATGGCATGTCCAACATTGCCACGCCCGCAGCTGACTACCCTGGCACACAAAAAACCCTTGTCCCTCACGACGTCGCGCGCGTGTGTTCCCAGCCGGCGCCAGCTGCCCGCATTCATGTCGTCCGTCCGTATGCCGTCATTAATCAGGCTCGCTGCCCGACGAACCAACTCCGGTGACTTATTGACGCACCCGGACGCTTGGCCTCATCGGAATGCGCTACTTAAAGCGGCAACGCCCAGCTAAACTCCACACCATAGCGCATCCTCCTACCTAGCACCACATCCACCATGAACGCGAGCGGGAACGCTCTGCGGGAGAGCTTGTCTTCGGAGATGAAGCTCGAGGTCGCTGCCCTCGCTCAACTCGCCGCTCGTAATGCAATACCGGCATAGCCGGACACGGACGCGACAGCACAAGCGGTGGCCACGCTGGCGGCCGATGACGGGAGCACTGCCAGCCACGCGTCCTACTTGTCGCTGTCCAATGTTTGGTGGCGCATGTGGCAGTTGAAGCGACGGACCGTCCACGTCCATCATCATCGACCTCACATCCACCGGTACCGCCGAGGTCGGGGACTCCTCCGAGGATGACTAGGGCATGCGAGGCGGCAGGGCATGGTGTGCCAACTGGCCGGTCCGTCTCTCGTGTTCTACTCTTCCTCGCCGGAGACCGCACCTTCACTTCACGGGTCTTGAACCCCGCCGCCGTTCATGGAGACGGCAGATGGAGGACGTCGTCGCTGATGCGGAAGTACAAAGGAAAGTGGACGTCGGTCACCGCCGTAGAATAGGTTTAGGGTCGGGTTTCTTTTCTTTTTCTATCCTATAAAAGTTTCAAATGTATTGAAAATCTGCCGTGTTTGCATGAATCTCGTCCGATGTATATGAACTTTCACAATAATCGTAAGATATTGTATGAAAATATATTGAATGCTGATTGGTTTTTGTGTGTATAAACTTGGTCTAAGTTTAGAAGGTTTGACCCGAGACAAAGCTAACATGCGAAGTAAATAAACACATAGGTATACATACACAATTTATCTTAGGCACTCCAATAGTACGTCCACTACACATTCATGCATCTCACATCTTTCTCTCGCTCTATCTGTCAAACCAATAAGCCTTGTCCTAAAAAATAAAGTCCTAAAAAACCAACTAAGCCAACCTCCCAGCATATCGCGCGGGAAAAGACCCGGCCGCGCCGTTTTAGTCGGGATTACCGAATTACAAGTAGTAGTATCGATGGATCGCGCGAAGCACCAAGTTTAAAAGGAAAAAGGCGGTACACTCACAGCATGCCTGTCGCGGTCGCATTGCACCCCTCACACGGTCGGTCCTGCACACGGCTCATGCAAACGGAACACGCTTCGGCTTGCCTCTTCACTGAAACGTGGGACCGCATTTGGAGAAATCGACCATGCGCCAAACTCCCCCGCCCACCGCACGAAAATTCCCCCCAAATCCCAAATTCAACTGCCCTTTGGCCAACTAGCCAATAATATTCCCCAAACCCCCCTCCCCCCGGCCCCCTCCACTCCATTCACTCTTCCAAAGCCGCACTCCCCGCCGCGCCGATACGTCGGCACCGCGGTTCGTCGAGGGGACGCACGGCAATCCTCTCGCTCCCACAGTACGCTCTCGTAGACTGTCGTCCTCCAGCCGCGCCGCCACTGCTGGCGACGTTGGAGACGCACGGCGGTCAGCTTCTCCCACAGTACACGCATTCTAGACTGAGGCCCCATGCATGTCGGAGTAGCGCTGAATATTAGCTGATAGACGCTGTTAATCTCACTGTTTACCGAAATAGTTTAGAGTCAATATGCTCTGCTTAAGAAGCTTCCTTGCCCTGTTCTGCACTCAATCTACTTTGCTGAGATGGCATGCCACGCCCGATTAGTTGCTAAAATATCCTGCCATATATTTATTGTGAAGTAGATTGCCATGGTCTAGTAGCCAATCTGTTAGGTGAAATAGCTCGACACCATTTTATACTCGATCTTTGTTGCTGAGATGGCCTTCGATGGCTGTGTGCTCGGCCTCATTGACTGCTAAAATAGCCTGCCATAATTTAGCACTCAAATCTGTTTGCTGAATTAGCTTTACATATATTTCATTACTTAGATCTGCTTGTCCAAATATCTTGCCATAGCTTTAGACATCGACCTAGGTATTTTTTCTGGACTTTATAAAAAAGCATATATGTTTTTCCTGTAATATCTAGTACAAGAACTAATTTGTATGTCTAACAGATGGACAGGACTTGGATAACTTCTGCTCGAAGATTCTCCGCTGCATATGTCGAGGGGATTGAAAACTTCATGAACTTTATCAGAGCTGAGTACGGTGGTCCGAAATTAGATGTGCTCTGCCCGTGTAGCAGTTGTATGAATTCAGTTACAAGACCCCAGTCAACTGTGCAAAATCATCTACACTTGTATGGGATGTCAGCCACATATACTAGGTGGGTTCATCATGGTGAAGCTGTGAGCGTCAATGTTACTGACTATGTGGAAGCAGCAGATCACCATCTTGATCTGCCTGATGCTCAGGTGGAAGAGGAGGAGGAGGTGGTGGTGGCAGCAGAGCCAGTGAGTTTGACCAACATTTAAACAATGCTACAAAATGCTTCCGCATTTCGTGAACTTTCACCTGCAGAAGAAAAACGGTGGGCCCGCATGTTGGAACAATGCAACGTGGCAGTCACCCTAGGAAATAAGCTGTCAGTATTCTCAGCTATGGTCACCTTTCTTCAGGTGAAGACATCTGAGCGGATGACCAACAAATCATTCGATGTGATGTTGGTTGCTTTCCACAAATCTTTCCCAGATGCGTCTGAGCTGCCACACACCTACAGTAAAATGAAGTATTTCCTTCGTGCAGTTGGAATTGGATATGATATGATCCATGTTTGTAAGAATAATTGTGTTCTGTTCCAGAAGGATTATGCCAACTTAAGTGAATGCCCAAAATGCAAATCATCAAGATGGAAAGATGGCGATGCTGTGAAGAGGATTCCTCATAATGTTCTGAGACATTTTCCAATTATACCAAGATTGCAGAGGTTGTTTCATGATGCTGAAACAAGAGAGGATGTACTGTGGCATTCTAGGAACCAGGAGTATAGAGATCAGAATGTAATGAGCCATCCATCTCATGGTAGTGACTGGAAAAGCTTCAATCAGAAACACAAAAAGTTTGCTGCTGACCCGAGAAACATTAGACTTGGCTTAGCTACAGATGGATTTAACCCATTTGGCCACCAGAGCGCCACATATAGCACGTGGCCAGTGCTTGTTATCCCTTACAACATGCCACCAAATGTCTGCACCAAAGAATCAAACTACATGATGGCCTTGCTCATCCCAGGTCCAAAAAGTCCTGGAAAGGATTTTGATTTATTCATGGAGCCTCTTGTGGAGGAACTTCAACAGCTATGGAGGGGTGTTCTCACTCGAGACCTATATAGCAGCCCACCAGTTGATTTCTTTCTGCGTGCTGTTATAATTTGGTGCATCCATGATTATCCAGCTTTGGGCACTATGTCAGGGCGAACGACACATGGTTACCATGCATGTGTTCGCTGTGACAAGAATCCGCTGTCATACGCAATACTTAGCAAGATCTATTACATTGGACACCGTCGTTTCCTTGCCAAGGACAAGTCGTGTCCTACAAAATACCGAAGACATGTGTTCAATGCAAAGCATGAAAACCGTGATGCGCCAAAGAGGCTCACCGGCGATGAGTTGCAAGAGGAATTAGAGAAGGTCAGGCATATTACACCAGGAAACCATCCTGATAATGGTAGCGGGAAAAGGAAGCGTGGCAGGGCAGAAGAGATATTATTGTTTACCCGCAGGTCCACTTTGTGGGACTTAGAGTATTGGAAAGATTTGGATCTGTGGCATAATCTTAATGTGATGCACACCGATAAAAATATATGTGACAGCATTATCGGCACACTTCTTAATATTGAAGGCAAGACGAAAGATACCTTAAAATCTAGGATTGATTTGATACACCTGGGTATCAGAACTGATTTGCAGGTGAAGGCTGATGGTGCATCACGAGATATGGCACCAGCTGTGTACGTCTTGGACAAGGTAGAAAGAAAAGAATTCTGCAAGATCCTGTCACGTGTGAGATTCCCACATGGATTTGCTTCCAACCCTGAAAGGAGAGTCAGTGCGGATGGAAACAAGGTACAAGGGTTGAAAACTCATGACTGCCATGTCCTACTTCAAAGGGTTTTACCTGTTATCCTTAGAGGATTGGGCCGCCCTAACTTATACAGAGCAGTTGCAGAGTTGGGACAATTCTTCAGGGAACTCTGCAGTAGAAATATCAGGATAGATGCTTTGCAGCGTCTTAGAGACAAGATACCAACTATCCTATGCGACCTTGAGAAGATATATCCTCCAGCCTTCTTTGATGTGATGGTGCATTTGGCTGTTCATCTACCTGATGAGGCACTACTTAGAGGTCCAGTACAGTATGGTTGGATGTACCCTATTGAAAGGTGGCTAGGCACTTTCAAGGGCTATGTTAGGAACAGAGCTAGACCTATGGGTTCCATTGCAGAGGCCTACATTGCTACAGAAGCATTGACATTCTGCTCAAAATACATTGAAACAGCTGATCAGCTTAGCAAAAAGGTGGGTGAAGACAATCCCGAGCTCAATGTTTTTGATTGTTCTATTCGAGTTACAGGGAAGAGTCGACAAGATGACAAACCTAAAGATTTGGACAAAATGGTTTGGTTTGTGTTGAATAACTGTCCTGAGATTCTACCTTATATCGAGTAAGTGCTAAGTACTGCAGCTTATACATCGTAATCTACTAAACTTGCAGCACATTCTTATATATTTAGATGTTTGACGCGATCACTATGTTGTGCAGCATCTACAGAAAGGAGTTACTGGCGCAAAATCCAAGAAACATTGACAAACTGGTTATGGCAGGATTTGCGAAATGGTTCAAGAGCCGTGTAAGCTTTTGAATTGCACTGTCAGTTTTTTTAATATATTGAGTACATAAGATGATCAGCTTGTCTATTTTCTAACCATAGGTTCAGAAGATGCGGGAGGGTGTGCAGGTAGTTAATGATGCCCTTTACGCACTAGCAATGGGTCCTGATACTCGGGTAAGACATTATGAATCTTTCATTGTTGGAGATGTGCGCTACAACACCCTTGCACGTGACGAAGGCAGGAAGACACAAAACAGTGTCGTCATGAGCACGGATACGTACGGCGATGACACAACTGAAATGTATGCTAACATAATAGACATTGTTCAGTTGCAGTATATCTCCAGTTTTGAGGTTCATCGATGTGTGGTTTTGTTCTGCTGTCGTTGGTACAACCTGTTTTCCAGGATCGCAAAACCCAAAGCTGATGATTATTTCAAATCCATCAATGTCAAGGCGGCGTACCACACCGACGAGCCTTTTATTTTTACAAATCAAGCAACACAGATATTTTTCTTGGAAGGCACATATGCACGTAGCAATGACTGGAGAGTATTGCAAAGGTTTTAGCAGAGGAATTCGTTTCATGAAGTTGCACAACAAGATGATGCTTACACTGCTCCTGATGTAGAAGCTTCCACAGAAGTTCATAGTATCTTTGACGACCATCATGTCAATAAGGCTGGCAAAAAGATTCCCCATTGGGCTGTGGACGTACGAGAGTTGATGGATAAGAGGCCAACGTTCGAGGACATTGAGGATGAAGAAGAGGATGACACTGGGGGGAATTACCATTCAGACTGATACACATGGCGAAGATGTTGACGCTGCTGCTGGGGATGATGATTATATTGCTTTTGTCGTATTTGCCTGTGAGAAGACAAATTTTTATCTACTATATGTGAAATTGTGTTTGCTGTGACAACTGAAACCTGATGAAGTTGTTGTTTAGTATTTTGATGTGAGAACATCACTTATTATGTATGTTGATTTGTGTTTGGTGATTGTATGACGACTAAAACATGATGACATTGTTGTTTAGTTGTACTCATATTTGGTTGTGAAACTTGTATTTGATGACATAGTTTGCTGTTAGACTGCAATTTGCTCTACGTCTTCGAATGGGAATGAAGCTGACCCGACAGGGCCTCTGCTAATTTATTTATTTATTAGCAAAAGGGCCTCTGTTATTTATTTATTTATGAGGAAAAGGGGATACCCCCCGATTTTCGTTAATAGAAATCATTAGATGTTCACAACACTACGCCCAGCCTGCTAAACAGGTTTCATTCATTACTAGTTTCATCAAAGTGCTCATGTCATAGCCACTGAATACATCATGAGTGCTACATACACTGTAAATAAAGAGACAATCATCCTACAGAGCACAATGATTTTGCCCTTTATCTTCACAAGCTCTTTCATCTCCTCATTGCTGTCAAGGCCATTCAGCAGCTGTTGCTTCGCCATGATCAGAGGAACTGCATCTTTAACCTTCTGCTCTGCATCTTCCTCTTCTGTCGTTCCTTTAGTTACTTGTCCAACACCCCAACCTGCTGGTATTGGGATTCCTCGGCTAACCAAATACAAATCACAAGAATCAGCGTAGTTCCATTCCCCCACATCAGCAACTTCCCAGAAATACAAATCACACGAATCTTCCCTTTTCTGCACAAATCAAATTGGAAGATCATCAACCAAACTATTAAAAAAATCAGCAACTGAAAGCAGGCGAACAACACTTAAACATATTATTACCCCATGATTCGGGCATTTGTAGAAGACTCGGCCAGGGTTGAGGATTGTGGTTGAGATGCGACGGATGACTCTGCGTGATTTGCAGCAGTGGCACCACACCAACGGCAGCGGGTTGCGATGAGCAACCGGCTGCGGTGCGTGTGCCAGCGGGGGTGTGATGAGACCCACAGACGATGGTACGGGTGGTGACTTGGCGCATATCTGGTTGTTGCCTGCTGAAGAGCAGGTGGATGAGCCGCTAGTGGACATGGTTGCTGCGGCCAGAGCTTCTGATGCTAGGCAGAGTAAGTAGACAAGAGGAGAAGGGAACGTTGGATATGTCAGTTTCATTACTTGCGGAGTAGCATAGCACTATATATAGTCATAGTCTAGGTTTGGATTCGAACCAGCTACAGGAGCATGTCTCTCTTTTTTCTAAAACTCAGCAACGTCTCTTTACTGGTACACTAGCATGTTCTGTACGCCTTCTCAAGTCTTTGATTTTCTTTTTTTTTTGCGAGGAAGGAAGGAGGAGAAAATTGAGGGTTCCTGCGACTCGAAACCAAGACCTCTCGGTTGAAAACCAAGGGTGCTAGTCACTTATGTGGCGAACGTTCCCTGGGAGGAGGACGGCAAACGAACGCATTTTCCTGGCAGTTTTAGTTGCGACGCAAGATCAAACGGTCGCAGTTTCGGGAATGTTATTTGGTGAACGAGCCCAGTTTTTCTTTTCTTCCTATAAAAAAGTATGCTGCATGGTGTCGGCTTACTCAACAAAGGATTGTGCCAACCTTGACCGTTGGATTGACATTCAACGTCTGTCGTGTTTCTTCAGTCTCTTCTTCCACCAGCCGCCAAAGCCAAACCAGCGCCATCGGGACCGCCTGCTCCCGCCTCCCACGGCTGGCTATGCTGCCGCGCACGCATCGCGGCCACATCGCACCCTAAAACTATGTGCATCTTCCCCGTCTCCTGTTGGTTCCCGTCCGAGGCCTCACCATCGTCCTCCGCCTTGGTTCGCTCGCCGCGGTGCCGCCCTCCGGTGTTGTCAACATGGTCAACAACCGAGAGGAATAAGGAGATGACTGTACATGGTGAGGATGACAGTAGGGACCCACCAGGATCATGGCAGTAGGCAAGCAAGTGCCTCCTTTATTACAAGAAAAAAAAGGGTTCCTCCTGATGGTTTCCTGACATCTGGGTCGCATGCCACTGTCAACGTAGTCAATAAGCGAGATAACTGCACAAGGAGCGGCTGACACCCAGGACCCAGCAGCGCGCGCAGTATTTTCTTTTTTTTGTTTTTGGGACGGAGAAGGGTATCAACTGGGTTGTGCGGGAGCTGTGGCCCATCTAGCCCAGGCTTTTATTTCATATGTTTACCACATTACCAGCCCAGTTTTTTTCCTTTATGAAAATGGCTAGCCCAGCTATTTTGTTTTTTTGCAGAATAACCAACGTAGGCCTACTTGCTTTTCTATGCCCTGCTGGGCCGGAAATCTTTAAAGACGAGGAGGGATGCATTCGGGCTTGCCCAGAAAATGGGCTATAAGTAATAAGAAATGGGCTATAAGTAATAAGAAATGGCTGTAAAATGAAAAAAATACAGCAAACAGGCAATTAGTTCCAAAATACTTTTTTCTTTCGAATTTTGATATTTTAAATTTCATTGTTTTTGTGCGGGTAAAATTTCATTGGATTTAAATTAAGGTATGTTTAGTTTTTAAATTAATTTGAATCTAGCTAGAAATTTCGGGCTGTATGCTGTTTGCGACAGATTTGGAGGCTGACTTGTGGGTCTACTAGGTTGACGTGTACGAAAGGCTTTGTCAACTTAGTCCACAAATGATTCTAGCAGCACTGACTGTTGGATGTTAATCCAACGACTGTGCTGCTTCTTCAATATTTGATGTTCTTGCTCCAGCCACCCAAACCAGCGCCGGTGGGACTGCCTGCTCCCGCCTCCCGTGGCCGGCTGTGCTGCCGCACAGGCCGCACCGCCACACCCTACTCCTTCGCTGGCCAGGCCATTCCTCTACTCACCCACACCTCCTGTTATTTTCCGGCGAGGGCAGCCGAACCAGTAAACCCTCGTACTCCCCACCGCGTGGACAACCACTGCCGAGTCTTCCCCGGCTCCGGGTCGTTCCCTTCCTAGGCCTCGCCATCGTCCACCGCCCTGGTGCTATCGGCGCGGCGTGGTGAACGTGGTCAATGAATGACATCCATCGAAAGAGGACTGTACATGGAGAAGCTGACAGCTAGGTCCACGGTCGTACGCAAGTAAGTGCCTCCTTATTACGCGCAAAATAATGATTCCTCCACCTGACAGCGGGGACCCACCAGAAGGGCCTCTGTATTTCGCAAAAAAACGTTCCTCCCGCTGACAGCTCGGACCCACCAGCTATATCTTCGCACGCAAGGAAGTACCTCCTTATTACGCACAAAAAAAGAATACCCCCTGCTAGCTGGGACCCACCATATTTGGAGGCTGACATGTGGGCCTACTAAGTTGACGGGGACATAGGATTTGTGAACTTAGTTAATATAAACGATTCTAGCTCTAGCGACCGTACGATGTCCATCCAACGCCCGTCGTGCTTCTTCAACCTCTGGTCTTCTTGCTCCAGCCGCCCAAACCATCGCCGGTCGTGCCGCCTGCTCCTGCGTCCTATGGCCGGCTGTGCTACCGCGCAAGCCTCACCGCCCCATCCTACTACCATCGCTGGCCTGGCCATCCCTGTACTCACCCAGACCTCCTATTATTCTCTGGCGACGCAGCCTCACACTACAGCCGAAGCAGTAAACCCTCGTACTCCCCTCCGCGTGGGAAACAACTGTCGAGTCTTCCCCGGCTCCTGGTCATTCCCTTCCTAGGCCTCGCCGTCGTCCCCGCCTTGGTGCTCTCGATGTGGCGTGGTCAACGTGGTCAAGGAACGACTTCCATCGGAAGAGGACTATACGTGGAGAGGCTGACAGCTGGGTCCATGACCGCAGCAAGGAAGTGCCTCCTTATTACACGCAAAATTATGGTTCCTCCACCTGTCAGCAGGGACCCACCGGAAGGGCCACCGTATTTTGCGAAAAAAAAACTTTTCCCCCCTGACAGCTGGGACCCACCAGCTACATCTTCGCACGCAAGGAAGTGCGTCCATGCTACGGGAAAAAAATGATTCTTCCCCCTGACAGCTGGGACCCACCAGCTATATCTTCGCAAGCAAGGAAGTGCATCCTTATCCTCCCTGACAGCTGGGACCCCCCACCCGATCGAAGCGTACATAGCTTTGTCTGTCTGGTCGCGAACGTGTATGTACATACTGGTCTATCGGTCTCTCTGCAGCGATGAACTATGGCCGAGTAAGGAGCGGCACATGTCGTAGTAGAGGCGCGAACGTAGCATGTCACGGAGTCCCGTCTATATCATGTACACGTACGTACAACCACGCTGCAAGAAAGTAAATATGGCTACGTACGTACATACGGGCGGGGTCTCGAACGCGTACATCGACGTCGTCCTGTTCATCGGCAGCCAACCAGCTGGGTCGCAATGGAGGAAATAGCGTCGTGTTCATCGGGAGGCAACCGACTGGGTCGGAATACGTCGTGTTCATCGGGAGCCAGCCAGCTTGGATGGAACAGCCGAAACGAGGTCTGGCGTACCGCAGAACGGAGGAAACGGCCTTCTGTTTGACCACGTACGGTCGAAACGGGGTACTGTTCATCAGGAAGGGTCTGGCGTACCGCAAAACGGAGGAAACGGACTGTTGTTCAAGGGCCTACGGTCGAAACGGGGTCCTGTTGATCGAGAGGGGTCTGGCGTACCGCAAAACGGAGGAAACGGACTTCTGTTGGAGCACCTACGGTCAAAATGGGGTCCTATTCATCCACTGTCTACTGCCTCGCTCCAGCCTCCACGAGGCTACTGTTCATCCACCGTCGACTTCCTCCAGCCTCCACCAGCTACTGTTCATCCACGGGGCTATTGTTCACCCAGCCTCCATCGGCTACTATTCATAGAGCCTCCATGGGGTCCTGTTCATCCACCCCCAACCGGCTGGGGTGCGGCGGCCTCCTCGGGGTCCTGTTCATCCAGTGGCAACGGCCTACTACCACGGGGTCCTGTTCATCCAACCCCCACCGGGAACTGTTCATCTACAGCCAATCAACCGGCTCAACTCACCACGTCTCGACTCGTTCTACGTACCGCGCGCACGGTAGCAACAGTCACTATTCATCGAGAGGCAACCCAACACCGGCTAGCTATGTCTCGCATGGGGGCTCGATCGGCTTCAGTAAGCAGCAACAGTGATCGATCGCTCGGGTTCAGTTAGCAGCAGCAGCGAAGGAATCGCTTGAGTTCAGTCAGCAACAAATGAATCGCTCGGGTTCAGTTAACAGCCAAGGGATCGATCGCTCGGGTTCAGTAACGTAGCTAGTGCGATCTCTCGGGTTCAGTTAGCCAACGCCTCGCACACACGCGCGTACACGAGAGAAACGCGCAAACCTCCGTGCATCGCTCGGCCCCGACCACCCACCGTAACCGGGAACTCCCCGATATTTTCCTCGCCCTCGCTTCTACCACGATTTTTTCCGTCATGGACGGCCCAAAGAATGTCATGCAGGTGCGTCTCCGGCCCGCCCAGGACGAAAAGCCCATTTTCTATCATCATTTTTTGTCAGAGAAATAGGTGCCCACCACATCTATGGTGATACATATTTTTGTCACAATTATCGTCATAGAAGTGTCATAAGCATGACAGAAAAAAAATTGTTCACGCCAAAATGTCACGGATGTGTCTTTTTTTTGTAGTGGAAGCATGCATGTATAGTCTCTCATTATGCTAAGAAGTTCGACCATGATTTATTATTGAGTGTCTTCATTTGCGTGAAGTTTGGGGGCGCACGATGGTTAACTCCTACCAACCTCCCCCCTAGGGCATGTGTAGTAGTACTTTGCTTTTAGGGCTAATAAACTTTTGCAACATGTATGTGAGTTCTTTATGACTAATGTGAGTCCATGGATTATACGCACTCTCACCTTTTTGCAATTTGCTAGCCTCTTTGGTACCGTGCATTGCCATTTATCACCTCGAGAGTCGATGCAAACTTCGCCGGTGCATCCAAACCCCGTGACATGATACGCGCTATCACATATAAGCCTCCTTATATCTTCCTCAAAACAGCCACCATACCTACCTATCATGGCATTTCCATAGCCATTCTGAGATATATTGCCATGCAACTTCCAGCGTTCCTTTTTTGACACACATCATCATTGTCATATTGCTTTGCATGATCATATAGTTGACATAGTATTTGTGGCTCAGCCACCATTCATCGTTATCATACAAGTTATGCTAGCATCATTGCACATCCTGGTACACTGCCAGAGGCATTCATATAGAGTCATATGTTTTATTTTTATCGAGTTATAATATTAAGTTGTAAGTAAATAGAAGTGTGATGATCATCATTATTAGAGCATTGTCCTAGTGAGGAAATAAATAAATAAAATAAAAAAGAGGCCAAAAAGAGTCCAGCAAAAAAATGAGAGAAAAAGAGAGAAGGGCCAATGTTACTATCATTTTCCACACTTGTGCTTCAAAGTAGCACCATGTTTTTCATATAGAGAGTCTCCTATGTTGTCACTTTCATATAGTAATGGGAATTTTTCATTATAGAACTTGGCTTGTATATTTTGATGATGGGCTTCCTCAAATGCCCTGAGGTCTTAATGAGCAAGCAAGTTGGATGCACACCCACTTATTTTTCAGTTTGAGCTTTCATACACTTATAGCTCTTAGTGCCCCCATTGCATGGCAATCCCTACTCCTTGCATTGACATCAATTTATGGGCATCTCTATAGCCCGTTGATTAGCCGCGTGGATGTGAGACTTTCTTCCTTTTTTGTCTTCTCCATATTAATCTCTACCACCGCATTCTATTCCACCCATAGTGCTATATCCATGGCTCGAGCTCATGCATTGCGTGGGGGTTAAAAAAGTTGAAGCGCGTTAAAAAGTATGAACCAATTGCTTGGTTGACACCGGGGTAGTACATGATTTATATTTTGTGTTAAGAAGATAGAGTATGACAAGGCTATAAGATTTTGTAGGGATATCATTCTTTAGCATTTATATTTTGAATGGCATGATTGTTTGTTTGTATGCCTGAGTATTTATGTATTTATTTCAAATTATAGACTATTGCTTTGAATCATTCGATCTTAATATTCATACCATAGAAGAAAGATTACATGATGAACATGTTAGGTAGCATTCCACCTCAAAAATTCTGTTTTTATCATTTACCTACTCGAGGACGAGTAGGAATTTAGCTTGGGGATACTTGATACGTCTCCAACGTATCTATAATTTTTTATTGTTCCATGCTATTATAGTATCAATCTTGGATGTTTTACATAACTTTTTGTGCTATTTTATATCATTTTCTGGGACTAACCTATTAACCCAGTGCCAGGTGCCAGTTGTTGTTTTCTGCTTGTTTTTGGTTTTCCTGGAAATCAGTACCAAACGGAGTCCAAATGCTACGAAACTTTTTGACGACGTTTTCTGGACAAAAGAGAGCCTAGAAGCTTCGGGAGGAGACCAGACGAGAAGCGAGGAGACGACAAGGAAACAGGGCGTGCCCAGGAGGTAGGCGTGCCATGTTACCTTGTGGGCCCCACATGGCTCCGTCTGACCTAATTCCACCTCTATAAATTCTCTAAAATCGGGAAACCAACAGAGAGCCACCACAAACACTTTTTCCGCCGCCGCAATTTTCTGTTCTTCCGCGATCCCATCTTGAGGCCTTTTCTGGTACTCTGCCAGAGGGGGGAATCGATCATGGAGGCTTCTACATCATCTTTGATGCCTTCCAATGATGCGTGAGTAGTTCACCACAGACTTACGGGTCCATAGCTCGTAGCTAGATGGCTTGTTTTCTCTCTTTGATCTTCAATAGAATGTTCTCCTTGATGTTCTTGGAGTTCTATGTGATGTAATCTTCTTTTGCGGTGTGTTTGTTGGGATCTGATGAATTGTGGATTTATTATCAGATTATTCATGAATATTAATTGAGTCTTTTCTAAATTCTTTTATGCATGATTATTATAGCATTGTTTTTCTCTCCGATCTATCCGTTTAGTTTGGCCAACTAGATTGATTTATCTTGCAATGGGAGAGGTGCTTTGTGATGGGTTCAATCTTGCGGTGCTCCATCCCAGTGATAGAAAAGGAAAGGACATGTATTTGTATTGTTGCCATTAAGGATAAAAGATGGGTTTATTCATATTGCTTGGGTTCACTTTGTCTACATCATGTCATCTTGCTTAAGGCGTTACTCTATTTTTATTAACTTAATACCCTAGATGCATGCTGGATAGCAGTCGATGGGTGGAGTAATAGTAGTAGATGTTGGCAGGAGTCGGTCTACTTGTCTCAGATGTGATACCTATATACTTGATCATTTCCTTGAATATCGTCATAACTATGCACTTTTCTATCAATTGCCCAATAGTAATTTGTTCACCCACCGTATGTTTTGTGCTCAAGAGAGAAGCCTCTAGTGAAAACTATGGCCCCCGGGTCTACTTTTATTATATATAAAAACACAAAAATACCTAGGTTGAAGCGAACGCTTTCCTAAAAAATAGGTTGACATGTACGCAAGGCTGTGTCAACTTAGTCAACACACAAGAGCAGTGACTGTTGGATGTCCATGGAAACATGGAACGCTCCCTCCGTACCGAGGAGCACACCGCGGCCCTTGCAGCCGAGGTACAAAGCGGCCTTATCAAGCCAAACACTTCATCGGCCTTCAAGCCTCCGGACACTATTAAACGAGTCTGGTCTACTCTGCAGAACGACAGCTCGGTCAATCCGGCACTGGACTAGCAGTTTTGCCTCCGTCCACCGCCCCATCTAATCGCGGCATATGTACCGCGTGTGCATAACTATGCACTCAAAATACCTTGGGCGACGACGGAGGCACTTCGCGGACGAGGTCCATAATACGGCTCGACCCTATTCGGACCTTAATCTCCTTCTTCCTTTTTCTCTTTTCTCTCAAATTACAGGTTCTTTAAAACCTAAAGTCACTTTACGGTGGCGCAGGGCCCTTTCCCAGGCCCCTTCTATATACACGATCGTCGATCCTTTCAAAGGATCCTCCACCAAGGAGAAAAGCGGCGTAGACGTGCGGCAGGGTGTCCAAAGGATCTTCACGATACCTTTTCCTTTTTAGGACCTGTATACAGCTTTCCCTTGTTCTCAAAATTCTCGGCATGTAAAATAGCCCTGAGGCTTATAGCATTATTTGTAAAAGCATGTTTTGACGTATCAATCAGACTATAATGGAAACAGTTTTTACCAACCCTATTCGGTATTGGTTTATTTCATAATCTGTATTCCCTCTTCCTGTCAAATTGGCATATACACTTCGGCATAGCTTAAAATGCCAAGGGCTCTATTCGGCCACCTATATTTTCACACAAAAAAAGTCCGAACGCTTTCAGAGTGCACTTTGGCGTCCCGAATATTGCATTATATGCATCAGCTCCGAATCATGTCTTCGGTCAATAGTTGGGTTGCCCGGCTCCTGTGGTTACTACCTTACATTCCGCTCGTTCGGCTAGGGTAGTAAAGGGAGAACTACTGCGATTGTGTTTCTGGTTCGTCTGGTCAAACACCTCAATAGAGAAAGCCGAAAACTGACTGTCATGGTGAGGCGAGAGCTGGTCAGCTATTCGGCGACTTGCTATAAATCTTTTGCGATTTCTTTCGTATTATGTGAAGGACTGGCCTCCGTCTGGTCATGTGCTTAAGGCATCCCTGTTCGGATAGCCGCATATGCACCAGGGGCTAGTACTTAGCCCCACCGTCAAACTCCTATGGCTAAGTGAAAGTGATAAAGCTGCATAGTCTGATTGCATGGTTCGCCTACGCAGACACCTCCTTCACGGACCAAGACGTTGGGTCAAGAGTGATCATGCGTTATTCCAAACACCCCCGTAGTATCTACGTGGGGGCTGAAGCCGACGACTGGCAAAATTTCAAGATAACAAAATACGGCCGCACAGGAGGCAAGCAATTACAGATAAAGACATAAATATATTACAAAGCCTTGGTTTATAAAACAACGTCTGGGTAGCTCGGATACATTCACTCAAATATGATATCCTTTGAGCATTGGCCCTCTATTAATCGGGCACCCTCAAGGATGTCTTCAAAATACCGCTTTGGCTTACGGTGGTCCTTACCTTCGGGTGGGCCCTCGACCGCCACGGCGGCGGCCTTCATCTTTGCCCAGTGCATCTTGACATAGGAAAAAGCCATCTGTGCACCTTCTATGCACGCCGAGCGCTTGACAGCTTCAATCTGGGGCAGCGCGTCAGCCAGTCGCTGCACCAGGCCGAAGTAGCTGCTAGGAATGGGTTCGGTTGGCCACAGCCGGACTATGACGTCCTTCATGGCCAATCCGGACATCCTGTGCAGCTCTGCCAGTTGCATCATGTGGTTGTCCAACAGCGCCGGACGCTCCGACGCCGCGAACTGTGACCAGAATAGCTTCTCCGTCGTGTGCCCCTCCTGGGCCCGGAAGAACTGCGCGGCATCGGCGGCACTCTTCGAAAGATCCGTAAATGCGTCTGGAGAACTCCACAGATGAGTGAGCAAGGCATATCTTTGACTGCCAAATATAGTCTGCAAAAGAAAGGGCTTACCAGCCGCTATTTGTTCGGACTGCCAGATTTCCTCGTGAGTTGCCCGGGACTCGGTCCTCGCCTCCTTGGCCTCTTGGAGGGCCTTGGCGAGTTCGGCCGCCTGGGCCTTATTCTTCTCCTCCAAAGACTCGCACTTGCCGGTGGCATCCTTGAGCTCTTGCTCCACTTCGGTCACCCTCTCCTCGTACTGGCGGCGGGCGACCTGTTCGGACTTTAAATCTGCAGCCGCTTTGTCTGCGGCCACTTTGCTCGCCTTCGCCTCCTCCTTGGCTTGGGCAAGGGCACTCTTCAGGGTCTCGACCTCGGCCGCGCTGCCTACAATCATACACATAGCAGCGCATGAGTTTAAACTCAGAATTTGCATATCAATTTAGGCATGTGCGAGATAATACCTTGCGCCTCATCGAATCATTTGTTCGTACGGTCGATATCATCATCAGCCAGCTGCAGCCTCCGCTTGAGATCAGAAACTTCAGCGGCCTGGGCGGTTGCCGCCAACATGGAAGCCTGTTATACAATATAAAAGTACGTCACCTCTTCCGAATACTATATGATCCTCTGTCCGGCTTTTTCAAAACCAGACAGAGTCTCAGGGGCTACTATCTATGCACAGGTCTGTCCCTTTATAAAAAGCTTCTAGAGCATTATGTCGCATACCTCGAAGCCTGTTAGCAGGCTGGTGAAGGCTTCATTCAGCCCGCTCTTGGCGGACTAAATCTTCTCAACCACCACACCCATCAGGGTGCGGTGCTCCTCCATGATAGTAGCACGTCGTAGTGCTTCCACCAAGGTATTCGGCACCTCCGGATTAGTGGAGGCCACCGTCGGAGCTGATGCTCCCCCCTCCTTCGAAGGGGGCTGCTCGCTTGACTCCGGGGCCACATTGGTCTCCGGAATGATGTCTGGCTAGGGGCCAAATTGCTCAGGACCCCCGTTGTCGGTCGTCATGGGGGTCGTCCCCTCCATGTCTTCGGCAGCCGAGGTATTGTCCTCGGGTGCCTTCTCGGCACCCTCGCTCGCCCCTCCGTGGCCAAGAGAGGTCCTTCAGGACAACACCTCGATGTCATCCATGGTGATTGGTGAAGGGGCTCGCGGTGGTGTCTCGCTCTCTGCCATCTCAGGCGGCAGAGAACTCCCTTCGGACGGCGATGGTTGGGGGAGGTCGTGGGCTGGGCTGAAACATACAATATGGTATGTGATATTACAACCATAACAGACCGAATATTTGCTAAGTATCCTTTTCGACACTTACGATTCGGCCAGGGGTTTTTCCCTGGGGCGCCTCTTGGGGGTGTGTTCGGCGTCCGTATCCGAACCGTCCGAGAGGGTTACCTTCTCCCTCTTGGACGCCCCCTCCTCCAGGTCTGCGGAGGCGGCCCTTTTCTTCTTTCCCCCCTTTAGGGGAGAACCACTTTCCTCCTCCTCCTCCTCATCTTCATCCCCCTCGTGGGAGGAGTGGGCTTCGATTTCTCCGGACATTGCGTCCGAAGTACCCTTACGGCGGAGGCCGCCCTTGGCCTCCTTGCCCTTTTTCTTGGCCTTTTCCTTCGGCGCCTGATACGGCGCCGGAACCAGCATCCTCGTTAGCAGAGGATTGGCTGGGTCTTCAGGTAGTGGAGCCGGACACTTGATCCGCTCCGCCTTTGCTGTCCAGCCCTGAATGAGAGAATGGAAATCTCAGTATAACCTTTGATTTATTTGCCGAAAATCGTGTTTGGAACTAAAATACTTACCGGTGTGGCCGGATTCTCAATGTCAAGACCGATGTCTTCGGTCTTCTTCGGCCACGTCTTCTGGGTCTTAAAGAGCAGCTTCTAGATCTCTTCGTGCGTTGTGCCGAAGAAACGCTGCAGGGTCCGCGGACCTTCCGGATTGAACTCCCACATATGGAGAGGCCGGAGTTGGCAGGGGAGGATCCGGCGGAAGAGCATCACCTGAATCACGTCAGTGAGACTGGTATTCTTGCTTATCATATTTTTTATGCACTTTTGTAGCGTCATCACATCCGCGGTCGACCCCCAGTCCAGACCCTTGTTGGTCCACAACGCGAGCCGCATAGGGGGTCCAGATCTGAATTCAGGAGTGGTCGCCCACCTGGCGCCGCGAGGTTCGGTGATATAGAACCACTCCTGCTGCCACACCTTGACGGTCTCCACAAAAGCCCCTTTAGGCCAGGTGGTGTTGGGGAGCTTGCTCACCATGGCGCCGCCGCACTCCGCATGTTGCTCGTCGACCACCTTCGGCTTCACATTGAAGACTTTTAGCCATAGGCCGAAGTGTGGGGGGATGCAGAGTAGCGCCTCGCACACGATGATAAACACCGAGATGTGGAGGAAAGAATTTGGGGCTAGATCATGGAAATCTAGCCCATAATAGAACATGAGGCCGCGGACAAAGAGGTGGAGGGGAAACCTTAGTCCGCGGAGGAAATGGGGGATGAATATAACCCTTTCGCCGGGCTCCGGAGTGGGTATGACTTGATCCTTGGCGGGGAGCCTGTGCGCGATCTCCGCGGACAGATAACCCGCCCCCCGGAGCTCCTTGATGTCCTTCTCCGTGACGGAGGAGGCCTCCCACTTGCCCTTCGAGCCAGATCCGAACATGACTGGAGAGGTTGGTGGCGGTGGGAAAGATTGAAGCTTGGGCGCTGGAGCTTGAGGATGGGAAAACAGGAGAAGGAAGAAGGCGTGGGGGGGAAAAGAGGGATCTTTATCCACTTATATAGGCAATGAATACCAAGCGCCTGCCCCTCAAGCCTTAAAACTCGCCTGTTCCCAAGGGGCCGTGCGAATGGCACATTTGGATTACCCAAACCCGTATTGATGAGAATCCCGCAATAAATGGACACGATCTCCGCTTTGACGAGGCGTGTCAATAAAGGCCGTGTCTCGAAGCGTGAAGCGGGAGGCCAAAAAACGATTCGGAATGATAAAGAGGCTAGATGTAACGTTTCACTGAAAAAGTTGTCAGTTGATGGACATTACTTTGACTAAGTATTTTACCTTCGTGGTTGAGGGTTGTGACTGTCATGCAGAGTCGGATATAGTTCTTTTATTCAGAAGATCACTTTGGACTATTCAGAGGAGGAACCCGCCTCGCAATGCCGAAGACAATCTGCGCGCCGAACATATCGTCATTGAAGGCTGGTTCAGGGGCTACTGAGGGAGTCCTGGATTACGGGGTCCTCGGGTGGCCGGGCTATGTGACATGGGCCGGACTGATGGGCCGTGAAGATACAAGGCAGAAGACCTTTCCTCGTGTCCGGGTGGGACTCTCCTTTGTGTGGATGGCAAGTTTGGCGTCCGGATGTATAGTTTCCTTCCTCTGTAAACCAACTCTGTACAACCCTAGCCCCCTCCGGTGCCTATATAAACCGAAGGGTTTGGTCCGTGGAGGCCATCAGAATTTTCATAGGCTAGACAGCTAGGGTTTAGCCATTACGATCTCGAGGTAGATCAACTCTTGTAACCCCAATACTCATCAAATACAATCAAGCAGGACATAGGGTTTTACCTCCATTAAGAGGGCCCGAACCTGGGTAAACATCGTGTTCCCTTTGTCCCTTGTTACCCTTGATCCTTAGACGCACAGTTCGGGACCCCCTACCCGAGATCGGCCGGTTTTGACACCGACACCCGTAGATGTGAATTTTGTCTCGCGAAACAACTTTAATAACAATGCTTATAGAGGTAATTTTAATTCTAGGCCTTTTCTTGGAAATTCCTCTAATAATTATGGCAATTCCTATGGTAATTCTTCTTACAATAATAATAGGATACCCTCTGATCTTGATAGTAATATTAAAGAATTTATCAATGTGCAAAAAGTTTTCAACACTACTATAGAAGAAAAGTTGAATAAGATTGATGATATGTCTAGAAGCATTGATAGAATTACTCATGATGTAGAGAATCTCAAGATTAGAATTTTCCACCTAAGGTTGATGTAAATAAATCAACTAAAGCTTTATATGTTTCCATGGATGAAAGTAAGAAGAGAACCGCTATGCTTAGAGCTAAAAGAGATTTTTTTTTCATCCGATTGCTTTCATAATAATGATGAATATGTTAAGATGATTGGTGTTTCTTCTATTGATTCCTTGTTTAGTAATTTTAAACTTGATGATAAGGGTATTGAAGAAGAGTCAACTTTAGCTAGAAGGCATCCCCATAGTTCGGAGGGTGAAAATCTTGTTGAAATTTTTGATAAAAGTGGGTTTGGAGAGGTCAAAACTTTAACTAGTGATGTGCCCACTCTTTTGGATTACAAAAACTTTAATTATGATAGTTGTTCTTTGATTGAGTGTATTTCTTTGTTGCAATCCATGATAAATTCACCCAATGCCTATGAACAAAATAAAGCTTTTACTAAACATATTGTGGATGTCATGCTAAAAGCCTTAGAAGAAAAGTTGGAGTTAGAGATTTCAATTCCTAGAAAATTATATGATGAATGGGAACCCACCATTAAACTCAAGATCAAAAATTATGAGTGCAATGCTTTATGTGATTTACGTGCTAGTGTTTCTACAATTTCGAAATCTCTATGTGATGTGCTTGGTTTTATCAATATTGAAGAATGTTCTCTTAATTTGCACTTGGCGGATTCTACTATTAAAAAGCCTTTGGGAAGAATCAATGATGTTCTTATTTTTGCAAATATGAATTATGTGCCCATCGACTTTATTGTGCTTGATATTAATTGCAATCTGTCTTCTCCCATAATACTTGGTAGACCGTTTTTACGAATTATAGGTGTTGTGATTGATATGAAAAAGAAGGGAATATTAAATTTCAGTTTCCCCTAAAGAAGGGTATGGAACACTTCCCTAGAACTAAAATTAAGCCACCATATGAATCAATCAAGAGGGCATCCTACGGAACAAAAACTAAAGATGACAAAACTTGAATTTATGCATTATGCCTAGCTGGGGGCATAAAACGATAGCGCTTGTTGGGAGGCAACCCAATGAATAAAAAAATTCTCTTTTTATTTCTATTCTTGAGTGTTCACACAATTATGCTACTATTATGATTGTGTTTTTTATGTTTTAATTAGTGTTTGTGTAAAGTAAACCCTTTAGGATCATGTTGGGTGATAGTTGATTTGATCTTGTTGAAAAACAAAAACTTTTGCGTCCAGTAGACGAATTTCTAAAAATCACATAAGCGATGAAAAATTCTGAATTTTTTACAAAAGATTGATATACAAATTTCCTATGTTTTCCTAATTTTTCAGAATTTTTGGAATTACAAAAGTATAGTCAAAGTTCAGATTACTACAGACTATTCTGTTTTTGACAGATTCTGTTTTCGTTGCATTGTGTGCTTATTTTGATGAATCTATGGAATATATTGGGGGTATAAGCCATGGTAAAGTTTGAATACAGTAGGTATAATGCAATAATAAAATATGAATGGGTTTGCAACAGTACTTAAAGTGGTGATTTGCTTTGTTATACTAATGGATCTCACGAAGGTTTTTGTTATGTTTTGTGTGATTGAAGTTTTCAAGTTTTGGGTGAGATCACGATGGATGAAGGAATAAGGAGTGAAAAGAGCCTAAGCTTGGGGATTCCCATGGCACCCCAAGGTAATATTCAAGGGGTACCAAACAAACTAATCTTGGGGATGCCCCGGAAGGCATCCCCTCTTTCTTCTAGCGACCATCGGTAATTTTACCTGGAGCTATATTTTTATTCGTCACATATCATGAGTTTTGCTTGGAGCGTCTCGTATTATATGAGTCTTTACTTGTTTTGATTTTTAGTTTGTCACAATCATCCTTGCTGGACACACCTATTTGAGAGAGCCATAATGATGATATGATTTGTTAGAATTGCTCTATGTGCTTCACTTAAAAAATTTGAGCTATGGAATTGCTCTAGTGCTTCACTTAAATCTTTTTTAGCACGGTGGTGCTTTAATTTTGAAGAAATATGCTCTCATACTTCACTTAGATTATTTTGAGAGTTAGTAAAGTTTTAAAGAAATAACCTCTCATTGCTTCACTTATATTATTTTGAGAGATGAAAATTGTTTTGAAGAAATATGTGCTCTCATGCTTCACTTAAATTTATTTGAGAGCTTTGTCAGTAGCAATGGTAATATATGAAATTAGTCCCAAAGTGATAGATATTCAAGAGGGATATAATAAAAACTTTCATGAAGATCATTGGATATTATAAACTTGATTCCTTGTAATAGTTTTGAGATATGAAGATAATAATATGTGAGTCATGTTGGTTTGTAATTATGCTTTAGTAAGAATATTGGTGTTAAGGTTTGTGATTCCCTATGCAAGCACGAAAGTCAATAGTTATGCAATGAAGTTACATCCTACTTGTGGTGCATTATTCCGTGTTATTTTTGTTTAATACTCTTTTATGATCATTTTCGTTTCTTGGTTGGTCGCTTCTCAATCTATTTGCTAGCCTCCATTTGTACTAAGTAGGAATACTACTTGTGCATCCAAACTCTTTAAACCAAGTTGTGCCAAATGAGTCCACCATACCTACCTATATGCGGTATTTCCATCCCATTCCAAGTATATTTGTATGTGCCAACTCTAATTTTCAAAATGAATTTCCTTTTTGTCTGCCCGTACCGCTCATGAAGCGGCAGGGGGTGGCCAATATTTTCCATGCTAGATACTTTATTCTCAATATGAGTGTTTATTCACTTGTCATTGCACGAGAGTGTGGCAAGGTAATAGGGATGTCCAGTCCCGAAATGAAAAAAAAAATTATGTTGTTCAATAATAAATTCCTTGGAAAGTGTTGGTATGGAAGGCACCCGTGGATACGGCTAGCCATGGATTGTGAAAGAATGGTGGAAACAGGAATAAACTTTATTTTCTGTTTGGGAACCGCCTATGATTTATCTAGCATGGAAAGTATTGGGAATTCTCGGTCATTTTTGTTGACAAGAAAAGCATGCCTCTCAAAACAATTTTATCTCTCAATTTAAGCTTTGAGCTCTGGCACCTCTACAAATCTCTGCTTCCCTTTGCAAAGGGCCTATCTATTTACTTTTATGCAATTTTTATTTTTATTTGAGTCTCCATCCTCTCTTATAAAGCACCAACTAGGGAAAACTATTATCATACTTATGCATTGGGCATAGTTAATATTTGAGTGTGCTTCTTGAATGGATCAATGATTGAGCATAATGGGCTAGGGATAGCTTTCTTTAGTGTTGATATTTTGAAAGACATGGTTGCTTGTTGACATGCTTGAGTATTGATGTCCTCATGTCAAATATAGACTATTGCTTTGAATCATCTAAAAGTCTAAATGTCGATGCTACCGAAGAAAAGATTATGAGATGAACATGTTAGGCAGCATTCCACATCAAAAATTCTATTTTTATCATTTAGCTACTCGAGGACGAGTAGGAATTAAGCTTAGGGATGTTGATACGTCTCCAACGTATCTATAATTTTTTATTGTTCCATGTTGTTATATTATCAATCTTGGATGTTTTATATTCATTTTATAGCAACTTTATATCATTTTTTGGGACTAACCTATTGACATAGTGCCCAGTGCCAGTTGCTGTTTTTTGCTTGTTTTTTTACTTCGCCCAGAAAATCAATACCAAACGGAGTCCAAATGCAGCGAAACTTTTTGGAGAATTTTTTCTGCCTAGAAGACAACATGGGAGCCCAAGAAGTGCACCAGAGGAGGCCCGTGGGGCCCACTAGGCACCAGGGCGCGCTAGAGGCCCCTAGCGCGCCCTGGTGGGTAGTGGGGCCCACGGAGACTTCTCCACCGCCTCTCAGCTCTATAAATACTCTAATATTCCAGAAACCCTAGAGGAGAAGAGAGAAAATAGCTTCCGCCGCCGCAAGTTCCAGAACCACGAGGTCCAATCTAGAGGCCTTTTTCGGCACTCTGCCGGAGGGGTCAACGATCACGGAGGGGTTCTTCATCACCACCCTTGCCCCTCCGATGATGCGTGAGTAGTTTACCACAGACCTACGGGTCCGTAGGCACTAGCTAGATGGCTTCTTCTCTCTTTTTGATCTTCAATACAATATTCTCCTCGATGTTCTTGGAGATCTGTTTGATGTAATGACTTTTTGTGGTGTGTTTGTTGGGATCCGATGAATTGCGAGTTTATGATCAGTTCTATCTATGAATATTTTTTGAGTCTTCTTTGAACTCTTTTATGCATGATCTTTATAGCCTTGTATTTCTTCTCCGAAACTTTGGTTTTGTTTGGCCAACTAGATTGATTTTTCTTGCCATGGGAAGAGGTGCTTTGTGATGGGTTCGATCTTGCGGTGCTCAATCTCAGTGACAGAAGGAGACATGACACGCATGTATCATTGCCATTAAGGATAAAAAGATGGGGTCTATTCCTACATGAATAGATCTTGTCTACATCATGTCATCATTCTTATTGCATTACATCATCTTTCCATGAACTTAATACACTAGATGCATGCTGGATAGCGGTCGATCTATGGAGTAATAGTAGTAGATGCAGGCAGGAGTCGGTCTAATAATCTTGGACGTGATGCCTATATACATGATCATTGCCTTGGACATCGTCATAATTATTTGCTCTTCTATCAATTGCCCAACAGTAATTTGTTTACCCACCGTATGCTATTTTCTTGAGAGATTCCTCTAGTGAAATCTACGGCCCCCGGGTCTATTTCCTATCACATTATTTTCATATCTATTAGTCCAAAAATCCAAAAGTACCTTGCCCCACTTTTTCTTTATTTATTTTATTTTGTGTTTTTGTTAGATCTATTCAAGCAATCTCATATAATTTAATCTATCTCAATACCGAGGAGGGATTGACAACCCCTCTTACGTGTTGGGTTGCAAGTATTTGTTATTTGTGTGCAAGTACTGTTTACATAATTTGGGTGGATCCTCCTACTGGATTGATAATCTTGGTTTCATAACTGAGGGAAATAGTTACCGTTGTTGTGCTACATCATCCTCTCCTCTTCGGGGAAATACCAACGCAGATACAGGCAATCACAACCCAACACACCGGCTGGCTACGTCTTGTAGGGGGGCTCGATCTGCTTCAGTGAGCAACGAGAAGGATCGATCGATTGGGTTCAGTTAGCAGCGAAGGAATCGATCGGGTTCAATTAGCAGTGAAGGAATTGCTCAAGTTTAGTTAGCAGCGAAGGGATCGATCGATCAGCTTTAGTACGCACTGGGATCGATCACTCGTGTTCAGCACGTAGCTAGTGCAATCGCTCGGGTTTAGTAAGCGAACGCCTCGCTCGGGTTCAGTTAGCAAGCGCCTCGCACACACGCGCGTATGAGAGAAACGCGCAAAACCACACTGCATCGCTCGGCCCCAACCACCCACGGTAACCGGGAACTCCCCGAAATTTTCCTCGCCCTCACTTCTACCATGAGTTTTTACGTCATGGATGGTCCAAAGAATGTCATGCAGGTGCGTCTCCGGCCCGCCCAGGACGAAAAGCCCATTTGCTGCCATGATTTTTTGTCACAGAAGTAGGAGCCCACCACATCTATGATGATACATGTTCTTGTCACATTTATCGTCATAGAAGTGTCATAACCATGACAGAAAAAGTTTTCATTCGGGCCACAATGTCACGGATGTGTCTTTCTTTTGTAGTGCATAGATGCATGCTGGATAGCGGTCGATTGGTGGAGTATAGCAGTAGATGTAGGCAGGAGTCGGTCTACTTGTCACGGACGTAATACCTATATACATGATCATGCCATGAATAACGTCATAACTATGTGCTTTTCTATCAATTGCCCAACAGTAATTTGTCTATCCACGTATGTTATTTTTCCGAGAGAGAAGCCTCTAGTGAAAACTATGGCCCCTGGGTCTATTTAAATCATATTAAAAAACCAAAAATACCTTGCTGCAATTTTATTACTTTTATTTTACTTTGTAACTTATCTATCTACTACTATTAGATTTAATCCTTGCAATTAACGAGTACAAGGGGATTGACAACCCATTTGCCCGTGTTGGGTGTACTGCTAAAGGTTGTTTGCGGGAGTCTACTATTGGTTTGATAACCTTGGTTCTCTACTAAGGGAAGTACTATCCGCTACTATATTGCTTCACCCTTCCTCTTCGGGGAAAAGCCCAACGCAGCTCATAAGTAGCAGAAAGAATTTCTGGCACCATTGTCGGGTAGATTTATCAAACAACTACAGGTTCCTTCATTCACATTATCTGTTAAGGTTTGTGATTCCCGAAGCATGCACATGTAGTCTCTCGTTATGCTAAGAAGTTGGAGCATGATTTATTATTGAGTGTCTTCCTTTGCGTGAAGGTTGGGGGCACACGATGGTTAAGTCCTACCAACCTCCCCCCTAGGGGCATGCGTAGTAGTACTTTGCTTCAAGGGCTAATAAACCTTCACAATAAGTATGTGAGTTCTTTATGACTAATGTGAGTTCATGGATTATACGCACTCTCACCTTTCCGCCATTTGCTAGCCTCTCCGGTACCGTGCATTGCCCTTTCTCACCTCGACATGTGGTGCAAACTTCGCCGGTGCATCCAAACCCCGTGATATGATACACTCTATCACACATAAACCTCCTTATATCTTCCTCAAAATAGCCACCATACCTACCTATTATGGCATTTCCATAGCCATTCCGAGATATATTGCCATGCAACTTCCACCGTTCCGTTATTACGACACATATCATCATTGTCATATTGCTTTGCATGATCATATAGCTGACATAGTATTTGTGGCTCAGCCATCGTTCATCATTTTTTATACATGTTATGCTAGATCATTGCACATCCTGGTACACCGCCAGAGGCATTCATATAGAGTCATATTTTGTTCTAGTATCGAGTTGTAAGTAAATAGAAGTGTGATGATCATCATTATTCATTATTAGAGCATTGTCCCAAGTGAGGAAATGAAAAAAGAGGCCAAAAGAGCCCAGAAAAAAAGAGGCCAAAACGAGCCCAAGAAAAAAAAGAAAAAAATGAGAGAAAAAGAGAGAAGGGGAAATGTTACTATCCTTTTCCACACTTGTGCTTCAAAGTAGCACCATGTTTTTCATATAGAGAGTCTCCTATGCTTTCATTTTCATATACTAGTGGGGATTTTTCATTATAAAACTTGGCTTGTATATTCCGATGATAGGCTTCCTCAAATGCCCGAGGTCTTCATGAGCAAGCAAGTTGGATGCACACCCACTTAGTTTTTATTTTGAGCTTTCATACAATTATAGCTCCTAGTGCATCCATTGCATGGCAATCCCTACTCCTTACATTGACATCAATTGATGGGCATCTCCATAGCGTGTTGATTAGCCCTGTCGATGTGAGACTTTCTCCTTTTTTGTCTTCTCCATGTTAATCTCTACCACCATACTCTATTCCACCCATAGTGCTATATCCATGGCTTGCGCTCATGTATTGCGTGGGGGTTCAAAAAGCTTAAGCGCGTTAAGAAGTATGAACCAATTGCTTGGCTTGCACCGGGGTAGTGCATGATTTATATTTTGTGTTAAGAAGATGGAGCATGACAAGGCTATATGGTTTTGTAGGGATAGTGTTCTTTAGCATTGACATTTTGAAAGGTATGATTGTTTGTTGGTATGCCTGAGTATTGATGTCTTTGTCAAATTATAGACTATTGCTTTGAATCATTCGAATCTAAATATTCATACAACAAAAGAGATTACATGATGAATATGATAGGTAGCATTTCACATCAAAAAAATCTGTTTTTATCATTTACCTCCTCAAGGACGAGCAGGAACTAAGCTTGGGGATGCTGATACGTCTCCAACGTATCTATAATTTTTTATTGTTCCATGCTATTATAGTATCAATATTAGATGTTTAATAAGCAATTACATATCATTTTTGGGACTAACCTATTAACCTAGTGCCTGATACGTCTCCGTCGTATCTATAATTTTTGATTGTTTCATGCCAATATTATACAACTTTCACATACTTTTAGCAACAATTTATATGATTTATTGGACTAACATATTGATCCAGTGCCTAGTGCAAGTTCCTGTTTGTTGCATGTTTTTTGTTTCGCATAATATCCATATCAAACAAAGTCCAAATGCGATAAAAATTTATGGAGAGTTATTTTGGAATATATGTGATTTTTGGGAGGTGGAATCAACGCAAATGGAGGCCCACGACCTCCACTAACCACCAGGGCGCGCCTGCACCCCCCGGCGCGCGATGGTGCCTAGTGGGCACCCCGTAAGTTGGTTGGGGCTCTTCTTCTGGCGCAATAAAGATAATTTATGGAAAAAATCGTGTAAAAAATTCAGCCCGATCGGAGTTACCGATCTCCGGGAATTTAAGAAACGGTGAAGGGTCAGAAAACAAGAAAGCGAAACAGAAGAGAATAGAGAGATAGATCCAATCTAGGAGGGGCTCCTGCTACTTCTTGAGCTTGCGTTGATTTTTCCCTTGAAGAGGAAAGGGTGATGCAACAAAGTAGAGATAAGTATTTCCCTCAGTTAAGAACCAAGGTATCAATCCAGTAGGAGTCACAAGCAAGTCTCCCATCGATGCACCTGCACAAACTAACAAACACTTGCACACAACGCGAAAAAGGGGTTGTCAATCCCTTCACGGTCATGAACAAGAGTGATATCTAATAGAGATAGGTATAAAAGATAAATAAAAGAGCAAACTAAAATAAATATAAATAAACTGCAACAAGGTATTTTTGGGTTTTTTTGGTTTATAGATCTGAAAATATATGATGGAAATAGACCCGGGGGCCATAGGTTTCACTAGAGGCTTCTCTCTTGAAAGAAAACATACAGTGGGTAAACAAATTATTGTTGAGCAATTGATAGAAAAGCGCATAGTTATGACGATATCTAAGGCAATGGTCATGAATATAGGCATCATGTCCATGACAAGTAGACCGAAATGATTCTGCATCTACTACTATTACTCCACACATCAACCAACTCCTGCCTGCATCTAGAGTATTAAGTTCATAAGAACAGAGCAACGCTTTAAGTAAGATGACATGATGTAGAGGGATAAACTCAAGCAATATGACATAAACCCCATCTTTTTATCCTTGATGGCAACAATACAATACGTGCCTCGCTACCCCTTCTGTCACTGGGTGAGGACACCGCAAGATTAAACCCAAAACTAAGCACCTCTCCCATTGCAAGAAAAACCAATCTAGTTGGCCAAACCAAAACGATAGTTCAAAGAGAAATACAAAGATATCTTAATCATACATAAAAGAGTTCAGAGAAGACTCAAAAATTATTCATAGATAATCTGATCATAAATCCACAATTCATCGGATCTCAACAAACACATCGCAAAATAAGATTACATCAGATAGAACTCCAAGAACATCGAGGAGAACATGGTATTGAAGATCAAAGAGAGAGAAGAAGCCATCTAGCTACTAGCTATGGACCTGTAGGTCCGTGGTAAACTACTCACGCATCATCGGAAGGGCAGCAAGGTTGATGTAGAGGCCCTCCATGATCGAATCCCCCTCCGGCAGGGTACCGAAAAAGGCCCCAAGATGGGATCTCACAGGAACAGAGGCTTGCGGCGGCAGAAAAGTATTTTGGTGGACGCTTTTGATGTTTGGGGAATATTTGAGAATATATAGAGGTGGAATTAGGGTTGGAGGACACCCGTGGGTCCCAAAAGCCCTCAGGGCACCCCCCCCGGGGCACGCCATAGAGGCTTGTGGCCTCCTCGGGACTCTTCGGGCCCTCTCTCCAAGTCACGTAGGTGTCTTCTGGTCCACGAAAAATCATCGTAAAGTTTTATTCCATTTGGACTCCATTTGATATTCCTTTTCTGTAAAAGTCAAAAACAAGGAAAAAAACAGAAACTGGCACTGGGCTCTAGGTTAATAGGTTAGTCCCAAAAATAATATAAAATAGCATAGTAATGCATATAAAACATCCAAAACAGATAATATAATAGCATGGAACAATAAAAAATTATAGATACATTGGAGACGTATCTCCCGCCCCTCCGCCGCCATGGAGGCCATGGACCAGAGGGGAAACCCTCCTCCCATCTAGGGGGGAGGCTAAGGAAGAAGAAGAAGAAGGAGGAGGGGGGCTCTCTCCTCCTCTCTCCCGGTGGCGCCGGAGTGCCGCCAGGGCAAGGATCGTGACGGCGATCTACATCAACAATCTTGCTACCGTCAACACCAACTTTCTCCCTCTCTATGTAGTGATGTAACCTCTCTATTCCCGCTGCAATTCTCTACTTAAACATGGTGCTCAACACTATATATTATTATCCAATGATATGTGGTTATCCTATGATGTTTGAGTAGATCTGTTTTGTCCTATGGGTTGATAGATGATCATGATTGGTTTGAGTTGTATATTTTATGTTGGTGTTGTCCTATGGTGCCCTTCGTGTCGCGCAAATGTGAGGGATCCCCGCTGTAGGGTGTTGCAATATGTTCATGATTCACTTATGGTGGGTGGCTAGAATGACAGAAGCTTATGCCCGAGTAAGGAGGTTGTTGCGTATGGGATAAAGAGGACTTGATACTTAATGCTATGGTTGGGTTTTACCTTAATGATCTTTGGTAGTTGCGGATGCTTGCTAGAGTTCCAATCATAAGTGCTTATGATCCAAGTACGGAAAGTATGTTAGCTCATGCCTCTCCCTTATATAAAATTGCAATGATGATTACCGGTTTAGTTATCGATCACCTAGGGACAAATAACTTTCTTGTGTGACAAAAGCTTTCTACTAAACAACTAAGTTTATTATCTCGCAATTTATTCATAGTTTTATTCTCGCAAAGTACTTCTAGTTTTATTCTTGTTCAAGGTAAAGCAAACATTAAGTGTGCGTAGAGTTGTATCGGTGGTCGATAGATCTTGAGGGAATATTTGTTCTACCTTTAGCTCCTCTTTGGGATCGACACTCTTATTTATCGAAAAAGGCTACAAATGATCCCCTATACTTGTGGGTTATCCAGACCTTTTTCTGGCGCCGTTGCCAGGGAGCAATAGCGTGGAGTGAATATTCTCGTGTGTGCTTGTTTGCTTTATCACTAAGTAGTTTTTATTTTGTGCTCTTGTTTTCTATCTTTAGTTATGGGTAGGAAATGCAAAATACCAAAAAAATTAGTTGTACCTACTAAACCAATGGTTGAAGAACCACCCAAAATCCATCATACTGCTGAAGCTTTCTACTTGGATCATCTTCGATCCCTATGTGCTCGTGCTGAAACCCCAACTAGCTTAGTTGAGGGAAAATCATTAAATGAGCATGCTTATTTTGTGTGACACCGCTTATCTCAAAAAGGAAACTTTTATGGCATCATATTAATAATTTGTATTGCTATGCTTTGAATTTATGCGAAATACATGATGTTACTTGTTGTTCTGAAGACCCTAAAAACACCTTTCTTTCCAATGTGAGTCTAAGGATAATGGAATCTTATCTTCTTATGCCAAGGGTGTTTATAATTACTATTATGTTGAACAAATTGAAGAATGTGTTGCTTTTAAGGGTGCTTATGAAATTGCTTCTTTGATTGAAAAGTATGATGTTACTCTTTACAAATCTAAATTTTTTGCCATACTTAAATATTGCTATGAAAACTATGCTTCCAACGCTTATGTTAAACCATATATTAAGGACTCCTTCGTTGTCCAAGAAGAGACTAATATTTTGCAGGAATCTATGGAAGAAGAAATTGATGACACTGTGAGCTCATTAGATGAAAAAGATGATGAGAAGAGCGAAGAACAAATGGAGGAAGAGCGGATTAGCTACCCGTGCCCACCTTATAATGAAGGTAACTCCCCAACTCATACATTGTTTAATGTCCCCTCGTTCTTACCAAAGGATGAATGCTATGATAATTGCTATGATCCCGTTGATTCATTTGAAATATCCCTTTTTAATGAAATTGATGCTTGCTATGCTTGTGGCCATGATGCCAATTTAAATTATGCTTATGGAGATGAACTTGCTATAGTTCCTTATATTAAGAATGAAATTGTTGCTATTGAACCCACACATGATAGTCCTATTATATTTTTGAATTCTCCTAACTACACTATATCGGAGAAGTTTGCTCTTATTGAGGATTATATTGATGGGTTGCGTTTTACCATTACACATGATAGTTTTGATGAATATAATATGCATGTGCTTGTTGCTCCTACTTGTAATTATTATGAGAGAGGAACTACATCTCCACCTCTCTATGTTTCCAGCATGATAAAATTGCAAGAAACTGTTTATGCTCTGTATTGGCCTTTACTTGATGTGCATGAATCGTTCTTTTATGACATGCCGATGCATAGGAAGAGAGTTAGACTTCGTCATTATATGATATATGTTACTTTGTGCTCACTACTAAATTACAAATCATTGCTAATTAAAATTGGCTTTGATATACCTTGGGATCTGGGTGGATCAATTACTTGAGCACTTTATGCCTAGCTTAATGGCTTTAAAGAAAGAGATACCAGGGAGACAACCCGGAAGTGTTAGAGAGTCATTTTATTCTGTTGTGTGCTTTTATAAAGTTTTAAAAAACAAAAAAATATAGAGGGGAACTTAAAACTTTACAAAAGGAAAAGTGAAAGTGAGAAGGACGAACACCGTTGGAGTGGGGGATATCCTTGAACTTGTTCATGCCCATGGAAACTTTGTGAATCTTGAATTACAGAAACTTTTCAACAAAAATAATTATCCCCTTGTACAAATCCATTGTATTATAAAAACTAGATAATATCCCGCACGTTGCGGCGGGAATTTTTAGCAATACATATGTAAAGAACAAAATTTTAGATACATTATATGCATGTGACAGCAAAGTATGTACTAATGGGGAAGTTTCATGTATGCATTCTTGTCACATCAAATGATGTTTCGACCATTTGAAAGAGAAAAAAAGTGAAGCCTAAAAAGGGGTAACTAATAACAACTTATAACCACCTAAAAAAGATAACTAATAACAACTTAACCTTTCATGTATGTACCTATGGTTAGGCTGAAAGGTTTCAATTTCGTAATATCATCTCAACCAATAAGATGTTCACATAAGTCGTTACAATCTTGGTCATATTTAGATATCACACACATTACAGATTTCTTGAATTACATAACAATAAAATGAGTATGTTACATTTGTCGATATCTGTACATGCATCAGTAGAATTTGGCGGTAATTAAATGTTCTTTCTGAAGTACGATATAGAGACGTGACCTGGAGCCCTCAAATGACAAATCAAAGAAAAATAGTTTACCAAGTTTTTTCTCCCCCTCCAATTCAGTCTGAATGCTCCTGAAAATATTAGATGGATACCATATGAAACAAAAAAACAAAATGCTACCGGTAACTATTTGGAAAAAAGGGTTCACACTTGAAACCAAAACTTCATTAACTTAGCGACTTGTGTCTTCCTAATTTTTTTAATTGTTACTCCTTATGCATGCTATGATATAACACTTGAAAATAAAAATTGTAGTTTGCGCTTTGCTGACAAATAAATAAAAATAATACTTCAAGATTAGATGATCAAATGGGGTGGGCTGTGTGAAGTAACCATCAGAAGCTATAGAGACCGGGTCTGTACAGAACCCGCAAAAAATCTAGGCAAGATAACATAGCCATGTGTACTAACTTTATGTAGTGGAAAAAAGGAAGCAAACATCAGAAGGTTCAGTTGAGCAGATTGCACATCAAAAGATATATATGTGTGGTGGTGAACTAAAATTTAGAATGCCAAATACCAAATATTAAGAATTCAGAAACTATAGCAGTCCCATAGGAAATTGCCAATTCACTTCATTTGTCCTCTTGGAAGAGACTTCTTACATTTTCTGCTCTACCTGTAGGCTGTAGCATTGTAGCAACCCCATAGGACATTGCTTACTTTCTGATGAATAAAACGTACATACAGGAAAATATACATAGAGGAGTAGTTGGAAGGATAAGGAGTCGCTCATTGTTCTGCTGTGGTGCGGGTGGGCGGATCAGCATGCACTGGCGGCTGTGCAGCCGATGTGGAGGTGGCTCAAGTTGGGCGTGGCTAGCTGCCGAGTAGCAGCACGGTCCAGATGCTTGAGCTCATCCTCTTGTTGCAGATCTGCAACCCTGCCCGATGTCGCACCAGTGACTGGTCCGATTCTGGTGGAACCGAGCAGAACCAATCTCCCCAACGGCGTAGGACCTCCCTTGGCCGGAATAGAGTCAGAGATGGAAGGTAAGGACCATGGCTCCACGGCAGTCATGTCGAATAACCACACGGGTATCTGCGAGGATGTAGTAAAAAATGACTTGAAAATCAGAGAAACGAATCTGGTAATGACGTGAGACGGTGAGAGGGAGGAAAAGGTCACTACAAAGGGAGCACCCATCTGTCCCCAATCACGCCTCGCAACCTTCGCGACTCCGTCGCTTCGCTCACCCATAGCCGATCATACCATTGGAGAGAGAGATATGGGAGAGCCGGGGAGAAGATGGTGAAGGGGAAGAGATTGGGCGATGGATAAGAATGGCCGTGAGGACGCGGATGGCCCGGCGGAGGAGCACTCTAGCCTTTTTTTATTGGAGGGGTAGTGGGGAGCCGAGAATAAGAGACGATGTGTTTCTCGGACTCCTCTTAAATATCACATTGGTTACAGAGGAATAGGAAGATGAGCCAATACTAAATTAAATCACACCATTTCCTTAAAAAAATCACACCATTAACTGAAACATAGAAAAACGAATTGCTTACATGGCTGGGTTGCTGATGTGGAAGGCTGCTGATGTGGATAGGCTGCATGTTAAGATAAATAGATTAGTGGGGGTGAACTTCTTAAGTATATAGGATAATGTGCCAAGATTTGCCTTTAAGATGATTAGATTGTTATTAGCAGATCGAGGAGGTCTCGATATGAGGAGAAGGAGGAGAGGCAATAGTTCAAGCTTGGGGATGCCCAAGGCACCCCAAGTAAATATTCAAGGAGACTCAAGCGTCTAAGCTTGGGGATGCCTCGGAAGGCATCCTATATTTCTTCAACAAGTATCGGTATGTTTCGGTTTTGTTTTGTTCACATGATATACGTAAATCTTGGAGCGTCTTTTGTGTTTATTTTTCACTTTTCTTTAATGCACCATGCTGGTATGAGATAGTCCTTGGTTGATTTATATAATGCTCATTGCACTTCACTTATATCTTTTGAGTATGGCTTTATAGAATGCTTCATGTGCTTCACTTATATCATTTGAAGTTTGGATTGCATGTTTCTCTTCACATGGAAAACCGTTATTTGTAGAATGCTCTTTTGCTTCACTTATATTTATTAGAGCGTGTGCAAGTCTTTTGTAGAAAGAATTAAACTCTCATGCTTCACAAATATCTATTTAGAGAGTCAGCAGGAATTGGTCATTTGCATGGTTAGTCATAAAATTCTACATAAAACTTGTGGATCACTGAATATGATATGTTTGATTCCTTGCAATAGTTTTGCGATATAGAGATGATAATATGTGGGAGGTACTAGTAAATGGTTGTGGTTAGTAAGAATATTGGTGTTAAGGTTTGTGATTCCCGAAGCATGCATGTATAGTCTCTCGTTGTGCTATGAAGTTGGAGCATGATTTATTATTGATTGTCTTCCTTATGAGTGGCGGTCGGGGAAGAGCGATGGTCTTTTCCTACCAATCTATACCCCTAGGGGCATGCGTAGTAGACTTTGCTTCAAGGGCTAATAAACTTTTGCAATAAGTATGTGAGTTCTTTATGACTAATGTGATTCCACGGATTATACGCACTCTTACCTTTCCGCAATTTGGTAGCCTCTACGGTACCGTGCATTGCCCTTTCTCACCTCGAGATGTGGTGCAAACTTCGCAGGTGCATCGAAACCCCGCGATATGATACACTCTATCACACATAAGCCTTATTATATCTTCCTCAAAACAGCCACCATACCTACCTATTATGGCATTTCCATAGCTTTTCTGACATATATTGCCATGCAACTTCCACCGTTCCGTTTTTATGACTTGAGCATTCATTGTCATATTGCTTTGCATGATCGTAAGATAGCTAGCATGATATTTCCATGGCTTGTCCGTTTTTTGATATCCTTGCTACGCTAGATCATTGCAGGTACATGATGTCGCTTGAACTATGTCGGTATTTCCCCAAAGAGGAAGGGATGATGCAGCACAGCTACAGTAGGTATTTCCCTCAGTGATGAGACCAAGGTTATCGAACCAGTAGGAGAACCACGCAACACTATGTAAACGGTACCTGCACACAAAGAACAAATACTTGCAACCCGACGCGTAAGAGGGGTTGTCAATCCCTCCCGGGTAAAAGATAGATAAATTTGTAGTAGATTGGATAAATAGATCTCGCAGAAACGCGATATAAAATAAATAACAAAAAATTGCAGCAAGGTATTTTTGTGTTTTTGGAATTATAGATCTGAAAATAAAAGTGGAAAATAATAGATCAGAAAGTAAATATGATAAAGAATAGACCCGTGGGCCGTAGATTTCACTAGTGGCTTCTCTCGAGAAAAATAGCATACGACAGGTAAACAAATTACTGTTGGGCAATTGATAGAACTTCAAATAGTTATGACGATATCCAGGCAATGATCATTATATAGGCATCACATCCAAGATTAGTAGACCGACTCCTGCCTGCATCTACTACTATTACTCCACACATCGACCGCTATCCAGCATGCATCTAGTGTATTAAGTTCATGGAGAAACGAAGTAATGCAATAAGAACGATGACATGATGTAGACAAGATCTATTCATGTAGGAATAGACCCCATCTTGTTATCCTTAATAGCAACGATACATACGTGTCATGTCCCCTTCTTTCACTGGGATTGAGCACCGTAAGATCGAACCCATCACAAAGCACCTCTTCCCATGGCAAGAAAAATTGATCTAGTTAGCCTAACTAAACCAAAGAGTCGGAGAAGAAATACGAGGCTATAAGCAATCATGCATATAAGAGATCAAAGAAACTCAAATAACTTTCATGGATAAAAATAGATCTGATCATAAAATCAAAGTTCATCGGATCTGTGGCGCCCCAGACTCAATCGTGCACTAATCATACACGCAAACATGCACGATCAAGCACAGGGACTCACGAGAAGATATCACAACACAACTCTAACACAATTTAAACGGAGATCCACAATATTACAGACCAGGGATCATGAAGATCCGAATACATAAGTCAGTCATACAAATATTATCTGAGTACAGACATAGTTAGCCAAGTTTTGCCTTAAGAAGGCTAGCACAAACAATGACTCTAGATCGAAAGGCGTAGGCCTCCTGCCTGGGAGCCTCCGATCCTACTCCTGGTCGGCTGGCTCGATCCAGTAGTACGTGCCCTCTGGACCCTCCTGGTAGTAAGCTCCTGAGGTGGCATCTGGCTCCGGGGCTCCATCGTCTGGTGTATCATCAAGTAGGAGAATATGGGGAAAAAGAGGAAGCAAAGCAACCGTGAGTACTCATCCGAAGTACTCAGCAAGCAAGGATCTACACTACATATGCAAGATTATCAAAGTGGAAAGGCTGTATATGTGGACTGGGCTGCAGAAATGACAGAATAGAGAGAAGGCCTAGTCCTATCGAAGACTAGCATCTTCAAACATCTTCACGAAGCCACCATCTTGCAGCAATAGAAGAGAGTAGAATAGCATTTTATTAAGCAAACATGTTGAAGCAAGCCTAGAGATCCTTCCTCGACTCCCAGCGAGAAAGCGATCCCGAAGCTTCAATTAAGTAACAAGTATCCAGTTCAAGTAGCAGACCGGGATATACAAACTGAGCGTCCTTTACCATAGGACCGGCTATTGATAGATCATTCATCCCTGCAGGGGTGCACTACTGTTACCCAACACACTCGATCAACTCTGGCCGGACACACTTGCTGGGTAATGCCCGGCCTCGGAAGATCAACACGAAGCAACGCCCTACCTAGGCTCAGCAGAGAGGTCAGCACGCCGGACTAACCTATGCACCCAGAGGTCTTGGGCCATCGCCCTGGGCACCCTACGCGTTGCGAGACTGGCCGGGGTGCAGGCGCGACACTGAACTCGTCAGTGAAGTATCCAGCCCAATCCCAACAATCAGCCCGCACGGTGAACCATGATGTCTGAAGAGCTTTCGGGAGAAACGTACGACGTAGAGGGCCCCATAAACCATAATCCCGCGTGGTGGTAGTGCGTATAGGCCACGTCGACCCACTCAGATCAAATACACAAATCCAATAGGCTGATTTAGTAACACGCGGAGACGATCAGAGTTTCTGAAGCTCCGCCACAATATCACACTCGAGTGCCCTTCCGGCACACCCGACATTATAGATCCCCTGCGGGTACCCATCAGGGTTGACCCGCCTGTAACAAAGGTCAAAGTAACCGTGTGGTCATAACATCAAGGGGGAAACCCGAGGAATCACCCTCGGTGAATTCCACTCGATGAAATCATCAGGGTGAACATATGAGGCATCACCCTCGAGGTTCACACTGAGGGGTTGCATGACAGAGTCGTATCAGAAGTGGAGAAGGAGGAATCACCCTCGATGACCATGACCGAACAACTACACTGTAGAGTATTCATCAGGAGTGCGTTACGAGGTATCACCCTCGGCACTCGATAGTAACTATGCAGAGTCGTACAACGAAGGGGGTGAAGTGATGTGTCGGTCTCTGGTCGACGATCACATTGATCGAGTCATCGATGATCAAGCAGGGGCAACAAGGGTAAGGTGGTGGGGTCACTGATGGTTCACTACCAACCTATACTAAGCAGTTTAACATAGGCAGGTAAGGTAACAATAAACAGGTTACAAAAGCAGGCTATGCATCAGAATAGGAGCAAACATTAACAGTAGCAAAATCTAATGCAAGCAGGAGAAATGGAATGGGCGATATCTGTATGCTCAAGGGGGGGGGCTTGCCTGGTTGCTCTGGCAAGAGAGAGGGATCGTCAACGGGCTACTCATCTGGAGCGTAGTCGTACCCGGCTGCAACGTCGTCGGTCTCGGCGTCTATCGAGAGAGAAGGAGGGGGAGAGAAACAATAAATTCACAGCAATAATGCAAACAATATGTATGACATGCCTAAATGATTTGCCGGGGTGTTTTACTGCCTAACTAAATGATTTAGTTAATTTAGGAATTTATTTGGATTTATTTAATTAAAGTTGGCACTATTCATTTAATGAAATCAGGCAAAAAGTTCCATGTTCATCTAGCTAGGGGCATCTGACAGGAATACGAAGGGTGTATTCGGGTTCGTATCGGAATTCTGAGCAACTTTCATATATAAATTATTTTCATCGGAGTTACGGTTTAATTTATATGATTTTCTAAAGTTTTAATTGATTTTCTGAAATTAATTATTTATTTAAATCGACATTATCCAGAATAGTGTATGCTGACGTCATCATGATGTCAGCATGACGTCAGCAGTCAACAGGGCAGTTGACCTAGTCAAACTGACGTGTGGGTCCCACCTATCATACTCTGTTTATTCTAATTAGGGTTTAACTAATCTAGTTACTGTTTAATTAGACTAACTAATTAATTAGATTAACTTAATCAGAGTTAATTAACTTAATTAATTAACTAATTATAAATTTTATTAATTACATTTTATTTTATTTTCTTTTATTTACGTTTTAAGGGCGTGGGGCTGTTGGGGAACGTAGTATTTCAAAATTTTCCTACGAACACGCAAGATCTATCTAGGTGATGCATAGCAATGAGCGGGAGAGTGTGTCCATGTACCCTCGTAGACCAAAAGCGGAAGCGTTAAGTAACGCGGTTGATGTAGTCGAATGTCTTTGTGATCCAACCGATCAAGTACCGAACGCACGGCACCTCCGCGATCTGCAGACGTTCAGCTCGGTGACGTCCCTCGAACTCTTGATCCAACTGAGGCCGAGGGAGAGTTCCGTCAGCACGATGGCGTGGTGACGGTGTTGATGAAGTTACCGACGCAGGGCTTCGCCTAAGCACTACAACGATATGACCGAGGTGGAAATCTATGGAGGGGGGCACCGCACACGGCTAAGACAACTGTCAACTTGTGTGTCCTAGGGTGCCCCCCTGCCCCCGTATATAAAGGAGCAAGGGGGAGGCCGGCCGGCCCTCATAGGGCGCGCCAAGGGGGAGAGGAATCCTACTCCTAGTAGGAGTAGGTTTCCCCCCTTTCCTAGTCCAACTAGGAGGAGAAGGAAGGAGAGGGAGAGGAAGAGGGAAAGAGGGGCTGCGCCCCCCTCCCCTAGTCCAATTCGGACTCCCCTTGGGGGGGGGGGCGCGCCACCTCCTGTCTGCTGCTCTCTCTCTCCCCTAAAGCCCACTAAGGGCCCATAACTTCCCGGGGGGGGTTTCCGGTAACCCTCCGGCACTCCGGTTTTATCCGAAACCTTCCTGAACACTTCCGGTGTCCGAATAACATGGTCCAATATATCAATCTTTATGTCTCGACCATTTCGAGACTCCTTGTCATGTCCGTGATCACATCCGGGACTCCGAACTACCTTCGGTACATCAAAACACATAAACTCATAATACCGATCATCATCGAACGTTAAGCGTGCGGACCCTACGGGTTCGAGAACTATGTAGACATGACCGAGACTCATCTCTGGTCAATAACCAATAGCGGAACCTGGATGCTCATATTGGCTCCCACATATTCTACGAAGATCTTTATCGGTCAAACCATATAACAACATACGTTGTTCCCTTTGTCATCGGTATGTTACTTGCCCGAGATTCGATCGTCGGTATCATCATACCTAGTTCAATCTCGTTACCGGCAAGTCTCTTTACTCGTTTCGTAATGCATCATCCCATAACTAACTCATTAGTCACATTGCTTGCAAGGCTTCATATGATGTGCATTACCGAGAGGGCCCAGAGATACCTCTCCGACAATCGGAGTGACAAATCCTAATCTCGATCTATGCCAACTCAACAAACACCTTCGGAGACACATGTAGAGCATCTTTATAATCACCCAGTTACGTTGTGATGTTTGATAGCACACTAAGTGTTCCTCCGGTATTCGGGAGTTGCATAATCTCATAGTCATAGGAACTTGTATAAGTCATGAAGAAAGCAATAGCAACAAACTAAACGATCATCGTGCTAAGCTAACAGATGGGTCTTGTCAATCACATCATTCACTAATGATGTGATCCCGTTCATCAAATGACAACTCATGTCTATGGCTAGGAAACTTAACCATCTTTGATTAACGAGCTAGTCAAGTAGAGGCATACTAGTGACACTCTGTTTGTCTATGTATTCACACATGTATTAAGTTTCCGGTTAATACAATTCTAGCATGAATAATAAACATTTATCATGATATAAGGAAATATAAATAACAACTTTATTATTGCCTCTAGGGCATATTTCCTTCAGTCTCCCACTTGCACTAGAGTCAATAATCTAGATTACACAGTAATGATTCTAACACCCATGGAGTCTTGGTGCTGATCATGTTTTGCTCGTGAGAGAGGCTTAGTCAACGGGTCTACAACATTCAGATCCGTATGTATTTTGCAAATCTCTATGTCTCCTTCTTTGACTTGATCGTGGATGGAATTGAAGCGTCTCTTGATGTGCTTGGTTCTCTTGTGAAATCTGGATTCCTTTGTCAAGGCAATTGCACCAGTATTGTCACAAAAGATTTTCATTGGACCCGATGCACTAGGTATGACACCTAGATCAGATATGAACTCCTTCATCCAGACTCCTTCATTCGCAGCTTCTGAAGCAGCTATGTACTCCGCTTCACACATAGATCCCGCCACGACGCTTTGCTTAGAACTGCACCAACTGACACCTCCACCGTTCAATATAAATACGTATCCGGTTTGTGACTTAGAGTCATACGGATCAGTGTCAAAACTTGCATCGACGTAACCACTTACAACGAGCTCTTTGTCACCTCCATAAACGAGAAACATATCCTTAGTCCTTTTCAGGTATTTCAGGATGTTCTTGACCGCTATCCAGTGATCCACTCCTGGATTACTTTGGTACCTCCCTGCTAAACTTATAGCAAGGCACACATCAGGTCTGGTACACAGCATTGCATACATGATAGAACCTATGGCTGAGGCATAGGGAATGACTTCCATTTTCTCTCTATCTTCTGTAGTGGTCGGGCATTGAGTCTTACTCAACTTCACACCTTGCAACACAGGCAAGAACCCTTTCTTTGCTTGATCCATTTTTGAACTTCTTCAAAACTTTATCAAGGTATCTGCTTTGTGAAAGTCCAATTAAGCATCTTGATCTATCTCTATAGATCTTGATGCCCAATATATAAGCAGCTTCACCGAGGTCTTTCATTGAAAAACTTTTATTCAAGTATCCTTTTATGCTATCCAGAAATTCTATATCATTTCCAATCAACAATATGTCATCCACATATAATATTAGAAATGCTACAGAGCTCCCACTCACTTTCTTGTAAATACAGGCTTCTCCAAAAGTCTGTATAAAACCATATGCTTTGATCACACTATCAAAACATTTATTCCAACTCCGAGATGCTTGCACCAGTCCATAAATGGATCGCTGGAGCTTGCACACTTTGTTAGCATCCTTTGGATCGATAAAACCTTCGGGTTGCATCATATACAACTCTTCTTCCATAAATCCATTCAGGAATGCAGTTTTTACATCCATCTGCCAAATTTCATAATCATAAAATGTGGCAATTGCTAACATGATTCGGACGGACTTAAGCATCGCTACGGGTGAGAAGGTCTCATCGTAGTCAACTCCTTGAACTTGTCGAAAACCTTTTGCAACAAGTCGAGCTTTGTAGACAGTAACATTACCGTCAGCGTCAGTCTTCTTCTTGAAAATCCATTTATTCTCTATGGCTTGCCGATCATCGGGCAAGTCAATGAAAGTCCACACTTTGTTCTCATACATGGATCCCATCTCAGATTTCATGGCCTCAAGCCATTTCGCGGAATCTGGGCTCATCATCGCTTCCTCATAGTTCGTAGGTTCGTCATGGTCAAGTAACATGACCTCCAGAACCGGATTACCGTACCACTCTGGAGCGGATCTTACTCTGGTTGACCTACGAGGTTCGGTAGTAACTTGATCTGAAGTTACATGATCATCATCATTAGCTTCCTCACTAATTGGTGTAGGAGTCACAGGAACTGATTTCTGTGATGAACTACTTTCCAATAAGGGAGCAGGTACAATTACCTCATCAAGTTCTACTTTCCTCCCACTCACTTCTTTCGAGAGAAACTCCTTCTCTAGAAAGGATCCATTCTTAGCAACGAATGTCTTGCCATCGGATCTGTGATAGAAGGTGTACCCAATAGTCTCCTTTGGGTATCCTATGAAGACACATTTCTCTGATTTGGGTTCGAGCTTATCAGGTTGAAGCTTTTTCACATAAGCATCGCGGCCCCAAACTTTAAGAAATGACAACTTGGGTTTCTTGCCAAACCACAGTTCATAAGGTGTCGTCTCAACGGATTTAGATGGTGCCCTATTTAACGTGAATGCAGCCGTCTCTAAAGCATAACCCCAAAATGATAGCAGTAAATCAGTAAGAGACATCATAGATCGCACCATATCTAATAAAGTGCGGTTACGACATTCGGATACACCATTGCGCTGTGGTGTTTCGGGTGGCGTGAGTTGTGAAACTATTCCGCATTGTTTCAAATGAAGACCAAACTCGTAACTCAAATATTCTCCTCCACGATCGGATTGCAGGAACTTTATTTTCTTGTTACGATGATTTTCCACTTCACTCTGAAATTCTTTGAACTTTTCAAATGTTTCAGACCTATGTTTCATCAAGAAGATATACCCATATCTGCTCAAATCATCTGTGAAGGTCAGAAAATAACGATACCCGCCGTGAGCCTCAATATTCATTGGACCGCATACATCGGTATGTATTATTTCCAATAAATCTGTTGCTCGCTCCATTGTTCCGGAGAACGGAGTTTTAGTCATCTTGCCCATGAGGCATGGTTCGCAAGTACCAAGTGATTCATAATCAAGTGATTCCAAAAGTCCATCAGTATGGAGTTTCTTCATGCGCTTTACACCAATATGACCCAAATGGCAGTGCCACAAATAAGTTGCACTATCATTATCAACTCTGCATCTTTTGGTTTCAATATTATGAATATGTGTATCACTACTATCGAGATTCAACAAAAATAGACCACTCTTCAACGGTGCATGACCATAAAAGATATTACTCATATAAATAGAACAACCATTATTCTCAGATTTAAATGAATAACCGTCTCGCATCAAACAAGATCCAGATATAATGTTCATGCTCAACGCTGGCACCAAATAACAATTATTCAGGTCTAAAACTAATCCCGAAGGTAGATGTAGAGGTAGCGTGCCGACGGCGATCACATCGACTTTGGAACCATTTCCCACACGCATCATCACCTCGTCCTTAGCCAATCTTCGCTTAATCCGTAGTCCATGTTTCGAGTTGCAAATATTAGCAACAGAACCAGTATCAAATACCCAGGTACTACTGCGAGCATTAGTAAGGTACACATCAATAACATGTATATCACATATACCTTTATTCACTTTGCCATCCTTCTTATCCGCCAAATACTTGGGGCAGTTCCGCTTCCAGTGACCAGTCCCTTTGCAGTAGAAGCACTCAGTATTAGGCTTAGGTCCAGACTTGGGCTTCTTCACTTGAGCAGCAACTTGCTTGCCGTTCTTCTTGAAGTTCCCCTTCTTCCCTTTACCCTTTTTCTTGAAACTGGTGGTCTTGTTGACCATCAACACTTGATGCTCCTTTTTGATTTCTACCTCCGCAGCCTTTAGCATTGCGAAGAGCTCGGGAATTGTCTTATCCATCCCTTGCATATTATAGTTCATCACGAAGCTCTTGTAGCTTGGTGGCAGTGATTAAAGAACTCTGTCAATGACACTATCAACCGGAAGATTAACTCCCAGCTAAGTCAAGTGATTATGATACCCAGGCATTTTGAGTATATGCTCACAGACAGAACTATTCTCCTCCATTTTGCAGCTATAGAACTTATTGGAGACTTCATATCTCTCAATCCGGGCATTTGCTTGAAATATTAACTTCAACTCCTGGAACATCTCACATGCTCCATGACGTTCAAAACATCGTTGAAGTCCCCGTTCTAAGCCGTAAAGCATGGCACACTGAACTATCGAGTAGTCATCAGCTTTGCTCTGCCAGACGTTCTTAACGTCATCAGTAGCGTCTGCAGCAGGCCTAGCACCTAGCGGTGCTTCCAGGACATAATTCTTCTGTGCAGCAATGAGGATAATCCTCAAGTTATGGACCCAGTCCGTGTAGTTGCTACCATCATCTTTCAACTTAGCTTTCTCTAGGAACGCATTAAAATTCAAAGGAACGGTAGCACGGGCCATTGATCTACAACAACATAGACATGCAAAATACTATCAAGTACTAAGTTCATGATAAATTAAAGTTCAATTAATCATATTACTTAAGAACTCCCACTTAGATAGACATCCCTCTAATCATCTAAGTGATCACGTGATCCAAATCAACTAAACCATGTCCGATCATCACGTGAGATGGAGTAGTTTTCAATGGTGAACATCACTATGTTGATCATATCTACTATATGATTCACGCTCGACCTTTCGGTCTCAGTGTTCCGAGGCCATATCTGCATATGCTAGGCTCATCAAGTTTAACCCGAGTATTCTGCGTGTGCAAAAACTGGCTTGCACCCGTTGTATGTGAACGTAGAGCTTATCACACCCGATCATCACGTGGTGTCTCGGCACGACGAACTGTAGCAGCGGTGCATACTCAAGGAGAACACTTGTACCTTAAAATTTAGTGAGAGATCATCTTATAATGCTACCGCCGTACTAAGCAAAATAAGATGCATAAAAAGGATTAACATCACATGCAATTCAATATGTGACATGATATGGCCATCATCATCTTGTGCTCTTGATCTCCATCATCGAAGCACCGTCATGATCTCCATTGTCACCGGCGCCCCAGCATGATCTCCATCGTCACTGGCGCTCCAGCATGATCTCCATCGTAGCATTGTTGTCATCTCGCCAACTTATTGCTTCTACGACTATCGCTACCGCTTAGTGATAAAGTAAAGCAATTACATGGCGATAGCATTGCATACAATAAAGCGACAACCATATGGCTCCTGCCGGTTGCCGATAACTCTGTTACAAAACATGATCATCTCATACAACAAATTATATCACATCATGTCTTGACCATATCACATCACAGCAAGCCATGCAAAAACAAGTTAGACGTCCTCTACTTTGTTGTTGCAAGTTTTACCTGGCTGCTACGGGCTGAGCAAGAACCGTTCTTACCTACGCATCAAAACCACAACGATTTTTCGTCAAGTGTGATGTTTTAACCTTCAACAAGGACCGGGCGTAGTCACACTCGATTCAACTAAAGTTGGAGAAACTGACACCCACTAGCCACCTGTGTGCGAAGCACGTCGGTAGAACCAGTCTCGCGTAAGCGTACGCGTAATGTCGGTCTGAGCCGCTTCATCCAACAATACCGCCGAATCAAAGTATGACATGCTGGTAAGCAGTATGACTATTATCGCCCACAACTCTTTGTGTTCTACTCGTGCATATAACATCTACGCATAGACCTGGCTCGGATGCCACTGTTGGGGAACGTAGTATTTCAAAATTTTCCTACGAACACGCAAGATCTATCTAGGTGATGCATAGCAACAAGCGGGAGAGTGTGTCCACGTACCCTCGTAGACCGAAAGTGGAATCGTTAAGTAACGCGGTTGATGTAGTCGAACGTCTTCGCGATCCAACCGATCAAGTACCGAACGCACGGCACCTCCGCGATCTGCACATGTTCAGCTTGGTGACGTCCCTCGAACTCTTGATCCAGCTGAGGCCGAGGGAGAGTTCCGTCAGCACGACGGCGTGGTGACGGTGTTGATGAAGTTACTGATGCAGGGCTTCGCCTAAGCACTACAACGATATGACCGAGGTGGAAATCTGTGGAGGGGGGCACCGCAGATGGCTAAGACAACTGTCAACTTGTGTGTCCTAGGGTGCCCCCCTGCCCCCGTATATAAAGGAGCAAGGGGGAGGCCGGCCGGCCCTCATAGGGCGCGCCAAGGGGGGGAGGAATCCTACTCCTAGTAGGAGTAGGTTTCCCCCCTTTCCTAGTCCAACTAGGAGGAGAAGGAAGGAGAGGGAGAGGGAGAGGGAAAGAGGGGCTGCGCCCCCCTCCCCTAGTCCAATTCGGACTCCCCTTGGGGGGGGGCGCCACCTCTTGGCTGCTGCTCTCTCTCTCCCCTAAAGCCCACTAAGGGCCCATAACTTCCCGGAGGGGTTTCCGGTAACCCTCTGGCACTCCAGTTTTATCCGAAACCTTCCGGAACACTTCCGGTGTCCGAATAACATGGTCTAATATATCAATCTTTATGTCTCGACCATTTCGAGACTCCTCGTCATGTCCGTGATCACATCCGGGACTCTGAACTACCTTCGGTACATCAAAACACATAAACTCATAATACCGATCGTCATCGAACGTTAAGCGTGCGGACCCTACGGGTTCGAGAACTATGTAGACATGACCGAGACTCATCTCCGGTCAATAACCAATAGCGGAACCTGGATGCTCATATTGGCTCCCACATATTCTACGAAGATCTTTATCGGTCAAACCGCATAACAACATACGTTGTTCCCTTTGTCATCGGTATGTTACTTGCCCGAGATTCGATCGTCGGTATCATCATACCTAGTTCAATCTCGTTACCGGCAAGTCTCTTTACTCGTTCCGTAATGCATCATCCCGTAACTAACTCATTAGTCACATTGCTTGCAAGGCTTCATATGATGTGCATTACCGAGAGGGCCCAGAGATACCTCTCCGACAATCGGAGTGACAAATCCTAATCTCGATCTATGCCAACTCAACAAACACTTTCGGAGACACCTGTAGAGCATCTTTATAATCACCCAGTTACGTTGTGATGTTTGATAGCACACTAAGTGTTCCTCCGGTATTCGGGAGTTGCATAATCTCATAGTCATAGGAACTTGTATAAGTCATGAAGAAAGCAATAGCAACAAACTAAACGATCATCGTGCTAAGCTAACGGATGGGTCTTGTCAATCACATCATTCACTAATGATGTGATCCCGTTCATCAAATGACAACTCATGTCTATGGCTAGGAAACTTAACCATCTTTGATTAAAGAGCTAGTCAAGTAGAGGCATACTAGTGACACTCTGTTTGTCTATGTATTCACACATGTATTAAGTTTCTGGTTAATACAATTCTAGCATGAATAATAAACATTTATCATGATATAAGGAAATATAAATAACAACTTTATTATTGCCTCTAGGGCATATTTCCTTCAGGGGCCCCTACGTCATAGTCACAGGGGAGCGGGCCCAGCTGTCTGTGGCCCAAAAGCCACAGCGGGCGCGACCGCTAACGGGCACAGCCCGAATGGGCGCTGGCCCATGGTGGCGCACTCGACTGGGCGCCGTGGGGCGGCTGGCGAGCACGGGCGCCGGCGCGCCGGCGTGGAGCTCCAGCGGCTGCGACCGGGCGGAGCATGGGGAGGGCCGCAACTGCCGACACACAGCAGGGCGGTCGGAGGGGTGGGGGCTACGGCGCGAGTGGCTGGGCGAGCGGAGAGGAGCAGCGCGTGCAGGCGCGGGGAGCGAGCGGCGTGCGAGCGCGAGTCATTCGGGGGCGAGCATCGGCGCGGTCGGGCACAGCGGACGGCGACTGCAGGGCCGGCGAGTGGGGCCGTGGGGGGGTTGCAGCGAGCAGGGGGCGGCTCGCGGGCTCACAGTAGGAGTGGCGAGGGCGCGGGAGCGGAGCTCCGAGCGCGCCATGGCAGCGGCGGCAAGCGGGCACTGGCACGGGCGGCAGCGTGGGTGAGCAGGGACACGGCTGGAGGGGAAAAGCGGCAGCGGCAAAGTGGCAAGCAGCAGCAGGCGAGAGGGAAGGGAGCACGGCACGAGCGGGGACGCGGTGGCTGGGCGAGCGCTCGGGCGTCTCATGGGCGCGCGTGGCCGGGGAGTAGCGGGGACAGAGGGCGTGCGGCGTGGCCAAAGCAATGGATGCGACAGCGGGCGAGCGGCAGCGGGCACGACGCGGGCGAGTGTGCGAGCACGGGCGTGCGTGAGCGGACGAGCTCGTGCGACGCGCGGCGGCAGCAGCAGCTCGATAGGAGCTCGAGGTCGAGCTAGGGAGAGAGGGAAAACGGGAAGAATGAGAGAGAGCTCACGGGGCCCTGTAGTTGAGCACAAGCGGGCTCGGGGAGGAGTCGGGGAGGCGCCAGAGCTTGGGACGGTGCGGATTCCGACGATGGGGGCGGTGAGGTGACGACGAGGACGAGGACGAGGCGACGGCGTCGAAGGGGTCGGGGCTTGTTCCCCGATCCAGATCTAGAGGGGGGAGGAAACAGGGGTGAGTGGGGAGGGGATCGACTAGGTTAGGGTTTGGGGTGGGTTAAGTAGGCCGGCGACGGTGGGCCGGTTGGCTGGGCTGAGGCCCAGTTGGGCCAGGGGGGTTTGTTTTCTTTTTATTTTTGTATTTTGTTTTATTTCCTTTTTCTTATTTCTTTTTCTCACATTTTCCTTTTATGCAAATAGTTTGGCAGCCAAATGAATTTTGTAAAATATGTGACCAGGTCCATAAATCTCAGTGCGACATATCCTATCACCAAAAATTAGCTTGGGAAAAACATAACTTCATATTTAACTTAGATTAAATAAAAGGCTATTAAATATTGTTTTCAGCCACTGTTAGAGGATGTTTGAGTTACCTAATTAATTTATTAAATGTTGGTTATAATTTTAGAATGGTCTCTGGAATATTTGTCACCTAATGAACATTTTAGTTTCTAAGTTTGAACAACTTTTATTTTCCACTTTAATTTAATTTGAATTTTGAGTTAGGAGTTGAAATGCAATATGATGCAAATGATGATTTGGCACTGTTAAACTTGCTGATATGTCATTATCAAAAGGTGATCACTGTGGCTAATGACATGGGGTGTTACAATTCTCCTCATCTATCAAGAATTCTCGTTCCAAGAATTAAGAGGAAGGCTGAAAGAAAGCGGGGTATTCTTCGCGAAGACGATCCTCACGTTCCCAAGTGGCTTCATCTTCAGAATGATTTGACCACTGAACTTTGAGGAATTTGATTGAGTTTTGACGAGTCCGGCGTTCAGCTTGATCAAGAATACGGATGGGATATTCTGGATAAGACAGATCTTCCCGTAATTCAAGCATTTCGTGATCCACAGCTCGAATAGGATCCTTGAAGCAGTGATGAAGTTGGGATACATGAAAGACATCATGTACTTGTGAAAGATTTGGCGGCAATTGAAACTGATATGCCACTTCTCCTCGACGGGCAAGAATACGGAACGGGCCAATGTAGTGAGGAGCTAACTTGCCTTTGATTCCGAACCGATGAGTGCCTTTCAACGGAGTGACGCGGAGGTAAGCTTGTTCGCCAGGTTGATAGACCATTTCCTAGAGCTTTTGATCATAGTTGCTCTTCTGACGAGACTGAGCAGTTTTCAGATGTTCACAGATAATGCGGACTTGTTCTTCTGCTTGCTGAACAATGTCTGGTCCGACGAGTGAGCGTTCCCCAGTTTCTGACCAATTCAGAGGGGTTCGACACTTACGTTCGTAAAGAACTTCAAACGGTGCCATCTTCAGACTAGCTTGATAGCTATTGTTGTAAGAGAATTCGGCATACGGGAGAGATTCCTCCCATTTCTTACCGAAGGAGATAATGCAAGCTCGAAGCATATCTTCGAGCACTTGATTAACTCATTCGACTTGACCCTGTGACTGAGGGTGAAAAGCGGTGCTGAAAGACAAATGAGTTCCCATAGCTTCTTGGAAACTATTCCAGAATCTGGAGGTGAAGAGGCTGCCACGATCAGAACTGATCTCCAACGGAACACCGTGGAGTGACACAATTCAGGAAACATACAATTCTGCTAACTGGCTAGCAGTGATTGTCTCCTTAACTGGCAGAAAGTGAGCAACCTTGGAGAATCGGTCAATGACGACAAAAATAGCATCATGACCCTTCTGAGATCTGGGAAAACCAGTAATGAAATCCATTTGGACCTTGTCCCATTTCCATTCAGGAATTTCAAGGGGTTGCAGAGTTCCAGCAGGCCTTTGATGTTCTGCTTTAATGCGGCGGCAAACGTCACACTCAGAAACATAACGAGCAATGTCTCGATTCATATTAGGCCACCAGTATCTCTGACAAATGTCACGGTACATCTTTGTGCTACTAGGATGAATTGACAGAGGAGTGTCATGAGCTTCTTTCATAACGTGTTCCCTCTCATCCTTGAACTTGGGTACGAAGAGACGGTGTTGGAAAAATAGGATCCCATCCTTATCAAGATGGAATTCCGACGGCTTCCCTTTTTCGAGGTATCGCTTAATCCTTTCAACTTCAGAGTCATACTTTTGTATAATCTTAATGTTGTGCTCTAAATCTGGTTCGACAACCAGGGTATTGAGATAACCCTGTGGAACAATATGGAGGTTCAATTTGCAAAGTTCTTCATAAAGGAGAGGTTGTGCTTCCTGAACCATAAGATTGTTGCAATAAGCCTTGCGACTCAAAGCATCGGCCATTACATTAGCCTTTCTAGGGGTGTATGAGATATTCATATCATAATCGGCAATTGTTTCGAGCCATCTTTGTTGTCGAAGGTTCAGATCCAGTTGAGTATATAGATACTTCAAACTTTGATGATCCGTATATATCTCGCAATGATTACCGAGAAGGTAATGTCGCCATAGCTTCAGAGCATAAATAACCGCAGAAAGTTCGAGATCGTGCACTGGGTAATTTTCTTCATGAGGACGCAATTGTCGAGAGGCATAGGCAATGACTTTATGCTCTTGCATTAGGACACAGCCTAATCCTTGACGAGATGCATCATAGTATATCACGAAATCCTTTTGGGAATCCGGGGGTGCTAGCACTGGGGCAGATGTTAACTTATCTTTTAGCGTCTGAAAGCTTTCTTGACATTTTTCTATCCACTCAAATTTAACACCTTTGTGAAGAAGATTTGTCAATGGCTTTGCAATCTTGGAAAAGTTCTCAATGAATCGACGGCAATAACTAGCGAGTCCGAGAAAACTCCTGACTTGCTTGACATTCTTCGGGGGAGTCCAGTCAAGAATAGCTTGAACTCGTTCCGGGTTAACAGCAATTCCATTCTTGGAAATCACATGACCAAGATAGGTCACTTCATATAACCAGAACTCACACTTGGAGAAATTAGCATACAACTGATGTTCTCGTAGCTTCTCCAATACAAGCCGAAGATGTTCAGCATGTTCTTCTTCATTCTTGGAATATATAAGGATATCATCCAAATAAACCACGACGAATTTGTCGAGGTAATCCATGAATATATAATTCATCAGACGGGAGAACATAGCTGGAGCATTCGTTAGGCTAAATGACATGACGGTGTATTCATAGGAGCCATAACGAGTGACGAATGCAGTCTTGGGAATATCCTCTTCACGGACACGGATCTGGTGATAACCCAACCTCAAGTCGAGTTTAGAGAACACTGATGATCCAGCAAGTTGATCATATAAGTCATTGATCCGGGGAAGCGGATACTTATTCTGAATGGTTGCCTGGTTGATAGGACGGTAATCTTGAACCAACCTATTCGTACCATCTTTCTTCTTGACAAAGAGAGACGGTGCTCCCCAGGCAGAGGAACTAGGACGGATGAAGCCCATCTTAAGTGATTTGTCGATTTCTTCCTTAAGCTCGAGAAGGTGGTGCGGAGGCATCTTATAAGGACGCTTCGCAATAGGGACAGTGCCAGGCTTCAAGTCAATGACAAACTCGACAGCTCTAGCCGGGGGTATTCCTGGAAGTTCTTCTGGAAAAACGTCCGAAAAATCTCGAACGACAGGAATGTTCTCGATCCCTTCCAGAGGTGAGGTGTTCAAAGCATTCAGAACATATATCTGAGCTTCAGCATCTCGAGTAATTCGGGCGGTGTAGTTCATTATCTCATCAGAGGGGTGAAGAAGTTGGACGACTTTAGTGGCACAATTGATCGAAGCAATGTGAGCTTTCAACCAATCCATTCCGAGTATGAGGTCTATGGCGGAAGACTTCAAGACGATGGGTGAGGCAAGGAATTCCAACCCTTTAATTTCGACGGTAACGTCTGGTGCTATCACGTCAGCATGACAATGAGAAGTATAATACAACTCGAAGTGAAAGGTTAAACAAAACAATGGAAAGGAAAATGATTATCAGACTAATCAGATCAATGACAGGGAAATCGCATAGATATCCAGCTCTCCGGGTAGACGGAATTTACGAGATCCTAATTGTCGGTGTTAGTAAAATTTATTTAACCCGAATAGAAGAGAGATCAGAGTCCTAGAGTATAGAAGAGGAATAAAAGATCCTAATACCACCCAGTTGGCGACATGGGCCCGTAAGCCACACAGCCAAGTTAGTAAATTAGTTTTTGGATGTCTAGACTCAACTTCGGCCAAGGAATTGGAAGAGGGCTTCCTACAGGCAGTCGGCTCTGATACCAACTTGTGGCGCCCCCGACTCAATCGTGCACTAATCATACATGCAAACATGCACGATCAAGCACAGGGACTCACGGGAAGATATCACAACACAATTTAAACGGAGATCCACAATATTATAGACCAGGGATCACGAAGATCCGAATACATAAGTCAGTCATACAAATATTATCTGAGTACAGACATAGTTAGCCAAGTTTTGCCTTAAGAAGGCTAGCACAAACAACGACTCTAGATCGAAAGGCATAGGCCTCCTGTCTGGGAGCCTCCGATCCTACTCCTAGTCGGCTGGCTCGATCCAGTAGTACGTGCCCTCTGGACCCTCCTGGTAGTAAGCTCCTGAGGTGGCATCTGGCTTCGGGGCTCCATCGTCTGGTGTATCATCAAGTAGGAGAATATGGGGAAAAAGAGGAAGCAAAGCAACCATGAGTACTCATCCGAAGTACTCAGCAAGCAAGGATCTACACTACATATGCAACATTATCAAAGAGGAAAGGCTGTATATGTGGACTGGGCTGCAGAAATGCCAAAATAGAGAGAAGGCCTAGTCCTATCGAAGACTAGCATCTTCAAACATCTTCACGAAGCCACCATCTTGCAGCAATAGAAGAGAGTAGAATAGCATTTTATTAAGCAAACATGTTGAAGCAAGCCTAGAGATCCTTCCTCGACTCCTAGAGAGAAAGCGATCCTGAAGCTTCAATTAAGTAACAAGTATCCAGTTCAAGTAGTAGACCGGGATATACAAACTGAGCGTCCTTTACCGTAGGACCGGCTATCGATAGATCATTCATCCCTGCAGGGGTGCACTACTGTTACCCAACACGCTCGATCAACTCTGGCCGGACACACTTGCTGGGTAATGCCCGGCCTTGGAAGATCAACACGAAGCAACGCCCTACCTAGGCTCAGCAGAGAGGTCAGCACGCCGGACTAACCTAAGCACCCAGAGGTCTTGGGCCATCGCCCTGGGCACCCTGCGCGTTGCGAGACTGGCCGGGGTGCAGGCGCGACACTGAACTCGTCAGTGAAGTATCCAGCCCAATCCCAACAATCAGCCCGCACGGTGAACCGTGACGTCTGAAGAGCTTTCGGGAGAAATGTACGACATAGAGGGCTCCATAAACCATAATCCCGCGTGGTGGTAGTGTGTATAGGGCACGTCGACCCACTCAGATCAAATACCCAAATCCAATAGGCTGATTTAGTAACACGCGGAGACGATCAGAGTTTCTGAAGCTCCGCCACAATATCACACTCGAGTGCCCTTCCGGCACACCCGACATCATAGATCCCCTGCGGGTACCCATCAGGGTCGACCCGCCTGTAACAAAGGTCAAAGTAACCGTGTGGTCATAACATCAAGGGGGAAACCCGAGGAATCACCCTCGGTGAATTCCACTCGATGAAATCATTAGGGTGAACGTATGAGGCATCACCCTCGAGGTTCACACTGAGGGGTTGCACGACAGAGTCGTATCAGAAGTGGAGAAGGAGGAATCACCCTCGATGACCACGACCGAACAGCTACACTGTAGAGTATTCATCAGGAGTGCGTTACAAGGTATCACCCTCGGCACTCGATAGTAACTATGCAGAGTCGTACAACGAAGGGGGTGAAGTGATGTGTCGGTCTCTGGTCGACGATCACATTGATCGAGTCGTCGATGATCAAGCAGGGGCAACAAGGGTAAGGTGGTGGGGTCACTGATGGTTCACTACCAACCTATACTAAGCAGTTTAACATAGGCAGGTAAGGTAATAATAAACAGGTTACAAAAGCAGGCTATGCATCAGAATAGGAGCAAACATTAACAGTAGCAAAATCTAATGCAAGCAGGAGAAATGGAATGGGCGATATCTGTATGCTCAATGGGGGAGGGCTTGCCTGGTTGCTCTGGCAAGAGAGAGGGATCGTCAACGGGCTGCTCGTCTGGAGCGTAGTCGTACCCGGCTGCAACGTCGTCGGTCTCGGCGTCTATCGAGAGAGAAGGAGGGGGAGAGAAACAATAAATTCACAGCAATAATGCAAACAATATGTATGACATGCCTAAATGATTTGCCGGGGTGTTCTACTGCCTAACTAAATGATTTAGTTAATTTAGGATATTATTTGGATTTATTTAATTAAAGTTGGGCACTATTCATTTAATGAAATCAGGCAAAAAGTTTCATGTTCATCTAGCTAGGGGCATTGACAGGAATACGGAGGGTGTATTTGGGTTCGTATCGGAATTCTGAGCAACTTTCATATATAAATTATTTTCATCAGAGTTACGGTTTAATTTATATGATTTCCTAAAGTTTTAACTAATTTTCTGAAATTAATTATTTATTTAAATCGACATTATCCAGAACAGTGTATGCTGACGTCATCATGACGTCAGCAGTCAACAGGGCACTTGACCTAGTCAAACTGACGTGTGGGTCCCACCTGTCATACTCTGTTTATTCTAATTAGGGTTTAACTAATCTAGTTACTGTTTAATTAGACTAACTAATTAATTAGATTAACTTAATCAGAGTTAATTAACTTAATTAATTCACTAATTAATTAATTAATTATAAATTTTATTAATTACATTTTATTTTCCTTTCTTTTATTTACGTTTTAAGGGCGTGGGGCCCCTACGTCATAGTCACAGGGGAGCGGGCTCAGCTGTCTGTGGCCCAAAAGCCACAGCGGGCGCGACCGCTAACGGGCACAGCCCGAACGGGCGCTGGCCCGTGGTGGCGCACCCGACTGGGCGTCGTGGGGCGGTTGGCGAGCGCGGGCGCCGGCGTGGAGCTCCGGCGGCTGCGACCGGGCGGAGCATGGGGAGGGTCGCAGCTGCCGACACGCAGCAGGGCGGTCGGAGACGGACGACGGGCGCGCGAGGGACGACGAGGCCGCGGCGGAGGGGCGGGCGCTACGGCGCGAGCGGCTGGGCGAGCGGGGAGGAGCAGCGCGTGCGGGAGCGGCGAGCGGGCGGCGTGCTCGCGCGAGGCATCCGGGGGCGAGCATCGGCGCGGTCGGGCGCGGCGGACGGCGATTGCGAGGTCGGCGAATGGGGCGAGCATCGGCAGCGGCGAAGTGGCAAGCAGCAGGAGGAGAGAAGGAAGGGAGCACGGCACGAGCGGGGACGCGGTGGCTGGGCGAGCGCTCGGGCGTCTCATGGGCGCGCGTGGCCGGGGAGTAGCGCGGACAGAGGGCGTGCGGCGTGGCCGAAGCGATGGATGCGACAGCGGGCGAGCGGCGGCAGGCACGACGCGAGCGAGTGCGCGAGCACGGGCGTGCGTGAGCGGACGAGCTCGTGCAACGTGCGGCGGCAGCAACAGCTCGACAGGAGCTCGAGGTCGAGCTTGGGAGAGAGGGAAACCGAGAAGAATGAGAGGGAGCTCACGGGGCCCTGTAGTTGAGCACAAGCGGGCTCGGGGAGGAGTCGGGGAGGCGCCAGAGCTTGGGATGGTGCGGATTCCGGCGATGGGGGCGGCGAGGTGACGACGAGGACGAGGACGAGGCGACGGCGTCGAAGGGGTCAGGGCTTGTTCCCCGATCCAGATCCAGAGGGGGGAGGACAGGGGTGAGTGGGGAGGGGATTGACTAGGTTAGGGTTTGGGGTGGGTTAAGTAGGCCGGCGACGGTGGGCCGGTTGGCTGGGCTAAGGCCCAGTTGGGCCAGGGGGGTTTGTTTTCTTTTTCTTTTTGTATTTTGTTTTATTTCCTTTTTCTTATTTCTTTTTCTCACATTTTCCTGTTATGCAAATAGTTTGGCAGGCAAATGAATTTTGTAAAATATGTGACCTGGTCCATAAATCACAGTGCGACAAATCCTATCACCAAAAACTAGCTTGGGCAAAACATAACTTCATATTTAACTTAGATTAAATAAAAGGCTATTAAATATTGTTTTCAGCCACTGTTAGAGGATGTTTGAGTTACCTAATTAATTTATTAAACGTTGGTTATAATTTTAGAATGGTCTCTGGAATATTTGTCACCTAATGAACATTTTAGTTTCTAAGTTTGAACAACTTTTATTTTCCACTTTAATTTAATTTGAATTTTGAGTTAGGAGTTGAAATGCAATATGATGCAAATGATGATTTGGCACTGTTAAACTTGCTGATATGTCATTACCAAAAGGTGATCACTGTGGCTAATGACATGGGGTGTTACAGGATCCCAACAAACACACCGCAAAAAAGAGTTACATCAAATAGATCTCCAAGAGACCATTGTATTGAGAATCAAAAGAGAGAGAGGAAGCCATCTAGCTACTAACTACGGACCCGAAGGTCTACAATGAACTACTCACGCATCATCAGAGAGGCACCAATGAGGATGATGAACCCCTCCGTGATGGTGTCTAGATTGGATCTGGTGTTTCTGGAACTTGCGGCGGCTGGAATTGTGTTTCGTCGACTCCCCTAGGGTTTTTGGAACATTGGGGTATTTATAGAGCAAAGAGGCGGTGCGGGAGGCCACCGAGGTGGGCACAACCCACCAAGGCGTGCCTGGGCCCCCAGGTGGGTTGTGCCCCCCTCGGGGCACCTCTCTGATACTTCTTTGGCCCAAGTTGTTCCTTCTGGTCCAAAAAAATCTCCAAAAAGTTTCGCTGCGTTTGGACTCCGTTTGGTATTGATTTTCTGTGAAGTAAAAAACAAGCAAAAAACAGCAACTGGCACTGGGCACTATGTCAATAGGTTAGTCCCAAAAAATGATATAAAGTTGCTATAAAATGATTGTAAAACATCCAAGAATGATAATAGAACAGCATGGAACAAGCAAAAATTATAGATACGTTGGAGACTTATCAGTACACTGGCAGAGGCATTCATATAGAGTCATGTTGTTCTAGGTATCGAGTTGTAACTTTTATTTCTTTTGAGTTGTAAGTAAATAGAAGTGTGATGATCATCATTATTCATTATTAGAGCATGTCCCAGTGAGGAATGGATGATGGAGACTATGATTCTCCCACAAGTCGGGATGAGACTTCAGACAAAATATATAAAAAAAGAAAAAAAGAAAAAGGAAAAAAGAAAAAAGAAAATTGAGAGAAAAAGAGAGAAGGGGCATGCTAGTTCCACCCTTGTGCTTCAAAATAGCACCATGTTTTTCATATAGAGAATCTCCTATGTAGTCACTTTCATATACTAGTGGGAATTTTTCATTATAAACTTGGCTTGTATATTCCGATGATGGGCTTCCTCAAATGCCCGAGGTCTTCATGAGCAAGCAAGTTGGACGCACACCCACTTAGTTTTCATGTTGAGCTTTCATACACTTATAGCTCTTAGTGCATCCGTTGCATGGCAATCCCTACTCCTCGCATTGATATCAATTGATGGGCATCTCCATAGCCCGTTGATTAGTCGCGTCGATGTGAGACTTTCTTACTTTTTTGCCTTCTCTATGTTTACCTCAATCATCATATTCTATTCCATCCATAGTGTTATATCCATGGCTTGCGCTCATGTATTGCGTGAGGGTTGAAAAAGCTGAAGCGCGTTAAAAAGTATGAACCAATTGCTCGGCTTGTCATCGGGGTTGTGCATGATAAATACTTTGTGTTAAGAAGATGGAGCATGACAAGACTATATGATTTTGTAGGGATAGCGTTATTTAGCATTGATATTTTGAAAGATATGATTGTTTGTTGGGATGCCTGAGTATTGATGTCTTTATGTCAAATTATAGACTATTGCTTTGAATCACTCACTCATGTCTTAATATTCATGCCATGATTAGATATATGATCAAGATTATGCTAGGTAGCATTCCACATCAAAAATTATCTTTCTTATCATTTACCTACTCGAGGACGAGTAGGAATTAAGCTTGGGGATGCTGATACATCTCCGTCATATCTATAATTTTTGTTTGTTTCATGCCAATATTATACAACTTTCACATACTTTTGGCAACAATTTATATGATTTATTGGACTAACATATTGATCCAGTGCCCAGTGCCAGTTCCTGTTTGTTGCATGTTTTTTGTCTCACGGAATATCCATATCAAACAAAGTCCAAACACGATAAAAATTTACGGAGAATTATTTTGGAATATATGTGATTTTTGGGAGGTGGAATCCACGCAAACGGAGGCCCACGCCCTCCACTAACCACCAAGGCGCGCCAGCACCCCCGCCCCCCGGCGCGCGGTGGTGCCTAGTGGGCACCCCGTAAGTCGGTTGGGGCTCTTCTTTGGGCGCAAGAAAGATAATTTATGGGGAAAAATCGTGTAAAAATTTCAGCCCGATCGGAATTACGGATCTTGGGGAATTTAAGAAACGGTGAAGGGCCAGAAAAACAAGAACGCGAAACAAAAGAGAACAGAGAGATAGATCCAATCTAGGAGGGGCTCCCGCCCCTCCGCCGCCATGGAGGCCATGGACCAGAGGGGAAACCCTCCTCCCATCTAGGGGGGGTCCAAGGAAGAAGAAGAAGGAGGGGGGCTCTCTCCCCCTCTCTCCTAGTGGCGCCGGAGTGCCGCCGGGGCAAGGATCATGACGGCAATCTACATCAACAATCTTGCTACCGTCAACACCAACTTTCTCCCCTCTATGCAGCGGCGTAACCTCTCTATTCCCGCTGCAATTCTCTACTTAAACATGGTGCTCAACACTATATATTATTATCCAATGATATGTGGTTATCCTATGATGTTTGAGTAGATCTGTTTTGTCCTATGGGTTGATAGATGATCATGATTGGTTTGAGTTGTATATTTTATTTTGGTGCTGTCCTATGATGCCCTCTGTGTCGCGTAAACATGAGGGATCCCCGCTGTAGGGTGTTGCAATATGTTCATGATTCGCTTATGGTGGGTGGCTAGAGTGACAGAAGCTTACACCCGAGTAAGGGGGTTGTTGCGTATGGGATAAAGAGGGCTTGATACTTAATGCTATGGTTGGGTTTTACCTTAATGATCTTTGGTAGTTGCAGATGCTTGCTAGAGTTCCAATCATAAGTGCATATGATCCAAGTACGGAAAGTATGTTAGCTCATGCCTCTCCCTCGTATAAAATTGCAATGATGATTACCGGTTTAGTTATCGATCACCTAGGGACAAATAACTTTCTTGTGTGACAAAAGCTTTCTACTAAACAACTAAGTTTATTATCTCGCAATTTATTTGTAGTTTTATTCTTGCAAAGTACTTCTAGTTTTATTCTTGTTCAAGGTAAAGCAAACGTTAAGTGTGCGTAGAGTTGTATCGGTGGTCGATAGAACTTGGGGGAATATTTGTTCTACCTTTAGCTCCTCATTGGGTTCGACACTCTTATTTATCGAAAAAGGCTACAAACGATCCCCTATACTTGTGGGTTATCAGTGCCCAGTGCTAGTTGCTGTTTTTGCTTGTTTTTGGCTTTTCAGAAAATTTGTACCAAACGGAGTCCAAACGCTACAAAACTTTTTGATGATTTTTTTTTGGACCAGAAGGGACCCTAGAAGCTTCGGGAGAAGACCTGCGGAGCCACGAGGGAGAGACAAGCATGCAGGGCACGCCCCAGGGGGGCGCCCCCAGGATTGTGGGCCCCTCGTGGCACTTCTTGACCTAATTCCACTTCTAGAAATTCCCAAATATTCCCAATACATCAGGGAGCCACCCAAAATACTTTTTCCACCGCCGCAAGTTTATGTTCTTCGGAGATCCCATCTGGAGACCCTTTCCGGTACTCTGCCGGAGGGGGAATCGATCACGGAGGGCCTCTACATCAACCTTGCTGCCCTTCTGATGATGTGTGAGTAGTTTACCATAGACCTACAGGTCCATAGCTAGTAGCTAGATGGCTTTCTACTCACTCTTTGATCTTCAATACAATGTTCTCCTCGATGTTCTTGGAGATCTATTCGATGTAATCCTTTTTTGCGGTGTGTTTGTTGGGATCCGATGAATTGTGGGTTTATGATCAGATTATTCATGAATATTATTTGAGTCTTTTCTGAATTATTATATGCATGATTGTTATATCTTTGTATTTCTTTCCTATCTATCCGTTTGGTTTGGCCAACTAGATTGATTTATCTTGCAATGGGAGAGGTGCTTTGTGATGGGTTCCATCTTGCGGTGCTCAATCCCAGTGAAAGAAAGGGACATGACACGTATTTGTATCGTTGCATTAAGGATAAAAAGATGTGGTTTATTCATATTGATTGGTTTTACTTTGTCTACATCATGTCATCTTGCTTAAGGCATTACTCCATTCTTTATGAACTTAATACTCTAGATGCATGCTAGATAGCGGTCGATGTGTGGAGTAATAGTAGTAGATGCAAGCAGGAATCGGTTACTTGTCTCGGACATGATGCCTATATACATGATCATTGCCTTGAATATCGTCGAGAATGCGCTTTTCTATCAATTGCCCAACAGTAATTTGTTTACCCACCGTATGCTATGTTCAAGAGAGAAGCCTCTAGTGAAAACTATGGCCCCCGGGTCTATCTTTATCATGTATTAAATATTTTTTAGAGAAGTAGTAAATCATATCCTAGGGACTATGCACACAACCAGGGGCAAGAGTATTGTACCATGTCTTAGCATCACCCTTTAACGAGAAAGGAAATAACTTGAGAATATACTAATAGCGAATTTTCTCGTCATGAGCAAATAGGGTGGCTATATCATTTAGTTTAGTAAGATGTGCCACAACAGTTTCAGTTTCATAGCCATGGAAAGGATCTGATTCAACCAAAGTAATTAACTCTGGGTCGACAGAGAATTCATAATCCTTATCAATAACAAAGATAGGTGAAGTAGCAAACTTAGGATCACATTTCATTCTAGCATTCAAAGATTTTTCTTTCAACTTGCATAATAATTTCTTAAGATCATCTCTATCCTTACAAGCAAGAAAGTCTCTAGCTACCTCTCCATCCATAACATAACCCTCAGGTATCTTAGGCAATTCAAATCTAGGAGAGCTAGGTCTAATAGGTGTTTCATAGTTTTCAGTTTCAAAGACTTCATCAGTTTCAGTAATTTCATCGGTTTCAACATTCACAATATCTTTAGCTCTAGCAATTTGTTCATCAAGAAATTCACCTAGTGGCACATTATCATCAAGCAAGGTACTAGCATCATCCATAGCAGAAGTAGCATCATCAATAACTTGCGAAATATCAGGATTAATAGCATGTGGTGGTGTTGCAAGTTTATTCAGAACCGAAGGTGAGTCAAGTACAAAGTTAGATGGCAGTTCCTTACCTCCCCTCGTCTTAGAGGAAAAAATCTTGGTTCTGGTATATTTCAGATTCTTCATAGTGATAAATAGATATAAATCCCAAGTGACTCAACAAATATAGCTATGCTCCCCGGCAACAGCGCCAGAAAAAGGTCTTGATAACCCACAAGTATAGGGGATCACAACAGTTTTCGAGGGTAGAGTATTCAAACCAAATTCATTGATTCGACACAAGGGGAGCCAAAGAATATTTGTAAGTATTAGCAGTTGAGTTGTCAATTCAACCACACCTGGAGATTAAATATCTGCAGCAAAGTAATCAGTAGCACAATAGTATGGTAGTTTTGATAGCAGTGGTAACAGTAGCAATGGTAACGGTAATAGCAGTAATAGTTTTGTAGCAGTTGTAATAGTAGCAATAGCAATAGTAACTTAGCAAGAGCAGTATGTGGAAAACTCGTAGGCATTGGATCGGTGAATTCGTTGGATAATATTCATCATATAACAGTCATAACCTAGGGCGACACAGAACTAGCTCCAGTTCATAAATATAATGTAGGCATGTATTTTGAAAATAGCCATACGTGCTTATGGAAAAGAACTTGCATGACATCTTTTGTCCTACCCTCCCGTGGCAGCGGGGTCCATAAGGAAACTAAGGGATATTAAGGCCTCCTTTTAATAGAGAACCGAAACAAAGCATTAACACATAATGAATACATGAACTCCTCAAACTACGGTCATCACCGGAAAGTATCCCAATTACTATCACCCTGGGGTTTACAGATCATAACACGTAATAGGTGCATATGAATTGCAAGATCGGACCTAGAACATAGATATAATGGTGAAAACATTAACGGTTCAGATCTGAAATCATGGCACCCGGGCCCTAGTGACAAGCATTAAGCATAGCAAAGTCATAGCAACATCAATCTCAGAACATAGTGGATACTAGGGATCAAGACCTAACAAAACTAACTCGATTACATGATGAATCTCATCCAACTCCTCACCAACTAGCGAGCCTACGAAGGAATTACTCACTCCCGGTGGGGAGCATCATGGAATTGGGGATGAAGGAGGGTTGGTGATGACAAAGACCGAAGACCCCTCTTCGGAGCCCCGAACGGGCTCCAGATCTGGCCTCCCGATGAAGAACAGGAGATGGCGGCGGCTCCGTATCGTAAAACATGATGAAACTTCCTCTCTTATTTTTTCTCCGAAAATAGGATTTTATAGCATCGGGATTAGGTCAGCGGAGCCCCGAGGGCCCCACCACCCACCAGGGCGCGCCAGAGGGGGGTGGCGTGCCCTGGTGTCTTGTGGGCAGCCTGGCCCCCCCTCCGGTGGGTCTTGGTTCTAGAAATTATTATATATTCCAAAATAATTCTCAAAAAAGTTTCATCCAATTCTGAGAAAATTTATTTCTGCACAAAAACAACACCATGGTAGTTCTGCTGAAAACAGCGTCAGTCCGGGTTAGTTTCATTCAAATCATGCAAGTTAGAGTCCAAAACATGAGCAAAAACGTTAGGAAAAGTAGATACGATGGAGACGTATCAGGGTCGGTGAAATTTTGTCGTATAGAGGTGAGAGAATAAGTGGATAACTGCCATGACATCGGAAGCGATAATGCCCCACTAGGATTTTATGAACACGCAGGGAAGCCATCTTGACCTGGCGCCTTGTCACCAGGCATTCCCATGATGACAACTTTGACCTCCTCCACCAAAAATGGCACACCGATCTCCTCAAGCTCACAAGTGGTGATCCCAGATCAGACCAATTGAAGTCGCGTTGAGTGGGACGACTGAATGTGTTGGAAAAGTGGCCATGAACAATGGTTTCCTTTTCCTCATGGCTCGTGACCCAACCGTTGTTGAGGATGTTATGCCTACGTCCATTGACATGCTAGTGAAAGTATCAGGTATTAGCGTCCCCTCTAATATTAGAGATGCGTGCGCATTTCTTTTTCCTTGTGTGTTACAGAATATCCAAACCGATTACCCTTCTCTTGATTCTCCGTCGAATGCTAGTTTCCTCGACAAAGAGAGCTCGATGCTCTATAATGTTAAAGAATAGGAAACTTCCAGGGCCATATGCACTTGAAGCTTTGCATTGGAGAACTGAAGACGAGAAGCAACAGTCTTCAGCTTATATAAAGAATACGACAAGGCTCCACATGGGCGTTCTCTTCCTTCCATGCCCTTCTTGACCACCTCTTTGAACCTAGGGATTATTCCAACAAAAAATTCTCAAACTTGAAAGATCTCGGGCGTTTCAGGCCCCGGTTGTGTGCCAAAAGTAGAGGGAAATAGTCGGAGAGACAAGGAAAGCGCATGGAGGAACATGTTCCCCGAAGCAGGTGGCCCAATCTTCATTGTTCACAGATTGCATGCAAAGTAAAAAAAAGAAGGAAGAAAAAGTAAACAACACACGAAAGGCATACATATATGGAATTTTATGTTGTCGGGAATGGATCATGGGTGCGCACGTATTAATATTCCCCATTTTCTCCACAAAATCCAATTTATTTTGCCAACTAAACAAGAACCAGACGATTACTTGGCTTGGATTTTGTGTTTATTTGTGTAGGACCACACGAAAAATAAAGGCACGATCAGATATATACAAGCATGGATAAGATATCCATATACGTACATTTCCCAATAAATACAAGGTAACATCTTTATCAATTTGATACATGTGAGCCATTTATCTATTTGTCCATATCTAATCAAGTTGAGATGATACCATACTTTGGTTTTATGTTTTTTTGGAATCAACCTGCTAACTTGCACATTATGCCCTAAAAGACGCATTAACTTTTAAGGTTGGGAAAGACGTCCTACAAACATCTCTCTTAGTAGAGTGTGTCTAACTCATTAATGTAACTAATTTGTAGGCTAACGTGCACATTATCCTTATCTTTTCACTAAAGATTTCCCTTTAGTTTTTGTTCCATCTCAGTCATGTGTGCCTTAACCTCCCTTTTAAAACACTTCACTTGGGCGTGCTAGATAACTAAAGCAATCTACAAATTTCCTTTCACGTGACATGGTCATTGTTCTATTCACTTATTATGTACACGCATGCCTATACTGGGGGGATATGCATGTCCTAGTCATCTCATAGATATGCCTACAAGAATATTATTCGTGCAAGTAAAGAAACAACATGTACACACGAGTGCTATAGGAAAAGATCTCATTACTGTACCCAGCTGGTAGCTATATATTTTGAACAATAGGGAGGGGCCTGAAGGCCCCAAAAGTAGGCATTTTCTTTGTAAAAGTATTACATCACTACAATAAGGTACCTCTAAAGAAATGAAAATTACAAACAAGTCCTTTAACTTTTGCACACGTGACCCTAAGGATATAACCAATAACACAATCCAATCATTATGCAAGTAGCAACCTCATCGGGGATGTATTGGCCACCATCTCCGACCAAATCCTCGCTGACAATGGGCGTTGAGAAAAGGGCCTCAAGCTGGAGGTTGAAAGAGGCACATCCGAGGCTGCTTAGGACAACCTTCAGCTTAGGTGGTCGAGGTCAATGCAACGGTCGAAGGAGAATGATGAACCACCAACTTAGCTTGCAATCCCCAGAGAGCACCAAATTCGATAGGGAAAAATGCAGATCCATCGCCATCTCCCCTTCTACCCCACGGTGGAGAAGAAAAAGGGGAGATGATGTCGTTGTTGCCCAATCCAATGCTATGATGAGCTTATTATGGGAGTTGTCTCCACATCCACCACCCTCCACCATGGAAACCGGCAGGAGGCAAGAACATGCCTCCTACCGACACCGTTGATTGGCATAAAAAAGTAGCTCTATATCGGCATAGAGACATATGTCGCAAATGGAAACACCTAACCTAGACCTAATTAAGCCTAAAACTACTACCTACAACGACGACCCAACAATCCCTCTGATCCTCACTCCAGCTGGCAACACCGTCGTAGGAGGGAAAGCAAGATAGGGAAACCTCTCGAGAGAGGGTGAAGAGGGAGGAATGGAGAAGAAATATGAGTGAGTCATTGTTCCGGGGAACTATTTAAGTATGTTATATTTACATATCATAAATGTGTCCATATCCTATATTCTTAGAGCATTCGCAAAGTGTTATCTTGTGGGTAGAAAACTATTCACGTCATCAACTAATGACACATCATACAAGACACGACGCCTTTACTCAGGTTTCTTGAAACCTTACTTGTCTATCATGTTTCTTCCTTTGTAGAATTAGGGGGTTACTTTTTAAGTCAGTGGGTGTAAGGCTGTTATAAACTACTATACCAAATATAGGTTATATGCATCTATATATGATGTAGAGGCCCGATTTAATACAATATTGGTTTCCTTAAAAAAATAGAAGCATGTCATGGCAACTTGCTAGTACTAAATAACTAGAAAACCCTTCGACCCTAGGTCGTGTAGTCGTCATGCCATGCAGAATTATTTTCATTTTCAACCATTAAGTTTCTTTCCTTCATCTTTGATTTTTGCCGCTATTCTTGAACTTGTGTAACTCGATAGCTTAATACGAATACATACAACTCCCTTACATGGTTAAAACTAGATATCACTAAGTGTACTCAAAAGTGAAGCTATCTACGAAAAACTGACAACCATGCGTAATACCCGTTGTTGCTCTTTTGACCCCACCCAACTAATTAAAGGCACATTTCATCATTCTTTCTCATTAAACATGAAGTGCTCAACCTTCCGATAGGATAAAATTTGAAATGTCCCCAAGCTCACACATTCTCGCGTGAGAAGACATGAAGATATATACTACTCCACACTATATGAAGGAGGACATCTATGGTTGTTTCGCTATCCACACATTTGCTCTTTCTCGTTGATATTGGGTACGTCCAGTGCCGTCCCACGGATCAACAAGGAAGAATTATCGTGACTCCTCCATTTAAAACTCGTTTTGGATTAAGAGGGGGAGATGTTCCACCAGCATCATAAGATCAGTTGGAGCTCACCCATTGAGGCCTTGTTCGGTAAACCTTTCTCCCAAGGGGAATAGAGAGGATTGGAGGGGATTTTGACGGTTTTTGACTCGTGGGGATTTAACCTCGTTAAACCCCTCTCAATCCCCTTCAAATCCACCTCAACCAAACAAGCCCTCAAGGAGGCAAGGCCCTTGAACTTTCTAATGGCAAGAGAATTGGAGTATGTGGTGCCAAAAAACATACATTTTTTTACCTCAGCTCTTGTATCTCCAGAGGGAGAACCTCAATAAATTTTAATTGTACCAATGGAAAGTGAAAGACGAAGAAGACGGTTGTACAACGGACATGCCATAAAATATTGAAACCATAGTTCTGAAACCGCCAAGCCCCCTCTACTTCATTAGTCGATCAAATGTGAACAAGGATCAGTTACCCTATTCCTCCTCGGAGACGACATGACTTAGAGTAGGACAACAAGGAAGAAATACGAAGACATAATTAGGTCCGACCTCTACATTGTTATTCAAAGGAATTAAGTGCATAGCCCCTAAAGCACGGACAACGTGAATATATGACGGGGCCCGGTTTTCTCTTCCCTGTTTCTCCGACCAACAAAGTTGGTAGATACGTATGTGAGAAAGCACATTAGTGAGTGTGAAGCAAGATGAGAGACATACCTGGATAGAAAGAAAGAGGGAGAAAACTAGCCTTTCCCTCCTAGACGGGCATATATAACCTCCATAGACGGAGGATTGATTCAAAATTTCATAGGATATTGATTTAAGAGAAAACACTTCAATCTATCTGCTAAACTGAAAGAAACCAACATGGCAAACTAAATTTCAAAATTTTCACCTAGCCAAAAAAGGAAAATGGGAGCACCTGTTCATTAGGTGCCATAAAAACATTTGGTTTCAGTCGATTGGCTCAGAGCCGTTGGATTGGAAATGGACGGCCATATCACCATCTTCTTCCTCCAAACGTTTTCCTCCCCACGACCTAATATTCATCTTCTTTCCCAGACTGCATGTCCATGTGCCGCATACGGCAAATGGTCTAGCAGTCGGCCTTCGTCACGCTCAATCGGTGGTGTTGTCGCGCACTCCTCGCCGCCCCACCCTCTCCGTTGCCTCCGCCATGCTCCCGCTGCCCCAACCATCCTACTAAACCTCCCCGGATACCAAAATTTCTACGTGAACTAGACCCCTAACCCGTCAACCTTCGGCTCCCCACCACCGGTGGTGTACCAGCCCAACGGGCTAGGCGGTCCAACAATGCAAATGTTCACATAAACATATATTTTTACTACAGAAAATTAATTTTCTCTATGCTATACAGGCCATGGGGAAAATCGAGGGTGGTCATAGACCATCGTGTCCACCCCCTAGCTACCCACCCGCCCTCCACCTGCGACGTCGCTGGTGCGTCGTCGCTCCTGACCAAGGCCTTGCCCGTGTCCCCCGCGCCTCGCTGGCGCTTGTCTCGGAGGCCCCTGTCTTCAACCTCGGACCTACGCCTGGGTCTCTTGTTAGAATCGACTGACCCAAAAGAATTTTTCAGCCCATGAAATAGCATTTGAGAAGGCAAATAAGAAAAACATTCACCCATTGGATTCCCTCCCTGCCCCCCACACCAGATGCTCTTAAATTATTCTCACCAAGAACTAAGCTCTCTTTTTGAGAATTAGGGTACAAACCAAGGGGGCTCAGCAAAACCTACTGATAATCACCAGCGACTCACATCATCATGTGACCAAAAACCCAACCTGGCGTCCCCGTCACCATCCCCACGGTCCCCTATAAATACGCTCCCCCCACCCCATTCGGCCCCCATTGATTACCCATTGCGCTTCCTTCCTTCACCCTCCTAATCGCCTGCGTTAAACCCACCCAAGCCGCCCCTCACTAGACCCCACACATGGACTCTGCCTCCGCCTCCTACAAACTGCAGCTCGCCTGCGCCGCGCTCGTGGGCGCCTCCGCGGCCGCCGCCTCCGCCTACTACCTGCACTGCCGCGCCGTCGCGCAGCTCAGCGGCGACATCGTCCGCAACTCCGCCGCCGCCGCCAAAGGCGACCGGGAGCGGCGGCGCCCACGCGAGGCCGCCGGGAGGAACCCCCCTCCCCCGCGTCGCGCCGCCGCTGGCTCCTCCTCGCTCCCCGACCTCTCCTCCATCTACGCCGGCGGCGGCGTCGCCAGGGGGTACCCTGTGGAGGAGGAGTACGACGACGGCGATGGGGAGGGAGTGGGGCCGTACGTGGACGAGGCGCTCCTCGCCGCCGCCGCCTACATGCAGATCCCCATGGGCTTGCCGAGGCTGCAAGTGGGGCCCGAGGGTACGTTTGTCTTTATATATACTGTTAACTGCACGCGTGGGCAAGCGCGGCTGGCTGGGTGCGGCGGAGTGGATAGGACTGGGGCTTGCCTTGGGCTTGAGAGCGCGTTGTGAAATGGCTTGCGGTTGGGGGCAGTTTGTGTGAGGTTTCGTACCGGGTAGCAAGACTAGTAGTACAGACTGTCGTTATGGTAACTTAGTGCGCTTACCCCCTTGCAAAAAGGAATAAAACGTGGCACTCTTATCTTATCAAGTGTTCCTGCAGTAAACATTTAGTGCTAAAAATTATGTACTCTTCGGACAGAATTCAGATGGAGTTTCTGTAAGCTAAATTCAAGCTCCCTGGTTGCTCAAGAAAAATATAGCTGTTGGTGCCATGACAGGGTGCTTAATCACCAGGAGATAGACTTGTAAATGTTGTGCAGCATCGTGCTCTTTTTTTCTTTTCTATCCATGGTAATACAATAACAACTAATGATCAATGCAGGCAATAAACAAATCGTTCGTTCGGGTTCAAGCAGACGGGTTGGATTAATCAGACCAAATTCACCCAAGTCCCCTTTTGCTAGTGCAAGTACTTTAGAGAGTGCAGAGGGGTCAGATGAGGATGCCGCGACGAAAGTCAACGGCAAACTTGATAATGGCCATGCGAACACAAATGGAAATCTCGTAAGTTCCAATCACCCAGTTGCCATCCAGTTCTACCTTTTTCTTGTTATAATTGTTAGTCGCTTACTGGCTTACTTATATGCTCATCTTCTATATATTTTTATTTATGTTAGGGTAGACTTGACATAAATTTTCATATCAGAAGTCTGCAGATCATGAACATGAAATAAGTGAATTTATGACTTAACATTGTTTCATACTATTGAACATTAAGTTATTCTTATTGTTTCATCTGCTCTTGTTTCTAGAGTTTTATTTCCTTTCCTGTGATTTTGACTTCAATAGATGTGATATTTAATGAGCTGATGTATCCGCATAGCCTTGCTTTATGCTTACAAAAATGAATCATGATCACTGGAATGTATTTAACAATCTATAATGTACAATTGGGATGCATTATAGAAGGCCCGAACATCAAACATAATCTTTAGCTGCTGAAAGATGTGCTATAATAATGTCAGCCTGTTTAATATTACTCAAAGGTAACAACCTTTTGTCTGGTAGTTACCCTACAGTTACTGACGTTGCATAATCAATCTTCTGGCTAGATTTTGCCATAATTAGGATTTAGGAATGCAATAGCAGTATTGTTTGCTGATATGCACCAATTCTATTGAAGGCATATATTCTTCACTTTCGTTTGGTACACCAACTGGAAGTCTGGAACTGATCCGGAAAAAGCTACATTTTTACGTTTAATCTTTGAACAGGAGGGAGAACACAAAGGAAATTCAGTTGTGGAGAATGGGGCTGGAACACCATTAGCTGCAAAAAACATGACTCGATCTCATAGTATATCCAATGATCTTCATGCGGCTCAACCCGATCCAGTTGCTGCAGATATTCTTCGAAAAGAACCTGAGCAAGAATCATTTATCAAGCTGTTAACTGCACCTCATGGTATGACAATTGAATATATACAACACTGCTAAAAATTGTATGCAATGAATGAAATAGTTAACTCTCCTGCAAAAGAAAGGAGATATTAGTTGTATTTACAAGCTTGACAAGTGCAGTTTGTGTTTCGCAAGTACAGTGCATTTTTCTAACAGAATATTCACATGTTATACTGAATGTGGATATGTAAGATATCTCCATTTCAGTCAACTTTCTGTAAGTAAAGAACATTGTTAAATCGTGCAAATGCCAAATTGTCATTTCCCTTCTTGATTTGCTAGTGATCCTTTTCTTTTGAATGCACACAAGCTAACTTAGACATGCTCAAGATTTGTTTGTTATTCACATGAGTAGATGCTTCTAAACTAATCATCTATTTGTTGCTTTCTCTCCAAGAATTTCTGACCCACTGGGTTGATTTTTTGGTACCATATATGGGTGAAAGGTTATTAAATATTATTTTCTGTCTGATGCCAGAGATTCCATCTCCTGATGAAATAGAGGTCTATAAAATCCTTCAGAAGTGTCTCGAGTTAAGAGATTGTTACCTTTTTAGAGAAGAGGTCGCTCCATGGGAGAAGGAGGTCATAAATGACCCCTGTACACCAAAACCTAATCCTAACCCATTCACTTTTGTGCCTGAACCAAAATCAGAGGTAGCTTACTTCTGCTTGTTTCATTGTCCCAGTACCTTTTTTGGTCTGTTTTGCCCTGATTTCAACTCTTGATTGTGCTTTCAGCATGTTTTCCAAATGGTCGATGGTGTTGTCCAGGTCTATGCGGACAAAGACTGTAAGGACTCTTGCCAGTTTGCTTTATTGTTCTTAACTAGGCTATTCCAGTGTCCGACTCATTTATTTCTCCCTTTTTCTCAGGTACGGAAAGGATTTATCCTGTTGCTGATGCTACAACCTTTTTCACCGACTTACATTATGTTCTACGGGTGACTGCCGCGGGGAACACAAGAACTGTCTGCCATAACCGATTGAATCTTCTAGAACATGTAATCATGTAGTCACTTATTTTGTGGCCTGAGTGATTCAGTGAAATCATTTGAAGCTCTCCTATCAGTCTTTCGTGTGATATAGGTTTTTATTCCCTTGCAGAAGTTCAAATTTCATCTGATGTTAAACGCAGACAGGGAGTTTCTTGCCCAAAAAACTGCACCACATCGTGATTTTTACAATGTTAGGAAGGTCGACACTCATGTTCACCACTCAGCATGCATGAATCAGAAACATTTGCTGAGATTCATCAAGTCCAAACTGAGAAAAGAACCTGATGAGGTACATTTATGAATGTTATTCTGAACACTGCCGTACCTCCTTTTAGTAAATATAGCATGACTGTTGACTTATAATCACAATTATTTATGATATGTCATTTAGGTTGTCATTTTCAGAGATGGTACATATATGACTTTGAAGGAGGTTTTTGAGAGCTTGGACTTAACTGGGTGCGTTTTGCATTTTATACTGTGTATATGTAGTGCTGATTCCGCTGCCAGTTGGTTAATCTTTTTTCTTGTTTTTTTCTTAGGTATGACTTGAATGTTGATTTGCTAGATGTCCATGCGGACAAAAGTACGTTTCATCGTTTTGACAAATTCAACCTTAAATACAATCCATGTGGCCAAAGTAGGTTACGGGAGATTTTCCTTAAACAGGACAATCTTATTCAAGGTATTATTTGTTTCGAAGTCATATTTTTTCCTGGATGGCTTATTTATGTTATTGGCACTTTTGTGCAGTTTCCACATATTGTTGCAGAATGCCATGTTTGCTGTTCTATATTACCATCATAGTTTCTCCTAAACCTTTCACCCTGTGGAAGTCCTATGAAATGTATGTATGCATGTTTATATAAAAGTCAGGTAAATTTGTCTTGATGTACTGCACCTTTGCCCCTTCACACTACGATCACATCCAAACTAGTGCTTTTATTGACAATTATGCATGTGTATTGTGTAGTATGCAGCTTCTGATGAACTCCGATCAATTTTCTGATAAATTACTTATATCAATCACTGAGCATTAAAAAGCCATGTGTGTTACCATTACTTGATATCGGCTCAGGCACAATTCCACAAATTGAGTATTTACTCAGGTGCATATGATTAGTACAGTTTGGACCTTGTGAGCTAAATGATTGATGGTGTAAGCCCAGAAAGTGTCAATTGATATACTTGCTAGTCCTCTAGCCAAATGCCAACAATGGTAGCCAGAGCTTTTAAGCTGCTGAGCCACGTAGTGGCGCAGTTATACCACTTAATGCTTACTGAGTGTGAGCAGTGTTTGTTGCTCTATAAGTAGACAAGAAAATATCATCAGATACTTTCGAGAAAAAAATACACGGTGAGGTTAATACATCATTATATGGCTCTTCTTTTTGTTGCAAAATGCTGACGTGTCAGTGTACATCCGGACCAAATAACATGTATTTATTTCTCCAGCGCACACTATTGTTTTGTTTTTCAGTTAATTGTTTCACAAGGGTCTCTGGCCTAAACTAGGCCTAGTGCGAGCTGATTCTTATCAATTACCTTCCCAGATAAGCACTAATTTTTTTTTGCAAACTCAGCTTATGAGCTCCTGTGCTTATGAACTGCAAGCAACCACCCGTAGCTTCAGCTTTTCTTTGGTTGCATCTTACTGGTTTTGCTTTTTATTGTGATTAGTTCTTATAATCACTTTATCAAAAAAAATAATGTTCAGGGTACCTTTTGAGATATTTATATTGCTATTTGATTTAAACTAGGACGGTTTCTTGCTGAGCTGACGATGCAAGTTTTTTCTGACCTTAATGCAAGCAAGTATCAGGTAAAACTATCAGTTGGATTATTTATTTTTCCTGTTTCTTATGCAGATCCAACTCTTTTTTGAAATGTGTGAACTTAGTCTACTCTAATTTGCTTCACCAGATGGCTGAATATAGGATTTCAATCTATGGGAGGAAGCAAAGTGAGTGGGACCAACTTGCGAGTTGGATAGTAAACAATGAATTGTACAGTGAAAATGTTGTTTGGTTGATTCAGGTACCCTTCTCCATTTTTGCTGGTACTTATTATACCTACAACAAGAAGTTCCTATAATTTCTTGCAGTTGGGGAACTGTACTTTGCAGACCATTATTTCTGTATAATGACTTCCCACAGCAATCTGGTACTGCCTCCGTTCACAAATATAAGATGTTTTGGATATTTCAATATAGACTACATATGGACTGAAATGAATGAACACACTAAAACGTGTCTATATACATCTGATTCACAAAAAAGTTAGAACATCTTATATTTTTGAACGGAGGGAGTAGTTGGTAAAATTTGTCCATCCTTCTTTTCTTGGGTGTTCCATAGTATATTTTGGATGTTTTCTGTCGTTTGCTCTTTGTAACAAATATATACTTGAAAAACAAACTGTGGGTGCCTAATTATGTTGTCCATCAGTTTATCTAGTGACTGCACTGAACAAATTATTCTTTCTGCCTGAACAAAGTACTCAAAATGTCCATGGATGCAGAGTTGGTATTTTATTCATTATGTTTTGATATGCAGTATCCCATGTAGATAATTATTTTCTGGTACTGTTTTGCAGATTCCACGCTTATATAACGTGTACAAGCAAATGGGCATTGTTACATCATTTCAAAATCTTCTTGACAACATTTTCCTTCCTCTGTTTGAGGTTACTATTGATCCAGCTTCGCACCCGCAGCTTCATGTCTTCCTAAAGCAGGTACAGAAACTCTGTTGTCATCGTTTTTGATTTGGATGCTCATCGTATCCCTGCTGTGTTTCTTGTCCCCACACGTGTCTGCCGTTACCATCTGCTGGCTGCTGTTTATCTACTTTTTATGAAACCCAAGATCGCTAATCACTAATGTAGAACAAGTCTGCAAAATAACTTTGTGAAATTTCCGTGTAAAAATAAAATGAAACATTCAAGTGATAGATTTTTTGAAACAAACTGTAGGGAAGCCCCCATTGTATGTATCAGAAGTAACCCAAATTCGCGTCCATGAGACTTGAACAAAGGCGGTAGGCTTGTTTCAAGTGCTCACTTGCTGTCAGTGCTATAGATGGCCCTGGTATTAGTTTGAAATACACATGGCATTACTAGAAAGATCATGTTTATCTGAAACATATACTATTTAATTTGCAACATCTGGAATCGCCTAAACTGGTTAGATTATCTTAGTTTTCTGCATAAAATATCATAGGTTAGATTTCGCCTAAACTAGTTACACAACCATCTATACCTCCCATAGCAGGTAAGTTAGTTTCCATTTCATCTGTGAACTATGAACTTTCAATTCTTCAGAATATACTTGGTCGATCGAACAACTGAGTTGTATGTGGGTGTCTGAGGCTGAGCTAAGGAAGTACTGGGGGCAAGTTGATTCTCACCATTAACTAGATGAATCTGTTGGTTATGACAAATGTCTTCTTGGCCGTTGCAGGTCGTAGGGTTAGATTTGGTTGATGATGAGAGTAAACCTGAAAGGCGTCCAACTAAGCACATGCCTACACCTGAAGAATGGACGAATGTCTTCAACCCGGCATTTTCATATTATGCATACTACTGCTATGCTAACTTGTACACACTGAACAAGGTAGGCATATTCTTCTTCTATCTTTACATGTTACTAGTAAGTAATTCATATATTCAAAACTTCAATTTTCAGCTGCGTGAGTCAAAGGGGATGAATACTATCAAATTCCGTCCACATGCCGGTGAGGTAAAATATCTTCAACGTTCCAGTGTTCCACTCTGACATTCCGGATTTATGTTTTCTCTAATTGGTATGGTCATGCAGGCTGGAGACGTTGATCACTTGGCAGCAACATTTCTTCTTTGTCACAGTATATCACATGGAATCAATTTAAGGAAGTCTCCTGTGCTTCAATATCTGTACTACCTTGGTCAGGTAATACTGCCTGTTTTGGTGTTTCCATCATAGGTGTAAATTTTGAGAAATTTATTATGTGGTTGCATTCTTTAATACTGTGAACTTACAATTTTTTAATGTTTAACTGATGGTGTTATTACTTTTTCACAAATTGCTTTTGAATCTTATCAGATTGGTCTGGCAATGTCCCCTCTCAGCAACAACTCCTTGTTTCTTGATTACCATCGGAACCCTTTTCCTATGTTTTTCCAACGAGGACTGAATGTCTCGCTGTCCACGGATGATCCATTGCAAATTCATCTGACAAAAGAGCCATTGGTGGAAGAATACAGCATTGCTGCCTCGGTACCCCCTCTTTCGCAATCCTTCCTTTTTTCACGTCATGCAAAAGTATGTATGTGCTTGTGCATAAATGTGTGTTATTCAGTATGCACATACGCCTGTCTACATAACTTGAAATATGGTACAGAACCAGTGCATTCATGCACAAAAAGCATCACGAGCTCATAATCATTGTGGTATTGTTTCAGCTATGGAAGCTCAGTTCTTGTGATCTATGTGAAATTGCGAGAAATTCTGTGTATCAATCAGGGTTTTCACATGCTCTCAAGGTAAGCAGATCTCCTTTTGTTTTTCTTTGGAGGACCGTTGGTGGTTCTGAGGATTACCATATATTACGTTCATTTTAATCACGACTACAATTCTCATTATTATTTTTAGCAAATCCTTGCTTTCTAAGTTCAATAGATGTAAATACAGGAAAACAGCAATGACCCTTTGATCTCTTTGCAGGCACATTGGATTGGCAAGAACTACTACAAGAGAGGCCCTTCAGGGAATGATATCCACAGAACGAATGTGCCCACCATCAGGATCGAATTCAGGGACCTGGTATGCACATCTTTTTCCCTTTCCTCTTTTGTGTAATGCAGATTCGGATGGCCTTACCAGTCCTTTTCCATAAACCTTAACTAAGATTCTGGCACATGATTTTCAGATCTGGAGAGACGAAATGCAGCTTGTCTACCTCAACAACGTCATCTTGCCCGACGAGGTGGACCAGTAAGAGGCACCTAGGTGTATAAGCTGTAGCCGTCGTGGGGGATGAATCATACTTCCTCCAGCTGAATACCATCTCACCAAACAACCACCACCAAAGTGGAAGAAGACCTACAAAATAATTTCAGATCGCAGGTGCGGAGCGACTGAGCGGCTCACCATTGTGCTAGACTAGCATTACAGGGAGGCAAGTGCTCGGTGTAAAACTGTCGCCCTTCTCGTCTGTGAAGGATTGTACTCCCTCCGTCCGGAATTACTTGTCGCAAAAATCGATCAAAATGGATGTATCTAGAACTAAAATACGTCTAGATACATCTATTTATCTGACAAGTATTTCCGGACGGAGGGAGTAATTAACAAAGGATGCTGTGACTGTTATAACAATATATTGCTAATAAAGTGATGCCGCACTGTTTCGCTCTCACAGAAAATGTACCGAGGAAAGAGTTTTATTGCTGGCCCTGTTGCTGAACAATCAAAAAACTTGTATAGGTGAATAGGTCATGGTAGCATTTTCTTGTCATCGGTAATGATATTATGGTGTACGAAATGACTCAACCTTTGGGTAGTAAACACATGACGAGTGGAATCCTTGTGAATCAGCAGAAAATGTAGGCCTACGTCACTGTGCGAACTGGCTTTCAGTTGGCCTTTCAACATGAGTGCGTGTAAAATCTTGCCTACATGAGCTCACAGCAAAAAATGTAAAAGATGACAAAATAAAAACATGATAGCATTTTCTTCTTTTGAGAGGAAACACCAATATTTTCATTGACCAAACGAAAAAGAAACAAGTTCAAAGTGAAATAACTACTGTCTCCACACTACATATGAAGATATACAAAATCAACCCTTAAAAGTTGCAACACAATTGAAAATCGCAAGACACAGAGTGTTCTTCGTCTCTGAAGTGATGGATGCTCGGCCTCACTACAAGAGATCATGTACAAAGATGATATATATATATATTTCAAGCTCTTATAATTACCGTGATAAAAGCCTATACCGCATAAAATCAATGGAGGGCCGTCTGGTTAAACATGTTTTTAGGGATTTATTAAAAGAATTTATAGGGACCACTTGTCAGTTCACTGTACATCTTTTAGATTGATGAAGAGTGCCTATTTGCATGGATGAGCCCACAGCAACCCGTCAGTTTTTTGACCCAGTTCAAAAAAATTCATGGGAAATTTCACAAATAAATTTAAATGGACTAATTCTGTAGGCCCCTCGCGAGCGCGACGACGGAGCTCAAAATCTAATAAATTGTGAACACTGTTTGAATTTTTGTCTTTTGTGCTTTGTCTTTTGTGTATTCACGCCAAATTTGTATTTTTATTTATGCATAAATTGAATTTGATGTTAAATTTTCGAACACTATTCGTGAGACCAGCTTCCAAGACGCCTCCTTCCCCAAGAAAAGCTTAGGGTTCCTCTGCCTCCCGCCGGCGGTCCGCCTCGTCTCCAGTGGCTTTAGGGTCATGGCGGCGCGGTGGATCCCGGCCCTTGCCGGCGGGAGGGCTCTGTTTTTAAATGTTTCTTCGAATTTTGTTAGGTTTTGTGTACTGCTCAGGAAGACGAGACGGCGGCGGCTCCCTGAAGATGGAATAAGGTTCTCCCCGCCTAGCTCCCGTTCTGGTGGTGTGTCTAACATCATCGGGGCGCGTGTGGAGATGTGTCTCCGGCGGATTTGTCCTTGGTGGATTCGCTCGGATCTCGTCGTAGTTCGTCTACGTTCGTGTGTTTTCAGATTGGATCCTTCCGATCTACGCTACTCTTCATCGGCAGCGGTTGCTGTTCTGCTGCCCTGGACTTATGGGGCCTTAGCATGACGACTTCTCGACGGTCTCCTACAACAAGTTTTGCCCGGCTCCGGCGAGGGAGGGGGCGATGACGGCGGCGCGCCTTCGGCTCGCTTTAGTGCTTGTAGTCGTCGCTAGGTGGTCTACGGATATGTAATTTTTACTATTTCTGGTGTTCGTTGTATTGCCATGATTGAAAATGAATAGATTGGAAGTTTTCTCGCAAAAAAAAAATTGTAGACATATAACTTGTATATTCTCGCAGTTGTTTTTATTTAGATTGTAACTTTTTTTGCACGGTAGCACCCATATTCTCGTTGGAAGGAAAGTGCGCTATACCACGTTTCAGCCCACTAGGACAATGGGCCTAAGCCCAACCCAATACCCCACATTTCGTTCCCCCCACTTTTGTGTCAAAAAGAAAAATTTCGTTCCCCCCACTAGGGTTCCTCAGTCTCCTCGTTCGCCGCGGCAAATAATTTGGAAGGCCCCCGGCGAGCGCGACGACGGAGCTCGGTTTCCCCTCACCAGGCGAGACGACACCACATTTTGCCTCCCCACTCTCCTCCCTCCTCATCGATGCCGCCGCCGGAGAGGGAGATGGCGCCGGCGATCGGGTCGCGGCAGCTCACGGTGCTGCGGGAGTTCCGCCCGCACGGGCTCGCCGCCGAGGAGGCCGACGGCGAGGGCCCCGAGGCGCGGCCGCTGCAGGACTACGACTACTTCCTCTTCGACCCCTCTGTCGCCGCCTCCCCCGCCCCCGCCCCTGAGGACGAGGCCGCCTCCTCCTCCGTCGCCGACGGCGACCACGAGCTCTTCATACGCGGCAACCGGTACGCCCCCCCCCCCCCCCCCCCCCCACTCTGCCCCGTGACTGCACGTAATCTGTTTAGGAACGTCGGGAAACCATTGTTGAACTCCACTCACTACTTTGCTACATAATCTGTTTAGGTAGTCGTAGCCCCACGGCTTTGCTTTTCATTTTCTATCACGGCTTCTTCGAGAACACCAAATCATTTTGTTTTTATACTGACCGGGAGCTCCCGCATTCACCAAACAAGGTCATGGCACTGGAGTCGGTCAGTCTCAGGATTTGAGTTCAAGTTGGTGGGAGGTTAAAAAGTCTCCACACCAGCAAGCTGATTTCCTGTTCCCAACACCAAATCATTTTTTCGCACTTGGTAATCAAGCACTAAGAGCTTGCGTGCACAGTGATGGATTTCTTCGAAAAGCGTGGCATGAACCTTGCCTATCCTAGCAAAAGACTGCTATATGTGCTTGCATCTCCTCCATACCAAAGGGATTTCATCTGCTTGTTTCCAGTTAACTAGATGAAAACCCATCAAAAGAGCTTTCATGGAGCTCCAATTGCATTAAATGGATGCCAAACTTACTTAAACTTGTTATACTCTAATTGGTCTTACATTTTGTATATGTTGGATTCTTTTACAGTCAGTAAGACTTGTTTATGTCACTCCTGTCTTGTAGGATTATATGGAGTACTGGTTCTCGAGTTCACAAAAGATACGCTTCTCCAAATACAGTCATAATGGTACGTTGATTTTGTTGTCTTCCTTGTTTAACAAATTACAGTCTTCCTATAATTTTTGCATATACTTCCTCTGTCCCAAATTATAAGACGTTTTTCGGAGGTAGTAGTTGTTTATTTCTTGTCCGAGTTAGAAATAACAAAGCTGAACTGGCAATGACTGACACTCAAACCCTCTGCTGGATGTGGTTCTCAATGCAATGTCTCCTCCAATGTACTTCACCCGTTTTTTTAATTACCAGCATACTTATATATTCAACTTTTCTTCTGGACCTCAATTTTTTTCCAATGTTAAACTGTCTACTAAAGAAGGAGATACTCATCAATTAAGTTCTATTCCACACCACTTTTAATTAATGATGGACGATGGAAATTGAATTGTAATCATGCTGCTTACAATAGGTGCTCATTTTCGCATCCTAACCTGAAATGTAGGCCTGCTGGTGTCGTATGGAGGCACTCAGTGATGCCCTTCTGTGCGTTCTTCAAGTTGATACTTTATCTATATATGATGTAACTGGTGAGACTATCTTGTTTTACTATAACGCTGAATGGCATAGCACTGAACTGTTTAATACTCTCGTGCTTATAGTATAAACATTTTGTGTTGCAGGCGAGGTTGTTAGTATTCCACTGCCATATGCTGTTTCATCAATATGGTCTCTTCCATTCGGTATTCTACTTCAGAAATCTTCTGATGGAGGCCGTATGGTATCATCCTCTAGTTCACTGCTAAATGCACGGGATTTAACTCGTCCTAACAAGGAATTTGGGTTGAACTACAATGTTGCATGCCAAGCCCAAACGCCGGAGTCGGCCAATAAATCTGATGGGACCATTATTTCTTCTCATCTCATTTTGAAACATCCACTTGAAGTGCCTCAGGTATATTTATGAACTTAGTTTTCCTTATACTTCATGTACACTTGGTGGATTGTCAAGGGATTGATTTCTCTCCCTTGAGAAAAGGGATTGGTTGCTAACTACCATTATGTGAAAAATACAAGGGTGGACATAGTTACTCATGTGATAGCATTTTAGCAGGGAATTGCTGCCTATCACATCAGGGCATGTGCAGACCATAGAAATTTGCTACCTGATCCATAGATTATTGGCTGGATGGCTTTTCATAATTGTCATCAATAAGAGTATGATCATTTTTTTTACCGCCAATGCTTTTTTGTTACGTAATCGATCAACCACTTTCAGGCAACATATTTTGAAGAAAGGAGCAGATTAAGTATGATGAAAGATTTTGATGAAAAGACTATATGGACTAGTGATAGAATACCTCTAATGGCATCATATCATAAAGGTAGTGTTTTAGGCTTCTTGAGCTGTACTTCTCCGTCTTTTTATGGCTGGATATGCATTTATCTTTTCTTGTGCAGGAAAATTTCAGCATTCTGTTTGGCAAGTTGATGGTGCAACTTACCAGGAAGCAATGGATGATAATGCGATGTTATCAATTCCCCGTGATATTTCCCAGCATAAGTTTGCATTTCGTAAGATATGGCAGGGAAAATGCTCCCAGTCTGCTGCTAGTAAGGTTGCTCCATTCTAATTATATGTTTAAAAAATTCCATTTGTGTCATGCTTTCTATCTATAGCGCATTTTTCATCTTTGTTCTCCTTTTATTCTTTCCTGTATGCTGCTTAACCTTGCTTTGAAAAGATCTGCCTTATCAGAGCTCAGAAATTACCCATTTTTCTTAAATGCTGGTGTAATTTTCAGGCATGTTATTTTATTTATTTTCTGCGTGATTAAGTAGTTGAGTTATATATATCCTTTTTGGTGCTGTTAAGAGCATTGATCTAAAAGGGGTACCTGTAGGCTGTAGTGATCATTTTGGTATATACCAAATTAGTGCACATAGCGTACCTATCTTGCAACATGATTCAATGTACCAAATTGAGAAGAAGATCTGGACATGAAATATAATATGATTGAAAACTACAGTTCTCTTTTCTTTTTTGAATGTTTATACATCCTAGTTTTGGATTAACTAATCGTAGATGTGAATTAAGTTAGGATATTACTTAATTATTTCATCTTTATCTGCTTCCTCTAGTGTTCACTATATCCTCTATCCCCTTCCTGCCATTATACGAGCTCATATGACACATGACTTAGTTCTGTTTCTGTTGAGCAAATATTTACTCAACTGTAGTTACGTTACAAATTTTCTCACACCCAAAAGGCTTTACTTTTTTTTTTTTTTTGCAATTAGGCATGTCAATATTATTTATTGTGGTCACTTCTATTATGTACCGTTTGACTTTATGTTATTGCATTATATGCATTATAACTAGTAAGAATTTCGTTATATTTTATCAACATCGTGTTTTTAATATAGCATGTAAATGGTTCTGCTGTATTATGTTTCTGCAATTCTTGTATAGTAATTTTAACCTTTCCTTTCTTAGTGTGTAGTTATTTATGACCACTTAGATCAGTTGGATGAATAGGCTGTCCATTTTCCTTGGTGCTTGTTGCATGCTTTATAAAGTTTAATGTAAGAGAATAAGAGACATACAAACCTGTTTAGCTGATGGTTTATCTCTGTCTCCGCAGTTTCCTTTTTCTCCTATGTTCTACTTTGTGATATTTGCAGTAGCAACATCTTTTGTTTTGTTATTACTTGAAATTGACTTCAGTTGTTCTCACCAGGTGTTCTTGGCAACTGATATTGATGGGATGCCAATAATTTGTTTTTTACTTCATGAACAAAAAACATTGCTTGCTGTAAGGATTCAAGCAGATGAGTCTAATGAAGAAGCATTTGGCGATATTAAATCACACATGAGTTGGAACATCCCTGCATTTGCTGCTGCACCAGTAGTCGTAACTCGCCCAAGGTAGATTTTAGCGCATGGTTTTGGATCCTCAATCGACTAGTATTAATATTACTGATTTGTACCTTGCAGGGCACGGGGTGGACTCCTTCCCTTTACAGACATCCTAATTCTGACTCCTGAGAATGATCTACTTCTTTATGTATGTTTTTTTTTTATTTTCTATATATGTATATATTTTCTGTGATCACATTGCAAGCATTGCACTTCTTTTTTTAATCACATGGATATGATTATAAAGTCAACTTTCTTCTGTTTTTATCCTCCTATCCTGAATGATGCCCAGCTGGCCTTGATTTGCATGCTAGTCTCCTGGGACCACTTGCCTGGGACTATTGATGTTATTGTTTAACATTCCGTCATTCACACACTTGACTTTTGGACCTTCCGGTCTGAGGTGAATGTTGAAATTTTACTCAGTAAGCAAGAGATTATGAAAATGATCAAGCCTCATTGCTTGGTTATCGAACATAATACCTTTTGTTGGCTTGTCTGACAAATAAAATACTTCCAGTGTAAATGTATCATGGTCATAAGGTTTAATGAAAAAGGACATTGCTAGGACTTCCACAACGTCACTCTCCCTCAAGTCTCTTTTCAAGATGTAATTTTAAGCATATTTATTCTTGTTAGATTGCATTGCTTTTTCAGATCTTGTCATCCAGCAGCAGTTCGTATATCAGAAGTAATTCTTACCCCTGTTATATGTGAAGTGCAGTCTGGAAAGCAGTGCCTCTGCAGCTACAGTCTTCCTACTGAATTTGGAAAGGGTGTCTTCTCAAACTATGAGCTAAATTCTGAGGTTAAAAAATTGTACTCTAGTGTGAGGATCACAAGCATAGCAGATGCTGTTGAAGGTCGTGTAAATGTAACATGCAGCAATGGCCTGGTAGGTTGTCCATGTATCCCTCCCCTCTGTATTTGAAGTCAAAATTATTCATTTGGCATGCCCCACACATATTTGTCTAGCACTATGCTAGTTCTCCTTTTCTTTTACTGTGCAATTAATATTATTTAGAAGCTTATCGATCCTTAGCCGTGTGTTGGTTATATGTTCTGCAGAGCTTTTGGATTTCTTATGTTCCTTTATTTGTTATTTCAGCATGTATTTTCAGTTTACTTAGTAAATCATTTTGGTAATCTTGCTTCTGGTAGAAGCTTGCTAGCTTCCGCGCTAGATCTTTAGGTGTGATGTGCATGATATTTAGATTTCTGTATGGTTGCGCTGTATATTATACAATGGAGAAATAGTGAAATACTGATGCTATGTGTTTGGTACTATATGCGCTCCATCGCCAGTGAAGGGTGTCAGGACCCATAAGCTGAACCACATAAACCGTTCGCCAAAGCATGACAAATTACATCATGCTCGCCATGCCTATAGCACCGTGGGTGTCCTTAGCCCAAGATCTCGATTGCCGTTGCCACTTCATTTCTTGCGCCTACACTTAGGCATCATGCTGTATCGTCGATATGATTCAGACATAGGCAACAAACTGTAGTGCAAGCCCCATCCATGGTAGATCGTGGATGCCAAGTCCCCTGAGATGGATAGATGGATTGCTGCATATCTTGGTCAAGTTGACATGACAATGCCCACAACTAGCCTCTGTTGATCCTTGTCAATCTGCTCGAAGTTTCTCTAGGGTGAAGACTTAGCAAGTAGCAACTGGTGGACTGGGATGGTCGAGAGAGCCGATTTCAGTAGTGCAAGGTACCATACCTTCAGGTGGGCAGCTTGTTCGCTATGCAGTCAACAAGGGCTTGCTGGAAGAGGACTTCCAACATGCCGACATGGGAGCTCCTAGGTACTTGAGTTGGAAACCAACAATCTGGCGCTCAAAGAAGCGAGTGATCTCCTCTATCTTGTCAACGTCGCAATTGGTGGGTTTAGCCAGGCTCTTGTCGAAGTTAGTGTGGAGGCCAGATGCATTGCCGAGGAGCTTCGAGATCCCTTGGGTGGAATGAGATTGTCACTCAAAGTGTGACAAAATAGGCTGTTTGTTGTGTACATATTATACTCATCGTGATGCCGTGTGTTGTGAGCTGTTGCAGCACGTTGGCTGTTGAAGTGTGTATGTGGATTGCCTAGCCCTGTCCATTAATTCGAGCTTTTGGTTACGTTGGCTAGTGCATGAAGCTTAACATGGTATCAGGGCCTAAGGTCTTGAGTTCAAATCTTGGCTTCTGCAATTTATCTAAAAATTGTGTTTCCCCCTCTGTGTCCACGTATAGGCCTCTTGAGCTATACCTCTGAGTCTATTCACGTGTTGACTTCCAGCGTCACACTTGAAAGGGGTGTTGAAGTGTATATGTGGATTGCCTTGCCCTTTCCATTAGTTCGGACTTTTGGTTGCATTAGCTAGTCCATGAAGCTTAACATGGTATCAGAGCCTAAGGTCTTGAGTTCAAGTCCCGTCTTTCATAATTTATCCAAAAATTGTTGTTGCCCCCGCTGTGTCCACGTAGTCATACCTCTGAGTCTATTCATGTGTTGACTTCCCGTGTCACACGTGAAAGGGGCGTTGAAGTGTATATGTGGATTGCCTAGCCCTTTCCATCAGTTAGGACTTCTGGTTGCGTTGGCTAGTGCATGAAGCTTAACATGGAATCAGGACCTAAGGTCTTGAGTTTAAGTCCTGGATTTCACAATTTATCCAAAAATTGTTGTTGCCCCCTCTGTGTCCATGTATAGGCCTTTTAAGCCATACCTCCGAGTCTATTTAGGTGTTGACTTCCCGCGTCACACGTGAGATGGGGTGTTAAAGTGTATATGTGGATTGCCTAGCCCTTTCCATTAGTTTGGACTTTTGGTTGCATTGGCTAGTGCATGAAGCTTAACATCGGGAACTCATTAAGCCACAGGCCGAGCAAGTCGCGACACCTTTCATGGTGTCAATGGCAAATATACATTACAAGCTGGCTGATGCTTAGAGTTTCCCAAGCTGTTGTTCCTTGCGGGGAGAAAGTGCATGGTGGAGAAGCCCTTTCATGGTGTCAATGACAAATATACATTACAAGCTGGCTGATGCTTAGAGTTTCCCAAGCTGTTGTTCCTTGCGGGGAGAAAGTGCATGGTGGAGAAGCCTCTTGCGGCTTTGGCCCATACATGGTGCCTGGATGGAGAGCAGGGTCGCGGCCAGTCATGGGCGGATGGACCCAATGGGTAGTTTGGTGCGCTGGGCACCCAACTGTGTTGTACCCAGCTGTGTGGTGGTCCTCAGAGCTGGAGCTGGAGCTTTCAGCCGCCTGAGCGTCATGTTGGCCAGTCTTTCCTCTGCACAGTGGTCAGCAGCTACAATCCTTGCGCTTTGGCATCTGCAAATCATCATCATCTACATCGTTCGACAGAGGTCGTAGGAATGTGGTGGACCCAAAGCCAAAGCCAAGTCACGCAGTTGCCGGCAAGCAATGTAAGCCTGCCATGTAAGCCTTTAACAGAGCCAGTTGTGGCAGCCTGGCAGGAGGTTACAGGCCGCGGCGGGGGGGGGGGGGGGGGGGAGGTCGCTATGATGCCTGTGGGTGCTTGATTGGCGGCTGGGTTAGTTGGAGTACCTCCCTGTCAATGCTGCCTTCATACTTTATCGTTTACTATAATAATTAGGATTGCAGTTCTGACCCTTTAGAGGCTTTTAAGCCTACTGTCAGGGTACTCATATTTCCAGCATAAGCTGTGTCTCGCGTGGCCACTTTCTTCTAGTCTCCCCGTCATCCTACTGTGGCTGCGTCTTCGAGGGTGCTCGCCGTTCGGTCACCTCACTGATCGCTATGATCAAGACCGAGGCTGCACTTTGGGCCAGAGCCGGGGCCCTAGGCCTCCGCGTCATCCAACCACAAACCTGGGATGTTCACTAATGTTCCTGTACTTGCATTGTAACTGGCCTCCTAGGAGGATTGTACCAAACTCCTTTTCAATACAATGAAACGCAAAGCTTTTGCGTTTTCTTGAAAAAAAAAACTTTCTTCTAGTCTACCAGATATTTTGATTTCCAGTTTGCATTTTTGATTTTTCTGCAGTTCATCAGCTGCTATGTGAACTGCTACAATAATATCAGTTAAGTTACTCCAACGTACAAAGGGATAGCTAAAACTTAATACATGTGTTTCGATTAATTGTGATGTTCCTCTCACTGTTGTTTCTGATTTTGTATGGCTTTGTTATTACTATTCAGTTGATCTTATGGTTTATTTTACATATTTTCTTTCTGCAGATGCTCAGATGTTCATTACGCAAATATCCTTCATCTTCTTTGGTTAGTGACTGCATAACTGCTATGGCAGAGGGCCTACAGATGTGCTTTTACAGTCATTTTGTTTCTCTTCTCTGGGGTGATAATGATCCTGCTTGCCTGTGTTCGAGCTCTCATGTGGATTCAGAGTGGGAATCTTTTAGCTATGAAATATCAAAAGCTTGTGCAAAATATGAACGAACTTTGCCAACTAAATCATCCACATCGTCTAGTACTGCTTGGGACTTTTTGATCGACAGCAAATACCATGCTCAGTACTGCAAAAGATCTCCAATCTCGGGCACATCATTTTTGCCCATGTCATATGGTACTAGCAGCATAGGCTTTCATTCCTTCCTCCAAGATGAACATAGTTCAGATGCGGCATTCTATATTCGGCTTACGAGAGAAACTTTAGACACATTGCATGCCCTATATGAGAACCTGAAGCTGAATGTATTGCGGAAACAGTAAGTCCTGTTTATTCTTTTTTTCTTAAACGGGCTATTAATATTACCTATCTAAATGTCAACCATGTTGATGCTTGTTTTGGTATACATATCTATTGAGACTGTAAATGTTTAGCCATATCTTTTGTTCCATGCATAATGTATTTCATTCTTATAGTCTGACAAATCAAATTCATATAGAGTACAATTATGGTTCTTTATGTTCCTTATTCTCCCTGAAGCTAATAATTTAGTCAATACAATTATGAGGAAAAAGAAAAATCTTCATGTGTAGACTCCTAGATATATGGTATTAGTAGTTTATAGTATGTTGACCTGTGCGAGTTGATTCTGTAACAACAGTAATCCATGGTAGTTATTTCTGAAGTGCCCAACTTCGTATGTCAATTACTATGTAAATGAGATCAAACCATCTCTGTGAGTCTGTTCTAGCTGCAGTTACAATTGTATAAACCTCTTTCCAAATATTCTCAAAACTTAGCTACTCTCTAGTGAGTAATTTTCTTAGGTTTCTGGGCGCTGGTGATGCTAATTTCCTTAGATTACTGTGTTGAGATTCAGTGTGATCTTGAATGACTTGAGACTTCTTTGCATATATGTCAGTGCTGTGTTGTTATAATGTATATTGCAGTACCCTCTACGACTCTTTATGTTGGGTTTGTGGTTTGTCTTTGCAGGGATCTAGGATGTCTTGCCTCCTTGTTATGTAGGGTTGCTTCATCCCTGGGCGAAAGCAGCTATGTAGATTATTATTGCAGGGACTTTCCCCACAATTTGGTGGACTTCCATTCCCTAGCTTCTGCTACTGCTTTGAAAACTCCACCGTGTCTGTTTCGTTGGTTTGAAAACTGTCTGCATCATGGTTGTCATTTGTCGAATTTGGATGACATTCCTGCTCTAATGTGCAAACAGAAAGGCTCTGCTGTGAGCTGGGGTAGGAAAGTGGTGTCGTTTTATAGTTTGTTACTGGGAGCAGAAAGGCAAGGGAGTAATCTCTCATCTGGTGTATACTGTGAAGTTGCCAATGGTTCAGCGAGAAATACCGAGGAACTTGCTGTTCTGGCTATGGTTGCTGAAAAGTTTGGGCGTCAGCAATTGGACTTGCTACCGATTGGCGTATCTCTTGTTCTCCGCCATGTGTGTACGCTATCTTTGCCATTTGTTATATGCTGCTATGGGGTTTCTTTTAATATACGGTTTCATGTTACAGGCACTGGACAAATGCCGTGAGTCTCCTCCAGATGACTGGCCTGCACCTGCTTATGTTCTTGTGGGCAGGGAAGATCTAGCTACAGCAAAGATGGGTTCAGCAAGGAAAGAAACTGGGTTTGGGAACAACGATAATTTGACATCAATTTCAGTCCCATATATGCTGCATTTGCAACCTGTAACTGTACCAACTGCATCTGACGTCCCTACATCAGAGGTTTTGAATTCTGAGGATACTGATGCTGTCTATAGATCTGTTGAGGATGGCATGGAACACATCTTCACCTCAACAACACAACTACGATATGGTCGTGATCTGCGTTTAAATGAGGTTTGTTCAGTTTTTCTGTACCAGGAGTTTGTTCTTACTATTGAGCAAATTATTTGTTTCATCATGTATTAAAATTCAAGTGTTTTTACATGTTAGCCCACCTACAGTTATTATGATCAGATTTTACGAACTCAGTTTCACACAGTCCATTTTTGGTTTGTGATGTTGACATGTTGAACACATTAGAAGATGTGCACGTGCAAATATGTGATCTTATGTGCAACATATGCAAAATACATGTCCACTGTACAAAAGGATAAGAAGTTGACTTATATGTCAAACAATGTTTATGATTTTTTTTGTCTTTTTTCCCTACAGTGCAATATGATCATATTTTTGCGCACTTGGTTGCAGATGCACAGTATACATGTTCTACACCGATGAATCTTTTGCATTTTTGTTAAATGCACAAATGTTCTGCACAGATTAGAATATGTGTTCATTAGAATATGTGTTCATGCAGAAATTTGTGCACAAGCATGATCATACGTGCAATGTATAAAAAGGAGAAAAGATGACTTATATATTACTACAAAAGAGGAATACAGTCTTTTGTCTTTTTGTACAGTCAGTACAATGTGATCTTTATTTTATTTTGCACTTAACATGTTCTACATTGGGTACATCTGAACCTGAATTGAACATGGATCTGCTCATCTTTAGGGTTTTCCTTGTTACTGAACTAAAGTTAATAAAAGGCTGGTTGAACCTGTTAAAAAGGTGTGCAACATAAAAGCAGTCAGAGTTTTTATATCTGTTGTTCGGACTTACTCAACATTTGGCATGGACTGTATCAGATCTGACTGTTAAGATGTTGGGGTAATTGCGAATAATATTTTTTAAATAGCCAGTATCCACCATAACTTTTTGATCCATAGTTGATTTTCGTGTCAATGATATGTCTGTTGCTTTACATTTTGTTCTATGGTTTATATATTTTCACAACAAGAACATTACCTGGCTTGTCTAAGATGTCATTAGCCTGCCTCAATCTTTGGTAGTGCCTTTTATATAGTCATACATCCTTATTCTGTCATATTGTTTCAACTAGGTTAGACGTCTCTTATGCTCAGCAAGACCTGTGGCCATACAAACATCCACTAACCCCACTGCCTCCGATCAGGACCTACAACAGGTATTCTCTTTCTTGCTGTTTGCTCATGAGTCATGATTAGATAGCACACACTTTTAGCCCATTGGACTCGACTAAATTAGGCTATCATAAAATCAGGATAAGATGTAGAATGTGGGCTGTGACAGTTACTCTTTTGAATAATCTTAATATTATTGTATATGGCGCTTTTGGGGGGGAAGGGACCAACATCAGATTGCATCCTCTGATCTAGCGAATGGCTTCAGGATGCTATGGATTTACCTTCCAGTATACATGTTAGCTACATGAATAATGTATTATCATATTGAACTATTGTTCACCTAACGACAACTGCGCCACAGCTCAACTTCGAATGTTCTGAATCGTGCTCCGATTGCTGCTGCAGCTTTCTTCCATTCCCTTGATACTTCCCTATGTACACCTTTCTTTCCTTTATCACATTGTTTCATTGTTTTTAAGTACTGTATATCACAAGAGAAAAAACACAAAATCAGCCTTTTTTATCAGGTTATATGCATGCCTTTCTGGATATCACTGGTTATAAATGTCCTTGTTGCAATGTTCTTTCCTGTATTTCAGCAACAACTATGGAATTTTGCACAAAGGACAACAGCTTTACCATTTGGACGTGGTGCTTTTACTTTGGCTACAACTTACACTTTGTTGACAGAGGTACGAGTTCATACCAGTGTGTCATTATATCTAGGATTGTTGGTACTCGTATTTTATTCAACATTTTAGCACTCCTGGTACTCACGTTGTCCTCCTGTTATGGTACCATTTGCTTTCCCTGCAGGCTCTAGTTTTTCCAAAGATTATTTTGGCTGGTCGGTTGCCTGCACAGCAGAACGCAACAGTAATATCTCCGTTTCTTTTGCAATTTCAGTTTGTTTTGTTTGTTGTTGTAGATTTTGCTAACTGCAGTGTTGATCTCACTTCATAGCATCATAGCAGTGCACCATCCTATAAATAAATTCAATGCCGCTGTTAATGCCACTTACTATTAATACTGTGCTATAGTCTATAATCAACTTGTTTTGTTCCTTGAAAAATATTGTGTTAGAGAAAGAGAAGAAATGATCACTTGTTTCTGATTCCATTAGAGCATGTTTAATAGTGTAGCCAACAGCTGGCTATATGGAGTTGTCACGTCACCTATAGCCAACCTAATAGCCAACATGTATAGTAGCTAGTTAATAAGAAATACTACTTTATTAATGCATTGTCCACCTTACACTCGCAATGTTTCTTGGAGCGTGTGCTGCAGCTGGATGTTAATCTACAACCCGCTTCTCTTTGCTCTCCTCTTCTCTCTCATCCAACTCAGCAAAAATATAATACTTTAATCCTTACAGCCTGCTTACATCACCTTATTGTACTTGCTCTTAGCTACTGAATATATATACAGTAGTAAATGACTTTTTGGGCCAACCCTGGACTAGATGGTACAAACGTGCCAAGTTTATTATATATACATAATACACTTCACAGTTTGAAGAGATTTAATACTTCTACCTCACCTCGTTTCATCATCAATTTTGGAATATGGATATATATGTGTGGAATGATGAATAGCAAGTCCTACTACAGTTGGGACAAGTCACACAACTTTCTACAACATTGCTTTATCTAGCTTCCTAATTCTCACTTGTGTTTGTTCTATGTTTTACTATTTTATGTAGGTTAATCTTGACCTAAGCACCAGAAGTGTCTCAGAATTCAATTCTTGGGCTGAGTTTCATAATGGGGTAGCTGCTGGCCTGAGGCTTGCTCCTTTTCAGGTAAACTAGCACCCACAGAGTGATTATCCAGCTGTAGCAAAAACTGCAAATTTTCTTCCTATTTGAAAAAAAATACTGCACACTTTTTGCAGACTCGATCAAATATTTTTTGCTTCTTTGTTGTGTTTTCTGTAGTTATGATTCAATGATTTCAATCTTATTCTCTTGTGTTTTTCAGGAGAAAATGCTGAGAACCTGGATACAATACAATAGACCTTCTGAACCAAATTTTACTCATGCTGGTCTGCTTCTAGCATTCGGTCTGCATGAGCATCTACGAGTTTTAACAATGACTGATGCTTATCGATATCTCTCCCAGGTTTTACAGCCCATCAAGAAGATAATTAGCTTGACTCATTCTTCTAATTTGATTGTCCAGTTCATCAAGAAGATAATTATATTTACTTATTTTTGTGTTAATGTATCCATTCCCCCCTTGAAACATGTCATACCACTTGGCACCTTCATTTTTTTGATCAGTTGTTGTTTTGAGGAAGCACTTCTATTCTTGACGTGTTAGGAGAAAACTGGTCTATGATATTATTTTCTGCCAAATTTCAAGTCTTTGTTTTTTAGGAGTATGGCATAATTTTCTTATTATCTCATTGCAGGAGCATGATATAACTACACTTGGTTTGTTACTTGGTTTGGCAACATCTCATAGGGGAACAATGCACCCTGCAATTTCGAAGGTACTAGATGCCACTTTATTGGGACTTATTATGTGCTTCTGATCTGGGTTGATGAGGGGAATTTGATGTTCATTTCTCCATCAAGAATGTGCTTGTTTGCTTGTTTGGTGTGTAGTTAGAAGGATGTTGGCGGGGACACACCTAGGGACAATTTAGGCCTAGTGATGCTCAGCTTCTAGGGGGGCTTTTGGGTGAAAAAGAGCCGAAGCCCAAAAGATCACTATTTGGACCAGTTTCTCAGGCCAGCCAAGCCCACCAATTCCTTCACATTGGAAATTAGCCACCCTTATCCCTGTTGAAAATAAGCCCATCAATTCCTTCACTCGGTTGGTGAATTCCAATGTGAAGGGATTGTGCTTGGCTGGCCTGAGAAACTGGTCCAAATCGAGTTCATGTGGGCTTCGGCTCCTTTTCACCAAAAGCCCCCTAGAAGCTGAAAAGACCTGGCATGGCCACCACAGCAAAGGATAGGGGAAGGAGCTCATAGCTTGGTCCTGTTGCTTTCTAAGTTATTTCGGTTGTATCGTGTTTACTTCGTTTGTCAAAAGTTCAGATCTGACCTGCTATTGTTACTGTATAGTCATTTGAATTCTGGGATAATCTGATATGCTGCCGTATCGTTAACTCGAAATGATTTACATTGATATGGTTTATGGTAACTTTTCAGATGCTCTACTTCCATGTTCCCTCTCGCCATCCATCTTCTACACCAGAGTTGGAACTACCAACACTTCTGCAGGTAACACTGATCGGTAATGCCTTCTTGTTATTCAACTTCTAGTTTAAGAATTATGTGTTAAAATGTTTGGTACTGAATATGTATGCTGATTATAACATATCTTCAGAAATTGTGTACAAGTTTGGTTGTTTATACATTATAATGAGTTTAACAGTATGGACAGACAATTTTTGTTAGTCTGGTCTTGTCGTGGTTTTGTTGCATAGAGATTCATGATAATAACTTTACTCAGTCTTTGTTGTAGTAATCCTTTTGTATTGGGCCATTTTCTAAAATGCGCTACTTGAGCTAACTTTACATGACTGCTAGCATGTGATATTACATATCCATTTGTCCTTATACTCGCACCATTTTCTATTGATCCAGTCAGCAGCAGTAATGGGAATTGGACTTCTATATGAAGGTTCAGCACATGCATTAACCATGAAGATACTTCTGGTAATTTGTCCGCATGTCCTATTAAGTACAGATTCTTTTTTTGTTGTCGAGTTTCTTTTACTGTTACAAGGTCTTATACTGCCTGCGCTAATGAGTTTCCTGCAGGGTGAGATTGGCCGAAGGAGTGGTGGTGATAATGTGCTAGAAAGGGAAGGGTATGCTGTTGCTGCAGGATCTGCATTAGGATTTGTTGCCTTAGGTGAACTGCATTTTATGACAAAAATACATGTTGTGTACCTTGAACTGGCATCCTGGCAGAAATAACAGTTTTTTCTCTCCCAAGGTCGTGGAAGTGATGCATTTGGATTCATGGACACTTTTCTGGATCGGCTTTTTGAATACATTGGCAGTAAAGAAGTCTACCATGTAAGATTTTGTTGTAGCTCTGTACTCTTCTATATTCGGTGTTTCAAGAGCCCCTTAAAGTGCTTCTTTCTTGATGTGTCTTACTCCACAGTGATTGATGATTAATTTGTTTATGTGCATGCTCTTGTTCACAGCACATAATTGACACATGTTAATAGCTGCAAATATTTGACTTTTAAGTTTGTGATATCAGATGTCCACACATATAGGATGAAATGAGAAAGCAGGTACAAAATGGCACCTTCTGATAATCAATCGAAGTGGGTATAAGTAAACACCTTTTCACTACCAAGCCATGGCTGAATTGATTTGCTAGACCCAGTTTTCAATTGCCTCGTACAGTTGTACTGACTCAGCAAGTTCCCTCTCAAACTTGTGTTGGCAAGAGTCTAGTTTTCATGCTGTTTTGAGCAAGAGAAAACCAAATGTACATGCAAGGGTGGGTGCTTAAGTTTAGGGTTTAGGTACTTGCATTTTGAAATATTCTAAAGAAATGCATCATGTGAAAACTTGTGGGGCTGCAAACTTCGTGCAAAAATATGATCAAAATTTCATGTAGAAAGAAGACTGGTTGCAGTCACACTGTTCAAAAAGTAAGTTGGACCTTTTTTGTGTTTTTCTGTGCAAGGTATATGTAGGTGCTCATATTGTAACATGATGCACATCTATGAACTTTTTAAGTTTTTTGAAGATGCACAGAGGGTAAACTGTAAACTCAAGCGCCCACGCATATACCAAATTTAATCTCACAAAGTGAAAGGCAAAAATATTATTGTTTAGGAGTATTTGGCAGAATACTGGTACATTTAGATATCAAGTTCTTTATATAAACTACCCAGTTTGGTGATGGAAGTGGCATTGGACGCTCCAGTAGGTCTTGACTATATGGAGCCACTAAATTCTGGTCAAACCCTGTCACGCATGGCTGTAGATCCCATTATTATTGTTTCTCCGTTATCATTACCCTTCTTTATCACCGTGTCCAACATGCACAGAATTGTTCTTCTATACCTTTTATGGTACTAGCTTCAAACTGAAGGAAGTTGTCTGCTTATTTATTTATTTATTAATTAATTTAATTTAGTGTCTCTTTGGCCTAACTTAAAAGCTACTTCTAAAAGATACTAGTGCCATATTTGTTCGTCAAGTTTTTTTTGCTTGATCTGCGTCTTTTTTCACTTCGTAAAACACTTAAATTTGGCTGATGAATTACATATACTTATAGTTGTTATTATTCCCAGGAAAAATTCCTAAATGCAACAATAGCCGCTGATGATCAAAGCGGAAACACTGGACAGGTCATCTTCTATTCATTGTGTTATGGACACATTCCATCGGTTATACCTGAACTGTGCATTCATTTGTACTGTTATGTTCTCATTTGTACAGATGATGGATGGATCACAGATAAATGTTGATGTTACTGCACCTGGAGCAATAATTGCTCTAGCCCTAATATTTCTGAAGGTTTGTTTCGTAGTCATTTGGGTCCCTTAATCCCTTTTCACTCCCACAGAAACTTTTTGTATTATCTTACCAACAACCTACTTGGTTTGTATTGCCATGTTCATATTTTACAGGCAGAGTCAGAAGAAATTGCTGCTAGACTCAGTATTCCCGATACTCACTTCGATTTGCAATACGTGAGACCTGATTTTGTTATGCTTCGCATTATAGCCCGGAATTTAATATTGTGGAGCAGGTAATGTTACTAATTCGATCTGAAGGCTCGATATGATTTTATGATAAATGTTAACATACTTGCAGTAAATGGTAGCACAAGCTAAATAATGATGTGGTTTTGCAGAATACAACCTTCTATAGATTGGATTGGATCTCAAATTCCTGAAACTATTAAAGTTGGTGTTTTCAGTATGAGTGAAGAGGCTATTGATTGTGATGAGTTTGATGCTGAAGCCCTTTTTCAAGCTTACGTTAATATTGTGACAGGAGCATGCATTGCAATTGGTGGGTAACCAGTGTTTGTTTTTGAATCCCTCTTTTTACCATATCCTGCTAATATTACTGTATTGATGGCTAGTTGGTTACAGTGACCTGCTTGTGCGGTAATAGCCTTGCTAGCTGGTGGTCATTGTGCCACGATTGCTTTGTGTTCGAGCACATCCTGTTGGTTCAGAATGCCATTTGCTTAGCTGAACGATTGCTTGTGTTTGAGCACATCCTTATGTGTAGATTATAGGTCCTTTATACCATATCCCTGCTAATATTACTGTACTGGTAGTTACAGTGTCTTGCTAGTCCAGTAATGCCTTGCGATGAGCCCACGACTGCTGGTTGACCATGACCAACATATTCTATTGGTTTAGAATGCCATTTGCTTAGGCTCAGTTTGGGGTTGCTGAATTGTGTCGTGTCCTGATTATTTTATAATTTGCCGTAGAAAGTTAGCCATAGAAGTAGGCAAAAGGGGGTGAAATAAACACTAAAATTGGCAAAAGGTGGTCGGGCAAATGGTATTATCCACCGCAATGCCAAATGCAGCCTTAGTTGAATTGTTCCGTATATGTTGATTATAGGCTCAATAAACCTTCCTAGTTAATGTCTTCACTATTTCTGATTGCACTACATGACTATCTTCTTTTCATCCCAAATGATAAGTGCCACAAGTGTGGCACGAAGCACTCCGGCCCTGACGTTTTTTACAACTAAAGTTGCCATCCTCGCGTCACTAAACTTGCCATAAAAAACGTTCAGAGTTGCCATGTGTTCGTGCCACACGTGTGGCACTTATCAGGGTCCCTTTTCATTTGGTTCAATGCATTCTGTACAAAACCCTAAATACTACCCCGAAGCTGTCCATACTATTTCTGATTGCACTACATGACTATCTTCCTAGTTAACGTCTCCACTATTTGTGATTGCACTACATGAGTAAGTCATCGTCTGCTCCTGTTCTCCCAGTGTGTTTTTTGGCCAGTGGTCCTGATGTTTCTGCTTTTCTGGCCACTGCCATACTGTCGTCGCTTGACATGATGACTCATGTGTCTGCATCCTCGCTGCCGTGGCTAGAATTTGCTCCTCCTCAACCTAGCCCAGAAGCTCTGATGGCTGCTGACTCACCGAGTTCCTGTCTTATTTAGAGTCTTGGTTATGTGCCTCATGTGGTCTATATATTGGCTCTTTCACCCTTGCTGCATTATATCAAATAATACAATGATTTCATTTATAATAAATTTTAAATTCACTGAAGTTGCCTGTGCATGGCTGGTTTCGTGATGTTGTTTAACCATCAGAACACCACAGTAAATATCCATATGCCTTAGCAGACTTTAGTTGTCAATGGATCCAGGTCTGAAGTATGCAGGCAGCAGAAACGGTGATGCCCAAGAGCTACTCTACTCATACACTGTTCATTTTCTCAATGAGGTACATATATGCCTATTCAATCTTAATTCTCATATGGTATTCTGGTAGTATAATTAATCTTTTCTTACGTAGATTAAACACGTATCTGTTCAAACTCCAAGTATATTGCCAAAGGGATTGCTGCAATATGTCGATCGTGGAACTCTTGAGCTCTGCTTGCATCTTATTGCTCTCTCTCTATCTGTGGTAAGTGACAACTCATGTGTTGTGATTCAGTGTAGAAATGGTACATCCTCATAGTTGTTATCTCATGCACTTTTTATGAAGGATTACAATTGGTGATTTGCATTTCTCCTTTTATAAGGTAATGGCAGGGTCTGGACATTTACAAACTTTTCGCTTACTGCGCTATCTTAGGGGAAGAAGTACTGCAGAAGGACAAGTGAATTATGGACTGCAGATGGCCGTGAGTATTGTTACTAGTTGTCATGAACTATATTTTCTTTGAAATGCTGGCCGGAAGACCACGAGCTGACATGTTACTTTATTACGTATTTGACAAGTCTAAAGGGGCAACCTGCTGGCCTTTGCCTAGTGCGCAGGAAGTGGCATGGGCCAGGATTCACTCTGGTTCTGGGATCCTAAATTTCACTCTTGACTCTTAAGTAGTGAATTTTGGTTGCGTTTCATGTCAAAAAGATAACTTGCTGATGGTACATTCATATGAGAAATGCGCTGAATACTGCTACTCCCTCTGTAAACTAATATAAGAGCGTTTAGATCACTAAATAGTGATCTAAACGCTCTGATATTAGTTTACGGAGGGAGTACCTGTTAAAACTCTACACTAAAGAAAATGATGCATAAAGATTTGGAAAACAAATGTCCAAATTTAATGTCGTAATTTTGTTATTTTTTCGGAAGACAAAAATTTTCATTCGATTGTGTTGATTCTGGTCAAGGTTTTTGGTAGAGGTTACCACAGCTGGTTGGATAATGCTCAAGTTTGCAAACTACATGGATATATCATATGGTTAGCGTATTATCATTTTTAACAAACAAATAAGAAATTCTGCTTATCACCGAGAAATTTCATGTCCATTTTCATATGATAATAGCTTGGTTTCTGAGGACATCGGTAAATCCATCAGATGATTTACTTGGTTTTTCTGGGATGTAGGTAAGCTTGGCTATAGGGTTCTTATTCCTTGGGGGTGGCACACATTCATTTTCAACTTCAAACAGTGCAATTGCTGCGCTGTTGATCACACTTTACCCACGTTTGCCTACTGGACCAAATGACAATCGCTGCCATCTCCAGGTATTTTCTCTTTTACTTTCTGAGTTCTGGGCTTGTCGCGGTATGGTTTCTTCTCTTGTGGCAAACAAGTTAAAGTTCTTTTTATGGCGCTGTATAGGCCTTCAGACACCTGTATGTTATAGCTACAGAGCCTCGACGGGTTCAAACAGTAGATGTTGATACAGGACTTCCGGTGTATTGCCCACTTGAAGTGACAGTCGCTGAAACAGAGTATTATGATGAGACTAATTACTGCGAGGTGACACCGTGTCTTCTGCCAGAACGCTCAGTGGTATGTATCTTTGAATCCAATAATAATTTTTCTTGGACTGATATGCTGAATAAGAAATATCTCTTTCACACAAGCAAAAAAATAAGTTGGAGCCATCCTACTGGTCTGTCAAGCAACTAAATGCATGCGAGGCAATCGTAAATAACATTCTATTTCTGGTATAGCTAGGCAGTAGATATTTGTTACTTCACACTGTCTTAGTACTTTCAAGATGATTATTACTGTTCATAGGTAAAAGTGCTTCAATACTTGGATGATCACTCCTGCTCTCTTTCTGGTCCTATGAGCGTAGGTACCATATGTACACCGCAAGCTGCACTTCATTCTGCCCAATCTTCCAATTAAAGTAGTGTATCATGGTTAGATTTATTCTTCCTTCTCTGAGTAGTTTCGTAGGATAAAAAGTTAAACCAGATCTCGTAGTGAGAACTTAACTAGTAGTTAGGCAGCAACTTATTTTTAGTCTTTTTCTTCAAAATATTAATCTTGACCATTTGATAAATTGTGATACTTTGCCGAGAGCATCTTCCCCCAACTCATGATCCCCTTGTTTGCATGTCACATTGATCTAATAGTGGTTCCCACGCCATATGTAGTGATGCCCGAATTCGCTGCTCTTCATTGCACTCATTTGCTGTCATTATGTCCAGTAAAAAAGGAGCTATAAATGCTAGTAATAGTGCGAATACCTCAAATATTGGGTGCAAATCCCTGCTATGTTGTAAACCTGCTTGGATCTGCACACATGAGGAAGGACATTTTATTGTCACACAGACTTCCATAATCAGCTTTGGATTATTTGGGAGATACAGACACAGCTTATTAAAATTGTGGTTTCTACTGTTTAACAGAACCCCTTTTAGTTTTTTCTTCATTAGGAACACAATCGATATGATCATGAATTGCAGTCTAAATGGCTAATTATGTTGCAGCTGAAGAACGTCCGAGTTTGTGGGCCTCGATATTGGCCTCAGCTGATAAAAATTACACCGGAAGGTACAAACTTGTTCTGAATAATTCACAGTTCTCAGAAAATATCTGTATGATATTTTTATTTCATGCCACTTAAATAGACAAGCCATGGTGGAGATCTGGAGACAAGACTGATCCTGATCCATTCAATGGCGGAGTTCTATATATAAAGCGAAAAGTTGGATCGTGCTCCTACTCAGATGATCCAATTGGATGCCAATCTTTGCTTTCACGGGCAATGCATGAGGTTAATGTATTGTTACACTTCTGACATGTTTCAGGTCAAGTATATATTGCCATGTAATTCGATTGATTTTCAGGTTTGTGATACTCCGTCTACAAGCTGCAGTACTCAACTAAACCGTGCAAGTCATAGTTCATTTAGAGTTGATCAGCTAGTAAGCACATTCTCTGCCAATCCAAGCTTGATAGCTTTTGCAAAACTCTGTTGCGAATCATGGAAGGACAGGCAAGTGCTATATTCTGTTTGATGTTTTTCTTGTTTATCTATACATGCAGTGAATAACATATAGCTGGTTCTGTATACATTCAACTTGGCCAGTTTGTCTTTGTTCTATTTTGTAATGTAACTTCCCATTGCAGATCTAATGGCAATTTTCAAGATTTTTGCTCTCAAGTGCTGTATGAATGTATGAGCAAAGATAGGCCATCACTTTTACAGGTTTCTTTCAGTAACATGTCTCCAGTTTTGTTGACTCTTTTTATGCTTTATTGTCTCCTGTGTATTTAGTCATTATTATATTTCATTTTCAGGTCTATATCAGTTTTTACACAATAGTTGAGTCGATGTGGGAGCATCTGAAGATCGGGCAATTTCCTTTCTACGACTCTCTTTTCCCTTCCAGCTTGAAGGTTTGTACTTAGTGTTCTGTATATGACTTGTTCCTCTTTGTTACCAGGTTAGGCTGGTTATTTTTGGGGTTCTGAAAACTGTTCCAAGATAATGTCCAGCCACCGTAAGAGAAACTGGCTTTACATGTTCCGTTATGTTCTTTTTTTTACAATGGTGGGGGTGGTGGTAGGCCATCAGGGTGAGGTTGCCTTTGCTACAAGCAGACAAATTACAACCACAACACTAGCCATACCCCTAAGCACTAGGCTCTGCCGTAGTGACGCCTGGAGGCCGTCTGCGCCTGCTGTGTCTCTCTGTTGAAGATGGCAGCGTTTCGCTGCTTTCAGAGCATCGAGGATACGCCCTTCAGTGACGCCGGGGTTGGGTCAACGGCCGGTCTCGAACTGTTAAGAGGTCATGCCGTTGATTGGATCCAAGAAAGCACCTCACGCCATGGTTTCTCGTGAGAAGGGACAGTACACCAGAAGATGTCCTGTGGTTTTGAGGGTTTGGTTGCAAAGGACACATGCGGAGGCATGCTGCAGCATGTTCGGCCTTTCAACATCTGTCCTGGCAATGCCAGCCATATGAAAAAACTTCACATAGATTGGTTGCCCAGGTTTTCCGCATCAATTTCCAGGAGGCGGACCTAATTGCCCCCTGGAGTATTGACCGACTGTGCTTCATTTCCAGACTAGGGTGTCAGGCACTGCCTGGATGACCAGTTAATTTCCATCTTCGTGGCATGTGAGACAAAGACATATTCCTCCTTTTCATCATAATTGCACATAGATTGCTCATGTCAATATGTTATAGAGATCCCTGTGTAGGCCAGAATTGCCACGAGCTTGCTGGCTAGGATTTGTAAACTTGGTCCCTCTTGGTTTTTGGCACTGTGCTGGTAACTGGCGAATTTACCATATGCCATAGCTATTAGTTTCACATCATCGTTATTTCTGGTCTCTGCTGATTGCCTGTACCTACTACTCGGAATTTTCTGGTAACGGTATATCATGTTTTTCCTTTCGAATACGCAGGTTGCCTTGGCCTACAGTGGAGCATTAGTTGATGGCAGAATTTCAAGTGGAGGCATAATACAGGCCACGTTCTTGGAATCCCTCGTAAAGCGTGTGGATGACATCTTTGCGGAATTGCCGAACCTCAAGGCCAACTTTGTCCGTTACTTGGGCACAGGCAAATGGCCGGATGCTCAGAGCGATGCAGTGCTCCTCTCTTGGTATCTCCAGTGGTACAGCATCCCACCTCCCCATGTTGTGGCATCAGCAGTTGAAAAGATAAAGCCCAGAGCTCCCACAGGCGTGTCCATGCTCCCACTGCTTCGTCTCCTGCTGCCAACCACACATCTTGTGGGGTTGATGGAGATTGAGAAGCTTCAGATGATGCCCGTGAGGTCCTAGAACGTAGCACTGGAAATGCAAAGGAATACCAAGGCCTGCGTCGATTTTAAGGTGTAATGTTGTTATTCGATGCACTGCATGTAATTTTGGAAAGCCTTTGGCGGTAGAGGAAAAAACATAAGGAATTGTTCTAATTTGGTGGTCTTCAGAGAAAAAGAAAAACAGTGTTTTGATTCACTATATTCCGATGGAAAACTCGCGAGCGCTGGCCTCTGCCAGTGAGGTCAAATTGTGCGGTTCTGTCACCGGGGGGGCTCTCGTGCCCTGATCTTTTCCATTTTGTGTGTTTTTCATTTGTTTTCAATGATTTTGCATTTTTGTTTGTTCGACTTTCTGGTTCCCCATGTTTTTGTGTTATGATTCTACTGTTGTTTTTTGTCTGTGGGTGGCGTCTCACCTGGCAGGACCGTTGGACTGCTACAGTCCGTCTTGGGTGTGTGTGCTATCTATCAACGAAAATGCCAAATGGAGGCTGAATTTGAAAAATTCAAAATTCATATTTTTATGTCTCCAATTTTTGGATAAAAAAATACACATACCTAGAGACATGATGTACATGTGTATAAATTTTCAGGATGAAATATATTCAAATGAGCTACAAAAAAAAACAAATATGTGGCTTTTTAGCACATGCACTATTCATCTTCAAAGTCCATGATTCTTAGTTTGTTTGCACAGTTCACATTTCAAGGTATTCATCATGAGATTTTACACATACACATCACATCGTTGTATACTTGTAATTTTTTTTTCAGTTTTTCTAAATTGAAAAGTTTGAATTTTGAGTTTTTCAATATTTTTGGCCTCTATGGAGCGTGGTCTCCAAAACGCCCTACTCTATCTGGGTCTAAGAAATAAAATAAATTTTTGAGTAGTCGCCAAGAGCGTTGACTTTTCATTAAGAAGGGGGGGGGGGGGGGGAGGATATTTACAAGGTGGCATGTTTTAAGAGGGGACATACCGAAAACCCCAAGGATCACAATGAAAACCGTATCCTAATCACTCATGAATTTGGATAATTCTCAACCGGAAGGCGCCGCATAATCTCCTCGAAGGTCACATGGGCCACCTGGATGTATGTCAATCTCGTGTTGTTGAGATGCCCCAGTTCGTCTCTTTCCATGCATTCCACATTATATAAATGAGGATGCCACTGTGTCGCCTCCTTAGAGGGTAAGGTTTTCGGTATCCTTGAGCCTCCCATCCCACCAGGCATCAATCAAGGGGGAGGTAGTCATAGGAGCGAAAGCCAGCGGCTTTCTCGCCTAGGACAACACTAGGCTGCGGAAGGCGAAAGTGTACGGACAATCCTTACAGAGACTGGCAACGGTCGCAAGGGCAATGAGGCAAAGCTTGCAGACTGGGCCGTGTGGCCAGCCGCACGTGGCCAACCGATCAGCCGTGAGGATCATGCTGTGGAGGAAGAGACAAGAGAAAAGCTTGCACTTAGGCTCTGCATGCGCCATTTAGATCTCATCGCTCGAGAACCTCAGATAAGAGTCATGTAATTGAGCTCGATAAGCCGAGCTGGTCGAGTACTCGTCGTTGGGGTGCCAAATCCAAGAGATGGAGCCATGTGTGTGCTAGTGCAAGGTGGTCGAGGTAACGGTAGAAACCAGATTGATGAATTCCCACAGCTGGTCTAGCCTGTTCATCTTAGCCACATAACGAATCTAGGTCGCGTTTCAGAGCTCGTCGTGCACTGATATGTTCTTTCGAGCTATGATGGCGAAAAGACCAGGGCATCGGAGCTGCAACATCCTTTTACTGGACCAGTTGTCGTGCTAGAAGGAGGCCTTATGCTCGTCTCCAATGGTGATGGTCATGGAGTCCCTGAATGAGGCCATATTAGAAGCATCACATGGGAGTTGAGATACGGACCATGGTCGCCAAGGGTCCTCCCATTGCATCCATATACAACGCAGTTTGAGCGCCCTCCCAAAGCGTTCTAGTTCCGCGATACAGAGTCACCCAATCTCCTTGGAGTGACACACTGTCTACCAATTAACTCGCGGATGCCCGCCACCAGTAGTGTCTCTATCTTCTCGGGCCCATATGAAACTATGTGTGATCTTTTCCACCTTAGCGCTTGCCCACTTAGGCAGTGGGATGACCGTCATGTGAAAGGTGGCGATTGAGGTGAGAGAGGACTTGACGAGATCCACTCTACCCACTCTAATGATATTCCTACCCTTCTATCCAGGAATTTTGCCATGAGCCTTGTCGCTCAGTGGTTGGAGGTGAAACTTACAGAGCCGGCAAAAGTGAAGGGGGAGACACAGATATTTCCCCGGGAAGGATCCGATTTTTGCGGAATACATTGAGGAGGTCATGCAAGTCAATGTCCTCACAATGGATTGAGAAGACCTCGGTCTTCAGGATGTTAGTTATCAATCCAGAAGCGTTTCTGAAACAATCAAGGATGGAATTGATTGCAAAGAGCTCATATTTGTTGGGGTTGGCAAAGATGCCAACATCTTAGGCGTATTTTGAAATATGACAACGCGCCGCTCTTGCCCGGACCAGTAAGAGGACGCCAAATCGGCCCTAGGCGGATCAAATGGTGGAGTTGGTAGATGGCCATGATGAGTAGTATTGGCGATAGCGTGTCGAAGGCCTCGCCTTGGGCAAAAGCGGGTCCCGGGAAATCGTTGAGGAGGACACGTTATTGCAAAGAGCTGAGGGGCATGCATATCCAATCATGCCAACGTTGATCAAAGCCCGTATGGTCCGACACCTCCAGAAGGAAGGCCCAATTGACAGGGTCAAAGGCCTTGGACATGTCCAGCTTGAGGAACATGCTCGGGGGCTTGGATTGGTGGAGTTCCTTGATGAGGTTCTACGCTAGGATGAAGTTATCATGGATGCATCTCTTTTTAATGAAGGCACTCTGACTTATGAAAATAATGGTAGCAAGGAAGGAAGCAAGCCTGTTAGCCAATAACTTGGAGAAAATCCTGGTTAGGATGTGGATCAGAGTAGTGGGACGAAAGCCATTAATGCAGGAGGCACACCTTCTTGGGGACAAGAATAATGTTGGCGATGTTTATCAAGCTTGCATAGTCTCGCTGAAGGTCCGCTAGGTGAAGAACGGCGACGATGTCCCAACATGACTTTAAAAGGGCCCTGATGACTGTTGGGGCCGGGTGCCTTGCCAGAGGGGGATGGAGAACACTACCTCTTTGATCTTGTCCACATCAAAGTCAACGTAAAAAATGGACAAGTCGCGATGCCGGTAGCCAAGTGCCCCTCAATTGAGTTGAACAGGGCGTGTGGCTTCGTTCTCAGGTGCCCAATAAAATGGGAGTGGATCTCAAGTTCCTTGTCCTCTTGTGTGATGGTGATCCCATTAGCAGTCTGAAGCGACTGGAATGAAAATCTTTGTTCTGCGACCATTTGTTCTAAAGTGTTAAAGCTTAGTGTTCACATCCGCGACTCAAATGGTCATGAGCCTGGATCTCTGTCTCATTTTGATTTTCTGGATTAAGAGGAGACCGAAGTGCCTGCTCTTGATATCGCGACACATAGAGTGAGTAAGCGGGATTCCCCTACCAGGTCAAGCTGCAAGATGATCTCCGTGGAGATCAAGATTTGCATCTCAGTGTCGCCCACCTTGTGGCTCTACCAGACCTAGAGCACCTTAGCAAGGCGATTAAGTTTGATATGAATTGGGTGGATGGGGTTGTGGGCGTTGACATGCTTGTGCCACTGATGGCCTGCAGACACACAGGGTATTCTAGCACCTTCGTGTAAGTATCCCAATAGTAATTGTCCCAATGAAGAGCGGTAGAGAGCATTTGTGAGCGGCGTTTCTGTCACACACAATTTGTCACAGATCTCGTATGAAGTAACTATTTAAGAATTTGCATAAGCTATTAGTGTTCCTTGCGACAAATATACCAGCGTGGTAAAAAGGATTGATTGTAGCAGCGAGAATAATAACAACTTAGAAATAAAGAACACAAATTAAAAGACTAGAAATAAAGTGGTTTCCTATAATAAATATATTAGGCGTGGAGAGACTTCGGATCATGGTATACATTAGGTGTGCTAGTGCTACAGTAATACCACCAGTTACCTTGTATCATGAGTTTAGTATTCTGTTTGTTTGTTTGTTCAGTAGGCGGATCACCCTAGGGTTGTATACTCCTCCACACGGGGTTACATTCCACTCTACGGTCCTGCTTCGATGTTGCCATAGCGTGGTCATCTCCACAATTAAGGTTGTAAAACCGGAACCATGCATTATGTTCGGTGGTTCACCGTTATCTCATATTGTCTTCGATCCTCGTAGATATCTCCACCTGTCACCTGAAGGTGACAGATTCGCTAAACAATATGTGTCGCCTGTGTAGGTCTTTGGATCATGTTGTCTGGGCCCTTAAATTGGAGACACACATTGCGTTCACCATAGATAAACAACTTACTAGACAATCATAAGAATATAAAAACGAATGATGACATATAGAATAGTCATAAATAAATCTTACCATTCAGCTACATCTCCCACGCGGCCACGCCTAGCGGGAATTACTCACACGTCGGAGGAGAATAACTGATCATCTCAGAGAATAATTCAATGAAGATCATATCAATAATACCGTGAAGATCCCCAATAAGATGAATGATTAAACAAGTATCAATCTCTAGATGAGTATGAATAGAGTTGTACGCCCTAATATTACAACTTGGAATTCCTCTCACAATAGTGATGATGCGATGAAATCAAATGAAGATGGGAAAACAAGACGGAAAAGATCTCTGGTGGTTCTTCTTCTTCGGATCTCTTCTCCCTCTGTTCTGGATGGAGTGGCAGGGTTAGGTCTTTCTGATGCACGATGCCCCTTTATGAAGTTGTTCCTATAGATGTGGGGAGGCTGCCGCCGCCTGGTATGAGCGCTTGCACTCGTACCGACGGCCATCTTTCATTCTGTTGGTGCTGGTGCAGTTTCTTCCAACATGAATCTTGCTTCATTTTGCTTGATTTGTTGTAATCTTGATTATTTTCCTTCCAAAAATATATTTTCCTGCCAAACAATGGGAAAATGAGTTTTCTTCTCTCTCTCTCTCTCTCTCAAGATTAGCGTCAGAAATAACCGAGAAATAACAAAAACACGGTGAAAATGAAGTCAAAACTCTCCATAAAAAGTGATAAATTCTCGAGCCATCAGCCACACATCAGTGATTTTTTTCTTGAAGTCATCATATTTGAGCTAGAATTCCTCGAACTTGAAGGAAGACTTGTAGTGTGAGGTTGGGCTTCCCTCAAGTAGAAGAGGGGCGTGGTTAGAGCGAAGCATAGGGATGGCCTGTAGGTGGGATGCCGGAAAGAGCATGTCACAGTCATCAGTGCAGAAAAGATGATCAATCTTGATGAGCACTGACTCTTTCTGCTCATTCGTCCAGGTGAATCAGCGGCCATTAACTTGAGCTCTTTCAGTTACCGATGGTCCAAGGCTTTGCGAAATTTTCCCATGAGTCGTCGTTTGATGTTGAGGTTGTTCTTATCGGACGCCTTAGTGACGAGGTTAACATCCCCGAGAAGGAGCTACTGATAATGAACAAGGGGTTGCATGGATTTAAGCTTGTCGATGAACACTAGCTTGATAGCCTCACTTTGGGGCCCAAAGGAGCATGTTAGAGTCGGAGGGGGGGGGGGGGGGGGTGGGGGGGGTGGGGGGGGGTGGGTCCTTCTACACACATGGTTATCGTGGTTGATAAGGTGTTCTCAGTTTCTTGCACCTCAGATAGGGACAAACTTCATTTTTTCGCATCTTTGAAAAATGTTCAAGAATTTTAAAGACGCTCATGAATTCAGGAAAAATCATGGATTTGGAAAATTAAAAAATTCTTCACGGATTAGAAAATCTTCGTGAAATTTAAAAAATCACAAAATTTAAAAAGGTTCACGTATTTTAAAAACAAAATCATGAATTAAAATAATGTCCATGGATTTGAAAAATGTTGGTAAATTTAAAAATCTTCATGACATTGAAAAATGTTCACAAAATTTTAAAATGTTTGTGATTTTAAAAATTGGTATAGGATTTGAAAATGTTCATGAATTTGAAAAAGTTTCATGAAATCCAAAAAAATTCACAGATATAAAAATATTTTCACAAGTTTAAAAATTGTTTGGGGATTAGAAAAATGTTTATGAATTTAGAAAATGTTCACAAATTAGGAAAATGTTCACGAATTTAAAGAAGCCCTGAATTTGCAAAGTGTTCATGAAATTTAAACAGAAAAAGGAGGATAATTAGGAAATAATATAAAAAGAGATAAAAAGGAAGAAAGAATTTCATAAAATGTTCATGCGAATACAAAAAATGTTCGTGAATTTTAAAATATGTTTGTGAATTAAGAAAAATGTTCAAGATTCAAAATTTATTCATGAATTCAAAAAGTGTTCATGAATTCAAAAATTTCACAAATTTGGAAGATGTTTGGGAATTTTAAAAAGTTCATGAAATTTGAAAATAGAAAAACAGGAAAATGAAAGTAAAATGGAAAATGAAAAAACAGAAAGAAAATAAAAACAACCAAAAAACCAATGGAGAAACAAAGAATAGAAAATAAAGAAAAAACATTTTGGAATCTTCCAAAGCCGGAGGAAACCTAGAGCAACTTATTGACGGGTACCACCCGCGGGGGAGCCGCAACGGACATAGCGGGGAGCGCCCCAGCGCACTGCCATGTGTTACGTGCTGGGCGCACCCGCGGGAGCAAGTTTTTCTTATTATTTTCCGCATACATTTTTGTTTTTCACTATTTTCAATTTTTGCATGTTTTTTCTTTAAATTTTTGTTCTGTTTTTCTCTCATGAAGCATACCATGTAAAAAAACACAGTTGTGCTTTCCAAAAATTGAAAAGCATGATTGTGCTTCCATGTGAAGCACAACCATGCTTCTCCAAAAAGTGAAAAGCGTGCTTCGATGAAGCACAACTGTGCTCCGCGAAAAGTGAAAAGCATAGTTGTGCTTCTGAAAAGGGAAAAGCATAGTTGTGCTTTACGATGAAGCACACCCATGCTTCCCAAAAAGTGAAAATGCACAAATATGCTTCCAGTTTTTGTTTTCGGGTTTTTCAGTTTATTTCAGTTTTCATTTTTTTTTTCTGATTTTTTTCAAACAAAAGAAATGTTCTTCAAACCTATTAACACGAGATCTAGTTTCAAAGATCTCAACGTGAGAAACGCAACAGTGAAAATGATTCGTGATTTGAATGCACGGTTCAAGAAGTAAAACATTTTCAAAAATAAATCTAAAAAATAGCAAATTCTCATGTGGTGACAAGTGTCACACATGCAGTCCGCCGCTTGTTACGACCAAAAAAAGGTGGGAGTGACCGTTACAAGGGGTACCCCTTAACCAGTGATTCCGGTGGAAACCACCCCACCTCGCTGCTTACCTGAGCCTCGGCCCACACCGAAACTCGAGGGGGCGATTGCTCACAAAGAGCGATACATACTTACATAGGGTGTGTTTGGTAGCCTGCATCGATTTGTCCCCTTGCATATGTGACTGAGTTGGGCCTAGCTGGGTGAATACATGGTAAAAACCATATTGTGCATGTAGTTTGTTTGCCTGCATCCTCCCTAGACTCACTACAAAGAAACACACACACGGTGTTTGGTTGTAGGCTTGTTATAGGCAGATGCAGACTGTGTGGTGTTTGGTTACATGCAAAACATGTTGTCTGCTAATGTCCTTTTGGAGTGGTGAGGTTACCAGCACACTACAAGCACGACATAGATAAATAGGCATAGCATAAACCCATAAACCAGTGTCAAGCAAGCAGCTCTACACTTTGAGCCATTGAGGAGGCTCTTGGTCTAGCAGATGGGGAAAGCTGAGATTGGTTCAAGATAAGCTTCATGAGGTGTGGAGCATAGAGATAATTCTTCTTCAAACCTCTCTTGGCAAGTTGGTACTTGAAAGAAAAGAGGAAGGGCTTATCCATGGTTTTTATCCATTGCATTTTCCCATTGGTTTGATCGTGAAAAGTCATACCTGTCCTGTTCTGATCCCAGATTCTAAAGGCAACTTCAATTTGATACATATCATTCAGTCTACTTCAAGAAGGTATTTTGAAGTGAGAAGATGGTGTTGAGAAATGACATCCAATCTTTCGGTACCTATCATGAACAGACAATTAAACGATAAACAGTCGCGGCAAACTCACAAACATCCTACGCAAAAGTCTTAGGTGCAGAGATAACTTCCTAGGCATCCATGGGAGAGGCCCCCTCGCGCTTCTTGCACTTGGTCACCACCTCGACGTTTTCATGTCGAAGGCGATCACTTTCAGGGTGTCGGGAGTCGCCAGCTTGAAGGTGACGAGGTACCCGATCCTGATCTGGTGAAAAATGGCAAAGGGGCCCAACCCTTATCCAGGGTGAGCCTGCCATTCATAATTTGGGCCGTCACCCTACAGGTGTAACCGATGTTCATCTTCGGCTTGAATTCCTTTGGGACGGAGGCGAAATGCTTGGGGAACTTGAGTGGCATTGGTAGGTGATACGTCTCCAACGCATCTATAATTTTTTATTGTTCCATGCTATTATATTATCACCTTGGATGTTTTATATGCATTTATATGCTATTTTATATCATTTTTTGGGACTAACCTATTAAACTAGTGCCCAGTGCTAGTCGATGTTTTTTTGCTTATTTTTGGCTTTTCAGAAAATCAATATTAAACGAAGTCCAAACGGAAAAAAAACTTTGGATTAATTTTTTTGGACCAGAAGGGACCCTAGAAGCTTCGAGAGGAGACGAGACGAGATACAAGAGAGCCACAAGCTCGAGGGACGCGTCCCCTGAGCTTGTGGGCCCCATGCAGCTCCGTTTGACCCAATTCCACTTCTATAAATTCAAAAAAATTCCCAAACCAATAGAGACAACCTGAAACACTTTTTCCGCCGCCACAAGCTTCTGTTCTTCCGCGATCCCATTTGGAGGCCTTTTTTGGTACTCTGCCAGAAAGGGAATCGATCAGGGAGGGCTTCTACATTATCCTTGCTGCCTTCCGATGATGCGTGAGTAGTTCACCACAGACCTATGCATCCATAGCTAGTAGCTAGATGGCTTCTTCTCCCTCTTTGATCTTCAATACAATGTTCTCCTCGGTGTTCTTGGAGTTCTATCCGATGTAATCTTCTTTTGCGGTGTGTTTGTTGGGATCCGATGAATTGTGGGTTTATGATCTGAATATTCATAAGAAGTAATTGAGCCTTTTCTGAACTTTATTATGCATGATTGTTATAGCTTTGTATTTCTCTCCGACCTATCTGTTTGGTTTGTCCAACTAGATTGATTTATCTTCAGTGGGAGAGGTGCTTTGTGATGGGTTCAATCTTGCGGTGCTCTATATCCTAGTGACATAAGGGGACAAGACACACATTTGTATTGTTGCCATTAAGGGTAAAACGACGGGGTTTACTCATATTGATTGGGTTTACTTTGTCTACATCATGTCATCTTGCTTAAGGCGTTAATCCGTTTTTCATGAACTTAATACCATAGACGCATTGCTGGATTGTGGTCGATTGGTGGAGTAATAGTAGTAGATGCAGGCAGGAGTCGGTCTACTTGTCTCGGACGTGATGCCTATATACATGATCATTGCCTTGGATATTGTCATAACTATGAACTTTTCTATCAATTGCCAAACAGTAATTTGTTCACCCATCATATGCTATGTGTTCGAGAGAAAAGCCTCTAGTGAAAACTATGGCCACCGGGTCTACTTTAAGCATATTACAAAAACCAAAATTCCTTTGCTGCAATTTATTTTATTTTATTTTGTTTTGCAATTTATCCATCTACATATACAAGATTTGATCCTTGCAAGTAGTGAGTTCAAGGGAATTGACAACCCTCTTGCCCTCGTTGGGTGCAAATATTTGCTTTTGGGTGTGCAGGTGCTGTTCACGAGGCTTTGCGTGATTCTCCTATTGGTTTGATAAACCTTGGTTCTCACTGAGGGAAATACTTATCTCTACTGTACTGCATCTCCCCTCCTCTTGGGGGAAAATCCCAACGCAGCTCACAAGTAGCAGGAAGAATTTCTGGCACCGTTGCCGAGGAGACATCATCAAAACCTATCAAGTACCTTCACACAAACTAACATCTACTTGCTCTACTTTTTATTTGCCTTTGCCTCTCGTTTTCATCTCCCCCACTTCTCATAAAAATACAAAACACAAAAATATTTGCTTTGCTAGTTTTCTCATTTGCTTGCTTGCTTGCTTTGTCGCTATGTCTCAAGAAAATTCCAAGTTGTGTGACTTTTAAAATACTAATAATAATGATTTTATTAGTACTCCATTGATCCTCCCGCCACTAGTGCAGAGTCATTTGATATTAATGTTGCTTTGCTAAATCTTGTTATGAAAGAACAACTTACTGGAAATCCTAATGAGAATGTTGCATCCCATCTTAATACTTTCGTTGAATTATGTGACATGCAAAAGAAAAAAGATGTGGATAATGATATTATAAAGTTGAAATTATTTCCTTTCTCGCTAAGAGATCATGCTAAAACTTGATTTTCATCCTTGCCTCGAAATAGTATTGATTCATGGGATAAGTATAAGGATGCTTTTATTGCCAAGTATTTTCCTCCCGCTAAGATTATCTCTCTTAGAAATCAAATTATGAATTTTAAGCAACTTGAGCAAGAACATGTTGACAATCTTGGGAGAGAATGAAATTGATGATTAGAAATTGTCCCACTCATGGTTTAAGCTTATGGATGATTATACAAAATTTGTATGCGTGACTAAACTTTGTTTCTAGAAATCTTCTAGACTTTGCTGCAGGTGGTAATTTTATGGAAATCACATTGGGAGAAGCTTCAAAACTCCTTGATAATATAATGGCAAATTGCTCTCAATGGCACACCGAACGAGCTCCAACTGATAAGAAGGTAAATTACGTTGAGGAAATTACTACTTTGAGTGATAAAATGGATGCTCTTATGAAAATGATTGCTAGTAAAAATGCTCATGTTGATCCGAATGATGTTTCATTATCTACTTTGATTGAGAAAAATAATGATGCTATTGATGTGAATTTTTTCTCTAGAAATAATTTCAACAACAATGCTTATAGAGGCAATTTTAATCCTAGACCGTATCCCGAAAATTCCTCTAATAATTATGGTAGTTCCTATGGAAATTCTTATAATAATAATAATAATAATAATAATAATAATAGGATACCTACTGATCTTTAGAACAACATTAAAGAATTCATTATTTCTCAAAAGATTTTTAATGCCATGGTAGAAGAAAAATTGAATAAAGTTGATGATATGGCTAGAAACATGGATATAATTTCTCATGATGTGGAAACTCTTAAATCTAAAAACATTTCACCCAAGAAAGATATTAATGAGTCTATTAAATATATCTATGTCTCCATTAACGAAAGTAAAGAGAGAACCGCTAGGTTGAGAGCTAAGCGAGAATTCTTAGAAAAGGCTATTCCACCCGGTTTTTACCGTAATCATGATGAAGATATTAAAATGATTGATGTCTCACCCATTGAATCTTTGTTTAGTAATACAAAATTTGATGAAAAAAGGACTAGAGATGAGTCACTTTAGTCAGAAGGCGTCCCAATTGTTCGGAGGGTGATGATCTTAATGAGAAAAATAATAAAAGTGGGTTTGGAGAGGTCAAGACTTTAACTAGCGATGTGCCCACTACTTTGGATTACAAGGACTTTAATTATGATAGTTCTTCTTTAATTGAATGTATTTCCTTGTTGCAATCCATGATAAATTCACCTAATGCCTATGAACAAAATAAAGCTTTTACTAAACATATTGTAGAAGCTATGATGAAAGCTTGTGAAGAAAAGCTAGAGTTGGAGGTTTCAATACCTAGAAAATTGCATGATGAATGGGAACCTAGTATTAAAGTAAAGATTAAATATTATGAATGTAATGCTTTATGTGATCTAGGTGCTAGCATTTCTACTATACCAAAATCTTTACGTGATGTGCTAGGCCTTGTTGATATGGATGAATGTCCCCTTAATTTGCACTTAGTGGATTCAACTATTAAGAAACCATTGGGTAGAATAAATGATGTGCTTATTCTTGCTAATAGAAATTATGTGCCCGTGGATTTCATTGTGCTTGGTATTGAATGTAATCCGTCTTGTCCTATAATACTTGGCAGGCCTTTCCTACGAACCATACACTACAGGAATCAGCTGTTTTGCCGTCTGCCATGGCAGACGGCAAAGGACCAGTCAGCGGACGGCAAAGGTCTTTGCCATCAGCCGCGGACGGCAAACGTGTCCGGCGCTGTAAACTCTGGCAAAGAGCTTCTTTGCCGTCTGCTTTCACACAGCGGACGGCAAAGACATTTTGCCGTCGGTGTCAGACGGCAAAGATTGTGGATGGCAAAAAACGACCGTTAGCCACATTAGGTGGCTAGCGGGAGGCTTTGCCGTCTGCCTTGTGACGTCAGCAAGCATGTCACTTCACCCAGGTCTTTGCCGTCCGCCACCGATGGCAAACAACCCAGGTCTTTGCCGTCTGCCACGGACGACAAAGTGGCCACGTGGCCGTCCGTGGCAGACGGCAAAGAGCCCTTTGCCGTCGATGGCAGACGGCAAAGAGCCTGTATTGTTACTATTTTTTTCTTTTTTCTGTTATATCCCTGCATTTTCAAAAGACATAAATGATATATATAGTTTCAACCTCAAACATAGCCCATGTATCCAACATCTAGCAGTCCATCAACGCAACAGAACACATAGCATTTGGTCACTTTGCCGTCCGTGGCAGACGGCAAAGAGCCCTTTGCCGTCGATGGCAGACGGCAAAGAGCCTGTATTGTTATTGTTTTTTCTGTTATATCCCTGCATTTTCAAAAGACATAAATGATATATATAGTTTCAACCTCAAACATAGCCCATGTATCCAACATCTAGCAGTCAATCAACGCAACAGAACACATAGGGTATTAAAAGGTCCAATACATACATAGTTTCACGGAGTTCATCAACATACATACATAGTTTCACGGAGTTATTCAACATACATTGTTCATCAACACAAAATCAAAACAAAAACTAAAACTAGAAGTCCATCAATGCCAGCTTCCATGAAGTGAATCAAATCTGCAAAAATGGGAGTAAGCAAGTTAGAAGAAGAAGAAGAAGAAGACTAGAAGAAGAAGAAGAAGAAGAAGACTAGAAGAAGAAGAATGTTTTTACCCTTTTCCTTCTCATTCTTCTTCTTTTATTCTTTCTTTTTCTTCTCTTTCTTCTTCTATTCTTTCTTTTTCTCCTCTTCCTTGTTTTTCTTCTTCTTATTCCTTATTTGTGTCATTTTAGAGCTTACATAGGTAATTATGCCATTTTTGAGCTAACTAAGCTTATTATGTCAATTTGGAGGAAAATAAGGTAAGTATAGGTCATTTTTGTGCTAACCTAAGTAATTATGCCATTTTTGAGCTAACCTAGGTAAAATGGATCATTTTGGAGCTAACTTGGGTAAAATGGATCATTTTGGAGCTAACCTAGGTAAAATGGATCATTTTGGAGCTAACTTAGGTAAAATGGATCATTTTGGAGCTAACCTAGGTAAAATGGATCATTTATGAGCTAACCTAGGTAAAATGGATCATTTATGAGCTAACTTAGGTAAAATGGATCATTTATGAGCTAACTTAGCTAAAATGGATCATTTTGGAGGAAATAAAGCTAAGTCTAGGTCATTATGTATTTGTTAAGCAAAACACTAGAGAAAACTTACCGTCATCACGGAGCTTAAGCATCGGGGTTGCTCGTCCCGGCACCATCTGGAGAAGGATCGTGCGATGCTTGTCTGGAGTTATGCTGCACCAAAGATCATTTGCAATGTCTCGTTAGCATGATGACACTGAAATGTTAAGACTAGTAACTAATGACCATTCAAATGAAACTCACCGTGGTCCCCGGAGCAATGACTGGCATTGGCGGAGGGGTCTGACCGCTCTTCTGGCACACAGACTGCACATTTGGTTTTGACCAGTCAGTCATATTAGCTAGTAATGAAACGAACATTACGTGCATGATTTGGCTAATATGTAGAAGAAACTTACCACGAGGAGCTCGTACATGGCCCGGTTCTGCATGTCATTCCATGCCCTCTCCTCCTCCAGCATCCTAGCCGTCCTCTCCTCCAAGTCCCGCTCCTTCTCTGCCGCCTGCCGGTCCCTCTCTGCCAGAAGCGCCTTGGTTGTATTTCTCTCTCTCAAGAGCAGCCTGCAACACCACTCCTCGTTAGCATTGTAATCATCGATGGCTGCACACACAATGTAATGCTTGAAAGAAATCTGAGTCTGTATAACTAACCTCGAAGGCGAGCTCGATTGGCCATGGACGAGGACTTATCTCAGGATCTGAGCTCGTTTGGCGCGCCTTGATCTCCGGGAGAGTGCGTGGACAACGTATAAGTCCATCTCCAATGGCTATCGAGCCATGGGACCTCCCGCCACCAGATATCATCACCAGCTCCGGATCAAACTGTCCGCTCGGGTTAAAGTCCTCCCCTTTCCTCGCCTTCCCCACATCTCTGTACCTCACGAGCTTGTTGTGGGAGGAGATGTTGGTGAAGTTCTCTGGATGATCGAGGTCAGACGCAGAGAATGCCTTGGCCTTCTTGTACGGGGCAGTATGGGCCATGGCATAGAGGTCGAACACCTCTAGCACCGGTGCCATATTGTATCCCGCCTAAAAGAGAGAAACAGAGTATTAGTAATTAAAGGGCTCAAGCTAGCATGACAGAATGAATTGCATGAGTCATGAAGCAAACCACATACCCAGTTCCGCCCGTACTGATATAAGTTGGCGCTGCCTTGATGGTGTGGCACACCTCTCATTTGGGCACGCCGGTCCTTGGCATTGTTGTGGACGGCTAGCCATCCATCTGAGCACCACTCATCCACCAACGCCTCCCAACAATCCATCTTATCCACACACCATCTCGGGGGCACCTAAGTTAGTAAAGAGAAACTTGAGCGCTACGCCTACGAATCAAATCAATGAAACTAAGAACAAGGCCTTAAGAATATAGGCAATTACCGTCATGTACTGGTCCTTGTTCAGAAACTTTCCGCGACACTTCTTCTTGGGCTTCCTAACACCACGCGAGGCGAAGTAGTCTCGAACAACCTGCACCCGAGCCTCGTGCTGTAAATTTTGTAGTAGGGGCCTGCACTCGGCATCGATAACCCATGCACAGGCCTCCTCGTATCCCTCCTCACACTTGTAGAAGGTCTGCAATCAAACGAGACAACATTGATTAGTACAATAACTAGTTATTCAAAGATTTTTAATTGTGTAAAGGAGAAATTACCCAAAACATTCTGATCACCATGTCGGCCCTCGTGTGGCACAAGACACCGTCGATCATCTCCTCCAGCGGGGCCAGGGCAGCCAAGTAGTGCTCCAAGCTCAAGCCTAGCTCTAGAAGCTGACCCTCACCGGGCAACGTGACAAACCCCGGGAAGTTTTGCCGGCAAATCACACCAAGGACTTGGTTGGGCCTGCGGACATCTTGAGCGTGGTCCCAACCCCTGCAGTATGACAAGGCCAACGCATTACATATTTGAAGAAACATGATGGCAAAAGGTACAAAAAGAGTAAATGCACTTACCTCTGCCCATCAGGCCAAGTCAACCACCTCTGCTCGTGGGTCGCCGGCAGGGACGAGAGCCGTGTACTACCACACTGGTAGACGGTGGCCCCCCTCAACCACCTCGCCCTCACTGCTATCAGAAATCTGATGCCCGCCACCATCAGCATGGCCACTCGGCCCCTCAGGCGAATCCTGCCAGGTACCCCATCCGGACGTCTCCTGGGACGTAGCCTGGTCCGGAGTCACGTGGGCCCAAGTGTCCTGGCCCAAAGTCTCATGGGCCGAAGGCCCGTCGACCCAAGGCTCGTGGACCGGAGTCTCATGGGCTGAAGGCCCATCGACCCGAGGCTCGTGGACCGGAGTCCGCGTAGCCTCCTCCTCAGACGGGCCCCCCCTAGCAGTCATGTGCTCGGGTGACTCAGCTGTGGGTGGCGGCAAGGAAGGCGCAGGAGCCTGCCTACCTCTCCCACGGCCACGTCCTGATCTACCTCCTCTCTTCTTCCCTCCCCGACCTCCTCTCCCGGTGGGCAACGATGCCGACGAAGAAGCGCCCGCCAGTGTCCCCAAACTGTCTAACAACGCTCTCCAGAGAGGCGCGGGTGGAATGGAAGAACCCCTCCCACCACGCTCCGGACCGGCGCCCACCATCTTTCAACACCTGTCATGACAGAAGAGTAAACAGAATTAGTACAACATAAAAAAATTGAATACCGACATGAATAATAAAATGTATATTCATCAGTTAATAGGTAAAGATAGGTCCATCAGCATGTATATTCATCAGTTAATCTAGTTTGTCAATTTTGAAACTTCAAACAACCAAACTGACTCATGACAAAAAATCAGAGCGTAGAAAGAGAAACGAAAGATGAAATAGTACATAGTGAGAGGTTGTGCAACTAGGATGATTTTCTGTACCAGCTTTTTTAATGAATTGGAGAGGATGATGGTGAAGAACTCGAAAGCCATTGGTGTTTTGTGGTCATTGGCTGTAGCAGAATGTATGGAAACTACCGCAAGACACCAATGGCTTTCGAGTTCTTCACCATCATCCTCTCAAATTCGTTAAAAAAACTGTTACAGAATATCATTCTAGTTGCACAACCTCTCACTACGTATTGTTTCGTCTTTGGTTTCTTTTTCTACGCTTTGATTTTTTGTCATGAGTCAGCTAGCACCCCTAACCTATATAGATGTCATTCAGGTTTCCGTCGACGTCGAGGCACCCCTAACCAACATATAGAGGAGGAGGCGAAGAAAAGAAGAAGAAGAAGAAAAAGGAAAACCGGGTCGAGGATCCTCGACCCGGTTCCGTCGACGCCGACGCACCCCGTCGGCGATCCTCGACCCGATTTTCCTTTTTCCTCTTCTTCTTCTCCTTTTTTTTTCTTATTCTTATTCTTCTTCTTCTCCTCCTCCTCCTCTTCTTCTTCTTCTTCTTCTTCTTCTTCTTCTTCTTCTTCTTCTTCTTCTTCTTCTTCTTCTTCTTCTTCTTCTTCTTCTT